>JABFDZ020000001.1:2513009-2533697 GCA_019775955.2 Pollimyrus isidori
CCCCCCCCCCCCCCCCCCCCCCCCCCCCCCCCCCCCGCCCCCCGCCCCCCCCCCCCAGGGAGAGACGGAGTGAGTCATCAGTCCCATGCACTGAGTCACTGAGTATTTAAACTGTACAACCCTTCATCACCTGGCATCCTTCCTGTACTCGAGCTTCACGGCATGGTGATCCTCACAGCTGTCCGCCTCGCAGCCCACCACAATCTGCAAGAGACTAAACACTCAGATACAGGGCCAGCCCCCGGCTGCATAGGGCCCAGCAACCACGGTCTTGGGGCAAGGGGTCCAGTTTGAATATTGCTTAGGGCACCAAAAAGGATTGGTTTAGCCCTGCTAAGATTACACAGTACTATACTGGTTGCACAATGTATTTTTATGTATCTGCGATGGGCTGGTGTTCAAGATGCCCTTTGCCCTGTTCTTGCCTGGATCTAGGCCGACACTAGCAGCCTGTACTCGATAAATAGAAGGTGCTTTGGTGATCAGTAACACAGCTCTTGTGGGGATTAATCAAAGGGGGTTAGTGTGATGATAAACAGAGATTTAGTGGTGGGGGGCGCTGGGTACATGACAGAGAGAGCTGTAGGGGGTCCTGACCTTGAATTGCAGGATGTAGCCAGGCTGCACGATAAGCTCGCGTGTGACCAAGATGTTGTGAGTGCCGTCGCCGTTCTTGTTGGGCCAGTACAGATGGAAGGAGGGGTTTCCACAGAAGCCAGCCGTGCGTACAGCATTGGGATAAAAGCTCCAGGATTCCTCGTGAGACATGCCCTCTGGGGAGGGGGGGGGGGATTTTGGTGGTAAGTTCAGGAGAGCAGGGAAAGTAGGGGGGAGGGGGGAAATGGGACAAATGAGGTTAACACTGAGGCCTTTTCCAGCAGGCTAATCCAGCCAATGGCTAATAGCACTAACCTTCATCGAAAGTATCAAGCAGGGTGCTTGGGTTAATGTCAGACCCGCCCACCAGGATGTTGTCCAGGGCCCACTGAGCACGCTCCAGGCCGGGCATGGCCAGGTTCGAGGAGATGGTAAAAGGCTGCCACCAGCGGAGGCGGGTGGCATTGGACAGCGCCCCCTCTGGCAGCACAATGTAATCCCTCCGCACAGACACATACTTCAGGTAATCCATCTCGTGCAGCAGGGTCCAGGACACACCTATGACATGATGGGAAGGAGCGAGATGCTAAAGCAAAGGTGAGATACTAGATGGCGCTTAAAAGCAACCTGACATAAATGAGTCCCTGTTTATGTTAAATGTCTTTGTGCCTAAGCTGTGATAGTGACCCCTGGTGTCAGTCGGTAAGGGAGATACTGGTCCATACCTCCATCGGTGGAGTAGTCCAGCAGCACTCCCTCTTTGCGGCATGTTGGCCGGTGACACATTGTCATGTTGTCCTCGCTCCCGATCCTCGCCCAGTACTCCACAAACCTGCCAACATGTGACTTACCTTTAGCGTCGGTTAGCATTGTTAGTATTGTTTTTAGCATCTCAGCTAAATCACAGGACTTTCCAGTCAAGTCGCATCCCAGAGCGTGCACGTGCGCTACACAGAGATTGCCGGAGTACTGACTTGGCCCCACGGAGGTCCAGGTCCTCGGTGACAGCCTGCCGGGCATTGGCGCCACTGAAGTACAGGGCTGTCCCCTCCACAAGCACCCCGCAGTCAGTACAGGGGCGGCCCCCCTCCAGTATCTGCCACTGGGGATCGGGGGAGCCCTCCCAGTCAAAGCGCTCCTTCAGGGAGGTCTGCAGAGGAGTTACAGGGGAGGTGCAGACCCATCAGTATGGACACCACTATCCAGTCTGGAAACTGAGCAGTGTGTGATATTACAACATCTCACATTCCATTAACAGCCAGGTTTGAGTCCTGATTGGTTAGCAAGTAACTGCTTATTACAGGCGTGGCAATCTTCTCTGGAAAGGGCGTGTGTGTGCGGGGTTTCACTGATCCCGGATTAGATGACTAATTACGGGACTGTTTGGCTGAAGAGTCCTCACACCTGGGTTTGAGCAGCTGACCTAAAGATTATCCGAAAAACCTGCATACACACCAGCCTTTTGCAGATAAGATTGCCTCTTGGCTTATTAAATAAAGAACATAAGAAATTTACAAACGAGAAGAGGCCATTTGGCCCATCACGCTCTTTTGGGGATTAATGATAATATTAATAATGAATATGTAAGTTAGCACTAGCACAGATAGCACTATGGTGCTTGGGAGCCCTCTGTGTGTGTAGGGGTTCCTGTTAGATCACAGAACATGAGCTTACTTGACTTGGTATTTTTAAAACGCTCCTAGCATGTGTTAGCCGTGTATGCATGGATGCCCCTGCCAAAAGCCCTGTGCTTCCCTAGAGGGGTTCAAGGCCCACCGGAACCCTGGTAAATAGAGGCTGTACCCTGAGCGGCGAGCTAGCGTGGCAACTAGGCCCAGAAAAGCCGGGGTCGCAGAGGCAGCGCTGGTCCAGGCAGTCTCCGTGGCCCCCACAGTGGCCCTCGCATGCCGGCCCGATGTAGAAATTCTCCAGGGCCCACTGGGTGTCTGAGTGCTGCTGGTAGAACCGGAAGCGCACCGACCTGCCCCCCACAACCCCGACGTAAGAGAAAACATGCTCACACACGCTGACACACGTATGCATGCATAATATAAGATACATGTAAAAATATACAAATAAAAGGCTATAATGACTACACCTCTGCTGGGATAGGAACCAACAACCCTCTGGGTACAAGTCCTTGCCCCTACACACGTAAACTTTGTTAAAATTAACTATAGGTCATCCAATGTTACCTCAGATAGGCACATAGCAGTAAAACGCATGTCTAAATGTTTTAAGGGAGGCACAGCTGTATTACTGGATTTAGGCCAACTCACGTGTCAGTCAGGCTGTCCGTCAGCGGGTAGATCACCCGTTTCCAGGTCTCAGCCGGGAAGAGGACAGATGGCTGGGACACCTGCCCCCCACACTGCGGGTCAGCGGGCAGGCATTGGGGCACCAGGTACCTCCAGGATACGCCAAAGTCCACCGAGTACTGGACATGGACCTGTCTCTCAGCGAGTCGTTCTGGGATACCACAGCCCATAGCCATCTGGGTGGGAGCAGGTAAATAGCCAATGGACACAGGCCAAAGCCCAGCATAGTATGAGAGTCATGTGACACAGGCGACCAATGAAAGCCCGTTGTGAATCCGTGTCTCGGCCTGCTGACCTTGAACTGCATGACCCAGCCGTTGCCTGGGACGATGTCGTGCGTGACGGCGTACACCTCGCGCCCGTCCACATTGCCGCACACCATCACGCCATCCGGCGAGCCGCAGAAGCGCTGCAGCACGCAGTCCTCCGAGAACAGCCAGTGGTCACTTACTGCGTGACACACAGTTCAGTCAGTGTATCGCCCCCTGGAGTTTACTGTCAGCCCAGTTACTCAGGCTGGGCCACAAGACATAAACTGTAGCCATTACAACAACCATAACAAAGCACTAAGTCAGCCTGATAGGATTTTTGGTCTCATAAGCATAAGATCTATAATGACAGAATGAGTAATTGCTATTAAAACATCATTTTCTACTTTTATTGGACTCCCTCTTGTTGGATTACTAATTTATACAACAAGATGTTTTAATGTGACAGTTAATTTAGCAAACATTAAAATCTAATACTCCTTCTTGGACTAGAACCGGCTGGGTTGTAAGTCAATGTGTTAAACTGTCACACCACAGCTGGCCCCACCTTCTGTTACTCCAACTTCCCCTCAACCCCACACACAGCCCACCCTACCTGTGGTGGGCTCCTCCAGGTCAGGCAGGTGGGTGACACGTCCCACAGAGGCTCCATCAGCAGGGGCTCGCTCATGATTGGGCAGGGCAACTCCCCCGAACGTGTCCAGGATCTGGGCCCGAGGGTCCGAACCAGCAATGAGCACATTGTCCAGAGCCCAGTCACTGTGATCCACGCCATCATGCTGTGGCTGCCACCAGCGGACACGCACTCCCTCCACTCGTGCAGCAGGGGGCAGCAGCACATTTACAAACCTATGTATGGAGCACCAAAAAGAACAAGCAACCTTTACATGCATTTGCTGTCAGATTGAAATATCATGAGTTATACAGGTAATTGGTACAAGAACAGGGAGTAGTATTACTGTATACATTGCATTAAAATTAGAGTTTAATTTCTCACTGATTTTGACAACCTGAATGTGTTCCCTGCTAAGCAGGGCATACGCATATTATCTTTTATCTAAAAGAGAGGGTTATTATGTTTTTTGCATGCACTCAGTGGTATTTGGGACCATAACCTTTGCATTATTAACAGAGCACTCTACTTGCTGAGCTGCAGGTACCTACCCGGGCTTGCTGTACTGGTCATAGAAAATCTCAGTCAGCAGGTTCCAGCTAATGCCACCATTCAGGCTGAACTCCAGCAGGACCGCCTGGTTGCGGTTGCTAGGGGGCGCCATGCAGCCATACATGAAGTAGAACTGGATGAACTCGGCGCTGGTGAGGTTCAGGTCTACCGTGACCAGCTGACGGCTGCAGCTCTGAGCATGACAGGAATCGGGATGAAGTGTCATTAAATATATGGTGGTTTAGTAAAAAATAAATCATGAGTACAGTAGTACCTCAGTTCTCAAACTTAATCCATTCCGGACTCTGGATCAAATACTAAAAAGTTTGAGTTCTAATTGAATTTTTCCCATAAGAAATAATGGAAAACCAATTAATTGGTTCCCGGCCCCCCAAAATTACACCTAAATGTGTTTGTTTAGCATTTAAACCCAAAATGAACATGATAAAACAAGATGAGCATTTTTTTCTTAATAGCTTCCAAAACGATCTTATCCCAACATTACCCCTGTCCTGCCCCGATCATCTGCTCCTGTGTGCCACGGCCCCTCGTTAACCTCGTGTGGAATCCCCATGTGATCAGCCATTTCTGGTTGTTATCATTAGTCCTCTGTATTAAGTCTATGTTTTACATTGTTTCCCCAGTTCGGTCATTGGGTGCGTTCAGCCTGCTTACAGCGCTGGCTTAAAGCAACGCATTCTGATCCTGACGCAACCATTACAGTTATACACATTGCGACCTCTCATGCAGCTGCACAAATTGGAACCGCCTCTGACTTAATCTGCCAGGGTGACTACACACTTTTGCCTTTATTAGCTGAAGAGTTTAGTGACACGCATAATGAATGTATCCCAGGCAGTTCCGATGTGTAATCTGCTATTTCTCCCAAATATCACGTAAAGCAGTGAGAACTGGTTTTCAGTTAATTCACCTGGTAAAATAAAGTTTAAATAAATGACAGAAATGCTTTAATAGTACATGTAAGTTAGTGGTTTATTTATTGTTAGTTACTGTAATGTTGCGCTGGTTTATTTGGTTAATCGTCCAGTCTGTGAAGAAGGCATTCAAGTATGACTCATTTCCTGGCGCGTACAATTTATATTAGGTCATCGTTCACGGTTTGACTTCTGATATTCATATCGAGTTCTAGGTCAAACTGAGTTCTAGGTCAAATTTGAGTTCTAGTGAGTTCGAGAACCGAGGTACCACTGTATTTGCTTTGCCCTTTGTACATCTACACAATATTTACAAACTGACCAGCAGGTGGAGCAATAGTTATGCAGTAGAACTTGTTGAAGGAGCATTTATTAAATAGCACCATTAAAAATAATACTTGGTTTGCAGACTCTATTTTCGTAATGGAAAATGTTTTACATCTGATTTGTCGCAGTAATATCTTAAGCCTGATTTGTCACAGTGATTTGTTTATGCCTGATTTGTCGCAGTGATAATCTGTTTACGTCTAATGTGTGACAATTTGCTTACATCTGATTTGTAAGTTATAGTTTATGTCTGAGAAATAACAGTGATAGCCTGTTTACATCTAATTTGTCAATGATAATCTGTTTATGGTTTATATGTGATAATGATACTGTGTTTATGTCTGATTTGTGACAGTGATAACCCGTTTATGTCTGATAGGTAACAGTATCGATTTATTTACATTTGATTTGTTGCAGTGATAATCTGTTTATGTCTGACTTGTTACAGCATTATGTTTATGCTTGATTTGTTACACTAATGAGTTTATGTCTGATTTGTCACAGTGATATCCTGTTTATCTTGACAAGTTGCAGTCCAGCTGGGTTTTGTTTGGTTTTTAAACATGCCGTTGAGCCGTACCCCACTGAAGTGCAGAGCCTCACCAGACGCCACGGCCCCACACACGCTGCTTAGCTTGCCTCCTGTTACCAAGAGCCAGCTGCTGGGATTTGGCGCCCGACTAAAGCTGTCCTTGAGCTGGGTGGGAAGGGGTGACTGTGGCTCGTCGCAATAAACCCCACCCCATTCCGGGTCACAGCTAGGGAGAGATGGGAGTGAGCAGATGGTGGACTTTTATATAATTGGTCACTCAGCAATTATCTATCGCACCAGAAGCAAGCACATACTACCCATTTGGCCAGCAGCTTCTTATAGCCACATGGACAGCAGCTTCTTATGGCCACACGGACAGCAGCTTCTTATGGCAACATGGACAACGGCTTCTTATGGCCACATGGACAACAGCTTCTTATGGCCACATGGACAGTGCCCCCTACTGGCTATGTAGACAGCAGCTTCTTATAACCATATGGACAGTGCCCCCTACTGGCCACATGGACAGTAGCTTCTTATGGCCACATGGACAGTGCCCCCTACTGGCTACGTAGACAGCAGCTTCTTATAACCATATGGACAGTGCCCCCTACGTGCCACATGGACAGCAGCTTCTTATAACCACATGGACAGTGCCCCCTACTGGCTACATGGACAGCAGCTTCTTATGACCACATAGACAGTGCCCCCTACTGGCTACGTCGACAGCAGCTTCTTATGGCCACATGGACAGCAGCTTCTTATGGCCACATGGACAACAGCTTCTTATGGCCACATGGACAGTGCCCCCTACTGGCTACGTGGAGAGCAGCTTCTTATAACCATATGGACAGTGCCCCATACGTGCCACATGGACAGTAGCTTCTTATGGCCACATGGACAGTGCCCCCTACTGGCTACGTAGACAGCAGATTCTTATAACCATATGGACAGTGCCCCCTACGTGCCACATGGACAGCAGCTTCTTATAACCACATGGACAGTGCCCCCTACTGGCTACATGGACAGCAGCTTCTTATGACCACATAGACAGTGCCCCTTACTGGCTACGTAGACAGCAGCTTCTTATGGCCACATGGACAGCAGCTTCTTATGGCCACATGGACAGCAGCTTCTTATGGCCACATGGACAATAGCTTCTTATGGCCACATGGACAGTGCCCCCTACTGGCTACGTGGAGAGCAGCTTCTTATAACCATATGGACAGTGCCCCATACGTGCCACATGGACAGCAGCTTCTTATAACCACATAGACAGTGCCCCCTACTGGCCACATGGACAGCAGCTTCTTATGACCACATGGACAGTGCCCCCTACTGGCCACATGGACAGAAGCTTCTTATGACCACATGGACAGTGCCCCCTACTGGCCACATGGACAGCAGCTTCTTATGACCACATGGACAGTGCCCCCTACTGGCTACATGGACAGCAGCTTCTTATGACCACATGGACAGTGCCCCCTACGTGCCACGTAGTCAGCAGCTTCTTATAACCACATGGACAGTGCCCCCTACTGGCCACATGGACAGTGCCCCCTACTGGCTACGTGGAGAGCAGCTTCTTATAACCATATGGACAGTGCCCCCTACGTGCCACATGGACAGCAGCTTCTTATAACCACATAGACAGTGCCCCCTACTGGCCACATGGACAGCAGCTTCTTATGACCACATGGACAGTTCCCCCTACTGGCCACATGGACAGAAGCTTCTTATGACCACATGGACAGTGCCCCCTACTGGCCACATGGACAGAAGGTTTTTATGACCACATGGACAGTGCCCCTTACTGGCCCCATTGACGTATAATTATATGTCACTCACACGCAGGTGCTCTGCTGACAGCGCCCATGTCCAGAACACATGTCCGGGCAGCCATCCCCAATGTACAGGTTGTCCAGAGCCCACGTCTGCTGTTTGTCGAAGGGAGCTGGCTGGTACCAGCGGAACCGAGTGGCTGGGGACCTGTCAGACACAGAGTAGGAGGGTCTAAGTCCGGCGGGTAATATGCTGTTGAGCAGCCGAGCTGCGTGTGCATGGTAATGTGGGACAGACCTGGCGTAGGGGGGGACAGGAAGGGTGACACGCCCCCACTTGTTGTAGGTGTCAGACACCAGCAGCCTCTGCAGTGTGTAGGCAGGGCAGTCAGGGCTGCTGGGTAGGCAGTCCCTCACCAGCGGCTGCCAAGACAGGCCCAGGTCCAGGGAGAACTGCAGCTCCACCGCTGCACACACATGCATACATACACACACACACACACACATGCATGCACACACGCACACGCACACAAGCATGCACAGACACAAGCAATAAAAACACATGGGAACAAATTAGCAACACTGCAAGTAGATGCAGTCACACCCAGTGAAACTTAAGCAGAATTATTGTCTAATTAATGCCCATCCAATTGTCCATCCGTCATCTGCTGCCTATCCAGGGCTAGGTTGTAAGGGCAGCAGACTAACCAGCCACCTCCTCTAGCTCCTCTGGGGGATACCAAGGCGTTCCCAGGCCAGCCCAGAGATGTAATCTCTCCAGCGTATCCTGGGTCTGCCTAGTGCCAGAAACACCTCCCCAGGGAGCTGTCCAGGAGGCATCATAGATAGATGCCTGAACCACCTCAGCTGACTCCTTTTAATGCAGAGGAGCAGCAGCTCTACTTTGAGCCTCTCCTGAATGTCTGAGCTCCTCACCCAAAGGCTGAGCTCAGACACCTTGCAGAGAAAACTCATTTCAACTAACTGCAATTAATACCACCCATCCATTAATCCATTTTCCAACCTGCTTATCCTACTGGGTCGCGGGGGGTCCGGAGCCTATCCCGGAAGCAACGGGCATGAGGCAGGGAACAACACTGGATCGGGGGCCAGCCCATTGCAGGGCACATTCACCGCAATTAATAGAATTAATTTAATTAATGGAAAACCAGTGTGTATTTAATCCATCACCATCATCCCCACAAAATGTAGCCCCGCCTCCCCCCGCATGACCCCTCTGGCTCACCGTAGCACGAGTTGGTGACGGAACAGGAGGCGGAGAAGTCAAACTGTACAAAGGCATCCTGGCCCACGCTGATGTCGGTGGTGACAGCGTAGCGAGTGTTGGACTTCTCAATGAAGGCAAAGGCCTCGCCATCTGAGCCACACACGGGCATGCGGGTGCCCCCTGGGTGAAGCAGCCAGGACCGGTCATCCTTGGACGAGAAGTCATCCTCCAGGGGCCCCCAGCCACTGGCACTGCCCCCTATGACCACCTGGTACAGTAAACACACACAGATGTATATGACATGTGACAAAGCATGTGTATTCATTTAAATAACTGCACAAAGAGTTACTCCTTTTGATGTGTTTTGTGTGAATATTTACTGAACAATCCAGATTAACTCTCATGCTGCAACAGCATGTAAGACTTGAACCAGCATCCTTCAACCAACAAGCTCATGGGCATTACCTTGGCTACATTACTCACCTGGTCCATGACCCAGGGGCTGTGGAAGTGGCCGTCCTCAGAAGGTTGCCACCAGCGCAGGCGTGTGGCTGGGGTGCGGGAGCGCAGTGGGATCTCCAGGGCCACCAAGCGCGCCTGGTTACTGCTGTTGCTAAAGAGGAACTCCTGCAGCAGTACCCAGGACAGGCCGCCGTCGACAGAGAACTGCAGGAGGACGGCCTTGGAGCGAGGGTCTGGGGGTGATTTACCACAGCCCAGGCGCAGGAAGAACTGCACGAACCTACAGGAGGCGTGAGGTGCAGAGGGACATGAATGCACCATGTGTATCGGGACTCAGGGAACCATGCTGGTTTCCTGAGTATGTGGCATGGTTACCAGGGACCAGGCAAATGGCCCCCTGGGTCCCCCTGAAATAATGTACCTTGGGCCCACAGGACAAATTTAACATATTCAGGTTCCTGTACAGTGCTGGGCCCCCTTAATCTGCCAGGGTATCGGTACCTAATAGATCCTGTATGAAGAGCCTACACATGTGTGAAACGTGTGACATGTTACCTGGCGTTGGACAGATCCAAGTCCACGGTGACCAGCATGCGCAGGCCATCCTCGCTGAAGAACAGGTGGTTCCCGCTGGTCATGATCCCACACTTCCTGGAGGGCTTCCCTCCACTGAGCAGCAGAAAGCGCCCCCTGTCTACGAAGCCCCCTGCGTGCGTAACAGGTACCTTATCGCCGCTTCGAAGTCTTTCTCTGAGCCTCGGTCCCACAGCTACACAGAAAACACACCAGACAGCTTTACCGCTGCTCTCAGGTCACATGATCACCATGGTGGGGGAAGAGTCGTTATCTACCATTGAGGGACTGATGTCTGATTAGTCACAGCAGGCTGTGATTGACAGGCACTGTAGCCCCGCCCATTTCGAAGCTTATCTGGTGATATACATAAATAACTAAAGAAATCTGAGCTTGGTGCCACCTGTAGCCAATATTGAGACCTCAGGAAGCCCACATCTTAGGGGTAGATACACAGGCGGACATGCACACCCCCGTGGAGGCACACAGCTCCTATACCTTCGAAGTCCTCCTTCAGGAAGTCAGGGTTGGGCACATGGGGCACGGAGCAGTCGGGCCCGGAGTAGCCGGGGTCACAGGCGCACCGCGCGGCCCCCACGCATGCTCCATGGCCCCCACACATATCCTGGCACCGTGGCCCGATGTACACATTGTCCAGAGCCCATGTCGGGGGAGCAGCGCCACCCACATAGAAGCCCTGGTACCAGCGGAACCGCACTGACCTGCAGTGGGAAGACACGAGCAGTTCGCCTGAGAAGGCCCATCCTCTGAAACGTCAACCAGAAAACCCTGGAATGTTCCAAATTATCATCTTCTCACACAACAGCAGTGGCACACAGAGTTTACATAATTTTGCTACATAATTAATAAATTAATTAATTGATTGGTTATTTGATAACACATTTCATTAACAGATACTTTTGATGCTCAGTGCAGGATGATTACTATTACCCAAAATTCCCAGCTCTTATGAGACAGTCACACGGCTTAGCAATCGGCCCCGCCCCCTCACCCGCATAGGCGGAGCTTTCCAAAGTAGATGACCTCCCTCCTCCAGCCCTGAGTGGTGCCCGAGTGGTAGATGCTGGCAGGGTGCAGCTCTGTGGAGCACAGCGAATTGGGCTGGGGGCTCCCCGAGCACAGCGGGACCAACAGGTGCCAAGTGGAGCCAAAATCCCGCGAGAACTCCAGGCGCACAGCGTTGGCGGCCGAGTTCTCTGTGGTGCAGCCCACGTTGATCTGCCATGTGGGAGAGCAGAGAAGGCAGCTTTACTGCCACGCTGCCCCAAACACCCTGTTATCTCCCCCCATCTCAGGATAGCCCCCCTGGCCTCCCTGACTCAGCTACCTCAAACTGGACGACGGTGTTCTCATTGACGTCAATGTCACGGGTGGTGATGGAATGTTCCCCAAGCTCACTGGAGACAAACACCATGGCCGAGTCGTCCTGCCTGCAAAAATATGGATTCAGGATGTACTCAGCACAAGCCCTTCATCAGATTTCATCAGATTAGAATTTATTCCAGCCCTAATTGCCAAGCATGTGACAATCAGTGTTTTCACATACACTTTGCCAGTAAACAGTCAAGCCGAATTATTACCAATCAACATAAGCATCTCCACAAATCACCAAATGTTACAAGATACTCACAGCGCCCCCTTCTGGTAGGGGCAGTACGACCCAATGTTGCCTCCAGGATAGAAAAGCCAGGCATTCTCCACCGGGCCCCCCTCAAAACTGTCTTCCAGGAGAGGGGGGGTGTGCAGGGAGTTGCCGTCAACGATGAGGTCATCAATCACCCACACTTCTTCCTTCTTTCCTGCAGGGGGCATACAGTGTTTGTCTGTTCACGTGTGTGTGTGTGTGTGCTTATGGATGTGCATGTGTTTGTGTGAGTGTCTGTGTATATGTGCATGTGTGCACATGGATGTGCATGTGTCTACGTTTGTGTATGCATGTGTACATGCATTTGTGTGTGCGTGTATGTATGCTTGTGCATGTGTCTGTATGTATGTCTGAATCACACCTTACCATTATTGTAAGGCTGCCACAACCGGAAGCGCGTGGCGTTGGTCTGTCCGCTGTGGGGGAGGGGCAGGTGCAGGAACAGCGTGTCGGTGGATGTGGGGAAGTAGAACTCGTCCAGCAGCAGCCAGCTGATGCCCCCATTCACCGAGTACTGCAGGAGCACGGAGTGGGACCGTTCTGGGACCCCTGTACCCACAGAGACGCACAGGGACACACAGGGACTGGGGTTACTGGGTCACCAGCTTCATGGGAGAGGCAAACCGGAGCGATGGGAGATGCAGACCCACCCTTGGTGATGAACTTGAAGGAGAACTGGATGTACAGAGCGCTGGTGCAGTCCAGGTCACGGGACACCAGCATGCGGAGCCCCTCCTGGGTGGGGGGGGGCAAGGGTCAGTGAGAGAGAGCAGAACAGGGGAAGTGGGTGAGAACCCAGTCCAGGGAGCAGGCCAGGTGTAGGCAGCCCCAGCTATGAAGCAGGAGCCAGCGACAAGAACAAATTTAGAGCACACTAAATTCAATTAATACATTTAAAATTAATGCAATCACTTCTAAATTTTGTTTGAGCTGAATTGTGTGGCACAGAAAAGAGAAGCAGATGAGACCCCTGAATGCTTCACATCTTACGTTTTTCATGTTATTTGGTTAGCAGATGTCCAAAGCGACGCACATTTAGAGAAAGCAGCGTCAGACAGTCCCTGCAGCAATTAACATTTAAGGACATCACTCTGCTGACACCGGAATTTAAAACAGCAACCTTCATCAATCATATGCGCAGGGTCCTAACCCTCATACCCACATACCCACCCCTTTGAAAATGAGTGCCGTGCCGGACTTGAGCGGCTCCCCACTGAGGGTGCCTCGCTCGGCCCCATACACCTCTGGCCACTGCTCGCCCCGCAGGTTCTCGTTGAAGTCCTCCTTCAGCATTGATGGCAGGGGCATCAGGGGGACACAGTGTGGGCCCCCGTAACCACGGTCACACCTGGGGGACGAGGGGAGGCAGAAAGTCTGAGGGCAGCGTCCTCAGAGCACCGTACTCCAGCGAAGGCGGGAGGGGTCACTCACATGCAGCGGCCGCCGTCACACAGGCCATGACCAGAACACATCCAGGGGCACCCAGGAGTCAGCAGTACGTTGTCCAGGGCCCAGCCATCTGCCCCGGGGCTGAAGCTGCTCTGGATCCAGCGGAAGCGTGTCCTGGGGGAGCTGGGGAGCAATGCAGATGGCCAGGGTTCCATTACTTGCTGCATGTATGGAACCCCATGAGACAGCAGTGGGCGGAGCTTACTTGGCCACGCTGGGCAGGTAAACGGTGACCCTTTTCCAACGCGAATACTGGGGGGCGCTGTAGATGGAGCTCTGGGTATAGCTGGAGCAGCCGATGGCAGGAGGTACGCACTCGGGGGTGAGCAAGGCCCAGCGGCGCCCCCCATCTGTGGAAAACTCCAGGCGGACACCGTGGGAAGCCGAGGCGGCCTTGCTGCAGCCCATGCTGAGGTCGAACTGGAGGAAGGAGGAGCCAGACACCTCGAAGTCCCAGGTCTCCACGTAGCGGGGCTTCTCTGTGGGGTGAGCAGAGGCACAAGACAGATACGTAAGCACACAGACACACAACAGACAGGCCGAGACACAGACACACAATAATAGACACGCAGAGGCACAGACAGACACAAAACAGACGGGCAGGGTGTAAGAAAGCTAGAGAATACTCCTTAAACACAAGTGTTTAAAATAAGATATGATATACTTCATTGATCCCAGAGAGAAATGTGAGTAAAATGTGAGTAAGCATTAATCTATTAGAAAGCAGCAGGATGTGTGGATAAGTCTATGCCTGTCCATTGCCGTGGTTCCAGGTCGGAAAGCGACAGCAGCAGAGTGGGACTCACTGTCTGTGGCCTCGCTGCTGAAGGTAAGCGCCGTGTCCAAGGACAGGCAGTCCACAGTCACCCGCCCTCCCTGCACACGGTACCAGGTGTGCCGCACTGGAGCAGGCCCGTCGAACTTGTCATGAAAGCCTGTCCTGGAGCTGTCGTTCATCCCAATCAGGACATCATCCAGGGCCCACTGAGCCGAATGCTTGCCTGTGGGAAGCAAGAGAGAGAAGGTAGCAGATTTTATGTCGTCTCACTACCGCCTGGCACCCATGTCCGGGGGCCAGAGAGATCAGGGTCCCTCACCCTGCTGAGGCTGCCACCAGCGGAACACCGTGTGGGCAGTTTTGGCTGGAGGCGGAAGCTCGATCGTTACAATCTGCGGCTCCAGGAAGGAGTTGTAGTCCAACTCCCTGAGAAAGTGCCACCTTACGCCGTTGTTGGTGGAAAACTGGACAATCACGCCTGTGGGCAGAGGACACCAGCAGTGAGCACAGTCCAGGCTTTGAATAATATGTTCACAATGACAGGCTTGCTGACACCTGAGTAAAAAATAGGGGAGGGATGTTATTAAATTGACTAGAGGTCATGTTTGACCACATGGCCACCACATGATGGCAGCAGAGTGCCTCAGTGATATGCAGTATCTGGTTTACAGGATTTTGCACGGGATGTGATTGCTACCTTCATTTCGGGAGCGGGGCCTGGTGCACACGGAGCCCATGCTCTTTCCACCAATCCGTATGTAGAACTGAACCAGGCTGTTGGATACACACAAACACGGTCTCAGATGGGGGGCTGTTCAGCAGGCAGCCACAGGGTGGGTAGGGGGGCTTACTGACCGGCTGTTCGTGGTGTCCAGGGGGACAGTGCGGGCTTCTCTTCTCCCAGCGGCGCCAAAGTAGAGAGCCTTTCCGTCCGCGATGGTCCCGCAGCCGGCGCCCACCTGGGTGCCAAACAGACCCTGCCAGAGAGGGCTGAGTTTGCCCTCGAAGTCCTCCATGAGCTCTGTGGGGCTCGGCTGGGCAGGGACACAGCTGTCCTGCTCCACTGTGACGGCCACCCATACACACACACACACACACACACACACACACACACACACACACACACACATGCAGACACACAGACAAAGACAAGACACAGTCAGATCAGAGCTCCTAACCCTCCCCCCCACAGTGTGGAGAGAGTTCAGTAAAGGAGCTGTGGTTGAGATTTTTTTAGCCTTTAATATTAAATATTAACTATCTTTCTCTCTCCTTCATCTGCCCCCTTTTCACTCAGCAGATAGTCGCTCTTTTTTCTCAGCCTACTCAGCCTGACTTGTTTTGCAGGCGATTGGCACATGCCATACAGCAGTGGTTCTCAAGCCGGCCCTCAGAAACCCCCAGAAAGCCCACAGTTTTGGTCCCTCCCAGCTCCCAGCCAATCACAAATACCAAATACTTGGTTCAGGTGTGCTGAGATCTGGGAGTGAGTGGAAATGTGGACAGTTTGTGGTCCCTGAAGACCGGATTGAGAAATGCTTGCATAAAAAGCATGGAATGGTATGTACCACTGAGGTCCATGGGGGGCCACGCACGTACTATTGATGATCACGGGGTACGAGGCACGTACCCACAAAGGGGCAATACATACCTGTGTAGCCCATGTCACAGAAGCAGACCCCCGAGATGCAGTCCCCGTGGCCCCCGCAGTGGTTGGGACACGGCTCTGAGATGTACACCCCATCTAGGGCGAAGGGAGGGGCGTCTCGGTGCACACTACTTTCCTGGAACCAGCGGAACCGGGTCTTACTGAGGGAGAGGAGGGGAAGGAGGAGTCAGCTGAAGGTTAAAGAGTCACATGCACACACGTGCGTGTATGTGTGTGTGTGTGTGTGTGTGTGTGTGTGTGTGTGTGTGTGTGTGCGTGTGCGTGTGCAGGTATGTGTGTATGTGTATGTGCGGGTATGTGTGTGTGCATGTATATGTGTGTGCGGGTATGTGTATGTGCATGTATATGTGTGTGCGGGTATGTGTATGTGCATGTATATGTGTGTGCGGGTATGTGTATGTGCATGTATATGTGTGTGCGTGTATGTGTATGTGCGTGTGTGCATCCCTGCACCTCTGCACCTCACCTCGCAGCCACACCGCGCGGTATCACCACGGTGACCCTGCTCCAGCGCTCGTAGTCACCCGTGTTGTAGACGCTGGGCTCCTGAAATTTGCGGCCACTGCCCTCACAGGCGCCCCCTGCTGGTGAGCCTGGGTAGCAGCTCTCCTGGACCAAAGCCCAGGTACGGCCAGCATCGTGGGAGTACTGCAGCATCACTGGGGTCAATGGGCTGAACTGGAACTCGCAGCCGATGTTGAGCTTCAAGCAGCAAGAGACGGGGAGGAAGAAACAGCAAATGTGATTGGCTACAGTAGGCAATGTCTACACTGTTGATTTTTCCACTGGGCTGATTAATATGTATTATAATACAACCACTTAATTCTGTAAGCGGTTAATCAAAACTAGGGAAAAAGTTACAGAGATGATAAGAAAAATCACAAAACTAGTAAAAAACAGACAAAAAAATATCGCTGAAATTCATTTGTTATTTATTGAGGGTTATATGCAATAATGTTGTAAGATTTTTTTTTTAAGTCTATCTAGTTTTGTGTTATTTGCTCTTAAAACTGCAATAATTACAGCAATGAGATTTTTGGCTAGCAATTTGGAAAAAATAATTTAAATTTCATTAAACCAGAGCAACTAATAATTTTAATATACAGTGATACCTCAGAACCCGAACTTAATCCATTCAGAACTTGGGTTTGAATCCTACAAAGTTCAAGTTCTGATCGAATATTCCCCATAAGAAATAATGGAAAACCAATTAGTTGTTCTCGGCCCCAAGACGTTACACCTAAATTTGGTTCATTTTTTTAGCATTGATACACAAAATGAACAGGATAAAACAAGAAGAACATATACTGTACTAAACACATCTAAGCACGTTTATCAAAACAGTAATTTTAAAGTAAGAAAATAAATGTATCCAAACAATATGTAAAGTGAAAAAAAACAGTGTCCTGCCCCGATCCTCCTCCTTTTGTGTGCCACGCCCCCTCGTTAACCCCGTGTGATTAGCTGTTTCTGCTTGTTGTCATTAGCCCTCTGTATTTAGTCCACATTTCGGTTTGTTTCCCATTCCAGTCATTGTATTGTCAGTCTGCGTTTTGCCTGCCTTACCAGTAATTAAACCCAGTATTCCCTGATACCCTGACATCTGCACCTTTGTCTCCGTTCCATCCCCATTCGGCACAACAATATTATTATAATTAAATGTATTAATGGTTTATTATTAATAATATTAAAACAATTAATAAGAAATCTTTATTTTTAAATGTATTTTATTATATAATAATCACTGTTACTATCATTGTCTAAATGTATTTTTACTGTCTAAATATATGTATTCAGTTAGTGTAAACATGCACGATGCTATCACAGCGAATCCAAGGCTGAGACTGAAGCGTTACCCTTTGTTTCCGCTGAGAGATGTGCCACGTGACTCATTTCCGTGCGTGTACAAGTTATCTTAGGTGGGCGACTTCTGAGATTCAGATCGACTTAAAATTTGAGTTCTAATGAGTTTGAGTACTGAAGTACCACTGTACTTGAAAAGTTAAGCTGAACTACCCTACACAAAAAATCCACTTTCCAAAAAATTCTCAGGTAATGAGAATGACCCAGTCACAGGTCAGAGGGATAATTTTGGATCTACAGTAAATCTGGACACCGCGATCAGGCCACGTGGCGGCTGAGTGACCTGAGAGCCCAAAGAAGATTCCCCACAATACCTTGAACTGCAGGGTGTATCCAGGTCGCAGGGACAGGTCTCGTGTGACGGCTACCCGGTCCCCATCGGAGCGGCCGAACACCATGGCTGAGGGCGTGGGGGCACAGAAGCTGCCGTTGCCCTCCTTATCTATGCCCTCATTGCCCAGACGAAGCCAGACGCTCATTTGATTCAGTGGGTAATCAAATGCCGGCTTCTCATAGAAGTTCTGGGGGGGGGGGGGCAGCAGGTGTTACACTCAGGCAGCAGACAGCCTCTGGGGGGTTTCGGGTCCCCCAGATCAGTGACCACCCTCCCACAGCCTGAAATATCCTTCAGGCAGTGACCATTGGCTAATGACGAGGTAATAATGAGGTCGGCCGCTCTGTATGAATTATGCCCCTTTTTTGCCTGCAACCCCCTAACCTGGGGAAGGGTGGGGCTGGCCACGGGAATGATCTGCTTCTCCCGCTCGGACAGGATGATGATGTCATCAATGGCCCACTGGTCGTAGCCCTCGCCAGAGTGGAGGGGCTGCCACCAGCGGAAGCGTGTGCTGGGTGTCTTGGCGGCTTGGGGCAGTTCGTAGTGAACGAAGCTGTGGAGGAAATAGGAAGTGGAGGGTCTCTCTCTGAACCAGTGGCACCAATGACCAAGTGGCTTCAGACACACTGCCTCTCATACCCTATCATGTGAAATGTATTGTATAATGTAAAATGTGTAACGTTAATCACAGATATTTCTAACTGCAGTTTTATTATTAACTTCAGTTTTTCCATCTACAGTGAGGGAAAAAGTATTTTACCCCCTGCAGAATTCAGAATTAAGTTGACCCATTAATAAAGAGAAGTCTATAATTTCACTGGTTTATTTTAACAGCAAAAGACAAGAAAAAATCATTATGTAACAAGTTACCAACCAATTTGTCATTTATCTAAGGAAATAAGGAAATTTGATCTCTTGGAACACAGGCTATATGCTGTCAGACATTTCTTGCAGTTGGTCACCAGGTTGGCACACAGCTCAGCAGGAATTTTCATCCACTCCTCTTTGCAGACCTCGTCCAAATCTTTAAGGTTTTGATACACTATTGGATTAAGGTCTGGAGACTGGCCAGGGCGCTCCATGACTTTAATGCTCCTTTTTGCTTTAGCTCTATGCTTAGGGTTGTTGTCTGGCTGGGAGACCCACCCGCAATGTCCTGACTGAAGGCCATTAAATGTGAATGCTGGCTTGGTATCTGTTAATACTTGTGTTATGTTAGTGCACATGTACTTCACCTAATTTCTTGCAGGTTTATAGGGCATTAAATAATTATTTCCCTAGATAAATGATATTGATTTGTACCTGTTACATGATTTTTTTTTTTGGTTTATATGGTTTGTTTTGTTAAACATCTCTCTTCTGATGTTAATAATGTACATACTGTACCAGTAAAATTTTACACTTCACCTTTTTATAAATGGGTCCAGTTAGGGATTCAACAGGGATTCAAATAAATATTTCCCTCATTGTATGTGGGCGGGGCCTGCAATGGACTGATACTCCACCAAGGTTGTGCCCAATTTCATCCCCAGTGCTACCTGGCATACACTTCTGGTCCAACAGTCCAGGAAGGACAAGTGGCTAGAAGATGGATAGATGGATGGATGAATGGATGTAATGATGGATAGTTTGACGGATGGATGGATGTTTGATGGATGGATGGATGAATAGATGCTGTAACTAAACACAAATAATTTGGGCTGTTTGTAAGTCGTTTGTTAATCACTTATGGTTTTCTCCAGTACGAAAGAAAACTATAATTATCTTAATAGGAGTCTGTTTACTGAGACTCAGGTAGTTTGAGCCCAAAGGAGCTGCTCAAAGTCTTTATAAACTAACTTAGGGCTGACGCCTTCATCATTATCTCCCTTTATTAGTATCCAATAAGCCACGCCCCCTCGGCACCCCTGCGCTCCCTCACCGGGGCTTAGTGAAGTCCGTGAAGTACATCTCAGCAATGAGGCCCCAGCTGATCCCGCCATCATTGCTGTACTGCAGCAACACACCCTCCTCCCTGCTGTCGGCATGGTTACATTCTGCCCAGTCCCCGCCCACGCGCAGGTAGAACTGCACATACTCCGCCCACTCAGTGTCCAGGTCCCAGCTCACTAGCTGCCTCAGCCCATCCTGTCGGCAAGAATAGGACAAAGATGGCAGAAGAAAAGCCTCTTTGTTTTACTATGAGAATAATACACAAAGAAAATCGCTTGCCAGTGGGTGGGACAACAAGGGACCCGCACCTTGCTGAAGTAGAGTGAGGATCCGGACGAGATGACCCCACAGCCCTGGTCGGGGGTCACCACCTCCCCACCAATCACCTCCTGCCACGACGTGAGAAGTGCACTCTGGGATTCGAAGTCTGAGAGGATGCTGGAGGCAAGTGGAGATGACGGATGACAGTCTGGGCCTGAGAATCCATCATCACACCTAAGAGAGGGAGAAAGGAGGAGGAGCAAGTATACCTTTTCAGCTGAAAAAATAATCAAAAGTAAATTTAAACTAAAGGAGCTCAGAGAGGGTAGTGAGTGCCTGAGGGTAGAGACCTGCGCGGGACGGATTTTTCAGTCCCGCTCCCGCCCGCAGTATTCAAGTTTTGTCCCGCTCCCGCTCGCAAAATCCCGCAGGTAAACATATAAATAGTTTTATTTTTACCGCTTCTTCCCGCTACTCTGTTATTTGTTTCACTCAGAAAATAAACAAATATGTTTCGTTTTATTTAAGTTTAATTAAATGGAATGA
>JABFDZ020000001.1:2553223-2564829 GCA_019775955.2 Pollimyrus isidori
TTGTTCGCCCCCCCCCCATGTCAGGGTCATAGGGTAATATGGGGAGCACTGTGAGAGCTGTGTGCCCCCCCCCCCATGTCAGGGACATAGGGTAAGGTGCCCCCAGTATTTATCGAGCTGTGCGGGGAAGGAGGTTCACTCTCTGCCTCGCAAACACATTAATCTCCTCAAGCAATTTTACAACAAATACAGGCACCTGTGCCATCCCTCATAACGCCCCCCCCCCCGACTCCCAAGCATCAGAACAAGAAAATGAGACACCAGCACCGGAGCAAAGCACAAACGGGGCGGTGAGCAGTGGGGGCATAAGCCTCACTGGAGCAGCCCCCACCAGTCAAACACAGCGTCCAGATGAACAGCCTCCCCCCCCCATGGCCAAGGTCTCATAATGTTCATCTGAGGACCTTATTGATTTTAATGCGGTGTCACTGGCAGGTACCGTTATGGTGATAAACAGCAACGCGCGCCCCCGACATAAAGTTAAACGTGAGCTTAGTTGCAGGCGCCGACTGCTTTTGGGGTTTTAAATGACGGAGCAGCATGGCGGAGGCGGAATGGGACTCCATAGCTACAGGCAGAGCGTAAAATATTCACAGTGCATCACGGATGAATATTACAAGCAGCCATCTGCTGTTCAGATTCACTCATTAAAGCAGCAACGAGTCGGGCTCATTATGCTTGGAGGACAGCCGCCTGCAGTGCTTTACCCGGCCAGGTGGGGGCACAGTACCACCCCACTAATAATCCATAACCAATCTGTGAATGGCTTCTGGATGCCTAAATGCATGATGGGTAATGTATCAGATGCATCAGTTGAGTTTCTGGGGGTTTGGGGGAATGTTCTGCATGTTTCACTTCAGGTTCCACACCGGCTTAGACACTCTCAGGTGCGCCGAAGACGGCGGGAGCGTAAAGATCCCAGACCTTTAACACAGACTGTCACAGGACGAACGCCCAGATCCTCTGTGGCATGGTGCTAATTACAGGACGTGTGGAATAATCACCTTCTGTGTCCAGGCGGCGGCCACATCACGGAGGGCGAACAGCGATGGTGCTCCATCTCTCCTTTCTGTACCCGGGGTTTTCATTTTAAAAATGCATCATTCAGATTAGTTTTATGTGGCAGAATGTGGAGCGTGGCGTGAGTATTCTCAAGCTTGGGTTTGCCCCGAAAGGCATCGCTCCCAAAATACAGGTGAATCGAAAGACTATAAATTAAAAACGGTGATAAGATGCATGATCTGAGCTCCTCCCTATGATGGACGCGGGTAGGTTTCATTACTGGCCCAGGGTGGGTGTTCAAAAAGCAAAGTGAAACGTACCATGCAGCTCCACTTGTTGTCAGCAGACATCAGCATAAAAGCTGCATCCAGGCACCGTGCAGATTTAATTAAAGCACCCGGTGTGTGAAGCCCCTCAACCCCCTCGCCAGCCCCCCCCCTCCAGCCCTCCCACCCGCAGGTTTTACGAGTATCAAGGCATTTAAACATTCATCTCCCCACATAAATAATGAAGGTGGCCATCATTAATCTGTAAGTACCTCCTGTGCAGCGATTACAAGGGATGGGGGGGCATGAAAGGCAAAAAAAACCTGGTAATTACATCCATATTTCAGAAGTGATTAAAGACTAATCTGGATTTGGTATTTATGAATAAAACATGCGTGTAATGAAGAGGGGGGGGTCATGTAGGAACAAGGTGCTTAAATATTTACTAAATGGGGGCCAGCCTGCCGTCTCTGCCCTCTCTGCACGGATTTAGCAGATAGCAACCCCACACTGAACATGCCAGAGACACAGTCAGAATATTTGCGGCAGTTAAAACCATTAGCCCTACAAAGTGTTGGGTCTCTCTACTTGGGTGTGAGTCGGTGAAATATGCAGGGGTGTGGCCAATATGAAGACAAATTCATATATCTGTGCTCATGTGCTCATCCATGTCAGGCGTGGGAGATTAGTGTGTGGCTGCCATTTGGTCCCCACAATGTAATATAAACTTAATTCTCTCTCTCTCTCTCTCTCTCACACACACACACACACACACACACGCACACACATACACACACAATGAGTGACATTCTAGCCATATCCACTGAGCCACATCCCAGCAATCGCCGCTAAGCAGTATCCCAGCCATCTCCACTGAGCCACATCCCAGCAATGTGTACTAAGCCGCATCCGAGGCATCTCCAGTAAGCCACATCCCAGCCATCTCTTTCACTTTAGATCCAAATTAAAAACCCATTTACTACTCACAGCTTACTCAGCCCAAATAAAATCATGATTAATACGTCGAATTACAAGAGGGACCACTACCAATCGCCATGAACCCCCCTCCCTGTAAAATAACACTGTCTAATTGCTTGATTAATCTCCTCCATCAAGTAGCAGCTGCCATGACAGGAGTCTAATCAGGGCAGCATCCAAAAATGTTTATCCTGTGTGATTTTCCTAACATTTTCTTCCTGGGAGCTGCAAGTAGCTGAAGGGGCTTTTCTTTTGGATATGTGGCACTGGTGTCAGCTCATAACCTTCCAGAATCTTTACACGCCATGCAGAGATGTGTTGAGCCTTCCCCACAGAACCTGGACACCATTAGCCAATGATGGGTCTGTTAGCCCCAGCTCAGGAAAGGCCCCAGTCGAGACATGACATAAAACTAATTCGCTTTGATAACGAACGGCTTAATCAATAATGTCGTGGATCTGTTACACAAGTCCTTTTTTAACCCCAGTGTGCTGTTAGTCAAATTTAATTATTTCAGTGCTGCGGTTGCCCTGCATGTACTCCTTGGGGGGGGGGGGGACCATGATGATTGCTGGGTGACCAACGGTGCAATGAGCCACCCTTGTGGAAGGCTTGTTACAGTACTTACTGAATAACACAGCCTTCAGATGCGAATGTTCTTCCTAGGAATCTTATGCAATAATGGGACCCTTTTTAAATGCTAATGGTCACAACCCCCAGCCCTCCCTCCCAAATACCCCTCCCTCCTAAATACCCCTTCTGTTATTTATGCCTTTGGTGTCTGTGTGCCCTACAGGGACAGCTGCACACAACCGTCACAATGCATTACAGGAAATAGACACTTAGGCCCAATGTAGCCCCAACTGCAGTACCTTCTAGATAATTAAGAGGCGTCATCAAAAATAATAAATCAGCTTCAGGCAGCTGAAATGCAGACACCCTTCAGCATTTCAGAACATTATTTGTTAAGATTCAATTTTAAACATTTTGAAAAGCTACTACCAGAGGATGCTAGTTTATAGCCTCAGGGATCCACAGTACGGTGACCTTAAAGAACTGAAGAGACGGCCGTGGTTAAAAACAATCTTTGCACAGAGAGATAAGGTGTCCTTCAGCCTGGTCATGCCCTAAAAATTGCCTTTGTGATGTGTGTGTGTGTGTGTGTGTGTGTGGTGGGTTGGCCCTGAAACTCATAAGTGTGTCAAGCTGTTGATGTCTACCATAAACCTGTTCCACAAAAATTTAAATTGCCATCAGAGGGGAGTCTGCAGCCCATGGACAAATGATCAAATCAAAGTATGCCTTAAACTGGAAGAAACATGTGTATATCTCTGTAACACAGCCATAAAAGACAGGGAGAACGACACAACCACCAGCAAGACTCAGGGTCACCGAGCGGAAATCTGAGTAGGGGAGAGAGGCATCCTCCCGCTGTCGGCCTCAGAGCATGTGCTACGTGACTCCCCAGTAGCCAGACTCAGGTTCTGCACACTGAACAGCCGGCAACGGAACCGAAAGTGACAGAGCTGAGTTTTGGAAAGCAAAGCAGCAGGTTTTTATACCTCATCCACACCCTTAAACACAGAAACAAGAAGATGGAGGAGAACCCAGTGGTCCGATGATTAATCAGAACCGCCGAGAGAGAGAGAGAGAGAGAGAGAGAGAGAGAGAGACAGAATGGCATACCAGGAGAAGCACTTTATGAGATCTGGCGGCAGAATATTGTTTTCATTTCATATGATTTTCTTTCAGTTTCAAACTTCTTGTGAGATAAATATTTAAAGAGGACCTGCTTTTTGTTTTATTACTTTACGAGGTCCATGTGCCACTCAAACTTTTTGTGAGACAAGAACTTCTGAGGTCAAACTTTTCTGTAAAAGAAAAAAAAGCAATTCTGGAAGCTATTAAACATTCTGTCAATTAGGCAGCAATTAAGAATAATCAGTAAGCGGTATGTGTCGGTATAAAACATGTATTGGCAGAATCCATTCTAGTTATGAAGCAACTTATGTCCAGATGGTTGCAAGGTCAAATAGGAGGAAGACAGCTGCTTTAGTGTCCTTGCACAAGATAATTAACCTTAATTATCTCCCCCAAATATATACGAAAGCATAGAGTAAAAAAATCAATAAGCCCTTATCCTTGAAAGCCTGTGTGAATCCACTAGATTATTCTTCATCCCCATCCTATACCAGTGCATCCCCGTCCTATCCCAGTGTATCCCCGTCTTATTCCAGTGGATCCCCGTCTTATCCCAGTGGATCCCCGTCCTATCCCAATGTATCCCCGTCCTATCCCAGAACATCCCCGTCCTATCCCAGTGGATCCCTGTCCTATCCCAGTGCATCCCTGTCCTATCCCAGTGCATCCCCATCCTATCCCAGGACATCCCCATCCAATCCCAGGACATCCCCATCCTATCCCACTACATCCCCGTCCTATCCCAGTGTATCTCCATCCTATACCAGTGCAACCCCGTCATATCCCAGTGCATCCCCGTCATATCCCAGTGTATCCCCGTCTTATCCCAGTGTATCCCCGTCTTATCCCAGTGGATCCCCATCCTATCCCAGGACATCCCCGTCTTATCCCAGTGGATCCCCGTCCTATCCCAGTGCATCCCCGTCCTATCCCAGTGCATCCCCATCCTATCCCAGTGTATCCCCATCCAATCCCAGGACATCCCCATCCTATCCCAGGACATCCCCATCCTATCTCACTACATCCCTGTCCTATCCCAGGACATCCCCGTCCTATCCCAGGACATCCCCGTCCTATCCCAGTGCATCCCCATCCAATCCCAGGACATCCCCATCCTATCCCACTACATCCCCGTCCTATCCCAGTGTATCCCCATCCTATCCCAGTGTATCCCCATCCTATCCCAGGACATCCCCGTCCTATCCCAGTGCATCCCCGTCCTATCCCAGCGTATCCCCATCCTATCCCAGGACATCCCCATGCTATCCCAGTGCATCCTCATCCTATCCCAGTGCATCCCTGTCCTATCCCAGTGCATCTCTATCCTATCCCTGTCGTATCCCAGTGCATTCCAATTTCTTGGGACTATCCTTGAGTCAGAGCTTGATGCCTGTGTGAAACAGCGCCCCCTGCAGTCTCCCCTGGGGCCTCGCCGTCACTGCACAGACTCTGTTGCGAGCAGATGGTACTGGAATCTGCGGCGGCGGTAAATATAGCCAGAGCATCGTTCCATTTTCAATTACAGAGTAACGAAATGAATGTCTCCGCCGTTCGCTAGCTAATTGAATCTTCCTGCTTGCCTCCGATCAGCAGGCACGTCTGCAAGGAGGTTGGGGTTGGGAAGCTGCAGGTTGCACCCCCCAACCCCCCCCCCCACCCGTGCTACCTCCTGCCACTCCTTCCCTACCTCCCCCAGGAGCCCTTAGGGACATACAAACACACACAAGCAAGCTGTAATTAAAGCGGTGTGTGCCAGGGGGGGCACAGTGGGAACCAGCGAGAGAAAATAAGGAAATAAAATATGTTCCTGCTTCCATTCACACACACACTTACACACATACACAGACTCTCATGAGTGTCTGCAGGCTATAGACCTAGATGAAAAGCAGAAACATGTTCCTGTAAGAGGCCAGAGAGACATGAAGAGTACCAGCAGGGGGCACTCTCACTGATGAAAACACTGGGTTTTGATTACGCAGAGGCCCAGTTGATTCACCTGGGCAGTGCCAGACTCCCCACAACAAACAGCTTTTCCATTCAGCCAGCAGCACCTGTCACTCTAACTGTTACAAACCATAAACTCAACACTGTCCCCCATAGGTCACAAGGCTAACTACAATAAATCACAACCACACTGGATCTGTGCTGGATCCAGGTTCAGATCCAGCATCCTGATGGGTCTGTCCATCAAGGGACTTAGATGGCAACAAGCCCAGAATTAATGGTGAAAAGTTTCAGCATAAAAAGAATGTCTGAAAAAGTAATCACAGTCAGATATCCTCAGGTCCATCTTCTTCAGCCACACCCATAATTTTGCTATACCTACCTGCACTTTAATCAGTCAGATCTACTTGGGACCATAAAACCCACCTAAACGTGACTTTGAGGAGAAATTTTGAGACCAAGGTATCTCATCACGCATGGAGCAGCTCAGGCAAATTACTGAAACGAGAAGCGACCAAAGGCTCCAAGTCACACAGCCATTTCCACATGGATAACAGCCACAGCCTTCTGCGAGGGCATGGATAAGGCGTACAGATGGCACAGGAAGACAAATGTCTGGATCATTGTGCATTTCGGAGAGTGCCAATCTACTCCATTATTGAATGAGGTGTCTGACTGGCCCATCGTTACACAGGAACAGGATTTAAGTTGTGTATTAACTTCTTTCTTGTCCTAATCCATTCTGTAAGGCAAGAAACTGGGATTCATGGCCAGCAGAGGTGTGATCAGAAATGCTGTGTAAAAACACTGCGATATCTGCTGATACCTTATTATTTATATTGTGATCACAGGAGGTCAGAGGCACCTTGGGAGGGGGGACGGCTAGTGGGTGGAATCAGTGGGCTCAGGGGAGGATGGGCTCTCATCCAGGCTCTCACCACCAAACCAGAGAAAGGGCAGTCCATGGTTGAAGAACAAGACAAGCTGGAGCCCCATGTAGGCCTACCTTAAAAGCCTGGAGCATGCCTGCTGCTAAACACAGCATGCCTACACGCTGTGCTGGACTCTTACTTACGTACACACCCAGGCCGCAGCCGGCCCAAACTGATCTCAGGCTCTGATTTGGAGGAGCGCCTGAAGCAGACTCTATTACTGACACCTGCAGATGATACGGGCAGAGATGGGGCGTATGGGGAGGTCACACCTCACTGCCCTCACTCTGCAGAGGCTCCCCTGTGCTGTCTCTGGCATAGATGCCCGTTTAGGACTCAATGGTTAACAGTACTTCTCCCTGCAATTACAAAAAAATTGGATAACGAAAAGACTGCTGGACCTCAGGACATAGTAAGTGGCCATTACAGAAAGGTTATGCCCTTCCTCTGTTCTCTGTTGGTCTGTTTATCTTGAGTCACACCCAGCTAGGATGATGCTCTACCCACCATGTACTGCCCATCAGAAGCCGGTTAGGCCCAGGCCAGATTATTTGCACCGGTTGGCCAGTTTGAGTGACTTTGACTTTCAGCTGCCTGGGTTATTTAAAAACTGCACCCCCCCCCCCCCCCAATTACATTTTGACAGATTGTTGCCATGTGGCTATCAGAGTTGGGGAGGAATAGATGGAAAGAGAGAAAAAAGATGCAGAGAAAAAGAGAGGGATGGAAAAAGAGCAGGAGGAAGACATTGCTTCAGACAGGAAAGAAAGTGAAAAGTACAACAGGAAGAGGGCCAGAGAAAGACAATGAGAGAAAATTGAAAAAAGGAAGACAATGTAGAAAGAAAAAGGGAGGGGGAAAGAGAGTGAGGGAAGGGGAGAAGAAGAGAAAAAGTGAAAGGCATATACAGCTGTCGGCCAGCAGAGGTGTAACCCAGGAAACAGCTCAGACAAATGGATTTGCAGACAAGGCTACACAGTGACTGCCAAAGACAAGTGCTGAGAAGCCCAGCCTTCAACAGCCATGTTCAGTGTGCACGCACACACTCACAGACACTCAAAGACATCCACACTCACAGACACATACACTCATAGACGTGCACAAGCAATAACGGACATGTGCGCTCATAAACATGTAAGCAGGCGGTGGCACTTACAGGAAGTTGACGCAGCCAGTACCCGGCGGGGGGGCAATCCACATGAAGCTAAAACTGGTGGAGGGGGTGTGGCTAACATGGGATGCCACCACGCTGCACACGAACTGGGTGCCGAACTGATGCTCCGGGACCACCCCTACGAGATGGGCAGGGAAGAAGCATGTCATTCTCAATGTGTCATTCCCAAGTGCGCCATTCCCAGAGTGTTGTTCCCAGTGTGTTATTCCCAAATGTGCCATTCCCAGCATGTCATTCCCAAGTCTGCTATTTCCAGTGTTGTTCCTTCCAGCATAATTCCCAGTGTATCACTCTCAAGCATGTCATTCCCAAGTGTGCTATTTACAGAGTATCATTCTCAAGTGTCCTTTTCCTGGTGTGCCATTCTGAAGTGGGGGTGCATTCCCAGTGTCTCATTCCCAAGTCTGCTATTCCCAGAATATCATTCCCAGTGTATCACTCTCAAGCATGTCATTTCCAAGTGTGTTATTCCCAGAGTGTCGTTCACAGTGTGTCAGTCCTACTATGTCATTCTTAGCATGGCATTCCCAAGCATATCATTCCCAGCATGATATCCGCAGGGTACCTCTCCTCATGTGAGATTCCCAGTGTATTCTTCTGCATGCCATTCCCAGTGTATTATTCTTCCCCATGTCATTCCCAGTGTCATTCCCCACTGGGTCATTCCCAGCATGTTGTTCCCAAGTATGTCACTCCCAGCATATAATTCCCAGAATGTCATTCCCAGTGTGTCTCTCCCAAGCCTGTCATTCCCAATAATGTCATAACATAATGTGTCATTCCACAGTGCGTCATTTAACTGTGTCCTCGAGGAAAACATTCCAGTGAAACATGTAGCTTCAAAAATGGGCAACAAGTTCATCATAAAGAAATGCAAGTTATGCTGGATCACTGATGCACAGAAAATTCCAGACTGCAGAACGGAAGATACAGTAAAGGAATAGATACTAAGCTTCAAAGGAAAAGAGGAAAACTCCACACAGAATGAAAAGTAGATGAGACCGACACCTCATGACACACTGCCATGGAGTTTGCTTAGTCCATAATGTTCAGTAGAAGGTCCTGGGCAGAACATCCCAAATGATGTTTAAAAGCTGCATAGGTTGCTGATTTTTTAATGGCCTGTCATCTCGTGGTCATATTTGTTTTAATATGAACACGTTAAGAGTGTTGTGGCTGTTAGAGGTGCTGTGGCAGATGGCCGTGGGGGCAGGGGGGTGATGAATGGGGTGTGATTATGTAATAGCTGCATGGCCACTGTGCTCCAGGTGCTAACGACCAGCCTGTTTGTGTGTGTATGTATGTGTGTGTGTGTGTGTGTGTATGCGCAAGTAAATGCATGATATGAGTTCTGCTCCAATCTTTACCCAGAGCTGAGCGTCACATTCTCAGGAGAGATATCCCTTTTGTTCAGCCCCCTGGATAAATCCGTCCAGCTGTGGAGGGTACAGATAACCCCCCCACACACACACACCGCCACCCCCAGCTTGGCTGCAGATGGAGTTCCGTAACTTGGCCATAATTCAAACACGGATGGTGACCATACACACCTTCACACACATGCAGCCTCCATGTTAACACACACAAGCACACAGCATGCATGTGCACACACACACACGCACGCACACACACGGTAAGCACACAAAATGGTCAGCCTGTTCAATAAGGGGCCAGTAAAACGTCACTCCTGCACAGTGGAGAGTGGCCCTCCTGGATATTAATATCAGCATGGACATTACAGGGCCAATTAAGGGCCAATTAAGGGCCAATTGTGCCGCGCCGCCCTGCTATGCAATTACGGTGCATTCAGGTAGCAGCCCGATGCTAAGTCCCCCGCTAATGCATCCCGAACCCATTCCTGTGTAATCTGGAGAAGGCCATGTTCCTCCACGGGCACTGGAGCTAGCGATCCATTTGCATCTATAAAGCAGACTTCCGGGTCACGACGGAGCAGACAATGTGAATGCCAGCATGCAGCAATGGCAGGCGGTCACCAGCATGGTGGCTGGTGAATTCAAAAAGCTCGACATGTGTTTAAGGCGTCTCAGGCAGCTGCCAGATCCCCGTCGCCAAGGCGAATCTGTGTGAGGCATCCGTATGGAGTGGTGGCACCTGCGGGTGCAAAAAGGAGACGCCGGGAAATTCCAAAAGCACAAGTCAGACAGAGAGACAAAGAGAGCGAGAGCCAGCAACAGGGCTGAGAACTGCAGTTCACAAAAAGAACCTTCTTGACTCTCCTGAAATTTAATTCCATCTTTCTGGTTCTGAACGTTCTTCTCATGTTCAAGAAGAAACAACAACATCAACCTCAATGTGATTTACATCCTAAGACAGGCTAATTCACTTGAGACCATTCAATCAATTTGAGATATGAAAAACCGACATTGCTAAATTATCTCGCTAAATTATCATCCAATCTGAGGTGTATGCTTCTCACCTCAGTAATCCACCATCGCTGGTGTTTGCAGGCTCATCCATAGGCCACACAGCGTCGTCCATGTTTCTCTCAGACACAGACGTCTTCGGCAAGCCAAAGAAGCAGCAGAAAACACAAACCTGAAATGTCCCCCCTCCTGGATCTTCCCTAAACTTCCAGCCCCCATTTCATATGGAGATCGGCCACTTGTCAGCTGTCCCATGTGATTAATGACACGCGATGGAGACCCCCTCACTCCCACCGAGCGGCTCTCAGGGGCATTCCCGCAAACTGCACCCCCCTCAAGTTATGAATACCAAAGCACTCAATGGCGGCTGGGAAGGAGGGAGTGAAGAAAGAAGTGTGGGAGGGGCAGGGGTGGGAAAGGGAGGGGCCCCTGGGTGATTCACACGGACACCAAGGTGTCGGCTGCGAGCTGGTTTTCTATTAGCCATGATTATGGTCTGACCAAGCATGTAAGTGGCTGTAAACTACGGGTGAGTGCATGATGGGGTGATAAATTACAGGGGTGCCTGGGAGAGGCTGGGGGTGCCAGGTAGCAAAGAGGGATTCAATAGCGCCCCCATGTGAGTGCCTGCTCAGCCTGACTGCTGTGGCCCTTCTCAACACCCTTTGTCCTTTACATATCCATGCAGTCTTACCCCTCGCAAAAACTGATGGTACGCTTAGTGCAACGCCCATGCTGGCCCGTAGGGGGCATGCCAGTCAGCAAACAGACCACTCCTCCCAGCCCCTCATTCTGTAAACACATTTATACATTTAAGCTGTCCCACCATTCCCCCGGGCAGATCTTCCAGAGGAAGCGTCCAAGGGATGGGGTCTGCTCTCCTTAGCATGACAGATGGGCCTGGGGTTGCGCCCGCTCATACCAGCACAGCCCATCTCCATCTCCACCTCCCGGCCCCACACCATACGGCGTTAGATCATCCAGTGAGCTAAACCTTCGGGGAGGCTCACTGAATCCAATGGGGAGCGTTACGTACCACACACATGCTATTGGGTGCCTAGGATACAGCCATCTACGCCAGCGCTATGCACCGCACACATGCTATTGGGTGCCTAGGATACATCCATCTACGCCAGCGCTATGCACCGCACACATGCTATTGGGTGCCTAGGATACAGCCATCTACGCCAGCGCTATGCACCGCACACATGCTATTGGGTGCCTA
>JABFDZ020000001.1:2654221-2665966 GCA_019775955.2 Pollimyrus isidori
CCCCCCCCCCCCCCCCCCCCCCCCCCCCCCCCCCCCCCCCCCCCCCCCCCCCCCCCCCCCCCCCCCCCGCCGGCGGGCTGGTTAGACGTTAAAGTGGCAGCACGTGACTTTGAGGTTCCTGTGGCAGGGGGACGGGGCGTGTGGCCCCTACCTGCACCACAGTGGGGGCCTCTGCCTCAGGAGTGGCAGGTGTCTCCTCCTTGACGTCCACCTTGGTGCCGATGCGCTCCAGAGCCTGCTCCCTCCGCTTCTCCCGCTTCTCCATCCGCGCGAAGGCTTGCAGGATTGCCTCCATCTTCCTCTCTTCACGCGTCTGCAAGGACAGGGGGGTGGGAGGCGCACGCAAAGACGCGTCAACGCTCCCCGCAGTGTGTCCGGGTGGGGGCGCCGGCTCACAGTGCAGTGGACAGCAAAAAGAGTGCTGGCCGTGATGAGCAGAGGAATGAGTAGCAATGGGGTGGGTGGGCGGGTGGCAGCCACACAAGGCACAACAAAAGGGGAATTCAAAGAAGGGGAATAAACAGGCATGTATGATGTAGCAAGTGTGAATGTGTGTGCATGAGCGAGAGAGAGAGAGGGAGGGAGGGAGGAGCAAGCTTGGGACTCACAGGGCATCGCTATTCTAAGCAGGACCTTTAAACCTTAATGTGGATCTTGGCTGGGACAGCAAGCCAGCTTGCAGGGGATGCTGGGGGGGCAGAGCGTGTGCCCAATAATGTGCCCTGGGACACTCAGGCCACAGTGAGGTCATATGCTTCCCTGCCCCCTGCCCCCCCAAAGAAGAATAGTTTGACCTAAATTTACTCCCACAGATGGCACAGATAGAACTGTTTGGAACGAGGGGAGGCGCACTGCATGCTGGGACATGTACCAATGCATGCTGGGAAAGGTCACTGCTTACAGTCACTGCTTAGCAGTTGCAGGGTATGAGTAAAAGCTTAGCCACAGAGAGCCAGATACCTGCCACCTTTCCAGAGTAACCACCGCACCAATGTGAGAGGCACCTTCCAAAATGCCAAACCAGCGGGGGGCACCAGCAGCAGACTTGGACGTTTGCGTGGCTAATAGTTAGCATCACCCAGTACCATTTCAGAACAAAGCAGGACCCTGGGGGTACTGATAACGAGGGCAATAGTAAGCAAGGCAGAGAAGAGGAGAAAGGGTCAGCCAGGGGGGCGAGAGAGCAGGGGCTGCACCAGCAGATGGCCTGGGGGGCTCCACAGACACCCCTCAACCCCAGAGGTGGTACAGCCACCCTGAACTTACCATCTTCCTCCTCCTTTCTGCAATCTGCTCCTCTGACTCCATCTCTACTTCACTGCTAATTGAGGTTTTCTCTTCTATGTCCTCAATTAACTCAGGCTCCTGTAAGAGGGGAGAGGGGGGGCTTTATCACAGCTGTGCTGTCAGTCTGGCTACAGACTAGAGAGAGGTGGTGGTGGGGGGGGAGGGGGGCTAACGCATAAAATCCACCACTGCAGGACAGTGCACGTCATGACTATGACAGATGCCATCCTCCCAAGGTGCTTACGAGACTGACTGCTCAGTCAGGCACAGTGACTGTCACCCCAGCCTGTGGAGATCCCTCAGCCTTGAGCAGGCCTGCGATTCATCACCTCCTGGCTGCCTCAGCGTATCCCTGAATTGGACAGCCTTCCCTATGAGAGATCATACGATGCCCCGGGGCTAGAAAGGACATCCCGCTGGCGAAAACTGCACACGCTCAGTCGTATACGCCAGCTAGTGAGTATACCACAGACACCTGACACCCTCCGGAGATCCAAGCGGCTCCCACTCCCCCCTCACCCCCCACATGACAGGGGGCCAGAAACACAAGAGACGACAAAAGATTGAGCGTGACCAGACAAGGCGGGTGTATGGCATGATGCAAGGCTTGCCATGACGATGACAGGCGTGATGAGGGCAGCAGGTGTCAGGGCAGGTACCTGGTTGTTGGAGATGGAGAGGCGCAGAGGGGACATCTTTCGGTGTTTGGCCTCGCCGGCTGCCTTGCCCTTGGCTCCCTCGTAGTCCAGCGACACGTTCTGGTTCTGGGCCGCCTCGCTCTCCCGCTCCCGGGGCACCTCCTTGTCTTTGCGTCCGCGGCGGCGCCGCGACTCAGGCCCGGAGCCAAGGTTCTCCGTAGGTTCCGTGTTGTGCCTGAGCACCGGACACTCGGGGTTCCCCTTCAGACACGCGCAGTCCACCTTGTACTTGCTGCGAGGATCGGGAGGCAGTAAGGGGTGGGGGGGGTTATGAGGGCATGTGTGCATGTCACGGCATTGTATGTCACAGGTGCCACGTGGAACAGCACTCACCAGCTACCGTAGTCATAGTCAAAGTCAATGGTGATCTCGCTGCCCTTGGTGATGGGCTTCACCGAGTAGATATACAAGTGCAGAGTACCGCCCTCGATGGCGTGCCGGACCTGGAGACATGGGCGGAGTCAGGGGCCACAGCGCAGCACTGTATGCCATCGGCCAATGGGACAAGGTGGGACCTACCTCTGCGTTGGGGGTGCAGGACCGACGGATGAAACGGGCCTCATTGCCGAAGCTGCGAGCGTCCACGCACATCTCCAGCCCGTGGAATTTGGAGTAGAAGAGTATGAATGGGTAGGGCCTGGAGACACCAAGGGTGGGGCTCGTAAGACAGGGACACGCTGAGGGGGGCATCCAGAGCGGCGAACAGACACTTGAACAACGGGCCTACAGATTGAAGCTGAAAATCCAAGACTTCCCAACAGCCAGGCAGGAGGAGCCTGTGGCGCTGGCCTGCCCTCTACAGGTGGAGCTGACCCACCACAGCACACAAGCCCAAGGCCCTAGCCCAGCCGACCTCACCTCTTGAAGAAGTAGCCGTTAGCCTCGAACTGCTGCCGCAGCATGAACTTGCCACGGTATTCGATGATGAGCGCGTCTGCTGGCAGGTCTCGCACCGCCTTCAGGATCTTCTTATTCCTCTGCACTTGGCTCTGAGAGACGAGAGCGGGGGTCAGCGCCGAGGGGGTGGGACCCACACGCACACGCATATGTGGAGCTCGCTCGCGTGCACGCACCTCCACCGGCGGCTTAAACGGGGTGCTGTGGCTGCTGCAGTCGGTCGCCTTGGCTTCCCCTGGCCCCTTCATGCTCAGCAGGAGCTGCATCTCCTCGCTGTAGCGATTACTGCCTGCCTCCTCGTATTGCTCCACCCAGGACTTGATCGTGTTCTCCCACAGGGAGGGTGAGTCCGTGGGCTCCACCTCAGGAGCGGTGCCCTGGCAGGAGAGGAGATCACTAAGTGCAGAGTACCCAAACCCAAAAGGGACAGGCAGACACCCCTTCCACAGTCCACCACTGGCACAGTGTCGATGCGAAAAGGCACCTACTTTTACGCGGGAGGACTTCCTGGATCCCTCACGAAAAGCCTGTGGGAGAGAGAAGCAGAGTGAGGTCAGGCCTCCCCCCTTCCCGACAAACAGCCGCACGCCAGGTCCCCCCTCCCTACACACAGCATGCTGGGCTGCCCACACCTTCTTGGCCCTTGCAGGGGCTGCAGGTGGTTCCTTGTCCACGCTCTTCTTGCGCTTCTTCTCGGCCGGCTTGCTGGGCGTGCGGGTTGTGCTCAACGCGATGCTGGCCGCTGTGTGCTGGAAGGCTGTGTACAGCTCCAGCGGCACCTCATCCCCACTCTCTGTGGCGCTGGTATCTCCATCTGTCGAGGCATGGGCGTGGGGACGACTGTCAAAGCCATCTGGAGCTCACACCAGGATTTAAACCCACAACCCTGTGATTCTGCACCAGCAATGTCACGCAATTTCCAGTTTTGAACACAATTTAAACGTCATGGCACAGCACAAACCACTGGGTGGCAGTGTGACACAGCTCAGAGACCACCCAACGTTAGTGTGTCCTTGATTTACAGTTTAAAATATGTGATTGCAAAATACATTCCCAAGTATATCACTTCAATTTGCGTAGCACAAGCTAAAATAACACAAACTGTATAGTTATGGTATTTTTATTTTAACAGGAACGCATGGTTCTAATTTATTTTTTTTTGATACAACTTGCGTTTTCAGAAACCGACCCCCAAACTGAGGAGCAACTGTAATGTGTCAATGTGGGTTTCTGCCACACGGGGCAGTGTGACACCACAGCAGACACACGGCCTAGCCTCTCACCTGACATGTTCTCCCTCTTCCGGGTCTGCAGCAAAATGGCCCGGTCGCGGTCCAGGCTCCGAGGCTGGCAGCGCTCACAGAGGTATGTCTCAGGAATGTGCTGCCGGTCAATGCCCATGCAGTCTATGTGCTGCCACACACTGGTGAGGCAAAATGAGGATCAGTAGAATGTGAGTGAGTGAGCGAATGAGTTGGGCCATGGCACCATGGGAGAGACACCAGGGAGATGGTGACAAGGGGACCTTGTGCAACAGCTGAAGGAGGGACATGGGAGATGCCAGGAAAACGACAGTGGGGCAAAGACACTAAACAGGAGCAGGGGGAGGGACGGTGTCCACATCAGGGCAGAAAGGTGGCATGCTTACCTGCACTTGTCGCAACAGATCATGTAGCCGTCGTCGTGGGTGAAGCCACAGATGCAGCGAGTGACATCGGCCCCATAGCTGCTGTCCTCGGAGGTGCTGAGTGTGGTGCCACGGGACGCCTCGTCCTGGGGGCCAGGCACAAACAGGCTCTCGCTGGCACGTATCAGGACCGCCGGGGGCGAGGCTGGCGGTGTGGGTGGGGGCCGCGCGCCGTAGTTGTGGTCCTGAAGAGAAGGCGGGAGGAATCATTGAGCACCGCTGGGTGATGGTGACACTTAGCGAAACCAGCTTACTTATGTGGGTCAGCCAGGGGGCGCTCTACTCACAGCATAGGGCAGGCCGATGTAGCCGTGCGTGGGCTGAGAGCTGCTGCTGTAGCCCTGGTGGGGGTAGCTGTACTTCACCAGCACAGAGCTGGCCTCCACTGATTCAGGCCTGCTGGACAGAGGGGCAGGTCAGGGGGGGTATGGGGCGAAAGCAAGGGCCCAAACACAGGAGCTGCCTTATTTCACGCTAATGGAGCCCTTTTAGAATACGACTTTGGACTGAAGCTGGCTCCTGGTGCTTTCAAACAAGTCCGGTCTGCAGCCAGAGTTACCACCTGAGAATTTTGGGGAGGTGCTGCTTAATCTCCAATACCAAAATGATATATCATCAACCCGAGCTGTTTTTTTCTATGAACCCTAATGTTCATACATTCTGATCGCAATTGAAAGAAACAGAAACTGTCCCAACAATCAAAATGCAATCCCCCCAGCCCACCAATGTACTTTAGTCTGCGGTCATTAAAAGGATGGGAACCCCCTGTTGCAAAACGTTTTCAGGCTCATGGAAGGGTAAGCTGACCACACCAACATGAAGCTCAGCTGGGGGACATGGCCGATGTGTGTGACCAGCCCCCACCCTCCACTGACTGCAGGGTGCCGACACGGACTCTAATCTCATCATTATATGGGCAGTTTGAACAGCGGCCTCTATTTGTTGGTGACGCATGGCCTCCCAACAGACACGGTCACACACCCGCCAGCCAAACGAAGCAAGAGAAATTCACCTGCATGATTAATGGATTCATGCCACATCCACCAAGAAATGTGCGTTCACACTAAACACACAAAGCCTCAGGCTGCCGAAACAACAAAGCTTAAGAATAAGCACTCAGACTGTGGTACAGAGACTAGCCTGTCCATCACAGTCTTCTGAACAGCTGCTACTTACGGAAGACTGCCAGAATATTCTAGCCTGCAGTTTCAATAAACACACAATGAGACCGGCAAAACAAACATGTCAAAGAGAGCAGCGTGGAAGCGGAGAGTCTCTCTCTCACACACACACACACACACACACACACACACACACACACACACACACACACAGTCACCAAGAGCAGAGCAAACCTGATGAGTACAGCTCTCAGCCCGGCCTTCCTTGTGTCCCCATTAGCACAACGAGTGGGACTCTTATACTGGAAGTGCAAGCTGACAGGCAGCCCTGACGGGGTCACTGTGGCGATCGCTTGATGGCGCGATGTCGAGATCTCGCCGGTGGAGTGACACGCCCTCCCCCCCAACCCCCACCTACTGCTTCCCGTCTTGGTTTTTGGGACCCGAACCTCAGCCCCGGACCGGTGCCGCTCCTCTCCTCGTGCTGCTGCCACTTCCTGTAGCACGCAACGCTCCGTAGTGAAAGCGAAAGCATGCGAGTAGCGCAACGCCCTAGGGCTCACGTCAGCACGCTGCCGGCGTAAAACTCCTCCCACTCAGTGACTGTGTTTCACAAGGGCCCCCAACAGTGCATGCGTGACCCAGGATGCTTGTGGGGGCCCTCCCAGGACACCTCAAGGTAACGACAATTTTCTCCAAGGGGCCGTAATGGAAAGGGGCAGGTCTGTACTACAGACCTAAAAAGGCTGATACAATTTAAGAAAAACACAGCTAGAGAAAAATCGGAACAGCAACCATTAAGAGAGAATTAAGATTCGCAAGAGAAAGACGAGAGGACTAAGAAGAGCAGTGGAGGCGGGGGCGCACGGACCGGCGGCCTGGTCCCCGTCACTCAAATCGAGAATAGCAGGCGAGGGCCGGGCGCGATAAAAATAGCACAGGGACTCATTTCCAGAAAAAGCGTACTACGCGGAGCATGCCACGACGAGCAAGAAGGGCAGGGGAAGCAGCAACCACCGCCTAAACACCCAGCCCCCTCTTACAGGCAGAGCCAGAAGACACCTCTATCTGTCCCGAGTCATGTCGCAGGCCGGGCTAACGGCACAAGATGAGTCGCATTCAGACACTTTTGGGTTGTCGGCTGCCCTCTGCTTAAACAGATTCTGACCTGCACCCCTCAAAAATCTCCTGGGGGGCTGTGGGAAAGCAGTCCAGGAGACAAGCCTGACACATCCTGCAAACATTCACTTAGCGGGCAGCGAAAATTATATCCAGGGAGATACGATGGCTCAGAAAGAAGGGCTGTTGCGTCACAACTCCAACATGCATGGGTTTGAATCTCACCACCTCAGTGTGTAGAATTTGCCCTCCCTCATCACATGCATCTAGAATGGGAACTCCAGATTCGGACATGCGGTCCAACGACATGTGCTTAGCGCAGCATCTCAAAATCACCCATAATATATGATGCTCACTTTTGTGCCCTGTGGTGGAATGGCATGTCCAGGCACGCCCCAGCCATGGGCCCTGCGCTGCCTGGGGTAGGCTACAGGGCCCCCGGCTACTTTGGCCAGGATAAGCACTTGGAATATGGATGGATAATTGTAGCCAAAATGTTCCCAAATGCTGCCCTCGCTTTTAAGCCGCAGAAGACGTCATATAAAACGATGATACATTTGGACGTCACAGTAGTTTCTCTTCACCTTTGGATAAAAGATTAATTTTTATCCAATTTTTACAGCAGCTTTTACAACTAATTTCAGCTGTTCCACAAAGATAAACACATGGTTATTCCACTCCAGCCAAAATTACGTAGGAAACACCTCCTACACCACATCTCAGCATGGTCCATAAGCAGGTGTGGTCGATTATCCGGCATAAGGACCAGCTTCTCAGAGCTGACAAAAAGAGCACAGCATGAGAGCGCAGATTAGCCCACAGGGTTAAGGAGAAGGTGGAGGGGAATGCGCAGGTTCACTCACTCTGAGCCAGCAGCCATGTTCAGATACGAGGAGTCGCTCACGTCCTGCCCTACTGGGACCCCTATGCTCATGACGTTCTCTTCTGAGAAATCCTTGTCCTACTGAGTCCGGAGCGTGGGGATCCAAAAGATGGAGGCATTCCAGCCACAGCGCTCATTGCAGACATCTAAGTGCATCCACCAAGCCTGCAAGAAGAGCGGAAACAGAGTGGGTTAGTACTCAAGTTCAGCATGACACACACATTCTGCGATTTACCTGTGTGAAGCTTCCAGTGCAGCTCAAACAAACTCATTAAAGAAAAAATGAAGTGAGCTCAGGTTCTTGGCTCCAAACAAACACAATCATTACTGAGAGAAGCCATCATTATCAATTCCAGACTTTAGTGACAGAACAACAGTAACCTTTTTGGTCCACTAGAGGGAACCAAACTTACAAAAATCAATTTAAACATGTCAAACAATATAGTTGCCAGTTTTCCTAGAAGACTCATGCATTTTTTCACTCTCTAGCTCACACACTCCTACAAAAGTTCAGTCATAGCCAGATGCCACCTTGTGACTATAAATCCTTTTTGCCCATATTAAATATACCCTTAAACACTCAAATAAGTCTGCCTTCAGCAGAGATGTTAAGGCAGGGGGATTATTAGTCACTAAAAAGCTAAGAAAGGCTGACATGATGTACAAATGTACACACAAACATATCCATCCAAACTATCTCTGGCAATGGTTCCAATAGAAGAGACTGCCAGGGATAGTCTGCAGGTGATGCCCTGCGAACTCTCACTCCGAAATGAGCGACACACTTGCAGCATGGCATCACCTCCATGTTTCTACGAGCCTGTCTAGAGCAGGGCGGACCAGCCCCCACACATCTTGCCAATGCTATAAATCAATATGGGTGGAGATGCTGACAGATGTACACACAACCCAGCGGGGACAGCAGCTTTCACTCGCCCATAGAGGCAGACAAGCCACCGTATATGTAGCAGCCAGCAGGGCCAAAGCGCCTGGCTCATTGTCACAACAATGGCATCTTTCAATCCTGGTCATTCTACTCAGTGAGGTGACTTGAGTCACAAAGACTCAACGTCTACCATTGGGAGGAGGACACAGGTGAGCTAATCCAAAAGCTTCTGCATGAATGACATTCACAACCATTCAAAATGAATGACATTCAAAACCATTCGAGGTTTTGTGCCTGCGTGTGTGTCTATGAAACACAAACATACAGTTACTTCCTTTATAATAATGCAAGAATGACAAACTGCAACCGCTGCTCAATTTCATCTGATTCACCCCCTATATTTAAGATCAGATTGGCTGCATTACTAAAGAGGTTTCGGTTTGGCCATAGAGGTATACTGCCTGGCTCTGTTAAATGCATCAGCCAGCTGGTTCAGGAACTTCTCACCAACCAACAAAACAGCAGCCAAACTCCAGACTGGAGGCGGGACTGAAGTAAACTGTCCCATAGCCTTTCAAAGCCTCCACAGGTTTCCGCGCAATAAAACTGCTTCCCTCTGAAACCACCAGTCCACCAGTTCAAACAAGGGAAGCCTGCTGTCACTGGTTAAGAATGTGAACACACACACACACACTATGAAATTAGTGCTTCACTGTAATGTAATATATATATATATATATGTCTCTCGCACACACACATGCGCACACACACATATATACGTGTGTGTGTGTGTGTGTGTGTGCGAGAGAGAGAGCGAGAGGTGGGGAGAGGGGGTGTAGTGAAATTTGGGCCTATCAAAGACATTCCCACCCACCCTATAAGACAGCATTCTTCTACTCGGAGGCACACAAGGATCGTACCCACAAAATATGGTGGGAAGTGAAGAGAAAGGGGGTGGGGTTTCTACAAACACACACACAGGAGAGAGACGACCAGTAAAGCTGAGTCTGTGGTTCACTTCCCCTCCAACAAAGCTGTCAGTCACATGTGAGAAACACCAGTGCCAGACATGTATGGTGTAAGCACACATATACACCCATTCCTGCAGCACTCAATCCCACCCCAGCCTGGCCCCATTACTCACTCACAATAACTCACACACACACACTCTCTCACCGTACTCTACTTCCAAGGTCCAGGATGGAAAAGCCAGCAACATTGCTCATAATTAAAAGGGAGCGTGTGGAATTGTGTTACATCAAGATGTCTGCCGAGTCACATGGGGGGGATGGACATAAAGACATCTGGATAATCATAAGATGGGAGCTTGCAGACTCACTCTCACTGCCCCCCCCCCCCCTGCCATCTATTATCATTTCACAGGAGTACAGTGCCTCACAATGGGGGGTGGGGAGGTTGCCCAACCATCTGCATGAAGGATCAGAAGTTAGACTGCAGGGGCAGGAACAAACAATCTCCTAAATGGATACCAGAGACAGGAATTCCTTTTGTAGAGCTTGGGTGGCAGAGAAGTGTGATTGGAGGTTAGAGCTGAGCATTTGCAAACAATCCTATACTCCTTATATAACGCCCCCCCCCCCCCAAAAAAAAAAGAATTACAGAGGTACTTCACCACACACACACAAACTGCGACATGCCAGGCCAGGCTGAGCTAGACTACTCAACCAACTGAATAATAGTCTCCGCCCCACAGAGCCAGATGGGTAATCCCACAATCCTTTACTCCGGGAGGAGATCAGGCAGCATGATCGCTGTGGAATCCCAGCAGAACAAGGTCCTGTCCTGGCTGCCACCTTTTACTGGAGTTAAGCAAAGACAAATTCAAGGGCTTGTTTTATGAACTGCCTGTGGACTACCAAGATTTTGTCCGATAAACTTAACCCAATAGTACTTAAATAAAAATAAACATAGAGGGAGGTAAAACAGATACTCAGATAGGTATGAGTATCCAGTAATGCTGCCACATTCAAATGCATGCTCTGCATAGCACACTAACCCAACCCAACAGACAATAATGGCCCATGGCCAGCTCTACCAGTCAGGCACAGAAAGCACACAAATGGAGCAGCAGGGTTTGACTACATACCCCATGATAACCCTGGCTACAACTGCACATGTGTCTCTCTCTCTCTCTCACACACACACACACACACACACACACACACACACACACACACACACGTTTGTAGTCACATCTTTATGGGAAATCTCCAATCGTTTCTATGGGAAAAACCTAATACCAACAATGACAACCTTAATCCCTACCCAGCCCTAAACTTAACCATAAGTAAACAAACAAAATTCAATACTTTTGGCATTTTTAGTCTTTTGACTGTAATCACAGATTATCATAAAATTCAGTTTCCACTTGTGGGGGCTGAAGAGGTGGCCCACACAATGTCATAACAGGTTATCACCACATTGTGGAGAAATGTCCCCACAGTGCAATATATACATAAACCACTCACACACAAGCAATTGGCAGCCTTCATAGCTGGACATTCAGTATTTTATTCTCCAAAAACAAGAAACACCGCATCATCTTTATTTGCAGCAGGCACCTGGGTAGAGCACCATGCCACGGTTTGTCCTTCTCAGGCTTCCAGACAAAAATCTCTGTAGCGAAGACCTAAGAGAAGCCCACAAGCCCTGAAACGCATGCACTGACATTCAATGTCTTCTCCATTACGATGTGACATGCACGACACTTTCACTCAGCTGCGCGACACTGCAACTGCGCTCCTAGATGAGACCCAAACCACACTTATCTAGTGGACAAAAAAGACCTTAACAGCTAGTCTGGTCGGGGACCATAGTGGAAGTCGCCAAGGAGCTGCCACAGGGAGCACAATAAGAGCCGGTTACCTGAGCCGCGTTTCCCCCGGTGTGCTGCCCATGCAAAGGGGCGGGGTTTGGAAGCCGGCCTCTCACTGCATTCTGTCTGCCCAGGGCTCTCAGTTTCTGGGATCAGCTAAGGCTACCAGACAGACGGTGGGTCAGAGGCCGGAGCTCCTGAATGACCACCCAGCAAGCATTTGCTGGAGCCACCCTCTTTTACTAAAAAGCCAATGTAAAGGGCGAGCATGGAACCTTATAAAGGTTTCTCTATCCACTCACCATGGTATCTACAAGCTTCAGATGCCAAA
>JABFDZ020000001.1:2682535-2715725 GCA_019775955.2 Pollimyrus isidori
CCCCCCCCCTCCCCCCCCCCCCCCCCCCCCCCCCCGCCCCCCCCCCCCCCCCCCCCCCGCCCGCGCCCGCCCCCCCGCCGCCCCCCCCCCCGGGCCGGCCCCCCGTCCTTGCGCCGCTACACAAAGAAGCGACTCTGGCGGTTCAGCTTCAGGATCTTGCCCAGCCGCTGCTTGGCAGTCGCCATGCCCTTCTTGGGTCGCTTACCTGCAGGAAAAGTTAAATGAAACAAACCAACCAATAAGGTACAGCGCCTATACATACATAACCCTAACTCATACTTTCATCAAGATGTACAACCATAGCACAGCAGTCTACAAACACAATGCTGCAACCACGGGGTTGTAGGTTTGAGTCCCAGAAGCCATGCTGTACTTGTTAGGCAAAGTAGTAAAAATCATCAAACCAAACCATGAAAAGCAGGATAAATGACTAGCAGAAGAACAGATTTTGGTTTAATTAAAGCCTAGTTATACTCAGAGGGGGCTGACCTTTTGTGGCCTGGTTACTGACGGGTGGGGGGTTGCAGGTGGGCCTCTTGGTGGGGTGCAGCGGGGGCGACAGGGAGATCTCAGTGTACTGGTAACAGTCACCCTGGTGCAGGGGAGTGGAGCCGCCCGCCCAGGACTCTCCACTATGTTTGTGGTTTCGCCGCTCATCCTGGCACACAAGGAATATCAACATCAACAAAAACAGTAACTACACTAACAGGATGTGCTGCAGAGTACCAAGCGATGCAGCTATCATGACAGGGCGCCACCTGCTGGGCAGCTGGTCATACTGTAATGGGGCAGACCAGCAATAGTACCTGATGGTTGAAGGTGGAGTTACTGTCAGAGTCGCCCTGACTCTCTCCTTCAGAGACGAGCTCCGCTCCGTCTGGAAAGCAGAGAGGGGGAGGAGCTGTTAGAGATGGGCAGACATGCAAACAGACACTCTCCTGATTGGCTGCACACATACCAGACTCAGGTGAGCCGTGAGCTGGGCTTGACCACCAGGGCTCCTGCAAGGGGGCCCTCTCTTCAGGTTTGGGGCACAGTAAGCCCGCCATGGACAACATGCCCTCAATGGCTTCTTCCGTGCTTGGTGAGGTGGGGCGTTCCCTGCAGAAACACAAAGTTCATTCACAAAAGCAACATTTCAAATCAAGGTTTAACAGACATTAACACTGAAATAAACCTAAACGCCTTTGGTATATCTATAAAAAAAATACTCTTGGATTAAAAAATAACTTATGCCTGGTGATCTTAAACAAACCTTTACATTAAAAACAATTTAAATCCACCTGAACGGTTCTACCTATCACAATACATGTCAGTTCTACAAGATCCTGCCATGTTCCCTCACCTTTTGAGAAGCTTTTCTTGATGGTAGATCCTCTGGCTGGCTTGGTAAAGGTCCGCTATGCCCCTAGAACCACCCCGCATCCTGCCTGGTGAGGAATCTTCCTGGTGCTCCTCCTCCTGCTCCTCCTCCTCCTCAGAGCTTCCTGAAGACTCCTCAGAGAAGTCCTTCTGCTGGGGACACAGCAGCAGTGTAGAAATGCAGGTGAATTTTGAGGCAAGCGGGACAGGCAGCAGGCAAGGCATGGCAGAGGAACGGACGGGTACCTGTGTACAACTGCTCTCAGATGCGGAGTCCGAAATATCAGAGTGTCCTGATAGTTCATTCCTGAGTTCTGATTTGACGCTTTCCAAAATATCTGCTCAACACAACAGTGGTATTATAATGGTTAGATGCCACACTAAAGCTCAAAGTTTTTTCTCATGCCTGTGGTGGGGGGGGGGGGGGTTACATCAGCCAATTACTGATGTACTTTTTTAGCTGGCACTTTACTTTTGTCCAAAGAGATGTACAACTGAAAGCAGTGTTCAGCAGTGACACCACTGTATAGACCATCGGACTCTAACCAGCGACCTTCCTGTGATAAGCACAGTGCTCTAACCCACTGAGCCACACATCGTCCTATCACAAACCGATTAGTGGAATGATGTCAGAAGTGAAACATGTTGACTGTCAGTTTAAGGCCCTCTTCACTTTTCCGCAAGTGTCTGTGGTTCGTGCACAGGGTGAGTGACTGAGACTTCGTCGTCAGGGGTCTGCGTCGGGCTTTGGGCAAGCAGCACGGCAGATTTTTATCTCCGGTGGAGACCATGTGCATCACTAGGCACCAACTACACGTGCAAGGAAACTGACTAGGCATCTCCAGTAGGTGGCAGCTTTGAGTTTCACAGACCAGAAGCAATTAAGAAAGAGCAGTTGTGGCCAGAGGTGCAGAAGTACCACCATATGTAATTTGTCATGCTGGGGGGGGGTGGCTAATTTTTTTACAAGGATTGCAGGATTGCCAGAATATGCTGTAGTACCTGAATTTAATACTGCCCAAGCCTAATAAAACTGTTCTGAAAAAATATACCCATTTTTCTACAGTGCTTGCATTTCTCTTTGTTGCAATATATCTGCCTTCTGCTGGTCTGGCGAGTATCACTGCTGTCCACTGTGTCCATGCAGAATGCACACAAGAGTGCACGCACACGACTACACACAGACAGAAAAGTGAAGCACGAGCGAAGCTATGTGTGACAGCGGCACGCCGGTGCGGCTCACCACTAAGGCGGGCAGGCTCTGCATCCTTCCTGACGGCACCGGGTGTTTCCTGCCCCAACTCAGCGGCCTCCATCTTGATCTTGGCTCCATCCTTTTGCTGGTCCGGCAGCCTCTCGCTCTGCAATACCCCTAAGCTCTTCGCTGTGACATGCCGCCTCTCATCTCTATACAGAAATAGTGGGAGGTCACTGTGAACATGGCCGTGACAACTGTGTACCATTTGCCTGGAGCTATTCTATTATTCAAGCTGTTAGATGTGTAATTCCCCAGGTGGCCTCCAGGTGGTTCCCCAGCTTACTTGATGATCTGCCCATTACACATCACCAAGCGCAGGTTGTTCTCCAGACACCTTTCGGCAGCGGCTGTGGACACCATGGAGGCCTTGTTGAACTTCCCCTTCACCCTGGAGCAGATGGCAAAATCCTACAAGGGGAGAAGGCATCTGACCAATAAGGCTTGTGGATTTGACGAGCGCACTCAGTACCACTACAAGACTTATTACTGCTGTCCGTGGCCCAGTGACCATACCTCCTGGAAAGGGGCCACCTCCAACCTCCGCAGCACCTCTCGCGTATGCAGCTCCAAGACGTCTAGGCTGGAGGGAGTCTTGGGACCGGCGTGGTCCCGCAGTCGCCGGGCAGTCCTACGCGCCCGAGAGCCTCGCTCTCCTGTCGAGCGTGTCACAGGGCAAGAGCCGCTTCCCTGAGGTCTGGTTGACTTGAAGCCACCAGCCACCTGCTCATCCTGTGGCATCGTGGGGGAAAAAATGGTTCAGTCAAGAGACGGCTGGCCGGCCTCTGGGATGGCTCTGATGAAGGGGTCTGTGTCAGGAGAACAGACTAGGCCACAGTCCGGCCCTGTGCTTCCTTCCAATCCCATCCAACCCTGACCCAGACACAGGCGCCCCTCTCCTCTCCCACATCATCCCTGGTGAGGCTCACCTCCTGGTAGCGCACCTCCTTGGTCAGTTCCTTAATGAGATGGTTGGGTCTGATGAGATCGGGAACCTCGCTGGTTGACTCTGTGACCTAGCAGGGTGGAAAGGGGGACAGTGAGGATCACGGAGAGGGAGGCTACCCCCCAGGAATATTCTCACTGTGCTTTCTCATTCCATGGTGTGGTCCTGCATAGAGCAGGTGACTGTAGAGCCCCCCCACAGAGCTCCAGCCTCAGAGTATTACAGTCTCTCACCTCCCTCTTTATCCAGCTCCTCAGTGCAGTAATTAAAGCTTTCACTCCATCCATAAGGTAAGATGGAGGCTGGCAGTTGTCCTCCCGTAATTCTGGAAAGAGCAACGCAGATGAGGGCTGAGTACAGCGTATTACTTTATACAGATAAAGCCCCTCTCACATTCATCCCCACGCCGTTTCTGCTCACCTTTAAGGGTCTCCAGCAGGTTTTTGGCTACATACCAGCAGATGGCCTCAAAGTAGGGGAACTTGAAGAGCTCTGGAGTCTTTAGCCGTCGCTCCATCTCATAGCATCTGGTGGGTGAGAGGTAAGGCAGGGCTAAGGTGGGAGGGTTACCTTCAGAAAAGGGGCTAAGGGGGGGAAGGAGTAACCATAGACATGGCTGTGTGACCATTGTCAAATGCAAGGGAAATGACTAGGTGTTTCCAGTAGGTGGCAGCAGTGACTCGAAACAGAAGTCAACCAAGAAAGAGTAGAGGAAGAATAGTAGTAGCTGTAGTAGTAATGGCGAGCAGCAGCCCCCGATCTGCTATATGCTGTGCTGGCTGGTCCTGGAGTGTGTGTGGATGGTGCGTGTGTGTGTGTGTGTGTCCTGCGATGGGTTAGCACCCCATCCTGAGATGTTTCCTGTTTTGCACCCATCGGCTCCAGATCCCCATAATCCTGAATAAGACAAGCGGTTACAGAAAATGGACGGATGGATGGCCATATTACTGCCCGAGCCTAACAACTTAAAACTTTCAGAAGAAGTTTACCCATTTCACTTGTATTTATGTGTGTCGCAATACATCTGCCCTCTGCTGATCTGGTATCACTGCTTTGTGAATGCACCAACCGCGACCATCTGGGACCATAGCAAAATGTAGTATGAACACAAGCTTCCATGCACAAATGTCTGTGGACTAAAAGTGCACGGAAAAGTGTAGTATGAACTAGAGGTAAGGCCGTGGTGCCCCTTTAGTCAGGAGCTAAAGGGAATGTTTTACATTGCTAATAATAATGTTCTCGCATTGAGGGGATCTTGGGAAGATCTTGCATCCAGGAATGTGATTTGACTCTCAAAGGTAACCCAGCTATGGCCGTTATTAATGTCTCTACACTGTGTGACTCAACAGTAGGGGAGAAAGTAAAATGAAAACCATCATAATCAACTGGATTGCAGCTTTTTGATGTATCAAGGTGACTGCTAGTTCCAGCAAGCAGCAGGTGTTTTAACCCCAACATGGCTCGATGCTGGAAGGTGCCGGAAGGTGCAGTCGACGCCTCGCCCTCCCACCTGAGCTGCATACTGATGTTAAGGTTGTGAAGGAAGTTTCCGCCAAAGGCCATGCAATCCTGAGAGGTGAGAACAGCGTGGATCCAACCTGGGAAGAAAGAGCAGGGAGAGCGTGAGCAGCAGGACCATTTCGGGGGAGGCGCCCCCCCATATCTTTTAATGAAGGACAACTGCTTTTCTTACACAGTTGGCTCAATCCTTCAACAGCTGGACTAATTTATTTAAAAAGGTGTGGTGCTGGGGCGTTAATCTCCAGCCAATCAGAGCCCTCATTAAGCCTGTCAGCCTCCCAGAGAGGGAAAGACGTTCATTCCTGGGATGCCTCACATGCTTCTTCAGAGATACCATCCGAGCAGCAGAGCTAAAATATCACTCAATACTGAAAAATAAGAGCATCTGAGCATAAGAGTGTCCAGTTTTGTGACTTCACGGTCTAAGCCAGGGTCCCTGGTCCCAGGTTTCAGGTCCAACCATAGAACCTCTACAGTCAGCGGCAGCACAGGCCATCAGATTACAAGGGTGAAGAAATCAAAAGACATTCATTCCCGCTCTGTGCCACAAACTGGAACGAAAAGCATCAAGTCACAGAAGAGCTCACCGGACAGCATGGCGGCAGGTCTTAACTGACAATCAGAGGAGGGCTCACCTGTGGGGATGAGGAGGGTGGTTCCCTGCTGCACCACACACTTATAGCACTTGTCCACCTTCTCCCCGAAGAAGACTTCGCTCTGGTTGGGGGAGGAGCTCCACTCCTCATACAGTGCAAGGTTCGCTTGTGTTGGTTCAATCAAGTAAAAAATTTTCTCGCCCTGCAGAGTTTGGGTGGGGCCAAATACTTATGGCGTGCATCTTCATTTACATTTAATCATTTAGCTGACACTTCTGTCCAAAGTAGCATGCAGTTTCAGCAAACAGTAGATTTAAACCATGCAGCTGTTGAGCAGTCAACTAGGCATAAGTGAACAACCAGGCACAATGCGAGCAGAACCATCTTCAAGAAAACAGGTGACCAAATTACTCTGAGTATTGACAGAAGTACTGGGATGAACCTCCAATATGTGATGCATTTCTGGATGCTAAATGCTGTAGCCGTGGTAATAAACTACTGTCTGACAGGCCCTCATGCTGGAGAAATTCTGCTTACCCAGAGTACATGGTACCACACGGACGTTCCGCCGAAGTCTATGTGGAAGTCCGTGTAGCTGTTCTTCACACCCATCAGGCAGTACTTCTGCACAAAGGGCTTGGGAAAGAAGGAGTCGTCGGGCCAGTAGTTCTCCACCCAGGACATCTTCTGGGCAACGTCTGGCACCTCCACCAGCTGTGCCATCCTGAGAGAGCATTGCAGGAAGGCTACATCACAACTGCTGCCCAGACTCGCCACATAAAGCTGTTGCAGCTCAGCTTTGCAAAGCATCATGGGGCGGCACACTCAGTGAGAGTAAAGCAGTCCTGTGGTTATTGCATGCTGGAGTAGCAGTCTGGGATTCTGTATAGTGTGAAATTAAAACGACAGCTGCTCAGAACTGCCAGCTACAGTAGTGGGCAAAGGAGCCAGATGTCTTTCCTAAGACTAAACTAAACAATACCAGAAAAATAAAGGCTCACTAATGGTGTAGCAGACAATGCTGACAATGCTGTGAGTGCTCAGAATGCTTTCACTTGTTAGTGAGGAGACATTTGCACACTTACCTGGTGTCAGAGAACTCCAGGCTAATGACATTCAGCACCTTTGGCCGATGGGGACTGCAGAAATATTTCACAAACTCGCCGAGTTTTATTTTGCTGTCTGCCTGTCTGGCCACATCAATGACATCGATGACTTTATCTCCACCTGAAGAGGTTTTTTTTTAAAAAAAGAAGAAAAACTGATTAGAGAGGGCGTGGAGTCCACAAGCAGTGTTTTCTGAAATAAAAGCGTGGGAATACCACAACTTTGGTAGCTTAATTATTAATGGAAAATGAAAACTTTCTTGTTATTTTACCCTGAGAAATGTTTGAGCCCAGGTCTCTGCTTGTTTAATGCTCAGAAAGTCAAATATTAATTCACAATGATGCAGAGAAAGGCACAGCAGCTGATGGCCCCGCGTAAAGATGGCAGTCTCTCTCCAGCTGGTTCGAAATACCAGGCCAGCAGTTAGGAAATGCAGAAAGAGGTTAGTGACTCGCTTCTCCCCCAGCATCTTTGGGGGGGGGGCATGATGCCCAGCTGCCGTGTCAAGGCTGGGCGGCGGCACGATCACACCCCCCAGGCCCAGCTGCCTAGGGCACTGAAGTCCTGGAACAGCTGGAGCAGAAAGCCTGCACACAATGCCTGGGACCCCCGGCCCCCCCACCAGCCCCCTCTGACACGCAAGCGGGGGTTGTAAATCTCAAGAGCAGTCCCCCATCCATAGCAGCAACCTGCTGGGACCTCCACCCCCTAATGTTACTAATTACACCCACATGACCTTAATCTTCGGCTGAGGATAAAAGGTGACGAGCGTCGGCTCCTTTGGAGATTAAATACGAGACCTTGAGCCCAGATTCTAATAGCAGAAAAGCAGGGGAAGAAAGGTAGGTTATTTAACATGGAGGTCATGAAGGAGCCGTTCCAAACAGTCGTGTGCAGAGGGGGTGCTAGCAAGACTACAAGGCCAGGCATAGAATCCCGCCGGGGTAGGGGATTAGCTGTCAGCTGGCCTGTGGCTCGTAACTAGAGGTGGCCAGAGAGATCGGTGTTTTGCCAGCTATAGAGCTTGTGTCCGCACATGTCTCCCTCACCCCAGGCCACAGGGGGTGCTAGTGGCCAGCCACATTATCATAATGTGTTAAAGATTCAGGTCTAAGTATCAGCTCCATCCTTTAGAAATGACAGCAGGGGCACTGCAAGATCAGTTTTAAAATGTTCCTTACCTCCCCCCAAAATTAATGCATATTAATTAGTATATAACTTATTGAAACTCTAGTGTTGCTCCTGGATGACACTGATCTGCGAGTCCCACACTAGCCAACCCTGGTCCCATCTTTCCAGCGGAACATAACCAGTCAGGAGACGAGGCCTGGTAGCAAAGGCCACACAGCTGACCGTGTCCCATAATATACCAGAGACCCACTTGATTAACCTCCCTGCAACTTATGCCATGCTGATGGGTCGAGCGATTGCTGGCTTAACTGAGGGCCCCTTTTAGGGCTTCTCCTCCTCACCCCCTAAAGGTGGCGCTAATCCATTCTACACTGTCCCGTCCCCCCCCCTCGCCCCAGGCTGGGCGACTAATTACAAAGGTCCGTGTTGATTTCAGCACTGGAGCTGTAATTTGTAGTTTGGCATGGAGTTTGGGGGGGGGAACGACACGACACGCCCCCACAAAGCACTCTCAGCCCAGCCAGGCCACTGCCATCCAAAACGATTTTTAGCAGTGAATTAATGCTGGTTTAACAGGTGGAGCCACTAAGCCCCATGGCTGAATTCTCATCATCCCAGTTTCCAGTAGCAGTTAACTGGCGCAAACACTGCAGGCCAGCAGCCATAAGCACCGCAAATAAAGGCTAAGAGAAGCAGGGGCTGCTGAACGGGGCTGTGGTGGCCTTAGTTTGGCCGTCAAGCGCGCACATAAGTGAGCTCTCTCTCAGTGTTCAGCACGGTCCATTTATAGCAGAGAGAACCTCTAATTTCAGCTGCAGCTTGGAAACATATAAACAGCTAAAATGTTCTAGGGTCCCGCCACTTACCAACGTATTGCTCCACATTCCTGACGGTGAAGTCCGCACTCGGCACCTTCAGTCCCAGCCCATCCAGTTTGGCCACCATGATGGGGTAGTGAAAACCATGTTTCTCCAGGTACCTCTGTGTCACCTGGCTGCCCTGCAGCTGCACAAAGATCTCATCCACGCTGCCATGGTAACGAGACAGACAGAATCAGAACCTCTGAAGAAATGAAGGACCTGTAATCGAGCTCTGGTGTTCACTAACAATAAAAACCTGCTGAGAATCATTACATTATCAAGAAGAACAACTTGCCAGATCGATAAAACAGCCTGTCTTAGAGAGCTGTCGCCTGTCACATGACAGAGGACCCACGCTGCCATTGGCTAGTACCTGGGAAAGGTGCGAGCCTGCAGCTGTTGCACGAACACGGAGGTGCCGGCCTGCACTGGCCGCGTACCGTCGTCGGGCTCTGTGTAATCATGCCGGTGCCAGTTATTCCGCTTCTTCACTGGAAACAGAAAAAGGGATGGAATTCAGTTCAATTTACTTCTATATAGCGTCTCTTACAGCAGAATCACCCCCAAGACCCCTGACATGGGTGTGCAGTAGGTAGAATACAAATGAAGGATTGTTAATGGTTTATGGTAACCAACCTATGATCTCAGAAAACCAGCCCCTCACAAAGACCTAGTCAGCTTTACTAATTCCATTCACCATGTTACCAACAGTCCATTAATCTACAGGGGACAATCCACAGAGCAGCCTGGCGCGCACTGGTCTCTACTTACTCAAGGAGGGTCCATGGAGGACATCACAGTTGGGGCAGTGGTAGACATCGATATCCACTGCTTGGTGTTCCTCGACTTGAACGCAGCTGCAAGAAGAGAATCATGGAATAATCTGTTTTTGTAACTCCAGAAACAATGAGCATTCAGTCAGTGAATTTGGAGCAGCGCAGGATTAAAGATCAGACACCCTGTCCCTAAGGTGCGATCTGGAGCCACAGTGTGCTCACAAGCCGGGCCAGGGACAAGGCGCCCTGCAGGGCTTCAGTAACACGAGAGAGACACCCCCTTAGAGAAAGGGCTCCGAGAGCCAGATGTGGGGGGCGTTCATGTGCGACTGAGGTCTGACAGCACAGGCACATCTGTGCAGTAATGGCTGGCTGAACAGCACAAGCCACAGCACTCTGCTCAGATTTATTGTTTTTACGCCTTTATGCAGTGCATAACAAAATAGGGATGAAATACCACTGCTTCCCAGCACTTTCAATAAACAATTAGAGTTACTGAATTCTGATGAATTGATCCCAATAATTATAGAATGATCACCTGACACCAGAGCGACAGAGACAGCTGGGAGAGCACATTGTGAGGAGAGGTCTGCTGTAATTGTGTGTTTTTGTTTCTCACAAAAGTGAAAATAAAGGACTTGTTTAAACTGTCTTTGTTAATATTAATTAGGCTTCATTAATGAAATAGGCTTCATTTAAAAACATACACTGCTTGCTAACCGCAGAATACAAAACTGATTTTCACCATTTGCTATGACCTTTTAGGGTATATGAGAACATCCCATAACACTTAACACAATTCATTTAGACCTCACATTGAAATAATTGCAATAAAAAGCACTACTAACATTATTTCAGCATTAAGTCTAAATTAATATAAACATAAGAATTTAATGAACACAAGTGCTTTATTTTTGCTTTTGTGAGAAACAAAAACAATTACAGCAGACCTGTCCCCAGAATGTGCACCAGGGTTCAGGGACCAAGCAATCTCCTGCTTTGCCTGTCCTGTCGCTCTGATTCTGCGGTCAGGTGATCATTCTATAATTGGGTATGGGGTTCAATCAATCCAAATAATCAAAACTCAATACTAGCACTAAATAATGCTTTAATAAGCCCTACAGCCTGAAAGGTTCCTTTGAGTTCCGTTATTAGTGTAAAAGGTTTGCTGTTTGTTTTTTAAACCGCTGTCCTATGAATACATGCCTTACTTTTTCTCCGCTGTACCCATTGTTTTATATGACCCTAGCATCAAAAGTACTCGTCACACACGTGATTTCTGTAGGACTCCCCAAATGAACCAGAGACCTCATCCACAAATGCAGTGAAGTCACACATAGCTCAAGCTGTCAGAGGCAGGAAAGGATGCAGGAGGAGGCATGATGATGAGAAGCAACCCGGAAGGTTAAACTAACCCTGAGCCCCAGAGAATGTGCGAAACAGTGACAGGCCAATCTTGACGATCAATGATTGTCAAGGACCTCAGAAAATCCAGGTTTTTCTACCCTCCCAGCTCCCAGTCCAACAGTACCAACTACTCTGCTCTTGATTGGCTAGGAGCCGGGAGAGAGTGAGAATGTGGACCGACTGGAGGATGGGATTGGGAAACACTGATTTAGAGAGCTAAATGCAGCTGGCGCAGTGCGCACAGGGAGGTGAACTTGGGAGCCAAAGTGAATGGAAAAACAGCAGAAGTCGAACTCGTGTTTCTGCAAGGAGTCGAGGCATCAAACAGTTGTGTGAAAGTGGGCCACCTCAGCTGTTTGCTGCGCCAGTGGGTAGCCCTCTGCAGCTGCGGTTTGATGGCAGGCCTGGCTCCAGCACTTGGCAGACCACGTCAGGCCAGGCTCGAGGAGCGGTAAGAAGGCGAGCTGAGGACCCCAGTGCATGCTTGCCGCCCCCGCTGCCCCTGCCACACCCACGATTGGGCTGCCCGCATCAAAGGCTGTGGTGTCTCCTCCAGTCGAGAGTGGGTGGGGTGTTAGCAGAAGAGAAGAGGCACATGGCCCAAGGTGCTACTTGGGGGAGGGGGAGTGGATTTCTGCAAACGCAAACAGAACTGCCTTTTCTCAAGGAAGGGACAGCTTGGGAAGAGGGAGGTGAAATTCCAGGGGGGCTGTTATCAGCTTTGATCTGAGTGTGGTTCCCGGAAGACGAGGAAAGCAGTAAATACAGCCAAGAGCATCTGCTCAGCATGAAGCCACTAGTCTTTGGGATGGCAGGCATGTTGCACGCCGTTACCGTGGATCAGGACAAAAAGCACGTGCAGATGCCTTTCCTGGTCCAAACCACAGGAAGCCTCTCTGTTTTGGGCGTGCTCTGCCCTTGTCATCTAGGGCCAATGAAGTCCATTCAAGTGCTTTTCCAGGAGGATAGTCTGCCTTCTTCAAGGGCCGAATGACATCTTGGCACGAGACTTTTCTCACAAATGAAACAATGGGGAGTGCGTACAGGAAGCCCGACAGGATATCTAATTCCAGGGGAAAGATCATAACAAGCTTCTGTTTGTTGAGGAATTGCTCCTGGGGGAGGGAGAAGGTGTGGTTTAGTAGGTTAGGACGCTATGCCTGTGATTGGAAGGTCGCTGGTTTGCATCCTTGGGTTGGCTGGGTGACTTCACCGCTGAGGCCTTGACCCTGCTCTCTGAAATTTAGGCCTGTGTCACTTAAGATAAAAGCATTTGCTTTAAAAAAGTGCAGCTAGGAATGCATTTGTCTCCCCATACATTAACAGATCTTATTCAAAGACAGCATGGCATAGTGCTGTATACGGTCATTTTGAGTTGGCAGGTGAGGAACTCGTGTTCTGAGAAAATGGTCAAATTGGTACTAAGGGTGCTGTGTACAGATGGAGGCCTGCAGGAGGAAGGAGGAGCAGGAGCGCCAGGGTGGAGGACATCATTATACTCCCACCCTACAGTCTGGGCAAAAAGCGGGACAAATGAGCCTCCTTGGTCATTAACAGCTGATTGGTAGAAATGCTTCCAGCCCTTGGACACGAGTGAGATACTGGTACATTTAGAGAGTCTCTACATCTGATGAAGCCCAAGAAGGTCCAAGTGGCATTCTTATTTTTGGAGAACGAGTTTAACTTGCAGGAAATAGGAGAGAAAAAAACAACCACTGGACTGAAAAGAGCCTCCACGTTTTAAGGGAGATACTCACAGACGTGGCAGGAATCACACCAACCTGAGTTTTTCCCAGGTCTCCTTAACATTTCCACCCACACATCTACCTTGCTATGGAGGAGCTGCTTCGGAAACACTGCTCAAATCTCAGGAGCACCGCCCTGCCTTCCGCTGCCCCAGGGCTTGGGCACACTGATTTCAGTACAGTACTTCTCATTACTTTCCCTCATTCTATTCCCAGTAAACTAGTTCACTGCATTGATCTATATTTCAGACAAACGCAGAAGAGGTCATTACAGTATCTAATGATTGTGAGGTCTCCTCTGCCTGCAAAGGCTCTTTGGGACCAGCAGCTTTGCAATTTAGACTCGTTGAAAAGAGCAGAGTAAGCCTTCCCTTCATACGGTCGGCATAATGAAGTCCGAAAAAGGCCAGTCGCAGTTCTTTCATACAGTAGGCGCTTAATTTAATTCAAAGTGTGCGTTCATCAAAAGGCAACTCTTAAACAAACAATGGAGACCTCCTACCAAGACAAACACCAGGAGGGGGAATAATGAAGCACCAGTCTTGAAAGAGCAGAGACCGGGGAGAAATGCCACTCTCTCCTCAGCTATCGCCCAACACGGCCACTGCTCTGTTGCATCTTTCAGCTGCCTTTGTTAAGTGGAATTATTCATTAGTCAAATGCCTGGAGCTGCAAAAGAGCTACTACCAGAGATGGTGAACCCAGGGCTCCTCAGAAAGACGCAGAAAGGGAATTCAGGCGTTTCTGATGGCAGTGAAGATAACACAGGATTGAGGTGGGCAGGGGCATCTCGAATCAGATCTCAAAGTTCGCACACACCTATCCCTATCTGATCTACTTCTTCAAGACCTTCTGAAAGACACTTAACCGCAGCTATCCCATCCAAAGTGTGCTGCGTGTTCCAGCAGGGTGGGTGTGAAGAGTTGAGGTTTACCTTAGGAGGTGGTACAACAAAAGGTGTCCATGACAACAGCACACACTGGTAGCCGTGCGGGTGAATTTCTCTGTTCAGCCCTAGCCCCACCGCCTCCTCCAAGCTGCACCCTTAGACGTTACATTTGGGAGGCGTGCTGCATTTTAAAGCTCAACAGTAGAGGACCATCCAATCCTCCCTTTGCAGTGGCCACAAACCAAACGGAGAGCAGTGAAATGCACCTGCACACACAAATGATCGCACAAACTCACCATTTGGTGGTTACTGAGAAACCCCAGGAGAAACCGTACAGAAACATAGCTGTGGGCTCTGGTCCAAACTATGGATGTATCAGGTGGCAAAGCTACCCAGAGAGTCGCCAAGCTGCTCCTTGAAGAACATGCAGAGCCCTCTTTTGTTTTCTATAGCAACAGTCAAGCTCAAGATAAATCTGCCTAAGGCAACTAAACAGAGACTTGCAGCCAGTGGGATATCAGGTTCCTTCTTGACCACAAGCTCACCTCCCGATTAATTGGGCACTGACAAAAAGAACCAAGCCAAAACAAACACAACACCCAGATCTACTCCATCCTAAAATGGATCGGCATTGATTCATGGAGCATTTCAAATCACTCCTGTGTACCGTTCGTTTTTCTTGCTACTGCATGATGCTCATCCACTTCCCCTGAAAAAAGATTAAGCTAGGACCCTCTGGAGAGAGATAGATCACCTAGAAATTAATGGGGACTGAAGATTGTTGCAAAGGTATGCAGCGCTTGCAGGAACAAGTCTCTCTGCAACTAAAACCACAACAATCGCAAATGACTGTTGACTTGAAAGGGTCTGCAGACTAATTCAGGGCTCATACTATTGAGAATGGCCCTGTGGAAAAAATATGCTTTCACAAAAGTGCTCAATGAACAGAGCAAGACAGACTCGATCATGAGATTAATTGATGGAACTGAGGGTCAGGGAATATCAGTGAAGGGTTCTTTGTTACCTAGTCGCATCATCGGTGGCACAGCAGCAATCTGACAGAGCCTGAAAACTGATAATGACGACAGAATGTGTCACTTTATAGTTGAGGAAACAAGTCCTGCAATGGGGTCACAGGGACCCAGCTTACATTGCAACACTGAGCAAAAACCGCAGGGGTGTTGACAGGCTGGTGTGTAACTCTGGACGCCCACACAGGCATCAGGCTCACTTGCTGCTCACAACCCAAGATAATGTCTGATACTGGAGATGACAACCTCTCTGATTAAGCTGAGAATGCAGACCGCAGACTACAGACACACACACAGACTACCGTTGTCAAAAGTATCAATTCTATGTTTGAAACAGTTTCAATAAACATTTTTCATGAAATCGATTCTGCCGCTTGCACTTTTAGTTCGAACTCACCACTGCATTTAACTGATATAGACTGTAGCAGGAGTGGCGTCTGGAAATGCTTTGGGTTTGTACTCTTTATTGCCATGTTTATAAAGCTTGATTAATCCCTTGTGTCAGGAATGTTTTTGTAGATTTTTATAGGCATGGCATTCAAAGGACATATTACCCATTTTTCCTACTGGTTAAAATATTTTTCATAATTGGTTAAACATCTGTGCATTAATAAGACAATGATCTAGAATTACTTTTACCTGGTGGTCATGCTCAGCCCAGATGATCTGATGAGGTTAATCGTCTTGATTATCTAGCTGTAGGAGTCAGTCCGGAGACATGGCATTGGCTGCAATTTTATCATAATTAATAATTCCTACCATCATTTCAAAATGACTGATTTCATTTTGGCACTAACATTGTCTCTTTAAGATGCTGATAGGCCGCTTGAGGAACGTCCCCACAATGCTGGCGTCTAATGTATCGCGACCTGTCATTTTCTATAAGCCAGAGAGCTGTACTTTCAACAGCCTCAGGCTTAGCACGCTATTCCAATCCTGGCTTGCACGTTTTAATTTCTCACACTGGGTTCTTGGCAGTACGACAAACTTACATAAGACTTTTGCTGTTACAGCACAAAACATAATGCTTCCAAGCACTTACTGTGGAGCCAGACATATAAAAATGCACAGAGGGACCTGTAGACCAGGATACAGAACCATGGCTTTGTTCAGCACAAGAAGCAAGACAACCATTAGTGATCTGCTCCAGAGAAGAGCCCATACATCTGCAGGTGTGACACTATGGGAACATGTCTCAGTTACCTAGCTCCATTTCACGTGATCCATCACAGAGTATACACATCACATCGGCAAGGTCCCTCAAAGTTTGGATGAATGCCAAACCAAAGCACACCAGAGATACCAAACATGCCACATTCTCTTTCGAAAACCTCGGACACTGCACACGTTCCTCTAAGGTCAGATTTTTGAAAAGGTTAATCAGTCCCAAGCAATAGGTAGAACTAATTACCTTAAGACCCACTTAACACAGTAAAGCAATTCAATGCTCCAATGGCAACAGAATTCAGCATGGAGATCGTTCTGCTGTTTTCTAAAATGCATTCAATCACACATAACCTTACTGAGACACCACCCACAACTAAATAGTGAATGTTATTTCATTTCTGCAAATAAATCTCCTGCAACATCTGAAATGTCAGGATGAATGGATCCTAATTTTGTTCCCTCTGGTAGTTGCCCGCAAGACTTCAATATCACGCTATATATTAGGGTGGAGTGAGAAAAAAAATCTATATTTCCAATAGTGCAGAAAAGTTGTCACTGGACCTCGTTATTAAATGTACGAAATATCTTTCCCATTTACTCATTGCTACTGACTGATTGTTAGGTTCTTGTATTAAATTGGAACAATTTTACATTGTGTTATGATATGGATGATACGTAGCATTGATCTGCGCAGTGATGTGACAGGTGAAAACTTTGACTGCGTTGTGGAACCTGAAAATATTAACCTATTTCAAAGAAATTTTACATGCTTTATTAACGAGTGCCAACTTTTCCGCACTATTGAAAATTGCTATTGGATTTTTTTTCCCCACCAGACTCTACTACATATTCAGCAAAAGAATCAAAGTTAAACCAGGTTAAACACAACGATTACCAAACCTTAAGTAATAATGACATGTGTTACTACTACTGGTAGACAAACACACAGTATTCAGGAGAAAATATCATGAGAGCAGTCTTTTCCAAATCAGTAATGCATAATGAATGCAAGTGTGCTTTATAAATCAACTGAAGACACCTCAGATTTCAAGTGTGTGACAGAACACGTTACTAGTAACCAAGACACTTGTCTAAATGGAATAAATTAGCTGATATATTCAATTTCTTAAAAAAAAAACAAATAATCAACATTCGCATTGAAAGCGCTCAATGAACTGAGGATAACATAAACGTAACATTCACCAGCACAATCACACACATAACACGTGGTCCGGTTACGATTTGTCAATTAACGTTCCAATTAAGCGTGATAAACAGTTCAGAAATCGATGAATGGCGGATTACAGGAGAAGGCAGTGTTACAGAAGGCACGTATAGCACGTGCGTGTCTCTTTAAAAGGCCGATCTCTTTGCCGCCGCTAGGGGGCCCCCACCATGTGCCTATTATTGTTGTTAAAAGGGGGGTATTTAAATGTCCAACCTCGACTGTCAATCAGAAGGCCCGACCACTGTTAGCAAATGATTTTCCCCTCTTGTATGATTTATTATATAAGCGATCGGTCTGGCTTAACTTCATCTACTCTCAAAACCCTAAAGGGACAAAAGATGAGAGCGAATAACTCTAACGATGCCCTACCTCGCAAATTGCACCGACACTTCTTTGTTTAGTTCTCCGTTAATCCCCATTGAAAGACACGGCGAACTGACACCTCACACTACCATTAAACCGTATCCCCGGCTTCTAAAATAATTAAATATAACTTTGCAGTTCTCAAATATGTGTTAACTAGATACGCGGATAACACCATGGTCGTTTTTACGGGTAGTATTGCCCATCCTTTTGCACAGATGCATATTTTAAACAGCACAGTAAAAATCAGCCACTAACATTACATCGCTCATTGAACAACTTCATTGAATTTTTTACGTACGGTTCTGAAAGCTTTGTACCTTTAACGATCACAGCCGCATTTATAAAAACTGGGCATTTCAAACGGCTCTACTGTATAACTCGGTTTTCCCAGTTTAGATTGGGGTAAAAGCAGATGTTTGCCCTTAAAACGCACACTGGCTGCCAGATACATCCCGATGCTGCTAATGGGCGTAAATCCCGGGGCTCCGATACCGACGCTAACGATCCCTCAAGCTGCAGCAAAAAACGGACAAACGGGAGACAGTAGCACGAATAAACCGGCGTGAAGAAGTACGAAATCTGGTTTAGAAAGCAGTTTGAAGCACCGTATAATCACAGATCTCCTCGGGGCTGGCCATCGATCTCGGGTCCTGTAAACTATTCACTGGCAGAAATCAATAAGTTCCCGACACGGAGCTCTAAGAAGCACCCCAGATCCAAAATAAAGCAAGAGGGATGCTTTACTTTTCAGAAGCTTTTAGCTAGCTGCATATTTCAGATGATAGCTTAGCTGCTCACAGCTAAATCAGAGCTTTGCATGCCAAGCCGGACTGCGGATAAACTTAAATAGAGAGCGACTCGGGGCTTGAAAACCGACGGCCAAGCGACTTCGGCTAACCAGGCGGACAGTGGAGGACCATCACATGACAGCTAACACGCAGTAATATTAAGTTAACAAAGTGTCAGAATGACAATAAAGGCACATGCAGACCCTTTACCTACAAATCGCAACTGACATCGCGCAAGCCCGAGTTTTTAAACACCCCTTAAACGACCCCGAGGCCAGAGCCTTATGGTATTTTCGCACAGGTCGGTGGATGATTGATTGACTTCGTACCTGCCATGGAACCAATCCTTACAAATGTCGCATTCGATCATGAACCGGCTGACATCGTACGGCTGCCGGCAGACACAGTACAGCGGGACCGCCGCCATCTTCCTTCTGTCCCCAAACAACGCCAAAACGGAGCAGGGGAGGGGCTTCCCTCAAACAGTCACGGAAAGACCCGAGGGAAAATCCGAGTAGGCACGAAGCGCCTGCCAGCACTTTTCAGCCTGGTCCCGGTTTTGACGTCAATCGTTGCACTGTTTTTTCTTTTTCATTTAATCAGATCATATCCAAGAAATATGACCATACAAAAATGCTGGTTTTAATTTGCTTCCAGTAAATCAAAACCTTTCAGCTGATTCAATGACTTACCTACCTGTACTTTAGTGTTAAGGCTATAGCCGTGTCACCTCACACCTGCACTACCTATGTGTGCTTTGCATATATTCCCTGTGCTGTGTGCATGTCATCCCTCAGCACCAAAGACATGGAGTCGGACAAATTTGTACGTCTAAATGATGCTTTCGGTTCTGGCTGGCCTGGCCACCTGGCATATTGCACATTTTTGGGTATGTATGCCCGCAAAATTCATCATGAGTGACCCCGTCCAGTCGCCAAAATATTTCGTGCTGCCAGAGTCATTTGCACCAGTACGGTCACACAGGGACTCCTTTTTTTTTACTGACTCCTGCTTTATGTCCCTGACGTTCCTGGTCCACAGGTAAGAGTGAAACTTGGGGTCGGAGCAGAATATCAGTGATTTACCCAGAATGCCTGGCACAGAAAGGTTAAGGGCCATACTGAAGGACTCAACATGTGATTATGAGGCATCATATGATTATCAAGCATGGGATTCAAACCAGTGACCTGCCACACAATCACATATGTCTAACCTGCTGAGCCACACACTGTAAGAAATGTATCAGATGAGCAGCTAGAATTTTGAATGGACTTGATTCTTTATATCCCGAACCCCATGTCAATGCATTATTTATTAGTATTATTGGTTAATGTGCTAAACATTGTAAGAATTCTATGAATTGCCAGTCATACATGAAATAGTCCATGGCTTCGAGGCAAAATGTAATCTCCGCCTCTATATGATTCCTCTACAGGCAACTTTTTTTAAAAGGCAAAGCTGATACACTTGAACGTACTGTATATATAACCTATAGTTTTATCATTTAGACTGACCCACTGTCTTAGGACCACAACAGTAGCAAACCGAGCCGGAGACCTGCTGACTATTATTAGCTTTTTATTTATATGGTTACGACTGAGCAAAAACAGTAACTAAATAAAATAAGCAGTAAAAAAAAAATTGGGTTGCATTACGGTCAAAGTGTGTGTGATTACGCCGTATAATAGTCATTTGTAATTGCACCCCCAGTTAAGCTTGGGCTGTTTAATATATTTACCCTGCTTTCAAAAATATAACACATGGTGTATTTTTCTGCAATGCACTGTTATTTTTATCCCGAAATACAGATCGTGCAGTATCATTTTATATCAACGGAATCAACGGTGATTTCGTGGCATAAGTCGGGCGACGGCTGCCACCTAGCGACACATCCGAGGGTGACAAAGTGCAAAAGTTCAACAAAAGCTTTGGGGCGTCGCCGTTCCGATCGCGGCGGCCAATCGGATCTCCGGCCGAAGCTTTGTAAACAAGAGAGTTGCACGCTGTCACAAAACATCCGATGGCTGGGTCTCGGCGGACGTCCAAACGTCAGCCAAACACCGAGGTAAGACAAAGCGATGCTTTCATTATTTTTATGAGCCTGACGGTCGTGTTGCCCCAAACCTGCGGGATTGTTGGAAGCTGTTTCATCGGTACGCTCAGATCCACAGCAAGTACGATGCTGGCAGGCGTCCCATTTTGGTTCACAATGAAAAAAAAATACATTAGTATAAATAATTATATGCGAATTGATTTTTTTTCTGGACTTAACTAAAATTAAGATATGGAATGAAGAGTGTATTTTGCCTTTTTCGTATATGCTTTTTCTCTTTGGTTATTTTGGTGACTTTTTGGTCTGTCTCTTGCGCAACTGGGTCTATACATACAAAGGCTTTGGATCCCTATCGTAGCAATGATGATTTGTGCGGGTGGAATGGAAGATCTCATTTTAAACGAGTCACAAAAATGATAAAGCGTCGACTTTCAGCGTAATTCGTGTAAGAACAGTGTGTACAATCGAATCGTGACGTTGTTCTTGTTGCAGGGTAACGTGACAGTGAATGTTGTTTGGTGCATAGATACACGAGAACCAGAGACAATCTCCGTTTACTTGCTTAGAGTGTTTTTTTTTTAAAACAGAAGGCGACAGTATATTCGACATTAAACTGCCAATTACAGATACACCAAGTAATAACTGAACCTTACTTCCACGCAGTTCCAACAGGTGTATAGAAAAACTGAAGTTTGTAGTCAGTTCAGATTGTTTTGGATGAAAAATATGTCAGTAACCTGCTATATACACTCCATAACTAATGACTAGACATAAAGTAAGTTTTACGCAGGAATGTCTCCTGTAATTTCACACCCGATGCGCTTTGGGAAGTTTATCCCCTCTTTATTTGCATAAATAAACCAGGCATTACGAGGGATGAAAGCGAGCTGTGCTCCCTGCCAGTTCTCGGTCAGATAAACGCACTTCTGATTTGCTTCCTCCCTCTTTCAGCCCAGAAGCGCTTAACGGCTCACCGAGCTGCCTGCCCTCCCTCGCGCTCCCCAACTGCAGGTTCGCGTTACTCCTTATCGCTGCAGAGCGGGAACGCGCTTGTGCCCAGCTGCAGCGACAGTGTGCCCGGACGGGGGCGTGCGGCTAAACGGTATACTGCGCACAGGATGTGGGTATAGCCACCCCAATGCTGAACACGATTGTGAACTGAGCTCCTGCTCAGAAGCAGTTTCTCTCGAAACCGTCGCGCGAGCAGGTACCTCGCATCCTCCCTGTGAAACTGCCGGACGTATTATGGCTGCGGAAGACATTTCCACGGCCGTCACCAGGCTGTCTGCACAGACACTAATATGATTTTAGTTTTGCGTGTCTGCTGATGGAATAAACGTTTAAACTTTGAAACTGAAACAGCGAAAACAAATGCAGTTCAGTACCCACTCAAGAGAACAACAGATAGGTCTGCCTGTCACTTCTGGTTCAGAAACCACACGTGGCACATGTTGCCCTCCCTGAGACCGACAGCTGATGTATTTGTAAGTTGATCATATAACACTGACGTGACAGTTCTACAGTTGGATGGAAGCAGTAAATTGGACATTGCGATTGGTGCATGGAGGTCTCTGTGTCTTAAGGTTACACCACTTTAAAGACCAACTTAAGTCACACAATATAAAACCTGCAAAATGTTTTTTTTTTTTTTTATTTTCTTGGGAACTGACAGTAGGCAGGAGATTATTTTCTGTGGTTACTGATTTAAGATTGATCCACCCTCATTTGGCGCAGTTAATTCAGGGATTTTCCCATCTAAGAAAATCTGATCAGTGCTACCGAGGTATTTCTTTATGTATTTTTATGATACACATGGCTGTAATGTCTCAGTAAAAAAAAGCCAGAGTTTTGAAGGATTTCATTTGCTAAGCAGCTGGATAATTTTTGACTGTCATAGTTTTTATTTGCTTTGTTGAGTGAAAAGTAGGGTGTTGTAATGGACATTTTTGTGCATTTTACTGACACTGTCCTCCTGTGATATTTGATTAAGTCTTCTTCAACAGGTTGACAAAGAAATTTGACAGATTTATGATTAAGATGTGAACCTCAGTTGTTCTGATTTCAGTGAGAGTTTTGGTCTGCCGACAGAAAATGTTATCATTATAACTGAGTCACGGTTGCATTCTGAATGACATTAAACCATTAGTCTGTGCCATTTGTTTATTCTTTGCAATACAAATGCACATAGACTCAAAAGAAAACCTTTTAGCCTTCCCGTTAAGAAGGCAGAAAATCTGAAATTAGTGCGAGCCCAGTAAGCTCGAGCTGAGTTTCAGAAAATTCCCCACGTGGGATGTGTGTGTTTCCAAACAGGAAGTCACGCATGCTCTCACACATCTGCTATTGAGGTGCGGCGGACTGATCAGGACACACACCAACCCAAAACGTAACCACATGGTGTAGGAAGAACATTAGCTTACATTTTCTTTGTGTTCTACTCCAATCTACCATAACATTAAAACCACCTGCCTAACATTGGGTCGCCCTCATGCTGCCAAAACAGCTCTGACCTGTCGAAGGCCTGGACTCCTCAAGACCTCTGAAGGTGTCCTGTGGTATCTGTCACCAAGCCATTACCAGCAGATCCTGTAAGTTCTGTAAGCTGTGAGATGGGGCCTCCATGGATCGGACTTGTTTTTCCAGCATGTCCCAAAGATGGCCGATCATATTGAGCCCTGGGGAATTTGGAGGCCAAGTCAACACCTTGAACTCTTATTCATGGTCCTCTAACCATTTCTGAACATTTTTTTGCAGTTTGGCCTGCAGAAAGAGGCCACCTCCATCATGGCATACCGCTGCCCTGAAAGCTTACCACCTTGGTCTGCAGCAATGTTTATGGAGGTGGTACTGTACGTGTCAAAGTAACACTCACATGAATGCCGAGACCCAAGGCTTCCCAGAACATTGCCCTGAGCATCTCACCGTTTCTGTAGGCTTGCCGTCTTCTCATAGTGGATTCTGCTGCAATCTCTTCTTCACGGCCGTCCAACAGAAAGCACGACGTGTCAGACCAGATCCAGCTGCATGCTCCATGGTCTAGTTCTGATGCTCATGTTTTGGTGCTTTTGGTAGTGGACAGGGGTCAGCATGGACACTCTGACCAGTCTGTGGCTACACAGCCCCATATACAGCCAGCTGGAATGCATTGTATGTTCTGATGCCTTTCTATCATAGCTAGCATTTTTAAGCATTTTGTGCTACAGTAGCTCTCTTGTGGGATCAAATCAGAGGCAGTGTTTTTTTTTAATGTATTTTTTGATACCTTCCTCTGTGTTGCCATAATCAGTGCATACTTCTTACATGCTTCTTACATGCTTCTTACATGCTTCTTACATGCTTCTTACCTCCTCTGTGGGGGATTCACTTGTACGTATACTGCACATAGCAGGGAGTGCTGAACTGCAGTCCGCTTATCCAGCCCGGGGTTTGCTGTGAGCATGTCCCAGGAATTACAGTGTTCTCCATCCATCCATTGTCCAACCCGCTTATCCTACTGGGTCACGGGGGGTCCGGAGCCTGTCCTGGAGGCAACGGGCACGAGGCAGGGAACAACCCTGGATGGGGGGGCCAGCCCATCGCAGGGCACACTCACACACCAACCACTCACACATGCACACCTATGAGCAATTTAGGAACTCCACATTTGGATTATGGGGGGAAACCAGAATAAACCCCATGATGACATAGGGAGAACATGCAAAGTCCACACACATGTAACCCAGGCAGGGACTCAAACCCAGGTCCCAGAGGTGTGAGGCAACAGTGCCCCACCATGGCACCCCCACAGTGTTGTCCACCCTGTTTATTTTATTTTTTCAAAATTATGAACTACATTTACAGTTCTAATATTTCTAGGGAGGTACGATTCATGACAGGGTAGACTTCTTCAGTTGGGGGGTGCGTCATTTGCTAATTTGCTGGGCGAGGCAGTAGAAGGTGTCACGATTGACTGGGAATGTGATGGCGATTGGTCTGTTGGGCTGATGATTGCTTGTAATCTACCAGTTACAAGCAAATTTACCAGTGCTCTCCAAGGCTGTAGTAGCTTGCTCCTGTCTGCTCAGATGTTTAACTGAAGTTACTAAGCAACAGAGGCCCAAACTTGCACCGTTTTGGTAATGAGCTCTGTTCACTTATATGTCCAGACCCTCCACCTCCTGCTTTCTCTACCCAGTTTTTTCCATCTGTGCATTGGCTGCACCGTAAGTCTGTGCTGTGTTTCCATCGACAGTGACAGACCATTTTAATGGGGCAGGGTTATTTTTACTATTTTGCTAATGTTTAGGAATGAGGCAGTGCTATGAAGGATTTATGGTAGTTTTTCGGAGTTACTTTTTTACCTTCCTTTTTCTTATTACTATAGTAAAATGTCATGAATGGCACGATGGCAGAAGTGGTCTATTTGACAGCACTGTACCACACTGCATATTTTGTGACCTATTGTATTTTAAGCCTGAAGTAACCCTTTAGATCCATTGTGTTCTTTGTCTTTATCTGGATAATTGTTACCAGAAGATTTTTTACTGTTTTAATCATGACACGTATTCGTGGAAGTTTGGTTTTTAGAGTTTCCACTTAGGCCCAGTAAAAAAATCCATGCCCACGTAGCGAATTTAGCCCACATTTATTTATTTATTTATTTTTTAAGTGTATTTTCCTGTGTAAATTCCACTGCCGGCGTTCACAAATTTCACAGGCAGACGATAGAAACCAATTGCCGCGCATTTGTATTCTTCCACCCCAGCTTACTTTCTTCTACCTTCCCTCCCGATCAGTACCGAACACGCACTGCTGAAGTTTAATATCTTTTTTCTAAGAAATAAAAAAAAAAAATCGCCCTCCCTCATCACTTGTTTCTGAAAGGATGATAAACTAATGATTTTTTTTACTGGGCCTTATTGGATTAAAGTATTTACACGAAATTAGTAAAATATACCAGAGATTAATTTGACCCTGGTGCATTGTTTAACATTATTCATAGTCATATTCCAATCATGAAAAGTTTTGTGAAAAGTTTTTCATTTTCTAAAAGGAAAAGAAACATACTATACTATACTTACTATACTAATTCTGTTGTTTTGGTTGTAGGGCAAAGGCGTATTAATTAAACTGTATATCGTAAAGACTGTAATTAACCGGTTGTCTGGAACATTGGATTAAAACTTGCGTGATCGCATTCTTTTTAATTCATTTACTTCATTAGTATTGTTCTTTGGCGTAATTTGCTTGATGATGTAGAATATTTGTATTGTATTTCACATAGCTTGGAATTAAAAATGCGTCACCTTAAAATCTTAAAGTGAATTCAAGGTGAATAGGTTATAAAATATGATGTAGTAAATATTTGTGATCGCTAGATGGCAGCAAAGGAGAATAGATTTTCAGCGCAGTGCCAGGAAGAGTGAGCTTGTGCCTAAAGAAAGTTTGAATGGTCCTGGGACACAGGGAAGACACCAAAAACCCCCCACCCTCGCACTCCTTTTTCCCCACCCTGCTTAGTCCCAAGAACAATAAAGCACTATTCCATTTTTATAATTCATGTTCCTTCAATAATCTACGTAAAATGTTATTTTCTGTTTTAGATTAATTTAATCCTTTTGGGGATACTACTCGTTTCGCTTAGAAGTTACATATTTATAGGCAGAAAAAATGATATAAAAATATAGTGGGATATATTTTTATTGGTTAGCTGCAGAGGCATAAAGAAGTTATACACGTTTGCTTTTTCTTCAGAGAATCTTACTGTCCACGGCATACATTGGGCTTGACAGCACTATTGCGGGTCTAACGCGTCTGTTGGACTTCATAACTTTTTAATTGTGGTGCAAAATGTTCAATCCATTGATTGTATGTCTGTAGATTATTGTGTAAACTGTTCTGTGTGTAAACAGAAATGTCAGGTTCAAAATAAATAAGGAATACCACACCATTAAATAGTCTATACAGGGTTTGCGCGATCATGAAAATCATGGAAAAATCATGTATTTAAGAAATCACGTTTTCCAGACCTGGAAAAGTAATGGAAAATAAAAAAAAATATCATAAAGTTTTCGAGAAGTCATGGGATTTTAGAGAACTACGTTTTTAAATCACCATTCCCAGTATAACTCCGTTCGTCTCTCACCGGCGGTATCTTCGCTTTACTTTCTGCTGTTGGGGCACTAGATAGACGTGCGCGCGTGTGTGCATGTGAGAGACAGAATCTGTCATTTAAGTGGTTACTGAAAGGAACACATTTAATATATAAAATAAACACTTACATAATGGGTATACGGTCATTTTTATCTTATAATTCCACGCAGGTGCTATCAGTTGCAACACACCGAAAGAATTTAATTCCTACATGTTTACATGCAAAGTGCACCACGGCATTATTTGTTGATGGTATTATTATTATTATTATTATTATTATTATTACTATTACTATTATGCCTGATATTTCTGCCTTACACATACTATAACATGTTGGGTATTCATCAAGTGAACATAATGTCATTCTTAATTTGTGTCACGTATATCATGTGTATGTCACATTAGGTTAATTATAACGACCCGTGCAAATAAAGTCTTTTAGCACTTACAAGTTAGTAATAGTTTCTTGTTATTGCAAATGTAAGGAATCGATTAATGACTTTCTATCTGGTGATAGCTAGAAAACACAGTCTAGTTTGGTTAATAAATAAATGTTCAGCTCACCATTAATAGACCCGATGGAAATTAAACTATGCAAGTTTTTTGCTAGTGTGTGTCTGAACAAGACAAAAGCACCATTCGTGTCTGTAAAACTATGCGCAATGGAAGGTACATCCATATGCAAAGGATGAATGAAAGGTCATAACAGCTGGTTCCTTTACACAAAGTACATGTTTGTAATGGTGTCATGTGATGGTGATCTCAAAACAACTTAACGCATGTTAACAGCCAAAACGTGTGGATAAAATGCCTTATTATCGGGCATCATGTCAAGCTATATAGCATGTATACACCAGTCACTGGACTATATAGCATGTATACACCAGTAAGTGGGCTATATAGCATGTATACACCAGTAAGTGGGCTATATAGCTAGTATACACAGCTGTAAGTGGGCTATATAGCATGTATACACCAGTAAGTGGGCTATATAGCATGTATACACCAGTAAGTGGGCTATATAGCTAGTATACACAGCTGTAAGTGGGCTATATAGCATGTATACACCAGTCACTGGACTATATAGCATGTATACACCAGTCACTGGACTATATAGCATGTATACACCAGTCACTGGACTATATAGCATGTATACACCAGTAAGTGGGCTATATAGCATGTATACACCAGTAAGTTTGCTATATAACATGTATACACCAGTCACTGGCTATATAGCATGTATACACCAGTAAGTGGGCTATTTAGCATGTATACACCAGTCACTGGCTATATAGCATATATACACTAAGTAAGTGGGCTATTTTGGCATCTCGCTGCATTCAGAAAAAAGCACTCTGATCATCTGGGGGAACTTCACTGACTGCTTTGTGACCCAAGTTCTCTCACATGACATGCAGCAGCCTATGGTCAGCCTCCTCACTGAGCTGTATTCCTCAAGCAGAAGGGTGACTGTCAGACCCGAGATGTTCCGTACAGTCGTGCTAATTTACTGACAAAAAATTAACTCGAGACACGAGGAATCATGGGATTCATTTTGTTTGGCAAGGATGCAACTGATGCCTCCTTTATATCTGGGGCTGGGTAAGAATGACATCCAGGGATTTTTACCCTCCTCTGTAGTTCTGTTCTTGAGTATTGGAACTGGTTTTTGGCAATGGAAGATGACGTAAAACTGGTATACAAGAACAAAAGTATGGTAAAGTACACATACTGAGAAACACCCCTGAAGTCACTTTGAAGTTTTCTTGGTTTCTATGACAAATTATCCTGCATTCGATTATCTCTTGGAACTCGGAAATTCCAAGGTGAGTGACAGCACGTCCGACAATCTCCCGTTTAAGCTACCACATCTTGGAACAAACATTGTTGCCTCCATGAACACGCTGCTTTGTGTTGTCGCTTTATATTTTAGTCAGATTATTTTTTCAGAGAGATAAGCAAGCAAGAAACATGAACATTAAAAGCTGTACAAAATATTCTAGCACATTCATAGCAATATTCTTTTCTGAAGAGCTAAATAAATACAAATAAAAGACATTAACATGTCTGGTAAAAATCTGATATCAATCAATCAATCAATCAATCAATCATCAAAACTTTATTTGTCCCCGAGGGGCAATTTAAGGCACATAGAGCAGTGTTACATCAGAATAGACTAATAAAAAAATAAAAATAAGTAATAAATGGTTCTTAATATATACATACAGTGTAGGTGCATGATAAGATAATGTTTACGGTCATGATATGGTATTCTCTAAATCAAACATGTGCAATTATATTTATAACTATTAATATATTTAAGAAAATAAACATTTTAAAACATTTATAAAATAGAATTACTGTGTAAGCTGCCATGTTGAAATTACGTCACGAGGGGAAACTAAGACAACAGAATCTTGTCGACATCAACGTCATAAATGAGGCGTGTTTCTGACAGGAAGTGATGTTTTTCGTGACGTTTTCCCCTAAGTTCCAATTAATTGAGAAATAATCGAATGCAGGATTAGAACTGGGGGGGGGGGAGGAGGGGCTGCTGGGGGATCTTAGGGAGTGGGCGGAGTCGAGCGTGAGATGCTTTGGGTGCTGAAGCTTCCTGCCAAGATGGTGGTGTCCTCCCTTTTGAGGACGGTAGCTGAAGATCCCTCTTGGCTTTGTGAGCAATGTGCCTGGCTAACATTCACGGTGCGTACAGCTTGCTCTAGCTAAAAAGTTCACCTCTATGCCAGCAGGGGGCACCATTAGGCCCTGGGACAGCTGTGTCTGTCTCATGCTTGGTGTCTGGATTCTGAAATGGCTCTCGGCATGATTGACAAGTACGGTGCACAGAACCGGGATCAGAATCACTTTAAGCAAGCTGAGGAGAGTTATCTTCTGAGCTGCTAGACCACTGACCCCCCCCCCTCCCCCACGGTTAAACTGACAATTCCATTCGGGCAACAAGATCCTCTAACTACAGGCCTGCTTTCCTGAAGGCTGAAAACCTTGATTAGCAGTCCTACAATTGTTATCTGTTTGATTAATTATGCCTGCTCTGGGGTACGTATGAATAGCCATACTTGAGTTAATGTCCTTTAATTACTCAACATGCTTGGTAATTATTTTAGTATGAAATGGTTAGATCAAAAGCATGTGAAGTCGTCTGGTCACGAAATGGAATTGCCATTGGCCTGCGTTCAAAATAAAGAATCCTCCTACGAGCAAATTTACCAAGTTGTATGAATAATTTCTAGACTTCTGTTCTGTCAACAAGTGAGTGCACTTTGTTTATTTAAATGAAGCAAAACAGGAATAGTGCCCCCCTGAGGCCGCTCCAGTAAATACGCCGCCGTCATCCTTGCTCTGGGTCCCCGGTGCTGTGTGGTGACCCTGAAGGATCAGTTTGCCAGGCAGGGTGCCCCCTACCTGTTCGTCCTTGAGGTCTCCGGGGTCCCGCCCACGTTCTCGGAGGTGGATGAAATACCACAGAGCTTGGAGCTTGAAACAGGTCCATGACGTCTGCGCAAACAGAGGCTGGAGCCGGAGGGGGAGCGGAGTAGCTGAAGCAGCCCATTGAGAGGGCTCCGCCGGCGGCTGCGGCTCCACACAGGGCCCCCTCTGTGCATGTCTCTTTAAAGCTCTCCGGCTAGTCTAACTTCCGGCGGCTAATTGGGGCCTTCGCTCTTTGTCTCGAAAGACAAACAGCTTAATTAGGGAAGGCATTTTGGCCGGGTGCTAGTTAATTAAAATAAATAAACCAGCTTGGCATGGTGAGGTCACAGGCTTGCGTGTATTTGGATCATATTTTTATTTTGGAGGGCTGATCTTCCCCCATCTCTCTTCCCTATGCAGACGACATGTATGCTTGTGGTATGTCAGTGTGTTAGCGGCATGCAAGTCCCTTGCTAAAACTGGAGTTTCCAGGCCATCATTAAATTATGGAACGCAGTGTCTTCCATGCAATGCAACTTTACATAATTTTATTTTTGCGTACGATTTGTTGTTGTTATTATATTGACTGTCTGATTGTCCGTTTCCAGAAAACATGTATCTGCTTTGCAAGCTCAGCTTTAGTTTTTAAGATACCAGAAGTGCCAAAGTCTTTTCATCATCTTTTAAAATTTCTTTTAGTTGCCAAGATAGGCACGATGTCAGAGTGAATGGAGCTGGCCTCACAAGATTCAGATTGTTTGGGTTTGTAAAGTTGCTGTTTTGATTTTTGCTCAGGGTAGTATTTCATGACCGTTTTTAGGTTTGCTTGTAGAAGTGTGTTTGTGTCTGTGTGCGACCGTGTTTTTGATTTCTGTGTGTGCTGAGTGTCTGTGTGTCTGTGGTATTTTTGGTTGGTGTTTGCCAGCCTGGGTGATGTGAGGTAACCGCAGAGTAGACAGGGGGAAGCTGTGCCGGCTGTGATGGATTCCTGACCCTGGAGAGTCCTCCCTCCTTCAGAATTGTACCCACTTGCTTTGCTTTAGGCAGAGATACCTAATAAATACCCCCCCCCCACCCCGGCCGGTTTGCTCAGTTGTTGTATCAAACTTCTACTGTGTTCAGTAAGAAAACTATATGCAGGAAGTTCTCCTCCAAATGCTCCTGGACACTGAGCGAGACGATGGGTGTGTGTTGAGCATCGGAACATCATAGTGCTTATTTTTTACAATGGCTGGTCCACGACCCACTTTGAGTCTGTGATGATTCTCCCCCCATCCACCGCTTGCTTTCTGCTAAAAAAACTCTCCCTGTGCCATTATGGTAGCAGGAAAGATGGAGTTTGAGAAACGAGGGGTGAAAATGAGGGTAATTAAATAAACCCACACGGCTGCCTTTGTTTCTGCCAGGGAAATCTGATGGGCTCCAGATGTTTGTGATAGACATGTGACAGACTTACTGATGTCCAGCTTGTCCGGGCTCCTGTGCCAGTTCCCAAGACGCTATATCATTTCACCTCGGCTGGGCACCGAGCAGCAGAAGGTCGGCAGGGAGGCTCAGGTTGTGTCCTCCTCACTGGGAGGCCCAGGTTGTGTCCTCCTCACTGGGAGGCCCAGGTTGTGTCCTCCTCACTGGGAGGCTCAGGTTGTGTCCTCCTCACTGGGAGGCCCAGGTTGTGTCCTCCTCACTGGGAGGACCAGGTTGTGTCCTCCTCACTGGGAGGTTCATGTTGTGTCCTCATCACTGGGAGAACCAGGTTGTGTCCTCCTCCCTGGGAAAACCAAGTTGTGTCTTCCTCCCTGGGAGAACCAGGTTGTGTCCTCCTTGATGGGAGGTCCAGGTTATGTCTTCCTCCCTGGGAGAACCAGGTTATGTCTACCTGCCTGGGAGAACCAGGTTGTGTCCTCCTTGATGGGAGGTCCAGGTTGTGTCCTCCTGCCTGGGAGAACCAGGTTGTGTCTTCCTCACATTAAACTTCTGTATGATGGATGCTGTTTCAGGGTGACATTATGTGTCCTTAGGTTCTTTTGTCCAAAGCAAAAATATCTTTGGTTAAGATTTAGGAACTGTGTTGCCTTCAGGATTAAGCTTCAAACAGCCAATAGGAAATGGTCCAAAAGTCTGGGAGGCTGGGGCTGACAGGATTGGGGCCAAGAGCAAAGTTAGAGGGATAGCCTAGGGGAGTACATGCGAATGGGGTGGGCTGTGTTGCCACGGAGGCATCAATGGCTCCAACCTGTGGCTGAACAAGCATCTCGCCAAGCAGCACCACGTGCTGATGGAGAAGCAAGGAATGCAGGGTTGCTCCCGGTGACAGGAGGCGGTGTTATGGCACCCTCCTCTCCAGACAGCAACGTCTGATGAGGAAGTGACACGGCTGACGGTGTGTTTCTCCATGTCAGTGACCTAATGCTTGGATCAAACTGAGTCAGCATGTCAGTCTCATGGTGTGTGCAGGCTGTGGTTGGTTGAGGGTGGGATGTGGGCAGGCGCCGTGGAAGGGCTGTGGGCAGTGCATGTGCAGGTGACAGTAGGATGTAGGCAGGGCATGGGCGGGCGAGGGTAGGGTGTGGGCGGTGTATGGGCGGGCAAGAGCAGCGTTTAGCCATGTGTGGGAAGGGTGTAGCTGAGCAAGGGCAGGGTGTGGGTGGGCGAAGGTGGGGTATGGGCAGGGTGTAGCTGAGGAAGGGCAGGGTGTGGGCGGGCGAGGGCAGGGTATGGGTGTCGATTGTGTAGATGGCTGCGCACATGGACATTTCGCTGAGGCCTCACCGGGGATGGCAGAGACAGGGAGTCTGAAATGCTGCCTGCTGGTGACATGCACATGCACACGCAGATGCACATGGACACCCGCCCAACAGGCAGCTCCCAGAAACAGCCGCCGCCTTTGTTGGCTGCTCTCTGGATCTCACACACAGTTAATATGGACTTTTCCCACTGGCTCTGCCAACAGGCTGAAGTCATTTAATGAAGTAGGCCTGAGTGTGCAGAGGCCTGCTCTCTTTCCCTCTCTCACTCTCTCATTCTCTCTCTCTCTCTCTCTCTCTCTCTCTCTCTCTCTCTCTCTCTCTCACTTGCTCTCTCTCTTGCTGTCTCTAGCTCTCTCTCTTTCTCTCTGTTTCTTGCCTGCTCACACACTCTGACAGAATGGAAAATGACTCCGGTGCATGGAGCAGGACAGGGGGCCCTGCCACCCAGCACCCACCCCCCCAGTTCACACCACAGGGGCCAGACGGGGGCTTATGTGGCACGTCTGCATAATCAAAACATGCCTCTGTATGCTGGCCGGGCAGAAGCGGGGCTCAGTGGCGTCCCCCGCAGGGGTCAGGCGCCGGGGTCGCGTCACCTCGGGCCCTTTTGTGCGCATGTCACTTGGGCGCCGTTCACCTTGGGCCCCCGCGACC
>JABFDZ020000001.1:2737671-2761510 GCA_019775955.2 Pollimyrus isidori
AATAGCCGTTAGCACATCGCCAACGTCACTGCATTCATAGACCCTATTAGGGTCAGAGGAATATAACCTCACATCTTGTAAATTTTAAACTAAATTAAAACAATTGTCTAATATAAAAATTTTAATCTATCAAAATAAATGCAAATTTTCCCATCCTGCTTACAAATAGGCCTGTATAGGGATATAAAATGGTTGCCAAGGAAAGCCTTGGGAGATTAGCCTGTGGTTTTTATTTATCAATGTTTGACGTTTAGAAATATCAATACATTTTTGACAATGTTTTCATGGTGTTTGAAAAAAAAATCAATACAGTCGCACGCACAAAACAAATAATCTATTTCATATAACCTAAGGAAACATAGGCATATATCTAAATAAAAACGAGATAGTGGAAATCGCCGTTTAAACCAGACTTGTCATCAAATAACCAATCCGTCGATTCTTTTTCATCTATTCAAGCTTTTTTTTTAATACAAATCAATAATTATTTACAGGGGTACCTCAGAAAATCCGACTTTTTCCATAAATAATTTCGAACAAAATTGTGTGTTGGATGTCGTTTTTATGATATTCTAAAATAAGCAACAGTTTTATCATGAATTATATATTAATTTACCATATGTCAACAATATAGGCTAGATATATAAATGCTTTAAATATAATTACTCATTAGGCATACTACATACCCGTCAAAGGGAAATAAATTTAATTCACATGTTACGTTAACAATTTAATAACAGTATCAACGTTTTAAAATGTCCAATTTTCATTATCTGAAATTATGAAGAAGTGTAGTAATTAATTATGACAACGCTACAGTCATATAAATGTAACTTGCTCTGTGAATGTGCACTACAAACGACTGATATGCATGTTACAGTATGCAATATCTATATGTTACCATGCAGTGCTGATAATCTTCATGAATACCTTTTCTGTAAAAGCAAAATGGAAAATGCGCTCTTACAACGATTCGTTTCTCCCAAGGCCTCCTTGAGCAAAGCAAACAAGTCAATGCAGAGCCCGTTACAGCATGTTTACCTCGAGTCTCTTCCCACGAGTTTAAACCCCTAAGAGGAACAGGATTAACATTATGCGATATAAATGAAGACATTTTCAAGATTTATTTTCAACTTGCTGAGTGTGTTTAACCGCAGGGGGTTAAGAATCACCAATTCAGCCTCAGAACATTATAAACCCACCACATAATACGATAGTACTGAAGAGGGAATATGATGAACAGAATAGACTGTTATATGGAAGATGTTTTGGACTCAGACTTTACTGGAGTTATTTTGTATTATCGGTAGCATTTAGGGAGAAATAATGGCTTCTGAGCCATTGCGAGACAGAATAATTATATTTATTTGACGAAACAGGCAAGATGGGATGTTAAAACACCTTCAGCGTCCTTAATTCCAAGGCGCTACTGTTCTCCGACGAAAATGTCCCTGGATTACTGCCGCAGGTTAATGGACTAAATTTTAGACGAAATGTCCCGGCTAGGGGAAAAGACGAATGATCCCGTAAAAATGGGCAACAGGTGAAATTCTACCATGATCATTTGCCCTCTCTGTGAACTGCCATACAGGTGCGCAAAGGCATTGTCAATAGATTAGATAAAGACAACAAAGGAAACATAATCTCTCAGCAGAGCGTAAACGCCTGACCCGGCGTCGCCTGAAAGTAACGTATTTCGTCATTTTCATAGGCCTATTTCAATATGTATTAATAGTCTAGATCTGATTAATGCAGTCAACGGAATCCATGCTATGCGAGGAAAGTATCAAAGCAAGATAACCTGCCAAGGAACATAATACAAAATGGGACAAAAGTTCATTTATATTCCGGAGTAATTGTTGTGTAAAATGTATTTGCAGTGCAGTGGTATATTGATCCTTTCAGTGACAGAAAACTGATTACCGTTCCCCAATAACTCGAGTTTACCGAGCAGATTAGTTTTTTTCGTTCTTTTATTTGCTATGGAGGTTCTTTTATACAAGAGTCTCTACTTAACGCAGACACTGCAGCTGCGCGGTTTCCAAGCTTTAGGGCTTTTAAAAAAAGGATTTAATAGTGCTGCCCTGGGGATTGATGTTTGTGTTTCAGTGTGTTTGTATGTGTTTCGGTGCATGTGCGCTCATATGTCTTAAGCTATGTTTTTATTTATTTAAGGAAACAACACGTTCTTTAACTGAAGGCAGTTTTATTTTTTGTTGTTATTTTTAAATCCAGTTGGATTACCTTTTCTACGAAACGCAGCTGGATATGTATCCTGGAAAAATGAATGAACGCGCCAGTTAATTACTTTCGCAAATATTTTTTCATTAATATTAGAAATCGAAACTTTTGTAAAATGCCAGTAATTGTCGTCGAACGTTGGAAAATGTTATCTAAAGTTTTGTTGTTAATTGATGTTAAGTGCTTTGCATATACGCTGTTATTTGTATCAGTCATATTAACATTAAATATAGACTTAGATGAAATGCATTGAAGTTTATTTTTTAGTAGTATGAGGTGCTTCCATGGCCCTACTGGCAAAGCATATGGAAAACTGATGGACTGCAGATAGATCATAGATCACAACACTAATGTGGACGAGATACACACTGTGTGCCATGGAAATTGTGCTTTACTATAGCTGGAAATTCTGTTAAATATTTCGGGTGAGTATTGTCAAAATGAGTCCCTTTCTGAAAATGTGGCTTTCTGGGAAAATCATCTCAGTGTCTTGAATCCCAACTTGATACCATTCTGAATGCAGGAATGCCCCTTGAATACTATATAGAATACAGAGTAAAGTATTTAACTTTGCAGGTAATATATGTGTTTATTAACTGTCCCATTTTCACAATACTCATGTTAACTAAAATGATGATAGATACCAATATACAATGTATAATATATTTCTGTTTTATTTAGGCTTCTTTTGGGTTAAAGCTGAAGGTGATTGTCTGCTAAGTTTAGTTAAACTTATTTTGAATAATGTTTATGTAATCTGTATGTAAATATAATGCCCATGTAAAAATGGGCCCATTTGGGAGTAACAGGAAATTAAGTATATGAAATCATTTTTAGACTATTTTTAATAATTGTGAATCCCTCACATCAGTAATGTGTGTGATTTATGTAATTTATATAGGAGTTTTATACATAGGCTGACAGTTCTACACATTCACCTCTGGGAAGACACTCTCCATGAATTTCTGTGGCTCAGTGCATCTCCTGTTCTTCAAAATGCCCAGAGCAATAACAGAGATACACTAAACAAACATAAATGACCAATAGCTGAGTGTTTGTTACAGATACACTCGTTAAAAGGAACAAAAGGGATTGAGTCTTTTGCAAAGTGTGATTCGCATGTTGCCTCTGCGTGAGGAATTAGTCAGGCCGAGAACTTAGCGTGACTGTGGCCCGCTGTCCTGAACAGATTGAAAAGCTGGTGTTACTGTCATACCACTCAGCCCAGGCCATGAAGGTCGTGGATTTTTATGAACCAGTTCGACTTGCATCCATTTCATGAACACTTACAGTGTTGTGTCGCTAAGTCCCCTCTTCACATTGACGTGAAGCCCCCCCACCCTTCCCCTTTTTCCCGGGGGGGGTATCCTTTCCTTATGTGCATCATTACTGTGATGTTGGGCGGGCTGAATCCCCCGCCTCGTGACCTCAGCCCCTGATTCGTCTGTTCTTCCACCGCCTTCCTTTGGGAAATCTTTGGCGGGCGAACAGCAGTCCCTAGGCCTCTGTATAATAATGTGCCACTGAAAAATGCCACATGTACGAAGGAAACAAGAGAAAGAGGCATTTAAAAGAAAAAAAAATCTTAAAAGAGTCCTGGTTAAAAAAAGGAGGGCATTCAGTTCCGTAGGGGTTAAAAAAATTAAAAACCTGAAAAATGGAACTGAAAACGGCAGAGAGTCCACAGATGCCGGCATGTGTGAGGTGATGTGATCTGCATCGTCTGTGTGAGGCTGCTGCCCTCACCTCCGTCCTTGCAAAGCTCTCCCATCCTCCTCATCTAACTGCACCAAGCTTGTCCCTGACTCGCATGGCCAAACAGCCCTTGTGACACATTGCTGCCACTCTTCAGCCTGAAGAGCAAAAGCCTGCTATTTTTTTCCAGAGAACCTTCAAGGTGGATTGAAAAGGAATGAAGTCAGTCTAAACAAAGTCGCAATAACTATAACAAAATCTATAGCTAAATGTGTACCTATTATTGCCTTTAAGGATATTTTACACACCTGAGATACTTTTGCCAAAATATGGAAACGTTTAAGGACCTCTGTTCTCAAAGTAGGAGGAAACAACTGACTAAGCTATTCCATATGACAGTAGAAGCAACCGGAAATCAGACAGAAAAGAATATAGTGCTGTGCAATATACACTCTTCCCTGCTCTGTAGCTACGCTGAGGTTCTTCTGTCATAAGTGATAAGATAGACAGGAGCTAATTCAAAATGCTTCCACGACCACTTAGCTGATTTGACAAATTCTACTAAGCCCAATTACGTTGTTTTGGTTAGATTACTTTGTCAAAATCAATTACTTCGGTTCACTTACCTATCTGAGCCACGTGACCCTCAGAGATGCACCTCTCCTGGGCTCTGGAAGTCTTGGCAATGTAACATGGATCAATGGGCATCCAGTATTTATTTTATAAATCCTGAAGAATGTTTCTGATTGGGGGGGGGGGTCTCCCTCCATAGATTTTTCTAATTGGGGGGGGTCTCCCTCCATAGATTTTTCTGAATGTTGGGGTCTCCCTCCACAGATTTGCTGATTGGGGGGGAGTCTCCCTCCAAATATTTGCTGATTGAGGGGGGTCTCCCTCCATAGATGTTTCTGATTGTGGGGGGTCTCCCTCCACAGATGTTTCTGATTGAGGGCGGTCTCCCTCCATAGATTTTTCTGATTAGGGGAGGTCTCCCTCCATAGATTTTTCTGATTAGGGGAGGTCTCCCTCTATAGATTTGCTGATGGGGAGGGTCTCCCTCCATAGATTTTGCTGAATGGGGGGGGGGGTCTGATCAGTAACAAGAACATTTTGGAGGGGTGGTGAAAACTTGGAGATGCTGAAAACATGCCATGTGTTACCAAGCATTGACCTGTTTTGCCGGTTGCCCTTGTTTGTGGTTGGTTACCTTTCGCGATAGTGAGGCACGATCTGAGGCGGGTAGAGCGGCCGTGAAAGGTTACAAAGCTTTGTCAAGCTGTTTCCATGGAAACCCACGATAGCTCAGGGTTTTGTCTGTGAAAGGTTAAGCTAAGTGACAGACATTGGTTATGATGTTTTTCAATTCTGTTTTTCTCAGCTACAAGGCAAAATTAATAGACTGTAAAAAAGTAGCAAGCTGTTTTTGTGCTGTCAGTGTCGTAGTGTGAGATGGAGCTTAGATTGGTTCTGGGACACTCATAACACTGGTTAACTCCTAATAAGTACATTCTTTAGTCTCATAACTACAGTAGTTTGTAATCACAGCATGATAATCAAACTGAAAATTGACAGTCCAGGAGTTTTACTATATTTATTATTATTTATTTTCTGTTTATCTCTTTACATTTTAAAACCAAACCTTCGCTGACATGTTTGCATATCATAAATGATTTTGGGCTCATTATTTTCAGTCTTTAGGAGTCGTTTCTCTTATAGCTGTCCCATTCTTGGGAGAAGGTAACAAACTTGGGCATTAACATGAATAACACATAGTTATAGTATTTGTGGCTGCAGACAGAAAGATTCTTAACTGATTTGGTCTTTGGTTACAGCTGACATAATTTTGGAGAATGAAACTTGCCAAAAAATTGGAAATGCAGTGTTTCCCCAACCATTGAATTAGGGGGGCACCTCACCCCCCCTTGAAGGTCAATTTCATGTAATTTTATTTTCTATATAGTGCCAGTTCACAACAGTATGTTATTTATCTTATTCACACAACAACTTGTAAGGTGAGGAGCTCGGTCATTGGGGAGACTCGGAGTAGAGCCGCTGCTCCTCCGCATTGAGAGGAGCCAGATGAGGTGGCTCGGGCATCTGATTAGGATGCCTCCTGGACGCCTCCCTGGTGAGGTGTTCCAGGCATGTCCCACTGGGAGGAGGCCCCGGGGAAGACCCAGGACATGCTGGAGGGACTATGTCTCTCGGCTGGCCTGGGAACACCTCGGGATACTCCCAGAGGAGCTGGAGGAAGTGGCCGGGGAGAGGGAAGTCTGGGTTTCCCTGCTGAGACTGCTGCCCCCATGACCCGACCTCGGATAAGCGGGAGAAAATGGATGGGTGGATGGACAACAGCTTGTCATTTTTGTCTCTACACGGTCGTGCGTCTACAATTCTCCTCTGCTCTCTGTATCGCGCATGACGGAGTTCCACCCCGATGTGCGCGCAGACACAGGTAAGCACACCCCCACCCCCAGCCGACAGAGATTGCGCGTCGGAAAATATGTCGCATCAACCACCTGAAAAGCAAACAAAAATATTTGTTTTTTTAAATGCTCCTATTTGTTGTATTGACTGCAGTAATTAAAAGAATGACATGAACATCATGAATCCTGTCGGTGTTCATCTGCCCCCCCAAAGCTGTAAACCTTAGAGAAACACTGAAATGTATTAGCTGAAAGTTCAGTAAAGACTGGACCAAAATCAAACTTAATGCCATTGTTCTGAGTGTCTTACTGTAATTATTGATCATACATTTAGTATTTTCACTTATGGTTGTTTTTTTTCTAATCTGTTTTCATGTAGTGTTATTTTTGTCACTGGTTTCGGGATGCATTGCAAGGCTATAAAGATGTTTTTAGTCCTAGAATACGTTATAAATCTGTTAATTTATTAGCCCCATCATGCATTGCAAATCCTTTAACTTCCTTATTCCCAGCCCCTTTAAGTTATTAGCCTGGTGTTTCCTCTGCTTCCATGTGGCAGTTCCATGCAATTCTTGGCTACGCTATCACATCTTGGTGGCCCAGTTGAAGAGCTTTTAAGAACTTGTCAATAGGATCAAGGGGGCCTCCTGGACCGGAACCAGAAGGGCTGTGCATGAAATCACATTCGCTCAGAAGAGCCAGATGTTGGGGGTGCATACTGTACAGTGCATCTGTCAGTGTGGTGGCCTGTGGGTGTCCTCATCTTGCCACTAATTGCCATCAGCATGTATTGACCTGGCTTGATGGGCAACAAGTGACCATCAGGGGGATAAGAGGGCAGGTTGGAGGAGAATCATCGCAGATGTGCAAAAAACTTTACTTGCGCTTTACATCTTTGAAGCACTTTTACATTTTGTACAATTGCAAGAAGCTGATAATGCCACACTTTTGAAATCCAAATGTTTTTTTAGGCTGGTCTCGTTCCATCTATTGTACTTTTTTCTGTTTTGACGCATATGGGGCTTTTTGATTTATCCGGAACATAAACAGGGATGATGGGGGGGAGGGGGTCACAGCGGTGTGTGAGGTCTCCCCCGTGACAGTTGTCCGCTGCCGCATCTCACTTACATACATCCGTCTGCTGCTTCCGCCTGCCCCAGCCGTGCTGAGGTCACAGCCATCTGTCTGGCCCAGCTACTGCCCGCTGTGACCCGCTCTGGGTGACGATCCGTGATGTTTGACCCCTGCTTTCCAGGTCGCAACCCCCACCTCGTGCTCCCAAGAGCAGCCATCTCCAAAGCAGGCTTGTGTTTGTGCGGTAGCTTGGTGGGTGATGTGTGATGTCTGCACCCACCATGACTTCCCCCCCAACGCACTCTCGACACCCCATCCTATGAAAACTGGGTCCATATGGAGAAGCCTTACATCATGTTTTTTTCTCCCAGCCCCTCAGTGCTTTCTCTCTGCTTGTCTCTATCCTCCATCTCTCTATTATTCTCATCATTATGTTCTCTCAGTGGTGTTATACAGTACATTTTGTTGAACTGCAGCTTGTATGGAAGAGAACCTTACAGTTTATCCATTCAGCATAACTCTTCACATTTTATTCTTTGAAGTTGTACACTTCTCCCATGGGAGAGAACTTTACTCCAGCAGGTTAGCAAATACGTCCTTTTTATTTCTGGATTCCGGCACTTTCTGCCAATCGAACCTAATGACCCCAGAGAGACGGTCCTCAGTCCTAAGCAGCCAGTGCGGTCCAGTATGCTGGCGGACGTGCATTAAACCTAGCCATGAGCAGAAAGTTTGTCTTACTCAAAGCAGGTCAATGATATTTGCAGTTGCTGTGGTTTTAGTTAATAAAATACCTTCCAGAGAGAGTGAGGGAGATAAAGAGAAAAGAAGATAGTGAGACAGTCTGGAATTCAGGAAATTGAACTTCCCGCACGGTCAATCTTTTCCAGTTCTCAGGAATTCTCAAGGCTGGAGAGCAAAGAGGAACGATCCAAGCGTCTGGCTGATGTTCCGTTTTCTAGGAACGAGGAGTCTTGGTATTCCAGCTGTGCTGATGGAGCAAAAACACAGGAGACAAGGGGAAGCATCTGTTTGCGGAGTAAGGGGGATGGATTTAGGTCTCATTTTCAAAAGGGGTATAGCAACGTTGGCCATCCTCAGCCTCTCCCGCCGATTACCCCTCTCTCTCCCAGGCGTGAAATGGCATTTTGGGTTTCATGTTTCATAATGGAAGGATTTGGAGGGGAGGCTAAGATAAATCAATGAGCCATCTGTATTCCCTGTGCTGCTGTGAATGTGGAGGATGCTGTCATGATGCAGAATGGGATTTACGAGGGAGAAGCTTTGGGGCCGAGATGGGATGCCTGTGATAGGGCAATACGCTACTTTTGGGGCGTGGCATGAAGGGGAAGATTGTGCGGAGGCAACATGGAGAAGGATAGAGGGATGGCGTGTAAGGGGGGGGGGGGTTATTTTGGGACACGGGACACTGTGTGTAATCCAGACATTGGAGTGTGGGAAATGGGATGCGGGGTAGAGAAGGGGAGGTGTGCTCCTCACCATATGCAGCCTTGGTGTTGTCAGCCTTGAGAGCCATATCAGCTAGGGCCCCCCGAAACGTGCAAGGCTGAGCGGGACCCCCCCACCTCCGGACAGGTGCCTCTCATTCCCTGCTGAAGGACAAAGAGAAGCACACAGGCGGTGTGGATGCTCTGAGCTGAGGGGGGGAGGAGTCAGGCTGAGCTGTCTCTCTGGTTGTGGCGGTGGGCGGGGCTATCTGCCAGAAGGGGCAGGGACAAAAGTGCAATTTCTGCTTCAAGATGTACGCATAGTGAGCATTTCAGAAAACACAGATAGAGCTTCTGGGACTGTGGCTCCGGGTGTCGCTAAGAGTCCTAGCATTGCCCCCTGCTGTTCATAACTGACACTACGACACTCCCTCCATAACCACAAATGGACTTTATCTGTGCGGATGAGGCTAGAATTCAATAGGATACTCTATTGCTGTTCTAAGGGTCCAAAGCGCTCCTCGAAAATCGTGCTACCTGAGCTGTTTGCTGCTCTGCATTACTAATGTTTGCTGACATGTTCAGCAACATCTATGGAATCAGCTCCATCTATGAATCAGAGCTACATTGTGCGGGATCGTGACTGTTGACCTTCACGGCACTCTGCTGCCAAGCCAAGTGAAAGCTGGAATTGTGTTCTGGCTGTCGCGATGCGGATGAGCTCCCGGAAGACTGGGAACTTGCCGTGTGATGTGCTTAGATGAGGGTGCATTTCCAGAGTCCAGAACTACTTGCCCATGATAAAGGGGAGTCTTATGTCCTGTACCATTATGTAGCATTAAATGTTAGCCTTACCAGACATGGTTAGAGGTTCAGCCCTGTCAGCCGTCCTACGTACCTGACTGAGGCACAAAACCATGCTAATCCTGTTTAGCGGATAGTTGCTGCTTAGCAACAGCACTTGGTAGAAGATTGTAGATGGCGTACTGACGGGTCATACCAAAAAATAAATATTTAAAATTTAAGGCAGACATCACTTGGAGGGGAGGGGTGTGTAGGAAACCCCACTCAGCAGAAGTGTCCCACAGTGTGTGGTGGGAAGCAGACATTAATCAGCCCCCGCTACTGGGAGTGCTGGATTGGGGTGTTGGTCTGCCCATCCACAGTGTACCCCTGCCCATCCACAGTGTACCCCTGATCGTCCACAGTGTACCCCTGCCCGTTCACAGTGTACCCCTGCCCATTCACAGTGTACCCCTGCCCATCCACAGTGTACCCCTGCCCATTCACAGTGTACCCCTGCCCATTCACAGTGTACCCCTGATCATCCACAGTGTACCCCTGCCCATTCACAGTGTACCCCTGCCCATTCACAGTGTACCCCTGATCATTCACAGTGTACCCCTGATCATCCACAGTGTACCCCTGCCCATCCACAGTGTACCCCTGCCCATCCACAGTGTACCCCTGCCCATTCACAGTGTACCCCTGATCATCCACAGTGAACCCTTGCATTCACAGTTTAAAACTGTAAAAAGAAGACTCAAGTGTTGATATTCTGCATTTGACATGACAAAGCACTTCTATATTCATTCATCGACCCATTTTCTGCATAATTTTTTCTAATTAAATATTTTTAACACACACAATTACATATTGTTTACAAGGTAAATCTACAGTAATTTGTTTATTTTTACTCTGTATTTACAAGAATCATTGTTTATGTTTGCATTTGGAATTGTTGTACATGGGAATTTTTAAATGACTCATTTTCAATATGAAAGTATATATTCTGTAAAACCATTCAGAATGCTCTGGCTGCATGGTTTTTTCCACTAAATTGTCTGTATTTATTCTTCATGTTTTGTAATTGTAATCTTTTAGTATTTTAATATTAAGAAAAATCATCTGATGTTAGAAGTAATACACATAGTGCTAGTGTATGATGGAAACACAAACTGGCAGCAGCATGTCTTTTCTAAAATTGCAGATTTTCCTTTTTGACATGTAAGTTTCACTAATTAAATGCTGTTTCAAATCCCCCATAACATAACAGAACCCTGCAGTGATGCTTTTTCAAATATCCAATACTGAAATATATGCAACTTTTCTACAGGGTAACCTTCTGTTTCATGTAAATTAAATGTATTCTATAAATACATACAAAGTCTGTCCTCAATCTGTCCAGGTTTGGCACCCTGATTTCACAGCCATGTTCATGCCTTTATGTGAACAGTGTAGACAGGAATCCCTTTCATATTAGTTAACCTCAAGCAACTCATACAAACTATTTTGCATCTTTTTGTTTTGCGGTTCCTTTTTTGACTCTGCCCAAAATGTTAGGGGAATTCTGAACTTAAAAGCCTATTTAAAGATTACCAGCTTTCTCTGGGGTGTTTCTGTGGCAGGTGTATGTGTCTGCCTGGGTTGGATGTTTTGTTGTCACATTAACTAGTTGTGGGTGTTACACTGCATAGGTGATGTGCCCTGCTACACTTTAATGCAGAGCTATAATTTTGCCCATTTACCAGCCTCAATGCATTCAGTCCAAGTTTCATACATTTTCTAGCATCTAAGGAAGAAGTACTCATGTCAGAATTTGACAGACTGACTGGACTTTCTGAAAATATGACATCTTTAGGATGTATCTTCCCTATCTGTTTTTATGCTTTTGTAACAGCTAAATGTTTGTCTCCCAATTAGAAAGCTGGCCTTTTTCCCCTTGTACCTTGTTGAATTATTTGTCCAATAAGAGCTAATGACTTGCTTTAATAGGCTGGCAGTTATAAATTGAATATGATATACTCTACGGTGGACAGACTGGCATCACTGCTCAGGTTTGATGCTGAGAAAAGGTGTGGCTCATTCATTTGGTGAGGTTTTGGTTTGGAAGGTTAGATGTGACCAAGTTACTGTTTTTCACATTCTGTAGAGGAAGACCATTGGAAAGGGGAATATCAAATCTCAGCCTTCAGCTGAGTGAACCACTCACAGAAAGGACAGAGGAATGTAGTGTTTAGCGTCAGGAGTGAATAAAGTTGGAATGCAAGCCTGAGACCACAGCAAGATGGTGCAGGACCTGGCAATTGCATGCTGGTCCCTCATATTGTGATGCAAAAAGCAGAATCCTCCAAGAGATCATAAAACCATAGGCAGAGGCTTCTAGAAGTGAGCGAAAGCGGATGCCCTGATGGGTGGGCAGCAGAGCTGGAGGGTAATTCCGCATAGTCCCTGTACTCACCAGGATGTCTTCAGAGGGAGCCGCTAGCACTGGGGACAGCAGTGTCACCTGCCACAAGGCAGCATGAAGGTCACGGGTGGAGAGAGGTGGCACATTTTGGGTTGTTTTCAGACGCACTATGAACCAGCATGGAATTATTAGCATTGAGAGCAGAACTGCAACAAGTGTTGGGTTAGGTGCAGGGGCGTATACAGGGGCGGGGCCACAGTGGCACCAATTGAAATCTGGGACCAGTAGACTGCACCCTTACCCGTCACTCACTGGTTTAGAAAATATCATCAGTTAAAGATATGGTTGGCACCTCTGTATGAACTATAGCTCCTCTTATGTCCTGTACCATACAAAAAAATCTAAGTCACCCCTGGTCAGTAGTAACTATGGGGGCATTGAGAAAATTAAATAGAATCCCTGTATACACATCACAGTTTTTCCTCATATTCTCACAATTCCTGAAAATAGTTTGAAGCATTTCAAATGAACATTCTACTTTCGCAGGACCATACTTTGTGACTGATACTGTTACAGTACAATGACGACTCCCAATATTATGACAGTATAATTTTTAGGCCGTAACACCATGGGAGTGACCTGCTTTGGGTTCTGGAGGCCACCTCAGTCCAGGCATTGTTGTAGTGTTATATTTGTATTTATTTGCATGCTTTTGTGGGAATGTGGCCACCAATTTTGAAACCAAGTCTACTGTGGAAGAGAATGGAGTCTGCACACGAGATGCTGCTCCCAATTTTTTAATACTCTGTTACCTTATGTGACGTTTCGGGTCCAAGCTCGATCTTAGTCTTGCCTTGGTCTTGCCTCGGTCTCGCCTTGCCTTGGTCTTGCCTCGGTCTCGCCTTGCCTTGGTCTTGTCTCGGTGTCACCCTGAATTGGTCTTAGTCTTGTCTTGGTCTCAATACACTTTGGACACAGCTTCTTGGTAATGACTTGGTTTCGGTTTACGACATTAGTGTGCGCTATGTGTGGCGTGGCTGCCCAGCGGTGCAACATGTGGTGTAGCATGTGTGGCGTGTGTAGCAGTGCATGTGCCATGTGTAGCATGGTTGCCTTACGGTATGGCATAAGCAGCTTGTATGCCGCAGTTGCCCAGTGGTGCGGCATGTGCAGTGAGTGCGGCGGTGTGGTGCGTGTGCCGTGTGTGGCGTGGCTGCCCAGCAGTGCGGCGCACGCGGCAAGTGCAGTACAGACACCCGCGAGCCATCAGTCGAGCTCTTTGTTATGCCACAGATCCGGGGCCTGAGAGGACCCCTGCAGGTGTCAGCTTGAAAATCCTCCGGCGAGCACATCTCGTCCGGGCCGGCCCAGAGCAGAGTGCAGCCCCCTCTGTATGGAAGCATAAATCCTCTGGAATCCTTTTTCATCCCTTTTTTCATTCTGGGGGGGGGGGGGGGGGTTGGGGAATACAGCGAAAACCCCAGGATGCAGGCGGGAAGCTGCAGTGAAGGAAGGTACTATTTTGGGTGAACAGTCCCATTGTTTGTAGCGGAGGATTCCCTTCCCTGCCTCCCGCTGCCCCCCCTCACGCCCCCTCCTCACCAGCTCCCGCACCACCCTTTCAGAAAGTCCCTCTTGTCTCCTCATCTGTCGCGACCTCATGGCGGTCACACTCTGGGACGTGTTCAGAGGAGAGCCCTTTATGTTACGCTTCCTATTCACACAGGCTGGGCTCACTTAAAGCCACAGTGTGCCGTCGGATGCCAAAACCGGGCCTGGAGTGAGAAGGCCTGGCGGGGAAATGGCTGTGTATTGGGCCACAGCCTTTTCCCAGCTCCTCAGAGACGTACAGATGGGGGAGGTACCTGCCTTTAGGTGGGCCAATGGGAGAGAGTTTCATCTTAATCTAATTAAATTAAATTAAATGGAATTTGAGAGGTGTCACTTTAGGGCCTGGATTGCAGGTGCTCTTTTTCAGTGTAACATTTAATTTATTAACTTGAAGGGTATGAGTAACAGTAATGTTAATTGTCATCTACAGACACACACATGCACCCATATATGTAGCTAATGTTTTATTCATTGTTTAATATGTAACTCTGTTCTCAAATACCAATGATAAAATGAAACCACAATATCTGATATAAATGTTTAATATTTCTGCCAGTTTAGTTTTTATTGTCTAATCGTGAGTTCAGATATGTGTGCTCGTGTGTGCTTTCATTTTGGCACCGTGACGCTGTTATCTGTAGCCACTGATCTTAAATAAAAAAGCAAAGGTGGGAGGAACAGGCTTAACATGGGCTGGGCCCAGGCCAGCGTGCCCACACAGAAAGGCCTCCGCATAGTGTGTGCCTGCTTGTGTGCGTCCACAAGCCTTCCAGTGCACCCACGCAGCCTGCTGCCACTCCCACGCAGCCTGCCCACGTGGCCTGCCGCAGTGATCGCGTGGCATATTGGGGCGCCCACGTGGCCTGCTCGTGCATCCATATGGCCTCCTGGTGCACCCAGATGGCCTGCCAGTGCACCCACGCAGCCTGCTGCAGCTACCACGCGGCTTGCCCGCGCACCCAGCCGACGTGCCCCACGCATTCCTGTTGCCATCACTGCACAGCTGGAGAGTCAGCTGCAGCAACAGGAGCTTCCTGTGTGCCTCTTCACACTGTTTTCTGGGGGTTATTAAGCCCTGGTGGTCCACCAATTGGGGGGTGTGCTTCTTTTACTTGCTGCTTTTTATCGTACCTTGACATGGCAGGTGTGTGATTTTGGAATGAATCAGCATTGACCTTTGTGCTTACCATAAAATTGCTTTACTTCACTGTACAATTAGAGGCAACTGACCCAATTTTAAGTGTTATTCTTAAAAATGTAAAATCAGCGTGCAATGCAATTGAATGCTCTGTTTTAGCTATGAATTCTGGGATTCTGTGTGATGTAATGACTGAAGCTCTTACACTGTTTACAACTAAGAAGGAATACTATTAGTTTCCATTAAGTAAGGGATAATGTACAGACAGCCGGTAGTTATCGCGAAATAAGCGCCGACAGTGTGATCAGGACCCGATGCGATTTGATGAGAGTATACTGCTCCATTTCTGTCTGTCAGCGGCGGTCGGAGGGATTTTAAACATACAAGTAGTACCGGCTATGCGTTATTACTTTGGAGCGGTCATTATTTGAAAATAACGGACCTGCAGATGTCTCAACTGACCAATCAGAATCAAGCATTCCAGAGAGCCTCGTAATAAAAATATTTAATAAACCCCTAATTTTAACAAACAACATTATTGCTTTGTTAATGTCATTTTTTTTCTACGCTTTTCAAATACAGGTCCTCGTCAACTTACGACCATGATTGGTTATGACTGACTGGTCGTAACACGATTTGGTCATAAGTCGCACATGTATAGCCTACTGTACAGTAATGTATTGTTATAAAAATCTTTGTCATACCTTATCATAATTTTAGGCTGAGGCGTAGATAGAGACAATTTCCTCTTAGCAGACATCTTAGGAGGTGGTTTGAGTAAAAGTAAGACACAAATGGCAGATGCTTGCTGTAACGAATCTGGGATAACAGTTAGCGGCTTAGCGCATGTGGGAATGGTAGCACTGCCGGGAACTGGTGTGCAAACTGTCGTACGCCCAGTTAGGCAACATTTGCGCTGCCAGACATACGAGCTGCGATCATGGTTGTAAATTTGATTTGTCGTAAATTGCATAGGTCGTAAGTCGACGAGGACCTGTACATTGTGCTGCACCCCCCAGTCTTTGCTGTGAACCCCCAGTGAGCCATAGCCTCCGCAGTTGAGAAGCACTGATTTTCAATGAAATATTTATGTGCTAAATGTGTGTAGGATTCTGTCTCCTTGCAACTGGATTTGTACAAATTCTGTATGAAAACAACATTTTTGGCACTTTTGTTTGGCATGCAATATATAAGGTCTCCTAGTGGCAGGAGCTGCAGGCAATGAATAAATGAGGCCAAAACTTAAGTCAACGCAAAGTCGCACAGGTTTGTTGTTGGTGAAAAAAGACACACATGTAGCTTGAACCCAGGGAGGGAAAAACTTTTACTGCTGTAATAGCAAATCAAAAGCAGTCAACCATTTTTTTTAAAGAGTTTCAAATTTAAACTGGGTGGGAAAGCTGAGTGTGGTGGTATAAATAGCCGGCCCAGCATTCTGAAATGAGCGATGAGTGTTGTGCAAGCGGGAACGCTGCAGGACGTGGTGTGACGCGGCTGGCGACGCGCCGCAAGCTTGCCGAAGCGCGGCCTGTGCGGTCGCATGGCATCCTTGGGAAAGTCTGCAGCCCGACCCTCCAGGATCTGGATCTCAGCTGGGGACAAATACCACACGGAAATGAGAGGAAGCCGTCCGACGCTGGGAGGCCCACGGACAGGAATGTTTCACTTCAAATGGAAAATGTTTGCAGCTGTTTTTTTTTCCTTCTCTGGCTCCACTCCTCCTTTCCCTCTTTCCCTCTCTTCTTCCCATCCAGCTTCTCTCTGTCACTGCGTGTTTGTGTTTGTTTTAAAGCATGCTTGCCCACTCTTTCCTGCCACGTGGTCCCGCTTCCGGGTTGGGCTTATGCAGGCGTTAAAAATGGAAAAAGAAAAAAGAAAACAACAACATCAAAAAAAGAAACATGGCACAGGGGCTGGCCAGAACCGTGACAGAGCTGTTGAACCCCCATGGAACCTCCAAGCAACAGCGCCAGGCTGCTTACGTCCTGCTCAGAACCAGACCCAACTGGACCATACCGTCCTGTGTGAGATGGGTTATGGCGTGCCCAAAAGCACAGTTGGAGATTATTGTGACTCTGTGACACCCGACAATCTTCCAGCTATGTCCACTGGGCCCTAACCATCTTTGTGACAGATTAAACCAGACCCCCCCGGGTAGGCCGCCAAGCTCGGACCACAAACACACTTCTGATGGCGAGTTTCTCTGGGCCAGACGCACAGACCAAACAGATCAGAAGGAAAAGAAACACCATCAGGCCCTGCTTTGAAATTTCATACTTATTGGATGGGTGGAAAGTTCTGATTTAAACTCAGTATTTCTCAGGTTAGAGGTTCTACTTTCAGTTTTGCACAAGTTCCTGACATCTTGCTCTTAGGAGGCTCGAACAGCTACAGGGAATGCTTCCAGCGGATTCGCTTCCTTTCAGCATCCTTTTGGCTGGTGCATTCCCATAATGCACCTGGTACCGCTGCCGTCTTCTCTGCATCTGTTCTAAATATGTTGAATATACACCATGGCCGATAAGGGGCTCTGAGCTCGAGGACATTTTAGCGTTGTTCTATGGCTTCCTGTGTATTTCTCTATGTTGGATCAGGGGCTGCATATGCTGAAATGAGAGGACCCCGCTCATTATCTTCCTGGATTGGCTTGTCTTATCCAGGCTGCCTTATTCCATCAGCCCCAGCTAACTGGTACCAGTACCTTTCAGGTTCTGGTTTCTCGTTCTGCTCCAGACTTCCTCCATTTCTTTTTCTTCCTTGACACTCTCTGTTTCCTCCTTATTTATGTCGAGACTCTTAAGTTTCAAATGAGCTTATTCCCATTTTGTGCTTGGGGGGATGGGGGGGGGGGTGCGTTGTGAGGGTTTTTTTTCAGAGCCAATGAAAGAGTTCACCCACCTTAATGCCAGCTACTTGACAAGGTCTGATGTTGGTGCGGATATCTCCTTATTGGCTAATCCATGCTTTGCATCACTTCTGTTTTATACAAAAAAGGGAGAGACAAAAATGCCCCCCCCCGCTCCATAAAAAACCTTTTCTCTGCTATTAGGCCTACAGGGTGTAAGGTTCCCCACTGGTAGGGGCTCACGGGGTGCAGATGGAATCCGTCCGAGACAAGTTGTTGCTTCCGATGGTGGGATTAGCGAGGCTGCCGCTTGGGGCTTGACAGGGGTAAACAGTGGCTGTGTAGCCAACGCCGCGTTCCTGGTGGAGTATCTGAACGAGGGTGGGGCCAGGGTGGCGTTCCTGTCAGAGCGGCGACGTGGCATCGATGTGCTTCCTAGAACGCTCACAGCATGAGGGTTAGCTACCCCACACACAGTGTCCTCTGCTCTTTCTTCTGGAGGAGCTGTTTGCTTCCTTACAGGTGCCCTATGCTGGAGCCTCAGCTTAGACCATGCCCACATTGTCTAGGCCACACCCATCACAGCTAGACCATGGCCACACCCCAATTTACAATGTTATTCCCAGGCCACCGGAGGCTGCAGGCCCTCTTACATGACCCGCTCTGTCTAGCACGACCCCTTCCAGATTCCTCATCTGTGACCAGGCTTTAGCTGGGATCATGTTCGCACCTCAGACATTAATCTGTATCCCACATGAAGGTTCATTGTTCTCACAAAGACCTGTTCACTTAATGACAAATGATGCCTTGTATTATAATTTTATATGTTTATATTTCATCATTTTATGATATTATATATATATATATATTTAAATATATCTTGTACATATTCATTGCTGCTTCGCAGGCAGAGTGTGAGTTTTTCTCTCTGTCGAAAGCCAAGATCCAAGTACAGTAAATAAACACTTGAAAACTGTCCTAAATTTTCAGCTGGATTCCCGTATTATGACATCAGAGGAGGCATCGCTGCTCCTTGACAAATTATCCATCTCTGTTTATAATTTGTAGCGAATTCCCTGTGTGTGAAATACATTCGCTTTGTGTATCAGTCACATGAAGAAAAACATATTTGAAGAGGAATCGAGCTCTGAATTACCCTCTGTCCTATCTCCATGTATTCTTGGAGAAAATATTGCACAAAGTCTTCACATAGGATGTCCGCTCCAAAAAAAATACACGTAAATATTAAACATAGCAACTGAATCTTTTCTTAAGAAGGAACACATGGTAGTGTGAATGACATTTCTTTCCTTGTCAAACTACTGCAAGGATTGTTGCCTTTACCTTAGACTGTCCTCCATTTATGACATTGACACTTTTTGGGAGATACTGTATTAAAGCTACTTCGAGGGCACAACAGCACGGTCTTTCTTGGAGTTCCAACCTGCAGGCCGCCATATTGGAAAGTTCATGCCCTTAACCAGTACCCAACCAACAGCTTGTTTTGTGCTGTCAATGTGCTTGCACCCCCCCCCCCCAAGCATGAGTGCATGTTAACGCCCCCCCGCGCCCCTCCACTGAGTGGGCGTGAGCTGCTGGCAGTGGCGCTTGGCTATTGTCTGCCTGCTAGCTTCCTCCTTCTCTCCGTCTTTCTTTCTCATTATTTACTCATTAAGAGGGATTTTGTCCTGACTCCAACTCGTCATGATACTCATTTAGCATGCTCATCAAAAAAAAAAAAAAGTTATGAATATTTAAGATGCGCCGGTGGGCCCAGAAAGGGGGGGGAGAGAGAGAGGGGCAAGAGGGAGAGTGGGAGACACAGAGTAAATAGGATTAGCTTGCTATGCCCCAAGGGGAAGGAGCGGCTGCTGAGGACTAACGCAGCGGCAGTGGGGGAGGCCAGGCGGAGAAAAAAGCCTCATTTTGATATGGCGAATGGGAGGGAGGTCGACGTGGCTTCCAGTGCCCTGGGGAATGGATTGGACATGCCCCCAGGGTACAGAGAACCCACACAAGGCTGGGGCACGGCTGGGGCCTGGGCGCCAGAGGCTCGCAGAGGCACAGCTTGGAGGGAAGGCGGGGTCCCCAACAGCCCCTGGCTGCTGTCCTCCCACCACCGGGGGCCCCGCCCGCCGGCCCCTCAAACCCCCGAGACCCTGTGCACTCGGACCGCGTTCCAAAAAACAGAAAGAAAGGAGAAATTAAAAACCAAAAAAAAATTGTGGCAATGCCCCGATTCCATCTGTTGACACGTCAGGCACTGGGGGCAGCGAGCCAGGCCGGTCTCAGCGGCGTAGGCCCAGTGATGCCGGGCCGTGTGCCGGCCAGCTCTCCGTGCCGTCACAATGTCTGTTTATGGGGCAAAACTGTGCTCCAGTTCCCCAACTATTGGGTGCTGCACCAGTTTTGAACTCTTATTAACTGAGTCGAGGGTCACATATCTCTGTGTTAGAGTCGTAATTCATTTTCCTGCTTGGTTGGTCATTGGAGGAATTGTTAAGTTTCAGTTGGTTTAACGTGTTGTCTAATGTGTTTAATTACACACTCATATAAGTTACAAAAGTAGGATTGTCTTCTTCAGAATGAGAAGTCCTACGATTTCATCCAAACAGAAACAATCTGTTAATGTGGCTTCATATTGCATGATGTTTCGCCAACGTTTGGTATTTCATTTCAGAAAATCTAATCTTGGAACTCAGACGTTATCGCACTCATTGTTTAATAGACTCAACCTCTTTATGGGTTAGAATTGGTCCATTGATGTTTGACTTTGAAACCTTTAATGGGTCGACTGTTTGGTAGGAGGAAACAAGCTCTCGAAGGTGCCCCGTAGTTGATGTAGGAAGGGGGCTTTGGTCATATTTAGAAGGTCCCCTCAAGGTTGGCGTAAGCAAAGTGCAGTGATCATGTCGAGATTAGGCCTAAAGGAGAACTTGTTGCTCCTGCCGAGAATTCCAGGAGCCATGCCCGTCTTTCCCATGCTCCATTCTAGCTGCACACCTATCTCGACACCTCTCACCATGTCACCTTTCCAGAATGCATTTTTCTTCTGAACACTAACCGCATGGATCCTGTTTGTGGTAATCGCTCTCCTTAGCCAGCTCAAATATCTCGATCTTGTGTTCATGGGATATTCTCACAGTCGGTGGTGCTGGATCCAGTGCAGTATTGTGGAGGAGCTGCACCATTCTCAGCAGGAAAACAAGCTAATAAACACAGACATTTGTGAGGATTCAGGGAACGCCTCGCCGAATCTGGCGAACGTGCGTCTCTTAACAGGGTCATGAAAAGCCAGAAGGAGTCGGCCTGTTCTTTTGTTGCTTTCAAATGCAAGAGGAACTCAAATATATATATGTGGAGTGGCACCATGGGAAGATGTCAAGAAAAACCCCACGTTCCTTGACAGATGCATCATTGTGGATTCTGTACAAAACAAGGTTTTTTTGGAATAGACTGGCTGAAGATGTTCTTCATTTGGAAAATAATATAGGAAGACTAAAGACCACTAAATCATCATGATTTTTTTTTCATCCACATTTCTCAGCCAGTTTTGACAGCAAGGAAATAATGTGGCATTAAGTTGCTTTTCAGAACCACTGGTTGGAGGGCCTGCCCCAGACAGTACAAAAAGATCTTCACTGTCCATCTGTTGCACAGACGTCCTTGTGGTAATCATCACTGTCCACAGCTTGTTGTTTTCAAAGACCGTTTACGGCACCCCGGTGGCTGGATCGGCACGAAGCCGCAGCACCAGTTTGGCACGAGTCATAGAAAGGTGGTCCACCAGACGCCTGTGAGCGATGGGCCCGGTCTAGTGAGCAACGGTTCATTATGTGGGGGGGGGGGGGGCACAGACGAGGGAGCGACTGCATGACGCGAAGGCCTGCTCCTGTGGGTGGGGAGCCTTCTTGCTTGTTTTCCTCCTGCGCGAGTGAGTCGCCTGCCCTCGTGTCCTTTGTGGCGGTCAGCGTTCACCGAGGATGGGTGCACAGTGCCAAGGCGGGATCTCCAATGGTTTCTGCATGATCGCGTGACAGGGTTAGTGGCGTGCGCAGACTGCAGGCCAGTTGGCCGTGAGGCAGACTCCACACGAGTCGGTCTGGGTCGCCTGCCATGACTCCACTGCTCTCTGCGTGCCTCCTGAGAACCCACCGACGCCCCCAAAGTCCCACTTGGCCCGAAAGACGGCATTCAGAGCACCCCACAGCGTTTTGCCGGTGCCAAGCAGCCGGATAGACGTTGGCCGTCAGCTTGATCACTGATCAGGACTGGTGAGGTGAACGAGACCAGTCGACTTTTCTACCTACAGTGGGCACTTCAGCTCAGCTGGGATCCGGGCGGCTCTGGCTCTGGGGCCTGAAACCTCCTGGAGGAAATAGAGAAAAGGAGAGAGGGAAAGAGAGAGAAGGAGAGGGAGGAGAAGTAGGGAAGAATCCTCCAAGGCACCACACACGTCGCCTCACTTCGCCAGTACAAGGAACTACAGTTTGTCATCCTTAGGGGGCATCTGTTTTCCGTGTGATGGTACGGTCACCACTTTCCGCCATTCCACGCTCCATTCGCCTCGGCGCTACAGCACCGACCCCCTAGCCGGACTGGGAAAAAAGTAACAAAGTTGATTAGAGGTTGTGCCCGGAAACGGGTTGGGAAGCGGCCCTCCCAGCGGCCACCCGTATGAAACCGGGGCAATGGGGTCAGGGTGGAAAAAAGAAGAGAGAGAAAGAGAAAAAACACAAAGAGGTGTTGTAGACTGGATAAGCAAATGCACTGCATTCCTGCCCCATCCCCCAGGGCATTATGGGTTATAGGAAGGCCTGCTTTAGTTCCTCTTAATCAACAGGCTCATTTGAAACGCCACACCCACCCCGGGTCCGGCGTTCAGGCAGTACCTGTAATCAGAGGCAGCCGCTGCCATCTGAGGCTGGGGGTGATCGAGGGGGGTTCTGGACAGCCCCTACTGGACTGCAGCCAGACCTTCAGTCAGCGCAGTTTTCCTCTTTGGCTAGAGCTTGGAATACATTAAGCCGACGTGTTTCTCAGAGCGTGGTACATCGGCTCTTATGTACATGTGTTTTAGATCAGATTCATATATTTACATAAAGAGCAGGAGACGGTACTGCAGGGGGGGGTATTGTTGGTGCCCCCCCCCCCCAGGCCTTGCCCCCCCTCCCGAACCCGTGCCTGATATATTTGCAGGCTTATATTGAGCTTACCCAAATTTTAACTGTCTGAGTAAATTAGCATTCCTGAGCATCTGTGACAATGAGGCTAGCAAGTGCTGATGTTTCCTGAAGACGCTCAGAGATACTCCTGGGTGGGCTATGGATTGACTTGTTAGCGTGACGTTAGCATGATGTTAGCATGACAGCTTGTGCCACGTCACAACTAAAATGCCTGTAGGTAAAATGGAATGACAGAGGTGACAGGAGAGTCATTGTGGTCATTTGTGATGGAAATGTTAAAGTCTTTGGGGCAGTCATTCCTCAGATGTCAGAAAGGGTTGACATTTTTTTAGATAGGTTTCAGAAATACTTTTTTGGGTTTAATGTTGATGCAGTGACTTTTAAATATAATAAGGTCACTTATGAATGACAGTTTTGGGGATTTTTTTTTCCAGTTTGACTCTTTCATCCCTTAAAACTTCTACGAACATTGTGACACACTTGCATCAGAACTTGCAGCCTCAGTTTAGACATGACATTGATGTCTGAAGGTGACCTTTCTTGGATGACTAGATAAACAAACACGAGATGCGCTTCTAGCTCTTCTCACTTTCTTTCATCGGTAGAAATCGGTCACATTTCACTTCTGACAGTGGGCAGAAAGACTTGAATCAAGATGTATCCAGTTCTGCACCTTAAAAAGCACTCGTACCTCCCATATACATCCATCCATCCGTCCATACATTTTCTATACCCGCTTGTCCTGTGCGGAGTTGTGGAGGTCCGAAGCCTACTGTCAGAAGCTACAGGCACAAAGCAGAGAATAGCCCTGAATGGGCTCCCAACCCACCACAGACCTCCATAATATTAATTAATTATCACAAGTAGGGGGATAGCTCGAAATTCTGGGCTCTGTTGCAAAATGTCCCATTGCCGGGGGGGGGGGGGGGGGGGGGGGGGGGGGGGGGGGGGGGGGGGGGGGGGGGGGGGGGGGGGGGGGGGGGGG
>JABFDZ020000001.1:2782415-2799574 GCA_019775955.2 Pollimyrus isidori
AATTTAGCCCAGACTACCTTAAATCTGACAACTTATCCAGCTAAGCAAGAAACCCTGCTTTCTGGAATACCCCCCAGGTTTCTGTAGATATGTTTTCAAATCATCTGTATTTTACATCCTTTTCCCCATTGTTTATAAGCAAATACAGGATAGGATGAGAAACAGAAATCATTAAATAAGTCTCATATGAATTTCTGACCAATGGGTGACTTTGTTATGATGCAGAAGGAGAACTTTACCCAGGATGCTAACAGCACCATATTATCTTGGAATCCGGCCACATTTAAGGGAGTCAAAGAATACTGGGTATCCAGGAATGGATTACACAGACGCCAAGTACGGTTTGAGTGAATCAGGCTCTGAGCCCGAGCCGATCGCCGTTATTATCCCCTGCTACGACGGTGACTCACAATGCACAGAATGGATTTCATTTTTTCTAAATGTGCACACATGGTAAAAGTATGGTGAGAAAGACGAGCCGTGGCGAATGGGGTTACAGCCGGTGCCAGTGTCTTCGGGCAGGTAGCTGCAGGTGTCTACTGAGAGTGGGTTAACGGTAAAGCTTTGTGGGAACATTCCTGCCTCTCTGTCGTGAGAGAGGGATCGAGCTGCTACAGGCAGCTTAATTAAGCTCTCCGTGGCTTGCGGCACATAGCCGGAGTGCCAGACGTTGCACAATTAGGAACGAAATGCTGACGGGGGCTGGTGTTGCATCCCGCCCTGCTTGCGGCACTTCCTGGGAAAGGGGCACACCCTGTGCGTCTCGTGCCCTCAGGTGAGTCTTGTGTTGCAGACCCTGTAACATCAATGCAAACTTAGCCTCAGCTTTGAAGCCACTCGCATCGAAACCCAACACCGAGGATTCACAGCAGTCAACTTGCGGAGGCCTCGAGTGCCGTGGCATAGAACAACCTCCCTAGAGATGGCATGGAGGACCTTTAGCTGCTAGTAGCTAAAGAAAGAGGGAGTAAGAGCAATGGGCTCAGGTTGGACTTGAACTCTGCTGAGGCTTCATGCAAGGGATGTCCCCCATTGGCAAGGAGGATAAACACAGTTGGAGTTAGAGCTGCCGCAGTCCAGTCAGTCATTTGATATTGGAAACTACAGACAATTTTTTGTTCTTAATTGTCTTCCCTACTTTTGTGGTGTAGTGCAGGAAGTGTGTTGGGTTTTGGGTGGTGTGAAGGGGGAGCGGGTTCTGTAATTGGGCACCCCGAGTCGCATTTACATTTTCAGAGGTGTAAAAGTATATCACCCGGGTGCATGAGGAACCTTGGACAAGGTGTCAGGAACATGTTAGGTATGAGTATGATGATGACGATCGTCAAACTGGTCAACCCTCCAACACAAGGAGAAAGGCTAATTCAGCCAGAAAAATCTAACAGTTACAGATGCTTAAAAGGGTTTGCTTAGATAATAAATAAAATGTAACTTTAACCTGAAATATAGCAATGGCTCTGAAATCTATTATTTCAATGCAGGCAAGGAATAAAGAATTTTTTACTGTTTTCCCAGAAGTTATGTCGAGTAACTCCATGCATAATTGGTTATGCTCTTAAAATAGTGTCTAACGGCTTCCTGTAGCAAAGCCTTTACTGCCTCAGCATTTACTGTGAGGGTGTTGAAAACATAAGGCTGAAGTGCAGTATTTTATTAATATTATCTACTGAAAGTTTCCATCCGCATTCAATGCGTCACTCTAATTCTTGAGAGCAATTTTGTTGTTGAGAAAACACCGGGCTCTTTCTGACTCAGAGGGCGAAAACAAAACGGGAGATTTGCGGGGAAACTCAGGGTGCCATGAGAGAGCTGGGTTTTCCAATGCCGCCAGTTTTGGGAGGGAGGCTTTGTGAAATCTGGCTCCCAACCGGTGGTGCACCCCACACCTGCCTTTATCCGCTCTGCTTTTCACCGCCTTGCCGCCTCTATGTTTGGTCCGCCATAGCTGGCAGGGGCTGTGTCGTGGCTGTTAACTGGGGGGTGAGTGTTTTTTTTTAATTGCAGGCCTTGAGCACTTTATTCACGCCGATAAGTTGGCCTCGCTGGCTGTCCTCGCTGTCAGCTTTGAAGTGGCGGCTCGGGCGGAGGGTCTGGCATGGAGACACGAGCGGAAATAACAGCGGCGGTCTGGCCGATAGCGGCGATGCAGCGAGAGCTTTCACCGCCGGCCGGTGAGATGAGCCTTTACAGCAGCATGCATCCATGTGACAGCTAATATTAGCCGGGGAAGGCAGGAACAAGGGCATAGCCCCTTACAATGCAGCCGGACGAGGCAGCGGGCTAATGTCAGACGGGCCAGTGAGCATCACTGCGCGACTGACCGATTCTTAAGAGTCGCAGGGCTTCTGACCTTGTTCCCGGTGAGCGTTTATGGAGTCCCCGGTGACCATTACCATCGTGACGGTAACCAGTGGCAGTGAGATCACGGTAAACCACGGTAAATCATGGTAAACCACGGTAAGCCTTCGAAGAGTTACTAAACCCAAAACCCCGAATTTATTTTTTCTCATATAATACATCTTATAACATTTTTTGAAAAGCATATATGTGATCATTGACTCTACAAATATTTACTTTTAAATATTAAAAACATCTACATGTTAACATTTTGCCTCTGAGCCACTTCAAATATAAATATCTTTATTGATTCATCAGTATTTATTAATCCTTTAAAAAATGTTTTGATGGTTGATTTAAGGCAATTTCGTTTTTAATAAAACTGAGAAGAGTGTTATACAAAATATAACTACAATAACTTAAATATACTATTTTATACATCTATATTAAAACTGCCTTCACTAAACTTGCTGGTACATTAAAAAAATACTTTTTTGTTTACTTTTAGATTTATTTAATATTATTATTATTATTCCTGTAGGACACATTAGTCCATCTAAATGCTATGGTTTTCTTTTCATATTTAATCATGGTTGGAGTATAACTGGATTTATTTTAGTTAAAATTTTTATGCTTTATTTTGATTTAATTATTCAGCTGAATTTTTAGAATAACATTCTTAGAATGTTACATATTTAGTATTGAACTTGATGTAATAATTTATTTAGTAGTTTAAATTTCTGGAATATGGAATGTTTTAACATTATTTAAATGCTCATCAGTCTTGACTATAATAATTTTTCTTGAAAGTCTGCCTTAACATCTTCTAAGAAAAATATTTTAGTGCAAACAAATCAAAATGAACATTTTGGATTCTTGAAGATCTAATTAGTAGAGAAGATTTCAAATGTATTTCTAAGAAATTCAACCAAAAAAAACACGAGTAAAAACACAAACAAACACAGCACCATTACATAATGTGTTTAACACCAGTCATCTTCAACTGGGCCATGAACTCAAAATCAAATCTCAAATCCCAAGACGCACAATTTACATGACCATGTGCAACTGGTGTGCGCATAACCTCCTGTGTTTTCTGTTATTAGTGTGGGACAGGTTCCCTCTAAATTTACCTAAATTTACATAAAACCCCCCACCTACAACAAATGCCACTTCAGATTATGAATCAGTCAGGTTTCTCCTGAGAAAATTTCTAATGGGAGAAAACGGTGAGACTGGAGCTTATTCCTTTTTTATCATCATACTTGTCAATTTTTATACTTTGGGGACTTTGGGGTTAAGTGATGACTAAAGGAGAGAGTTGCATGTAAAGTCTTTAGAAAAAATATAGTTATTTTTTTCTGAATAATAATAACCAAAAACCAATCTGAGTAACCTGTATGATGTGTGTTCATTAATACAAAACCTCCATAAACATGTCTATCTTTCCTAGACGACGCTTTTATTGCTCACCCTGTCCACACCCTGTAATCCCCCAAACTGCCCCACCCCCACAACCCTGTTGTTTACCTGAAGTTTTCCAATTTATCTGTGCCTCAGCAGTGCTGTTGTTGAGAATCACAAGTACGTACACATGCATACACACGGGCACACACACATGCACACCAGCCGAAGTGGGGTCAGTGTGGGTGAGGCTTACGTGACGGTAATACAAAAAGGGAAAGGAAGCCATAAAGGGGAGGATGCTACGGAAAGGGACGAGTCACACCACTGTCTGAGGGAGTCAGCTGACCCCCCACACTACGTATTGTGCCCGTATTAAGCCAGCTGATAACTCACTTGAACATAGTGCCGGGTGGTATCCTTTTACCAGTTACGTCTTTCAGAATATTTTTACATTTCATCTGTTTTGTGTAAAATGTATTTTTTAATAAAAAATAAACTACAAATAAAATACACATTCAAGCAATCTATTCATAATGTAAGCTGGACTGAATAGCCGATACATTCTAAAAATAATTGAAATCATGTGACAAAATAGCACCAAAGCGAACCCACTCCACCCATATCCCCCCATATAGAAAGGGGCATGATGCTGTTATTGCTGTAGGTATGACAGACGCCCACTTCCTTTTTTCTCTTTGGCTCCCGTAGAGGGCGCAAGCAAGGCAGAAGATGGAGGATGGGCTCCAGCAAGCTTCCACCTCTCTAGCTGCTGCTGAGTCAGGGTGCCGTTCCTGCAAGCGGACCCAGCAGTGCCTCATGTCCCACTTCCTCCCCAGAGACACACGCCAACAGCGAGGAAGAAAGGCAAGAAACAGCACGGCCATGGTGCAGGGTGTCTTCAAGCGGCCTGGGGGGAATGTATAATTGGACTCTTATCACAAGTGCCAGAAACTGAGGGGTGAATATTATGAATGAAAGCATCTGTGGAGCAGCTTCAAGTAGGAAAGAGTGTCATAGTGGAGAACTTGGAATTTGAACTTACATTGATGTAGATACAGTGAGAAGAGCTCAGGTAGAAGCCAACTGACCCTTTGATCTAAAGAAGGGATGAACTCTGAACCTAAATCCTTATCCCCAGCTTGCATGACATGTCGTATTGGGGCTCCATGTTGAGTGTCCCATCAACACCTTCGGGTGTGAAGGGTCATCTTCAGCATAGTACTCTGATGAAGGCTGTTATTAATTGTTTTTTCTCCCCACTGTTCAGAAGACAGTCCACATTAGCTGTACTCGGTCGAAATGTGACCGTTTGGCCCAGCATTATAATACTACTTAGGAGTAAGAAATGGTTAAAGACACCAACGGCTGATAGTGGCATCAGCATTGATCACCAGGATGTTGGAATCGTTTGTGCCAGTGAGCTGTTGACAGAGATAGTACATCTTCCTTTCTTCAAATGACACAGTCACAGGCAAAAGAAGTTATAGGGTTGTGCCCATAAACACTGAGTCATATTATGAACAGTCAAACCATGCAAACAGGACACAGGCTCATTTGAAAAAGGAAAATATTTTTCCTTTTGTTTAACTTGGGTAGAACTGTCATTGGTTCACTTGACAGGTACATTTTGAATGTGATTAATTGCTGGTTAGCTAGGCAACTCTATATATCTGTAACTAGGACACCACGGTACTTATAAAACCTGCTTAAGGAAATTAAGCTTTAATTCAATCTTAGGAAGTAAGCAGTGACGCCGGCCTATAAGAATAAGTGGGACGACATCATTAAAGGATCCTCCAAATTGCTGTGAAAGTCCCACTTGCTCAAGCTGCGTCTGCTGGGAAGTGGTTTCTATGGTAATGAAGAGACTTAAGAGTTGGCTTGTGCCTGTCAGCGAAGCTCACAAGACCCTCACTGGGTGCATGAAACAATATTTCACATGCACAACACAGATGATGCCTTAACACCCACGGTGATATATCAGCAATTAGAGCGATGTCTGCCATGAGAGCGGATCACCCTTGATTATCTCAAACACTTGACCGTATAAGACTGACCATTTCTTTTGTGGCCTGAGATTCAATAGCTTCTTCCTCCCTGTGTACCATCGAGGACGGTGGGTCTGTTAGCCCTCAGCTGTCACCGGTGCCCCCTGGCCTTTTGCGTAACGCTGCACTTAGCGAAACAGGTCAAGTCCACAACGCCGTCATGTGCATTAGCCACATTAGCCTCCTCAGACACCCGCCCTTCCACTTCCTCCTTGGCCTGGGTGTTTTTTTTTTCCACAGCTGTGAGGCGCTTGAAAAAATATTGAGGTTAGGAAATTTTTTTTAGAATTTTCCTTGTGTTTTTCTTTGCTGGGTGGACATATTTGTGCATGTTTGTCTGTGTGTGTATGAGGGACAGTGGCAGAGGGCAGGCTCCTGTGCATGCACTTTGGGACTCACGGACATGAATGCGCATGCACACACGTGCGCTGATCATCATGCTTGCATAACCATGTGTTTTTTTGCTGCGTGGGGTCAGCATTGCGGCATCTGAGCCCTGGGGAGCTAGCAGGGTGTGCCATCAAAGTGAACCGGAGGTGGCTATGGATGGTGGTGGATGAGGGTGGTTGGGGCTGTGTCTGGGAGGCCCGGGGGTGGGGGGGGATTATGAATATCCCACAGCTGCTGGGACAGGAGCACTCAGCACGGACAGCTGATAGATGACGGGAAAGGAAAACCATTCAGGCGAAGCTGTACTGATGCACGTCTCACAATGCAGGGCTGAACCAGCATGGCCCACATCTGGCCTCAGCGACACACTGGCTCTGAAAACGGGGCGCGATGTAAATATTTAAAGTGCACGGGTCATGGAGCCGAGTCGTGCAATCGCCATTCTGGATGTTTATAAATACATTTTACGAGAGATTGACAGAGAAAGGAAGAGGAGGATGGTTAAAAAGAGACAGTGGGAGATGTCACTGAAGAGGCTGAACCTGAAGGAGCCATCAAAATGCCAGTGTTCCCTCACTGGGGCTGAGGCGGGGGGGTCAACAGGCTAATAAGTCTAAGTCAGGCCAATAAGTAGTTTGTTATAGGGACTGGGGAATGGAGGGTAGTTTCCTGACCCCCCCTCCCCCCCCAAGGGATACTCCGTTGTGTGACCCCTCTTTGACCTCCTGAGAACAGCCAGTTGTTTGGACATTAGGTGTGTCTCCTATCACACATTTTAGAACGGTGTGAACGCGATGAAAATTCTGGCCACCTTGGAACCTTTGAGTTGAAGAAAGAGTACAAGTCTTTGCACTGTTTCTTGGATTTGGTCATGTTGGAGACCTTGAAGTTTCAGTTCTACAGTTCTATAGTGATCATTTCCTTTTGAAAAAATAAACACTTGATTGTTTCATTCTGTAGCTAATTTAAAATTGGCAAGTAAATGATGGTAGTGACTGTGGTGATGGAGGGAATGATTTCGCTATGCTGTTTGTGGTTGGGGAACCTTCTTAGAAGTCTTCATCTTTAAAAATACAGCAGACATGGCTGCCCACTCTGGGCCTTCTGGGTCGTGCTTGGGGAGGTCTGCCCATGCTGGTGATTGCCGGCACTCCCACTTGTCTCCGTGTTTAATGTTGGGCTCTGAATGCGGGCACAAGCGACCCTTTGTGGCAGAGGGGCGGCTGGGCCAGCTCCAAGCCGGCCCATGCAGCTGTTTGGAACTGATGGGCGCTTCAGATCGAAGATCCCGTGTACAGTGCTGTGGGGTTAGCAGGGACAAGGGTTGGAGAGGGGGCAAATTTGACTCGGGGACACAACAGAAAGTTGCTATGAAGGCAGGATGGCAGGTACAGCTGGGGGCACCACTAGAGATTGTGCCCCATGCAAGGTTATTAACCCCTAGACCCCTTGTCTAGAATGTCAGGATATAAATTCCCTCCTTCCTAGAGTCTGTGTCAGTCTCCTATTTTCATATCCCAAAGGTGCCACTGACCGCCCAAACATTTGTCGTCATCACCTTCCTGGACTCCCGAAGGATCAGGGTCATCGGCAGGTTTGCACAAACCGAGGAGGCTGTTTCTTTACCATGTTGAGTGTCTGGAAGGCACTGTGGGGCTTCGGCTCAATTTGCCACCACAGCACAGCATGTTTTCCAAGCAGTGGTTTTTGGTGCTTAACCACTAAAGCAAGGTCATCGCAGGCTGCCATTTGTTTAGGCACGAACTGTAAATCCCCCCTACCTGTTTACTGCCTTTGGGATGCTGCTTTGTCTCTGTGAGCCCAGGTGGGCACTGTGTTGAGTGTTAACATTTTGTTGTTGGGGAGACCCTCAGCTCCACCCTGCCTTCCTGCAACCTGCACAGAGCAGACACCCTAACCTCACCTCTGCCTCCTTTTGTGTCAGTGCTCAACAAAAGGAGCAGAAGATAGTAACTGTTTGCTATCTCCAGTCTTGCCCTTGCTGTCCTCTCCCAAGATCTCCATCATTGTCATGTTGCCCTCAGTCCATCAGTGATATCAAAAGGAACATCTGCTTGATGAGAAAAGCCAGAGATAAATGCTAGTGAGATGTCTTTACAATGAGCAAACAAACGTGAGATACCGTGGGAGTCCTCGTGATTGATCCACTGAAAGAAACCATCTTTGGTATTCCGTTTATCTTCACCCACCTGGCTATTGACTCCAGTCCTGCATAAGATAAAGGTAAACATACCACCTCTACACTTGCACAGCTGCCCTTACAGAGTCCTTCCTGAGCTTCTGGGCACTGCAGAGACCTATGCTGGCACTGTGAGTGTTGTCAGTGGTACTCTTTGCTTTTCATTGGTTTCCAGCTGTGTTTCCATATCCATTCAGCCCTGTCAGTGATGGCATAAGTGCAGATCTCCTTCTGTGGATGTGTTAGGCAACTACAAATAGATTCTCCCCCACATACTTAGTCAACATGAGTCCTCTCCAAATATCTACTCAACCTTTACAGATTTCCTGTTGTTAATGAAGAAGAAATTCACAAAGCACCCTTTACAGTAGCACGCACTAGTCCAAATGGCCTGCTATTGGAATCCCAGATATTTATAAAATGGTGAAATTAAAAACACAACTTTAACCGTTACAATTTTCAGTCACTTAAAAGGTATGCCTAAGACAATGATTTTTATGTTTAATTTGAATGTCCCGTAGTTTTAAAAAAGCAAATGTCACAACCTTTGTCATATTGCATTTTTGGAGCATTACTGTTGGTACCATTTTGAAGTCCCGACGCTTCACTGACTTTTTAATACATATTTTTTGTAGGCTAAAATGACTGTGACCTAAATCAAAATAATCTGTGGGAATGTTTCTCACAGTTGACAAAAATAGAATTCAGTTGAGTGGTTTGAGAAAAATTAGGAATATAATTCAGTGGTGGTCCTGTAGAGTTTTCTTTTCCAGATGACAATGTTGTACCAACAAAAATTACTTAAAATGTACATTTAATGCTGACTGCGCTAATTTAACCGAAGAAGGTAATGATAAGACAACCATGACTCTGTCATGCTCATGTTTTGGTGGGGATTTTTCAATATATGTTGACCTCATAGGCAGGACGGTACCTTTTTTGTGTTCATTTAAAAACTCTTGGGGGATTCTGAGCAAAATTGAAGGGAAAGAAGTAGGTGGCCTGACTTACATGGTTTGGTTTTAGTTTCAGTGTACAGCACTTTCCTTGTCCAAAGGGTGTTGCTGTGTGATGGATTGTGCATATTTGCCTATTCCCAGTATTATGGACGTGTGACAAAGTGTCTTACAGGTAGGGGTATCCTTGCTCTTTCTTATAAGAAGGTAATAAATGCCTGGAGTGGACCTTGCTGACTAATTTCTCTGTGCTTTGATGTTTTGGCTAAGGGTGCAGTTATTGCTGCTGTTGCTTCCTGATTCATGTGTACAGTATGCTAAGACCTCTCAGATCTTAAAGCCTGAGCCACCCTAATTTTGGTGTCATGGTTCAGATCAAGTGGCGGGAAATGTGACCTATCTGTCAGAAAGTGGGTGGGTCACATGTTAAAACCCCTGCCCATTTCCGAAGAATCTCAAAATGACTCATCATCTCTAACATGTGATTCCACACTTGTGTTAATATTTGTTTCGGTTTCTTGGATTAGTTTTTGCAGCTGCTTCCCTAATGCCCAACCGCTCGATGAAAGTGAGAAACAAAAGGGATTATGGGTGAGTTGGGGGGGTAGGAGGTTAGGAAAAGTGCATGGATCACCAGTACTTTTAAGGTCAATGGCCTAGGTGTTAGTCATGTGTGAATATTTTATCTGAACCGAAAGTATAACTTAGCATCCTGAGTTGCCTAACAATAATGAGTCCTTCCTTGAACATTATACCTCCATGTGTATCTCAGGTTCTACACTAAAGAATAATCTATATTTTTCACCGCAGTGGTTTGCCAGTTGAGTATATTCCCAGAAACCTCCCATTTCACAAGATGCATTCATGATAGGAGGCACTGACAGCCAGCATCATCCGTAGTCAGCCCCTCCAACACACACAGACACACACACACACACACTTACACACACACTTACACACACACACAGACACACACACATACAGACACACACACGTACACACACTCAAACACACACACACACACACACAGTTTAGCTATGATTAGTGGTTAAATAAAGGAAACATCTGCCCCCTCACAGCCGTCACTGTAGTTGTACAGAGCAGGCTAGGGGAGGGATGGGGGGGAGCTTGTTCTTTACATTCAGTTTAACAACTGCAGCCTGACTGACAACAGCTGCTTGTGGATCAATGGCATGGACGCAGAACCACAGAAAGCCCTGCAGGGCCCGGGGCTTGTCCACTTGCTGGTGGCTGTGCCCAGAGCAGCTGTGTGCATCACCAAGGGTGGGGTAGATTAAGGACGAGGGGTGGGGGGGGCTGTTGCTCCGCAAGAAGTCCTGCCACGGAAACCCCGCCTGACACTGAGGAAGCGGCATGTACCAGCAGCTAATGACTCACGGCATGTGCCTTGCATGACCGACCCCACATACTCTCATTACCTCGTCATTACCTCATCATTACCTCGTCATTACCTCGTCATTACCTCGTTAAAGATAAGGCTGCGGTAAAAGTTCAGAGGTGATGTTTCATGATAACATAGTGGATTACGTCCACCTGATACTACTGAGAGTATGATGTACAAGCCAATCGACTGCATGTTCTGTGATTTCTGTGTGGCAACGAGCATCCAGTTTGTGAAGGCCATCAGGATTGAAGTTCAGAGAAGGTCCCAGGGTAGAACGGAAGCCCTGGGAAGTGGTGGTTTTGAGCCCAGAAGAGCAGCGGGAAAAGGGGACTCTCTCTCTACCATGGGGGAATAACGCAGTGGATCCCTCTCTCAGACATTAAGAGAATAACATTAACAGAAGGTCCTTCCCAGGGTTTCTGCTGGGAAGAATCAATCACTTCCTGTCATCATCCCAAGGGATGTGACAGGAGCGATTCTCCCACTGGTGTTTAGCTATAACATTTGGTCTGGTACGCCACCATCTCACTTATTACAGGGCTGCATGCAAACAGCACCAAGAATGAAATTCCCAGCCATTCATTGTTTAATCTGGAAAAGAGTGCAATATGTCCTGCCATTGGTATAGTACCACACATAACATGAGAAATTCCATTTAGTTCCAGAAAAACAAGCTTAACACAGGCTAGTGGCTCTGCAATCTCAATCTAGTTACGGCATAGTGCCAGCATTTTAAGTTATTAAGAGACACACACCTGGAAAGAGTCAGGCTAGGTGACCCCCTTCACGTTTAATCCTTACTTTCCATAGCTTGAGTCTTGTCTCACAACATTTCCTCCCTGATTGGCAGAGGAAGCTAGAGTGTTGGCAGATGTGTTCAGATGGTGTTCAACAGAAGCATCATTGGGTTTTAGTTGATGCTTCCATACTGGATGAAGCCTTCAGGAATTAGAAGATTCTTTCCATGCACTGGCCTTGAAAGAAAGTAGAGCTGATGTAGAACCTCGTATGTGCTGTGGTTTCTTTACTTTAGATTGTCTTCTTGCTGACTCTAGTCATTTTGAGCCCGCAATGATGCAGATGATGATGCAGACTGCATTGACCACACCCAGTAAATGGTAAAATTCATTACGTCTTTATATGTTTAATAAAATTCAGAAATGATACACTCAGTTTAAAAGCTGGCTTCACTAGCCTAGGTGTCCTACCTTAAACTTATCCTAGTTTGACTGCACATGCATGGCAGAGATAAGTAAGTCTGGAAGAGAACCACCTGTAATTTCAGTAATAAATCCTTACTAGATGTGTTTTTTATTCAAGTGGCACATAATAGGTATCAGCATGTGGTGTTTAAACCAAGGCAGTTTCTAGCTAAATCAGGGGCTAGGTCAAGTATACTAATCACTGAGGAAGTGCAGAGCCTGAAGAAGTACAGGCATTGGATCTACTAGGTTTAAATCTTTTAAAATGACCTGGTCATTGTTTAGTAAACAAGAACAATGTATGAGTTAAATATTTATCAAAATTTTCTTAGTCAACATTTTCTCCATAGAATAGCCACACAGTCAAGTTTCACAAGAATGTCCAGAATGACAAAAATTAATTATGCCGAGAAAATACTAATCTGAATGACACAAATATGAGGTATTAAAACATTTTGCTCATTTTTATTGCATTCTCAAAGTCAAACACATCGCAATGGATGTGAGAAGGACGAGATCCAAGTTTCATGGCTGTTTCCCGTCCCCATAATGAGAGACACAGGAGGTGGGAATGAACCACACCAGTCCAGCATACGTGATGCTCACTAGTGTGATAAAGCAACAGGCTGTGATCACGCCAGCAGACCATGTAGACGTATCCGGGGGGCCGATAAGACGAGGAGCCCACCCAGGTCAGGAGAATGCTCAGCTGGCGCATTCAGCAGTCTCCCGGGTCACTGCTGGAGATGCCAAACCGCGTGTCGGGGGAGAACTAATGACTGCCCAGTCCAGAGCATCGTGGCTTTCATGCCCTGGCTCAAGAATGTAATTTCATTGTATGCTATTTCCTGCAGATAAGTTCAAAATTTGTCCTTTTCTTTTTTTTTGGTGTGGAGGGTTTATGTTTAAGGGGCACTGTGCCTTTGGAATTTAGATATGATGTGATATAAATGTTTGATTTTTACATCCGCATGACTTTTGAGAAGGTGTAATGACTGCCCATGCTGTTTCAGAGTTGGTAGAATAATAAGTTACGTTCATGGATGCTGTTGAAAGATCAAGGTGTTGCCTACATGGACTTCAGAGAGTCACTTTGGCTTCAAACTAGTTCTCTTGTCACCTTGTCCCTTTGGAATTGCTGGGTTAATCATACCCTATATAGAGCCATTATTTCCTCACCCAGTGCTGTCGAAATTGCTTCCAGCTCATGGGTAGATCAGTTAAGAAATCAATTAAGATAGTTCAGTCACCCAGTGGGAATAACTTCAATGGAATTTTACTTCATTTTTCATTTCCTTCCCTTTTAAATACTGAAATTTTGGGGTTTAATTGAAATGCCCTCAATCCTTGTGACTATCACAGTCCTGGATGATGAGATTGAATCTGTGGACTGCTCTGAGATGGCAAGAGATCTGAGAATTTAAAAATTTTAAAACTATTAGCTGAGCAAACATTATTGTCCACTTGTCAGCAGTCTCAGAATTTTGAGATTGCATTCTGGGGCCGCAATTGTTAAGTTAAGGAGCAGACTGAGGTTGAAGTTTCTTCCAGGAAGCTGTCACCCCGAGAACTTCTGATTGTCTGAAATTCCGATACAGTCAGCCTGTGTGAAACCTTCATCTATGTTTACTGTTACTACTTATGTTACAAGCTGCAGATTTGCCATTTCAGGTATTTTTAGAACAATGTCTGTTTATGTGAAAAAGAAACTATTATTATCAAAAAACAATGTAGAGATTACTGGTCCATCTTACCAGCCATTGGGTGGGTGGGGTTGGGAGTAATGCTGTTAAGTTTTGGATTGGAACTTATGTCCCTTATATGTTGACCAGGGGTGTCAAACTCCAGTCCTGGAGGGCCAGAGCTCTGCACAGTTTTTGGTTAACCTTCATTTAACATGCCTGATTCAACTTCTGGTGCCAGTTACCACAGAGTTCATAAGCTAAATCATTTGTGGTGGAACAGGGAAAGAGCTAAGCCACACAGGGCTCCGGACCCCCAGGACCGGAGTTTGGCATCCCTGATGTTGATCTACATGCCAGCAATATGCCACTTACCTTCTCATCATGTAAGGAGAAACAAAAGTCATTTTAGGTTGGGTGTCACTTCCACAGTGGTCTGGGGGGTGGGTGTTTCGTAATGTGAAGTAGCGCATGGTTCAGAGAAGGTGTGGGTGGTTGGCTTTCTGCATGCTCAGCAGTGCTAGGTGAAAGTCAAGAACCCGAGTTAGCTGCAGTCACTGATGTTCTTCAGTGAGTTTGGACTTGAAATGACTCAAAGTAAATTTCACAGAGCTGGCATGCCATTCTCAGCACCTTTGCTGATGAACTCTGTAAATTACTAAAGTAAATTAAAGTACTAAAACTAAATTCTAGATGTTTCACTGGGTAAGAACCAGCTGGATTCTGAGTGAGTCTTCAGGATTCCTCTTGAGGGTGTCGTCAATATTTGTGCGATGCTCTGATTTTAAAGGACTTTTCCTTGGTCATTCTGCAATGCTTGATAACATAAGGACTGTCGCTGTTGTGCTCACTTCTTGCCTCACGCTTCCTCCTCAGCTGGCTCTGCCCGGCCCCCACCCCGGTAGTGCCTCCCCCCTACTGATTGGATCTGCAGGAGTGACATGGCTCCAGCTAAGACATATTTGTCATTGTTCCATCCTGATGACCACAGTGTCCTCCTTCTTGTGGATGCAGCGCTGTCCCAGAGTGTGCCTTCACCACTTGGTGATAAAAAGTGTCCCCGACAAATCCCAGGAGCTGGGGAGGGTGATGTGCTGTGTGCCCCAACTGAGTGGCGAGCTCATGGCCCCAGGGGTCATTCCCACTGAGCGCTAACGGGAAGCATTGGTCAGACAGCCTCTCTCCTTCTGCCAAGACAGGGAGTTCTCAATTCTTTGGGGCCCGGTGTTAAATTTAGCCTATTCCTTCTGAATCAGCTAAACCAGTGAATGCTGTAAAGTGAATTCAGAGGGGCTGAATCTCAGAGCCAGGGGAAACGCCGCAAAATGCACAGGAAGGACCTGGTGGCACATCGCCGGCACTGCTCACCTGCATAACCCTGCAGACAATCGTAGCGATCAGCTGCCACCTTCGATGTGCGGCTCCCCTCCATGCACTTTCATCTAGCGTGCAGCTCGCCTGATTTCCTCCTTTTTCTCCGGAGGCGAGCATAAGCATGCTGCAGAGGAAATGTTGCAAAGTCAAAGGGAAGCTTAAAAAAACAACAACAAGAGCTGCAGACTCATTTAACCTTTTTATTATAAACGCTGCCCTGAACCTACTTGCCCACATGATGCCCCCCCCCCCACATACACAGTACCTCGCCATAAAACCAAGGCCAATCAGCGGACGAGTGGAGTGTTCCTTTCTGAGACGACGAACTGCCAGCTTCCCATCAATTATAACCCTTGTCATTTGGGCCAAAGAACAGTAGCTGGCCACAGGAAGGCGGGGCTTTCTAGCCACTCGACCAATCGCCTGCCTCCAGCTGCCCCACACCCTTCCCATTCACAATTTAGCCACTACATGCTTCCTTCAGTAGGCCTTCTTTTTCAGTTCTTCCTTCCTAAATGCTTAACTACACAGACACCAACCCCTCCCAGCTTCTCCTCTCTTTCCTCAGCTATCTCTCCATTTATCTCTCCTGTCACTGCCCCTTGTTTGGTCTCTTTACTTTTGTTGGTATAGTTGGCATAAATCGTTCTTCTCAGTTCTGTTTTTTCCCCTGTGTTAAGAGTTTTTTTTCCCATGGGTGTCTGTGAGGGTGGGGTTTGCATTTTTGTGCGTTGCATTTTGCCAGGACCCCCAGGCTGCAAAGCAAGAGCGGCGGCAGATCAAACCCAAGTAAGCTGATAGCCAGGAGTGCGGCATTACCCTGAAAGCCCCCAGGTCAGGCCAGCAGGGTTTGGGGGGGCCCCAAAGTGGAAGCGGAGTCTGCATGAGGCAGCCGGCAGCCTGCTCCAACCCATACAGGAAATGTTTTGGGAAGTTCCCACAATGCACTGGGCTTGCTTTTTATGTTTTTTAGTTGAGATTTCTTTATAGCTGTTGGGGGGGCAAGGGAATGCCTCAGTGTGTGCTGTTGCTGGTCATGTCAGAAATATCGCTGCTCCTCCTTTGACTCCGTGGATAGGAGGGCAGAGTCTGCATGCTGCCTGGGAAAACAAGGCACTGGGCGTCCAAAGTGCCCTGACGGCTTAAAACCAGCAGTACGACCACCAGAGGTCCCATGTACTATCAGAGGCCATCAACCTGATTTGAACTGGAGGTCTCATGTAGCGTTAAATATTGAACTTTTCAAGAGTTCCTACAATACAATGTGGCACTTCATTTATCCCTTTGAAATCAGAAGATCGGTAGGCTTTTGAGGGCATATCTGTAGACCGTCAACCTTTCTAGCATCTGCAGACCATGTTGCAAAAAGACAATCATAGACGATCTGGTTCTGGAGCAACGTACCACGCTCTTCGTCCTGCCCTGCAGTTGCTTTGGTCTTGCTGAAGCACTATTGCATAACCAAAACTGAAATCTTGCTGCATGTGACTCTTTGAAACACAATGATATGTGACACAGCCACCTGCACACGCTAAGCGACACACCACTGATATCAGCAAACTGATTTGATGAGTTAGCTTAGTTTGGCTAATCTATCACAGTGGGCACTGCAAAGTCATGGTTTTGTTTGAAATAAACATTAGTAGCGTAAGAGCCTGTTGTATATTAGAAGCCAGTCCCCTTTCCAGTGCAGAGTCTGCTATATATTAGAAGCCAGCCCCCTTTCCAATGCAGAGCCTGCTGTATATAAGAAGCCAGCCCCCTTTCCAGTGCAGAGCCTGCTGTATATTAGAAGCCAGCCCACTATCCAGTGCAGAGCCTGCTGTATATTAGAAGCCAGCCCACTATCCAGTGCAGAGCCTGCTGTATATTAGAAGCCAGCCCCCTTTCCAGTGCAGAGCCTGTTGTGTATTAGAAGCCAGCCCCCTTCCCATTGCAGAGCCTGCTGTATATAAGAAGCCAGCTTCCTTTCCAGTGCAGAGCCTGCTGTATATTAGAAGCCAGCCCCCTTTCCAGTGCAGAGCCTGCTGTATATTAGAAGCCAGCCCCCTTTCCATTGCAGAGCGTGCTGTATATTAGAAGCCAGCCCCCTTTCCATTGCAGAGCCTGCTGTATATTAGAAGCCAGCCCCCTTTCCAGTGCAGAGCCTGCTGTATAT
>JABFDZ020000001.1:2803717-2816228 GCA_019775955.2 Pollimyrus isidori
AAGAGCAGTTGTATATAAAATGATATAGAAGCCGTGTGTGTGTGTGTGTGTGTGTGTGTGTGTGTGTGCGTGTGTGTGTGTGCGTGTGTGTGCGTGTGCGTGCGTGTGCGTGCGTGAGTGTCCTGTCTTGTCTTTTACTTCCTGCGATACATTATAAGGTATAAGAATGTATATGGATAAACAGATGAAAATTCAAGGTGACATTACAAGACAAGTAGGTGGAGCTGGTATTTTGAAGTCTGATGGAAAGATATAACTTGGGTCTGATGTTCCTGGCAGCATCCCCACTAGCCGGTAACCCTGTGCTGGCTGACCAATGGAAAGCAAGTCAAGCCAGTGGCTTGTTACTTTGCAGTGGGTCTATCCGACAACGAATTCGTAGCATGGCTACAATTAAGGCGCTCAGCTGTTAGAGACAAACTGTTACAGGAAAACATCCTGTGGCTTGTGTCACTGTCAGACTTTTGCGACAGGGAGACAGGGACGAGGAGAGATTCTCCCGAAATTTCATTTTCACCACCACAGCCAGCAGGGCGGCGCATTGAAGGCTTTCCCTTGTGACCTCCCTCTCCATGTGGCCCGCCCATGATCCCATTACCGCCTCCGCAGACTGTCGGTGGCAGGAGGAGACCCCGAGTCTCTTTCAGCATTTCCCTGGATCTTCCGAAGCACCCGACGAAGGAGCCAGAGAGTGACGCGGCTGATGAGCTCCCTGCATTCTTCTCATGGCAGAGGTGCGGCTTGTGGTGCCGGACGTCTCTGGTTCTGGCTGCCTGCCATGGTGAACGATTACTGTAGTACTGAGAACAAAGCAGATCGAGTGGCAGATCAAACCACACTACAGAATTATCTTTTTTGTTCGCTATTTAAGTCTTGTGGGAAAAAGGATGTAAAGTTACATGAATCATCTGTATTGTATGCTTGTTAAGGGTTTTTTGTGACCTTTTTCTAACATGTTATTCAGGTTGAGGGCATGAGCGGGGCCAAAATTTGTACAGAGGGGCCAACCATATCATTATCCAATGATACGCTCTGAATTGGTGAGTGACAGGAGAGGAACACTTCAGGGACCAATCAGCTTTCAGCTTGGGCTAATGCTCCTGTGGCCCTCCCCTGATGCTATTAATACAGGGAGTACAGCACTCTACTGGTGTGTTTCTGTGAAACACACATGACACATACAGAAACGTGCCCTCCCCCCCAAGGATGTGGAATGGGAGGCAGGTGGGGGAGGGGTCTTTGAGTACCTGTCACGGTGCTGCTCCTCCATCAGAGCATCCTCATGGTCTCTGCTGGTATGGCCCCTTATTGGAGCCTTTTTGAGGGCTCCGCTGGGGTCCAGGTATGCTTCCCCATCGGTGTCACCCCCTTTTACAAAGCATGGAACAGAAACATACATACACACACATGAAGGATTTGTGAGCCGCTTCTGACTTCACATGTAATTACAGGGAGGCCATTCACATATATCACTCTTGTAGGCGTGTGCATTCACTGTCTTCTCCCATTGGTGTTTCGAATTGCATGCAGTTCTAGGTTACTTACAGAACCTGGGAGATCTGGATGTATCATAGCATAACGTGTTTGTAGATGGTCAAGCCATGACCATAAAAACATTTGCTGTGTTCTTCCAGAGTCCATTTTTTCCTTCTCATTGGAGACCCTGTCTATCCTTCATCCTCCACCCCCCAGGCAAGTCAGAGAATGGGTGTGAGGGGGAGCAGAGCCGAGAGGCAAAGGAGAGATCAGTCAACAAGTCTGACCTTCGACCTGCAAGGAAGCCCTGAGGGACAGGGAGCTGAAGCAGAGCAGAGTGAGGCTCACCGGGCTGTTTGGGCAGAGGGAGCAGGATGTCGGCTCTAACACACATCCCTCCAATAATAACGGGGAATCAGCCGCAAACCTGGTCACCAAGCGTCTTCACGCTGCTTCACCATCAAGCTTTTTTCACAGAGTGGAGAACTTCAGAACATAGATGGAAAACTCCAGGGTCTCACCGAGGAGCTGTGATTATTTGTCCGATAAACCTTGGACTTCTCTCTCTTCTTTATGGGTCTATATATAGACTTTGGGCTCACTGGCTGATTCAGGAAAAAAGCCAGCATCCCTTTTTATAGACTTTGCATGACACAGCGCATATGTTTCTCAGACAATGGTGCTCTCTGTCCCTCAGGAAACACATGTATTAGATTAGGGCTGAGAAGTCAGGGTCACACTCTTGTCAGTAATTGAAATGCAATTACAGATGAGCTAACATGATTACAGAAGGAGTGACTGAAAGGTGAATGCTGCCCTGTGCTGAGCCCAGCTCCTGTCCTGCTGTGGAATTCCAGGGGTAATGAGTTGTGAATGGGGGGCCTCTTTGAAGGGAGGGAGCGGAATCCTGGTGAGGTCTAACTGCCCCACAGCCCACAGAGGCCCTCGGTCGCCCACCGCACCTCCAACTGGGGGTCCAGTAGAGCTTGAGGTACTTTAACCTCCAGTCGCCTCTGGAAAATATAAATAATGGTCTGCAGACCCTTTAAGGCAGTCCTATATGGAAGACATTGTATGTGGGACTAAAGCTGCCCAAAATATATCTGCCGTTATGAGTCTTAATCTTGGATCTAATTCAAATCGCATGATCTGGGCCGAAGATGCTCCAACACAAGAGCTCAGTGTCGAAATCAGAAACGATTTGCAAGTTCGAAGCAGCACAACATTGGAATTTCAGTCCAATGTGAAAAATGGTGGAACTCCTGCCACAAAATGCGAATAGACTTTCTAAAAATAAAACGAAATCACAGCCAGATGGACGGGATCTTCCCACGTGTTTGTTAATCGGATGGCGAACGGGGCCGATCATAGGGATGATTCCTAACATCGGCAATGGTCTCAGAGCTGGCGTCCGACGGATGACTGAGGCCAGAGCCATGGCTATGCTTAGCTGGACGCTGCTCAGTGTGCGTCCCGCTCTGCCCTTTTTGTAAATCAACGCTTGTACGGCCAACAACATCCCATGTCACTGAAATGGTCATTCGTGGGGATTGGACTGACCAAGAGGGAGAACAGCACTACCCCTGTGCATTCACAATGTCCTGATGATGCAATGCAAAGAATGTTCTTCGGGGTTAGGGGAACAAAAAACTGAATGGCATCCTTGAGAATGCAGAAATTCCCTGATCCATATCTGTGGCTACCTGGCAGAGGTCCAAGCCCAAGTCTGGACCACAAAGACTGGCCGCCTTGCTGGAAGATGATGTGACATGGGAGAAGTCTGAGTGTGTGTGTTTGTGTGTGTGCATGCGCGTGTGTGTGTGTGTGTGTGTGCGTGTGTGTGTCACAATACTCCACCGCTTATGCTACAAGGTTCTTGCAGAAAATCTATTGGGTTCTTCTGAGCACATGTCTGTTCCCATACATCCTGCCATGTGAATAGACAGTCACCTGTAATCGGGCAGAGACAGAGTAGCGTTTGCTTTCGTCTAATAATGGACATTTCACAAATGGAATGAGTATATGGAAGCCATGCCGTTAAGGTTAATAAATATGTGAAAGTGCATATTTTGATGTTAGTTGTCAAGGCCTCCAGTCTTTCAGCAATTTTACTGTTATTTTATGTTATTTATTTTGCCAGGGAACGTGGGTGGGTGAGATATGATGCATTGTCTTTATTTCCCTCTAAATGTTTTAATGATTTTTTATAATGCTGTTTTTTTTTCCTTGTGTTTGGGACATGCATGCTGTTTTGCATGAGCCGTGACGGCACTTCGCGCCCGGCTGTGTGATTCCGTGTTGGCAGCGTGACACATGAGCCGTATTTAGTCCTGGATCATATCCATCTGGATTCTTTAGTGGGACGATACAGTAAAATAAATAAAAGAGTGCGAGCAATAGAGCAGGATGACTGGCTGCCCCAGGGTGTCTAGCAGCAGATGAAGAACCATGATCATTATCATTCAAATGTGATTCTGTTGAAAAAAGGCCCTTGTTCTGTTTCTAAATGTGTCGGGGAAAAAGCCCAGAAATCTAAATAAATTCATCAGCTCTGAAGGGTCTAGAAACACCATTTGTCTGCTGTAAGCAGGCGGATCTTTTAAGCTCCTGAAAAAATAGGTGAAAATCAGATGGTAATCAAACAATACCAAGGAAGCTTTTCCAATGAACTGTGGAGTTTGATATCTCTAGATGCCTGGTCATTCGATTCCAGTGATTTCACCAATTTGGACAATTCCTCTTCAAAAGCGTGTTGCCGCAGCCTTCGGTGCGTTGTCTTGGTGCGGAGGGGGGGGGCTGCAGAGAGCTGGCCGCATAGCTCTTTATTTACACGCTGCCCGGCGAGTGTTGTGACTGAAACACACCGGCAATCGCCTGCTGCGAGAAGGTCCTGTCCGCCATCCACCCGGTCGCATTCCAGTCATAATGACCTCTACTCCCCGGCACCTAAACCCAAACAGTGTCACATGTCAGGCAGCCCGAGGGCCCCCCAGCCCACGGCACTCTCTGATCTTACCCTCCGGAAAATTCTGCATAAAAGTTCTCACCTGTGGAAGTACTTTGTGTCAGGGTGAGTTGCCCTTTAGATGAGACCGCCTGAACATCATTTCATCACTCATTATTTCTTTCTCTTTCCGTTCCTTCCTTTCTTTTTCCTCTTGTTATTCTTTTAGTTCTCTGTCGGAACTTCTGCCTGTGTTCTCATTGGTTCCCCTGTTGCCCTGCTGCCCATTTCCTTGTTCTGGGTTCATTGGGCTGGCATGCGGTAGGAATCTTTGGATCAAGGTAATTTCACACTCCTCAACATTTTCCCAGGCCGTTAAGCTTCCCTTTACCTTTGTGCCGCTCTGGGAGTGAGATAACGGGGGACCGTGTAGCTGTTAAACACACAGGCACAGACAGCGGTGCTAAATTACAGCTTGACAGCAGAGATTCCACAAGGATCACATTATTGCCGTCTGATTTGACTGGGGCACAGGGTAGGAAATAAAAGCCGGATGCGGTAATCATTATACAAGGAGGGTTACTGAGATATCCAGGTCCTTAACAGCCTTTGTTAGAATTATATATTCATTAGAATTTAATAAGTATCTACTAGTATCCATAGTCGGTCATTTCTCCAAAATCAATAGTGTGCTTTATATCTTCGAAAACGTCTTTTATCAGTAAACACATCTGCTAAGTGAACACCTGCTGCATATGTAAAGTAGGTGAAGTTGTGTTGCATTATTAATGTCCTTTTTTGTTCTTATTTTCGTGCCTGATTATTCTTGCAAAAGTCACTCAGAAGCATGTCTGTCACTCGTCAACACAGCTGGTCCTGCAGACAAGGGCTTAATAGGGAAGTTTATTCATATTGATTTTTTTGTAAAGGGTGTGGGCACTGGGCAGAGGAACAGTAGGATGGCTTCCAGTAACACTATCTTCCGTGGTGGTCACAATCATTTCAGATGAATAGTCGATTGAATACTGCTGGAATTGAGATCTTCTGGTTCTTTTCTAGCTGTGATAGACCCTCTGACTCAGAGTGATCTTCTTCTGAAGGTTGGCACCAACCTCAGGAGCTCCACCACAAGAGTATGACAAGCATAGTGTTGTGTCTACACAACTTTGGGTTGGGGGTTGAGGTCTCCATCCATTTAGGGAGGTCCAGGGTTATTGTATTTGTCAGTTTCCGTTATTGGGGGGGTGTGCAACCCCCCCATCCACCCTGTAATTTATGCCTATGTCTCCACCCCTTTTAAAATGCTCACTCATTGTGTGCCAGCAAGAAATTTTATTAAAATGGATTGTTTTGTCTTGCAAAATTTATTTATTCATAGTCACGTTCAAAAAATGGATTTGAAGAGTATGAAAATATAATATTTATTCCATTCATGAATTATAACATGGACAGATTTGGGCCCAAAGACAACCACATGAATGAAAGGGATACATAGATACAGGACAGCAAAAGCAGCAGAGTGTGCAGGACACACAGTCTGCAGCAAACAGGATGCAGGACACATAGCCTGCAGGGTACACAGTTGACAGGATACACATTTTGCAGGGTACACAGTCTGCATGACACAAACTGTAGGACATACAGTCTGGAGAACACAGCCAGTGGGACACACAGCCTGCAGAATGCACAGTTTGCAGGAAATAGGCTGCAGAGAAAAAAGTCTGCAGGGTACACAGCCTGCATCACACACAGTCTGCAGGGTACACAGCCTGCATCACACACAGTCTGCAGGGTACACAGCCTACATCACACACGGTCTGCATCACACACAGTCTGCAGGACACACACTGCAGGATGCAGGCTACAGAGTAAGAGTCCACAGGTAACACAGCCTGCAGGACACACAGCCTGCATCACACACAGTCTGCAGGACACACACTGCAGGATGCAGGCTACAGAGTAAGAGTCCACAGGTAACACAGCCTGCAGGACACACAGTCTGCAGGAAACACAGTCTACTGGACACAGTACGAACACTCCTCCTTTGATTATTTTTGCTGACTGCTAGCTTTCAGCAGGTGGCCAATGCAGGCAGAGAAATTTTTACTTCTTGCATATATGATAAGGTTAATGGAGTAGATATTAAAGATGTGTAAATGTCCTTGTTTAAACATAATATTTGTAAAGGTTTTGTGCTTGTTTATGTTTTTGTTCTGGCTCCCTGAGTAAGATACACAGTAGGTCTCCCTCCTGAATGAACTGTTTTTGAGCCAGTAGAGTCAAACATATGTGGACTTTTGCTCCAATACATGTCCATTTTAAATGCTAATCAGTCAATTTAACAACAAAAATAAACTTTTCCTTGCAATGATAGTTTGGAGATGTCCTGTTGTAAACAGAAGGCCCTGGTGCTTCTTCAGCAATATATATATATTTTTCCCATAAGGAATAATGGAAAACCAATTAATTGGTTCCCGACCCCCCAAAATTAGTTTTGTTTTTTAGCATATAAACACAAAATGAACAAGATAAAACAACAAGAGCATTTGTTTCTTAATGGCTTCCAAAACCATAAAGATCTTATCCTAACATTACCCCTGTCTTGCCCTGATTGTCCGCTCCTTCCGTGTGCCACACCCCTCATTAACCTCATGTGGGATCCCCATGTGATCAGCTGTTTCTGGTTGCTGTCATTAGTCCTGTGTATTAAGTCTGCGTTTCAGTTTATTGCCCCAGTCCGGTAATTGGGTGTGTTGAACTTGCTTACAGCGCTGGCTTAAAGCAACGCATTCTGATCCTGATGCAATGCATTGCAGTTAGATGCATTGCGACCTCTCACCCGGCTGCACAAACTAGACCCGCCTCCTTGACGACAGACCTTTGCCCTTATTGGCTAAAGAGTTTAGTTACGCGCATGATGTTTGTATCCCAGGCAGTTCCGAACTTCCGAAGCATGATCTGCTATTTCTCCCGAATTTCACGTAAAGCAGTGAGAACTTGTTTTGAGTTAATTTACCTGGTAAAATAGTTTAAATAAATGACATAAATGCTATAATAGTACACGTAAGTTAGTGGTTTATTTATTATTAGTTACTGTATTGTTGTGCTGCTTTATTTGGTTAATCGTCCAGTCTGTGAAGAAGGCATTCAAGTAAGAATTGCATTGTAGTATGCAGCTGCAGCTCGAATGTGATCACAGGAGTGACCTGCAGTTACCTGAAATTCAGGCTCTGCTGACATGTTTTGTCATGCGCCTCCCCCAAAAATAGTCATGGAAGTTCTGAGTGACGCTGTCTAGTACATTCATTTACGGAAGACACTGAGTGAGTGGGAAAGGTATTAATGGTCTGAATAGTTTACATTTTTGATCCTACTGGGAACTGGAAGGGAGCAAAAATGTGGGCTGTCTGGCAGGGAACTCAGAGGGAACAAAAACATGCACCGAATGCAGGTCACCAAGGACAGGATAGGGAAATACTGGTCTACTCTGTCTCCCAATATGGGCCCCATCATCCCCTTCCAGTAGTTCACACTTCATGTCACCACCAGCAAGTAGCATCTGCTCATTCTGTAAAGACCCCCTCTATCCCCCCAAAAAAACAGTCTCTCCACATCAAATGCTGCAGACAATGCCTCTGTTTGCAAGCTTAAACTTGGACAAGGCATAGGAGAGAATGAAATACTGACATGACTCTTGGCTTCTAGTTGGCAAGAAGCATGCAAGAGAAATTGACAGGGAAGTGAGCTATATCCCTCAAAATACCTTGACCCTGTGTAGCAGCATCAGGAGTCACCTGAGTTAGTTACTAATGCAATACAGGTCTGAGCCAATGTGGCACCCTAGGGGAGCATCACTGCTGGCACCCCCCGTTTGAGCAAAAGTGAAATTGGCTGTCAAGTCAGCACCCCCTCAGAAGGTGATGCCATAGGCAGCCGCCTATGTCAGCTGTAGGACCTATTAACCAGCCCTGCACTAATGCCAAGCTTTTGAAGTGCCAGGAAGAAACCCCGAGACGTAGTTATCTAAGAGCACTCCTCAGATAACAGCCGTTACACACAGAGACAAGTGCATGAACAGTTACTGGAGGGAAAATAGTGCATGTGAATGATGGTAGGTGAAGCTAATTCTGTGATCACACATCCTGCATGAGGCATTTTCTGAGAGAAACCTGAGCCTTTTGAGAAATCTGTCTGTCTGAGTCAAGTGGGATAATATCAAGTATAACCTGAGAGCTGCAGCAGATCCCTTTAGTTTGGCGAGTTGTCCTGAACCTCTGTCAGTCGGAAGACCATCTAACATCAGATAATCGGATCTTGAGTCAGCATATCGGAACACGCATGAGCAGCTGAACCCCTTTCTGTCTAAAATGTGCATATGCTGGATTTGCAAAATTGTGTTAATTATGTACTTAATTCCAAAAATAACTTTTTTAGATGTGTCTGCTAGAATTCAATTAATCTGGACAGTAATCAATGAATTAATCAATAAATCAATGAACAAGGATACTTTAGAATTTAGATTTTAATTATGCGTTGAGGACATATTTTTGTTGATTGGCTTCTAGCTTGGTTGTGTCAGCAATAGAGATGTACATATCTTGTGTTCAGAAGGTTGCAGGCTTCTTATGTTGGCAGTGTGAGAGCTCTGGGTTGCAGCATTGCTTCAGGTGAATTTATATAGACGCAAAGTAACAGTATAGCCTGAAAACCCAGTGTTAAGAGAAGGTCCAAGAAGAGAGGCCCCTACAGAATTTCTATAAAACACATTGTTCCACGAAACCATCAACCTCCGTACAGCTGCCATCTATCTTCCCTTGAGTACCAACTCTAGAGCCTCTTCCAAGGGTTTCAGGGCACAAGCTGGAGGAGCCAAACCACCAGCCACTGCAAACTCTCTCTCCATCTAAATGAGGCCAACTGGTTCAGCATTTTATGTCTCTTGGTGATGCCTATTATATTTTGAAGACGTTTGGCACAAACAGCTCCTACCGCAGGTTCTGAACAGGCACCCATGTTCTCACTGGTGGGTGAATCAATGCAGGTGAGAATCAGAGCTAAGAATGAAGCATGCTTGGAGCTCTTGGCCAGTCAGTATGTTCTCCTTGTGCTGCTGATGACTGTAGACCTTCTCTGACCATGAGAGGCATTTGGAGGAAACTTGGGTGAAATGACTGAAGACTGCCAGAAACGTTCTGCTCTTGTGGAAATGCCTGCAAATTTGTTTCTTCTGAGTTTTTGGTTCTTTGTTTGGCTGAATTGAAAGACTGAAGATCCTGTGGTTGGTGTTTCAGCTCTTGGGACATTGCTGTGAAGAAAGAAATTAGCAAACACTCCATCTACCCTCCTAGCTAGTTCATGTAAATATAAATCATTGTTTTATGGATCTCACATCACTGGGCTCCATATTTGTACTGTACAAACTCTCTCATCTCTGTCAGCACGCTATTTGTGTTCTTCATATAGCTGCAAGTGTATTTTGTTTACAGATACTGCAGTGGCACTGAAGGCACCCTAAAGCAAACAAAGAGACTGGCTGATTACCATGTGCATAAAAATTCAGGGTGTGTTCATTCTTGTGTTATTGCAGAAACATAAAAATAGGAAATGGGTACAAGGTCTCCAGGACCCTGACTAGGATAAGGAATTTTAATATAGGATAAATGGATGGATGGATGGATGGATGGATGGATGCATGGATGGATGGAAGGAAATATGAGTGGAAGGAAGCTAGGAAGGAAATGAAAAGGTATTCTGAAATCTACATTGATAAGAACTTTGATATGAGTTATAAATATCAGAAGGATGTGAAAATATATTCTGACAAAATTAGCATTTTTTTAAAGTCAGAGGCAGACCAGAATAAAAACAAATGGGTAGGTGTAGGTTGTTGTGAAACATATATATCTGGGTTGCACTTAAATATTGCAGTTTTAAATAAGCATGATGCCTTTATAGGATTTAGAGATATACTGTTAAAGGGAATATTGAATGAGCAGTATGAACAATGTTATACATTTTACATAAACTGAATTTTAAAAGTTCTCAAAACATAACAGTAATTTCAGAAAATTATGTAAATTAAACTTTTATCATCTGGAAATTTGCACCTTACACCAATAGATACATTAAGTCTGTTTCCCTCATGGGTCTTTCAATGTGTCTTTTATTGCTATTGTATGTGAATTCAATAGTTATGTAAAAGTGATTATATTATTTGGCATAGTCACAAAGAGTTCTTTCAGGTTCAAATTCATAATTATTTCATAACTTGCCTCACTGAAACATTTTTGGAGCTCTATAAAACTATATAACTGTATAATAATCTCTCTGCTCTACAAAACTATTTAACTGTAACTGTATAATAGTCTCCCTGCTTTACTGTTTGGAGAATCAGTGCTCATAATATGCATATGTTGTTAAGATGACAACTTGTAATTTTAGTATCTTTTTATTTATTAAGAAATGTAATTAAGCTGATCTCAAGATTTAATGTGAATATATTCGAAAGGGGAAAGTAGTTGCTTTCCTTTTGATTAAATTACTAAACATAATATAGTGATCAAGAGTTTTGCTTTGGGTGATTGTTTAATGTGATTAAATATATTTGTGCATAAATTACAAAAAAACGTTATTCAGGCCACCATCCCCACTAATTCGTTGAAGCGGGGTTGCAGAAGAATGCACATTTAATTATATTTTAAGTAATTTTATGACTATTCAGTTTATTTTTTATATAGAACGTGGTACGCTAGGTTCTAAATTTTTGCAGCTAATATATTTTATTGCAATATTTCGTGTGTTTTTCTACTAATCTCACGTTTCCAATCTACACAAAAATAAGTGTATGTGAAAAGTAAAAAAAAAAAAAACTCAGAAGCAATTGCAGCTGAAATCATCAGAATGTGAAGACAATTAGAAAAGACTATAAGCCCTTAGGAAACATGTATTTCGACTTAAATTAACTGTCATACGGATTGTAGTAATGATCAAAGATATCATCAATCAGTGAAATTTTCAACCACATGACATTTTCAGTAAAATAAAAAATACTCAAAACGTAAAAAAGAAAACACTTTCAGTAATCTACATATACAGCATATGATGGCTTTTAATTAACTAATAAAGCAGTTACCTTCAAAGATACTTCATGAAATATTCTAAGATATTTGGGATAGCTTATTTCATTTTTTCTTCAGTTTCATGCTTTACATGCTTTATAACGTATTGGTTACGCTAAAGGGGACATACATGCATAAAGGGGACAAAAGGAAAAAGTATTGGTGTATTGTGACTAAAATGCTATCTCTAACGTGCATGCTAAAAAACTGCAATGTCCTTTAATCACACCGTTGTCTGTTCCCTAAATGAACGTGATAACTTTCTTCCCTCTGTTAATGGGTGGTGGTGGGGGGTAGGCTACCTATGGCACACTGTTACCTTTGTGAACCGACTTCAACATCCGCTAACGTAGTAGCCTAATATCTTTATACGTGTAATACTGTGTGTCTAAGTGTGTTCGCTACCTGATACATTTAGTGAAGAATAAACAATGATGTATCTAAGTCTTGAGCTAACTAGTGCAGGCTACGTCTGTGGACTTCACAAGGGAAACAGGGAGTGATCTTAGCTGCTTCGGGAGTTAATTCATTGGCTTCAGGATTCCAGAACCTATAAAACCACAGCGCGGTCTAAGTCACAAAGACGCTCTAGGTAGCCCAACGCAAGTCTCAGTAAAAAGGGCAATTTGTTTGTCTGATGCGTTTTGTTTTGGTATGTATTCCCTAAAGGTATGTAAATGTTTTTTTCACCTGCACCTATTGGTTCATCTTGGCGGACGCCTCATTTCGACCAGACGGGCGTCCGAAGAAGACAATTATGCTGAATAACGAAATGTTCATATAAAAGATTTGCTCACCAAGCTTCGAATCAGTTCGTTAAATATGAGTCGGACGTGTTTGTTATAAATGATGTAATCACGAGGGGTGTTTGATGTTCTATATTGCATTCAAGTGAAAATGATCGTTTTGTAAATCACTGCTTAATCGATTTATGTACTTTGTTGATAGTGTCTATATATTTGTAGGCTTGCAA
>JABFDZ020000001.1:2842102-2857098 GCA_019775955.2 Pollimyrus isidori
GGGGCGTATTTGCCGGGGGGGTTCGGGGGGTCCTCACCCCCCCCCAATAATCAGATCCAGCCACTATAACCCCCCCAATATAATCACTCCAGTTAAAAAAATTACGAACTGACCCCCCCAATGTTCAGCACAAAGTTACGGCCTTGAATATGAGCATCTCTCCCATAAAGGTCCTGCCAGGCAGAGTCCTGCACGGGTTCGGGTACCCGACCGGCGACCCGCACATTTTGTTGAAACGGGTGAAAATATAGGCTAATGTGTGGAATACGGGTTCGGGTCGGGTCGGACGCAGGAGAGCTAATTTGATGTTTTCAAAACATCCTGTGCCCAACCAAAAATACCCTAGGGCTATATTTTAGTGACAAAATCCCTGCATTCACGATGATAAAACATAAAATCCATATCAGTTTATGCCTGCACGTGCATTTCCGGAAATTTCTCCCACTTTCATTTTCAAAAAACGCATGCGATCTCCTCCAGTTGTTCGAAATGGATGCTGAAGTAGTCAGCTGAGGCCATGAACGGATATCCGTTTTTATACAATAATATAAAGCACCGCACCAAACGCTAGTCTTCGCCTTCGCGAAGGAATTCCAGTCGGCTAATCAAAGGAAAATGGACAGTGCACGTAGGTAGCCTATAAAACCCAATACTATGCAGGGTAGCCTAATGTACATTTTTATATAATATTAGTTTTATTAAAACATTTGATTGTAAGCTGGTAAGGTTATGTGTGGGCATGGCAATATCAAACATTATTTAATTGAGTTTGGAGGTAGGCTACTACCATTTGTTTTGCTTTTTATTGGGCTGTTATAAACACCATTTACATTTGCCTATGCCTTTTCAACTGATGTTGCACATGTCACTGGTCATTTGTTGTGCCAATAAACTTTACACTTTAATTTTTAGTCAGATTGATTTTCATTCGGGTGCGGGTCGGGTGTCGTTATTTATTTATAGCGGATCGGGTGCGGAATTTTATTTTAATTCTGTCGGAAAACGGTTCGGATACGGGTTTAAGTATGACAGGAATGGGTGGGTGCGGTTTGTCAAAATCAGACCTGTGCAGAACTCTGTTCCCGGGTGCTGCAATAATCATATAAATATTTTTTTATAAATCATATAAACAAATTATTTATTTGACGCGATTTCATTGCGTCATTTTTGCGGGAGAGGAGGGGAAATTTCTGCGGTAGGGCAGTATAAACAAAATCTCTCCCGTTGGCCAAATTTATATCGTTTATAACGTTTATACCTCCCAGTACTAGCTGAGGTTGATCAAATTACCAAATTGCTCATAGGTGTGGTATGTGAGTGACTAGTGTGTGAGCATGCCCTGTGCTGGCTTGGTAGTTCCCTTGCTTGCACCCATCATAGCCTCTGGACCCCACAGTGACCCTTTGTGAACTAAACTTACAGTGATTCAGAGTTTTTTCAGAGTTATTTAGATGTCCCACCAGTAGGTGGCATGCTTTGTGGCTCAGCCAGATGACGCCACGCTTGTGGTGTGAAGGTTGTTGGTTCAAAATCCCAGACACTGCAGGGTGATTCACCATCAGGTCTTACACCAAGGCCATTAACCCCAAATTGTGCTGGTGCTGATCATGTCTTCTCAAAATAAATGTCACTTTGGATAAAAGTATCTGTCACATAAAGCAAATGTAATGCGGGCTTTGGATGAGTCAGCAGGAGATGCTCAGTGTATGATCATTCTGGGGTAAATCACATGATTGCAGCTTTGACATACACAAGCAGAAGAGTGAGAGGGTTTGTGCTAATGCTGAGTGCTTCAGTGACTTTGGGTCACATTAATGGTGAGTGCCTCAGTGTGTGAATCAGTGATTCAGTATTTAAGGTTAGCATATTCCAGACGCCTCAGCTCAAAGCCTGTTTGTCCTCAGTATCTGCTATAGGGTTCTTTCTTCCCAACTGCCTGCTCTCATGTGGCTTTTTCTTTTTCAGTATATACCATTGTGTAGCATTAAATGTCGCACTTGTACCCTTGTTCTTGTTAAATCTTAGTTGTTACCCTATGCTGGCAATGGTGCTTAATTAGCAAAGGGAGTAGATCTGAGTAGGGACAGCAGGGATGTGTGTACACCAATGCTGGCAGAGTACTATGTGTGCTTGGGAGTTGCATTGGTCTCTGCCAGTGCTGAAGTCAATCCTCCGCCCGCATGTATAACAATATTAATAAATACATTTCATTGATAAGAGAAGCTGCGACTCCATCCTGGGTTGTTACCCTGCGCCCAGAGGCTCCAGACCCCCCGTGACCCAGAATAGGACAAGTGGATAGGTGCATGAATGGATGGATGGATGTTGTGTATATTGCAATGTACTGTGTGAGAACTGGTTTTCTTATAAACTAGCAAGCAAATGGTGGCACACCTAGATCCTGGAGGTCTGATAGGATTTGTAATAAAAGTTCACGCCTAACATAATGTCTCTTCATTAAACACGGATTTATTCTAGAATATATAACTATATAATGATAAAATACAAAGTAAATATTGATCAGGTGGGACAAAGGGTAAACAGGGGTTGAATGTGAATTTGCCTTAAGTCCTTAGCTCTCTGAGGTCTGTCTCTGCAGTCTGTCAACTTGAGTTCTTGAGCTTTCAGTGACGCTTTTAATAACATACTTTACATTAAAGTGAAACAATTTCAATTTCAAAATTCCATTTTCAAAATTTCAAAAAGTATCCTTTTACCAATATTCGCCAAATCACCCTATAATTGCTTTGTCTTACGTATATCCATGTGCGAGTCAGTCATCGTGCATTACTGAGTTACATCCAAAGTTTATTCCCAGAACTCCATAATGCTGTTTTAGCTCTGCCCTTGGCGTGCAAAAATAGGATTTCTGTAAAGAGCTATCGGGTTCTTGGAAGGTCAAGTAGTGTGTTATGCCGTAATTTAATAGCGGAGCTAAAAGACTGGCAATCACACGGACGTAACGCTCCATGCTGTGGCTCAAATTTGCGCTAAAACAGGCAGGTTTAAGTAGAAATTTCAGAAGAGCTGCTCCTTATGTGTGAGTTGCGAGTGACCATCCTAACTTGTCTGAGAGGCTCCCGTGTTTCCAGTCTCCTGCAGAGTGACTTACCGTCACTAGGGGGAGCCCCAGTGAAGCTTTCTCCGGTTAATGGGTATTCCATTAGCGGCTGAGTTCCATGAGTCAGCAGAATTTTAAGTGAGCGGTAAAAGCCTTTCATTAGGTGTGCCATTTAATTTACAAAGTCTCTATATTAAAGAGAGCTTACTGACATGCCTTAAGGTGCCAGCCCACTAGCACTAGATGGCACCACAAAACCATAAAAATTAATGACAACACATAGATTCCAAACCAAAAATAACACATTCTCTAAAATAACATGCTTAATAAAATAACAGGAATTCGATACACGTATAAGTGCGAAATGCTTAAAAAACAAGCCCATCTGTCTTTCAACTATTTATGAAGTAGTGGTCATAGGAGCAGATGTTGGTCATAGGAGGGCCTATAGACCCGGCAGTATTGACTGCAGCACAGTCTGGATGGGCTGCAAGTCTGTTTGGTGTGAAGATTACAGGAGTACCTTCCCACATTACGAATAAAAATGATTAATATGAAATATGGGGACAGCTTCTGTTCAAACTTTTTTACCTTTGAAATATGTTTCCGCATATATTGACACACGGTTGATGTGAACTAGCCTAACAACATATTAAAGTATCGTGCAGTAATAATAAATTTAATAAATAAGAGTGCTTAGGTGAGTTTGCCCAGAAATACTGATAGATTGCAATTAAAACAGCTCATTGAAGAAACGTCAATCTTCGTCACTACCTGGGTAACATAACTTTCACCGCAAGATATTAGTGTTAGTAAGTGTCGTCTCTAAATTGTATGTTTGATTGTGTGCTCTGTGATGGACTGGCATCCCGACCAGGGTGTAGACCAGCCTCGTCTGCCCTGATGCCGGCGCAGTCTCCAAGACCGTGAACCGTGACCCTGGCCGCAGTAAAGGATTGGACAACGTTTGGGACAGAACATCAGCATCGTGCTGTAAGCTGCTGCCTCTGTATAACCAAATATAGATGCAACATCTTGATAATTTGCTCCAAGCAGTGGCGAAGAATTAAATAAATGCAGCAACCACCCTTAAAAAAAAACAAAATTTTATTGTAGTTTTAGGAATACAGTAGACTCCTGTGCACAGCACATACGTAGAAAAATAAAAGGAAACCCATTTTATATATATATTAGTATTCTTACTCTCGTTGTCATTTTTTTTTCAGAAATAAATGATTGGAGAAGTCTGTTGCTTCCTGCTAATTTACAATCGTAGTAACAAATCGGAACTAAGGCAGAAGGTGAGGTATATGTCAACAAAGAGAGGGGGTCGGAGGAAGCGCATTCCCCTCAGTGCAGGAATACCAAACTGATAGCGGACGCACAGAAACAGCACAGACCAATACTCCACACCCCCGCCAGGAGCCTGGGGGGCAGACCCCCCACCCACACTGGCTGCCCTTTCGCCAGAACGTCCTTTCATATATTTTCAATAGCATATTAAGCTCCCCCCCCCCAGTTTGTCATGCTGACGGTGGTGCACAGTACCCCCCAGGGGGCAGCACTTGCACACTAATGAACGTGACATTGTCAGCTTCATACAATGCTTCTGTTTGCCATGAGGAAAGTGTCCCGCTGACAAAAAAAAAAGATATGAATGTCTACATATGCTACAAATAAATTATAAATATATAAACAAACACAGTGTCCGCCCGGACACTCACGCTCCATAAGAATGAATTTTTTCGGTGTTCGGTTAGTTTAAAGCGGAACCTCCCATGCTGAGGCACAGGGGAGACCTAGCATCACACCTTGACGGGCTGTCGTTACTGACTTCTGGCCGTCAGCTTCCCTGCCCTAAACTGTAAACAGTCCGTACAAAAAGATTCCTTAATTTTGGCGCAGCTCACTTTGAAAATCTCCTTGCAAAAATGAGGAAATAGGCCTTCCTTACCACATCTCATCTGCCTTTTCCTGAACAAAAATAGTCCCATTCCCGGACAAAGGACCATTGGCTCAGAAAGGGTTGAAGACCAGCCCTTGTATTCAAGTAGACGGCAGACATTTTGTGGAAAACAAACAAGCATGGCAGAGCCCTTGATGAACTGCACAGTGACACCTCGCCATTCCACACAGACTGCCACTCAAATTAACATCAGTTCACCTTCACACTCACCAACAAATACAGTAACTATTGCTCTTTTGGGATAATAAAATGCCCAACGGCATATTCCCAAATAAATAAATAAAATAAAAACTGAATAAAACACACAAGACTGATCTTCATGATCTACAAATTACCAGCCATTGTTGATATTTTGCAACCAGAAATATGATCTGCTTCAGCAAGTCAAAGAAAAACATCAATCTTATGCTCTAGTTTTCATCATTCCAACATTTGTACAGTGTTTTTTATTTGCTAAGCAGACACTTATCTCAAGCACCTTACGATGATTGCATCTATAGATTTTACATATTTTGTAACCCATTTCATTCAGCAAAACATTTCCTGGAGTCAAGTAGTTACATATAACAGCAGTTCCCCAGGTCAAGCGCATCGATTGCAAGTCCTGTGTACAAGAGCCTAGTAACTCAAAATCTTTTAGCAAAGTAACTGAAACGTACTTCAGACCCCAAGAATTTGGGCTCCAAAATAATCCCGAAAAAGTTGTAAAAGCTCATTTCTTTTCTCAACAAATGTTAGTTTTCTTTGGGATAACAAGCTACAAGTGACTTGTCAGACCCAACGTCAACAACTGACTGAGTCTCCATTACTAAATGTGTCTATTTACAGAGTGGAGGGACTCAAGAAATGATCCTCATTTCTATACTGAAAATTACCTAAAGCCTCGACCTCCATTCACATCTCAACCCCGTTCCTGATCACGGGTTCGCGCCTGTCATGGGCGCATAAAGGAGCCAAGGGAGAAGCTTAGGCAAAGCAAAGGCACCGGATCCTCACTCGGCAACGGGGCTGCGCTCAACACCTCTCGGTTACCAGCAGCGGAGGCGGCGGCAGAGCTCTTAAAGGGGCCGGACGGAATACAAAGTTTTGTGAGCATGATGTCATGCAACCTTTCAGGAAGTGGCCGGTTGAGGTAATAAAATGTATCGATTTCACCTTTAAAAGCTAAGGAGATTAGCCATACCAATGACAGGATGAAGCTTCTACCATTTACGGCAAGCACCCATATAAAGGGGGGGGCAGGTGAAGCCGGTCCCCCTTTATATAATAATAATAACAATAATAAAAATGATAAGCAGCAAAGTATGGCGTATATATATATGTTCTAATACAAAGTTAACTACCCAAATATACATATATAAAGACAGAATAAATACCATTAGTTATAGTAGCATTTTGCAGTCAGCGTGTATTTGTATGAATGTGTGCATATATATGTACCAGTCAAAAGTCTGGGCACACCTGCTTTTAATGCATTTGCCTCAGTTTTAGCTGTTATTCACCTTATCGTAAAAGGCCTTGAGGTGATGAAGTCATACATGTCAAAAGAATCCAGATGCAGTCACCTGGGATGCTTCTCCAACAGCCCTGAAGGAGTTTCCATAAGTTCTGGGCACAGGTTGGCTCCCTTGCTCTTACTCTTTGACCGTACTGATCCCAAACCAGTCCTGTAGGGTTTAGGTGGGGGTAGTGTGGGGGCCTGGTCATCCGTCACAGGACTCCATTTCTTTGCTTATTCATACGATAATACAGTACTTACATAAACTCAAGGTGTGCTGAGGGTCGTCGTCTTGTTGAAAAACAAATGATTTTTGGTAGGTTTACCCAGACTTTTGATTGGCACTGCATATATATGAACGCAGGTTGGGAAATCATGCACGTGTGCAAATTAGTGAGCTGCTGTAAGCGTAGCTCATATCCGTGGGAGGAAGTGTGTGACTGTCATGGCTGGCGTGGCCCTGTTGCCCCTCTTGACGCGGCCGTGCTTGCTGAGAGCCATGTAGAAGCCCTGGTAGGCAGCAGACTCGTAGGCGTTGTAGTTGTTGGGCAGCAGGGTCTCCTTGAATTTGCACTCGTCACAAAAGGCTGCCTGATGGTTGAGGAGACACAGTCAGTGATGTGGTGAAGTACAGGCACACGCACGCACACGCATGCACACACGCGCAGAAGTCTGCGTATACATGACACCAGTTCATTCCCGTCACTAATGTTTCACGAGGCTATACTTACACCCAGCTGCGCAGCTAAAAATTTCGGCCGGCCTGACAAAACGTCACCGTAGGCTCCCTCCCCCGCTCCCCCACTTACATTATAATTTTATCATTTTACATTTTCCAGGGCCCCTGAATCTGCTGGGTATCCATGCCCACCACTCTGGCCCTGCTTATGATTAGCATTTCATAAGCCAAAAAATATTGCTCCTTCTCATATCTCCTTCAGATCCACAACCCCCCATTCAGCAGGTCTATCATGAGTTATACCTCCCAGTGTCATAAGCAGTCCCGTGTCACCGTTTCACCTCTTGACCAAAGGGCCACTGATCTCGAGGTCAAAGCCGTAACTGCCGACTGCAGCCGATTCCGCGGCCGCCCTTCTGCTCCAGGAGAGCGCTCAGGCTCAGGCTGGGCACTCCCCAGAACGCAGCCCCTCCCCCTTCAGACTGCGGAGGTTGTTAAATTCACCCACCGTATAATTCTACACCCATTAGAGCGGTCAACTATCTAAAAATCTCATCAAATTATGTGTTTAATCGATTATTTGAGCATAAAAGAAGGCTGATGATTATAGGGCGATTCTTATCATCATTATATACCACTTTCAGCGCATCTTATTTTAGTTGAAACATCTGCCCGGTTAAGCACCGGAAAGCTTTCAACACTGAAACGCCTGCGTCCACAAATACGCCTGACATAGATTCATTTTCCTTGATAATTTCTGCAGTGAGCAGAAAGGAGTCACACCACCAAACGCACATCGCCTGCAGGCGCTTCTTAATGCCCCGGTTGTTTAATGCCGCATAAATCCGGCGTTATGTCGGTTTGACAGCTATAGGTCCATACTCACACGACCAAGATGCACTATTTCGGGAAGAAACGGCGAGATCCCGCAGCATCGCAGCCTTAAAACGCGATGCACAAGCGGCCAAAAACCGCTGCCAAGTAAAATCAGCTTAAAATACCTCTCTAATGCGAAAGGTCAGCAATGAAAACGAAAAACAGTGGAAATCCCCCGGGATCCAGGATTATTAATATTACAAGGGTTTCAATCGGCATTATATCGCTCGCATTATTCCCTAATGCCTCCCAATATTACCTACAAAGAATTCAATGAATGCAAATGATGCCCGTTTTCAGTGAAACTGACTAGTACTAATATTTAATAGCAGATTTCGCACTTCCACAATGTTAACACAAAGAACAGGCTTAAATTGTATGGAAATGCATCTCTATACATACACACGGCCATTTGAATTAATAGCAATGGAACAAATTAAAGCCTTGGGTATTTTGGAAGATGACAAAGGTAATTTCTAAAACAACGATCAGGTGCAATGAAACGGATTCGTTTCGTACAATAGAACACCGTCACACACACATACATACACACACACACACACACACACACAGTTAAACGCATTACACACAGTCTACAGAATCCCCGATTTTAGAGTGCATTAATCTGGCTTTTAGACAGTCTCTAAAATAGCACAAAAGAGATTAAACTGTGCATACCTACCGTTCCGTACAACCTTCCTCTGCTGTTCATTGCGACAAATAGGCCACTGCTGACTCCGTACAAGCTAACGACTCCCCGCTCTACTGTGGAGATTTCTATTAGGGCTGATCAAACAAAACATCATATGTTACACATCCCCAACTACACCAATCACACCGGCACTATTACAAGGGAATTAAACGACGTGCGCTGCGGAGCGGTGGCTGTAACCTTGCCGGATGCCCTTCTGCTGTCACCGTCTTTGTTTTGCGCACATTTTCAGACTTTGCATCTATTTGTTTTATTTTTAAGAATATCTCCCGCAAGTGCAGCTTCAGCCGCTCATAACTACCCCTTACTGGGCCGCAGAAGGAGCCGGTGTAAAAATAAGTTGGCATCTATATTCGTCCAAGCATTCATGTAATGTTTGAGGCTGGGAAGACATTTATCACTGATGGATACCTGGTTTTTAATAGATTTGTCTTTGCTTTAAGAGACACGCAAATGCTGCCTACACTGCCGATTGAATATCATGCAAAATAATACGGATACAGATGCCACTCAGGTACTAATTACTTGCGGGCACTTATGTGTAGTCTATTGCATTACATTTCTGGATGCAACTCACTGTACTGGTTCTCATTATGTACACCGTTTATCCTGCCGTCTGGAAGGATCTGAAGGTGAAACCCGATGCCCACATTGCAGTACAGCCTCCGCACTCTCTTGATGCCCAGCAAATAGTCACTCTCCCAGTTCAGGTCCGATTTCTCCCCCGAGATTCCCAGAATGGAGTGGGAGAACAGGGTCTCCCATCTTTCCTCCAATATACTTGCATTAGTCCTGCTTGGAATAGGATATGATGACACAACCCCCACTAGGAACCCTAGAACAATCGCAGTCAACGTCCAGTGCGTGCCGGCCTCGTAGGACATACTGATGAGGAGCCTTTGCGCAATGGCCATCCGGTTTACCTTCGGGACACGTGGTCAAAATTAATGGCCCTAAAAATACCACTCTTCTTGTTTTTCGTCCTTCGGCATGCTGGCAGAAGCTTATTTTTGGAAGGCAGATCAGGATTTCGGGCATGAAACGAAAGCCCGGGAGGAGATGAGAAGGAAGCGAGAGCGCGGCAGAGCTTGAGGTGGTGGCGGTGGTGGTAATGATGATCATGTTTTGCCGCTCGGCGCTTCTCTCGATGGGCAACGTTGGCCGTGGAGAATACCTCTCACCAAAAACCTATCTCACCTTGCCTGGCATCCGCATCTTCGTGACATCACTCTGACTTCATCGTAGCTCCGTCAAACCTGAACAGGCGAAGGAAGGAAAGTTACAAGCCGGCAGAACGGAGACGAATCGCGGAACTGCAGCGTCAGCTCAGCTGGGAGCTGGGACTTCGGCTGAATGCTCTCCGTCCACATGCCAGAAGGGGAGAGATACGCCTCACTGGGTGCCTTTGAGCGATCCCAGAACGTGATGGGCACTTTGGCAGAGTCCAAATCGGGCCGGTGGTCATATGTCTGAGAGGAGGCTTCCTTATTTAGAATAACGGTTTAAAAACAGTGCAGCAGTCACAGCAGAGCAATGGCAATCTTGTGGGACACTTCAACTGCTGCCTTTTTGAGACGTTTATAAAACACAAATTATGGAAATTGCAATGTAATATATCTTTTACTAAACTAGATGGATAATAAAAGCATGGCGCATAACCCGAGACGCTGCGTCCTTTGATGCTGAATATTGCACCTGTACTATTCAAAAGACGCACAGAGACATGGGGATTTTCCCCACTTACTATAGCACGGAATAAAACTGTCCGTGCTGTCCGTACTTCAGTATCACGGCTCGGAACATGTTTTGTCGGTGCGCTGGAGACAAGGGGTCCTGCGTGTACCATAGCAACGCCGAAGGGTGGCGCTGTTTCATACGAAACGCTTATCAGGCACAAAGAACATTAACCTACACGTTTCATAGGTGTAGCGGCTCATAATCATAGGATAGATCCCAAAAAACAAGCGAACAAGTAGAATACTCAAAATACAGCATTCCAGATACACCGTGTTTTAATGAAACATCTAAGATTCTCAGCTTAGGAAAACCATCATTGTTAAAATGCATAGGCCTAAAACAAGACTGATAATGAATAGAAAAGGAAATAAGAAAACAAATAATGGAATAAGGTTTTCAGGAAAAAAAAGTATAGCTTACTATACAAGGACGTTTTGTGGTGAGGGAAAGCCGAATAAACACTTGGCGATTTTAAAATCATTCAGAATATTTATTTCAGTAAAAAAGTCAGACTTCATAATCACTGATCTTTGATTCTTAGAAAATCAGCACCCGTACAGTAAAACAAATGCGACAAACTGGAAACGTTTGATAAAACCGAGTGAGACGCAACTCACAGGACATGCACTCATGGAATTGTTTATACATTATGTTTACATAAATATTCCCTGATTTGGCATTTTTAATGAAACACAAATAAAAATGGCAAGTGTGAAATTATCCCCTACACACCTGAACTTGGTAGTACAGGACACCAATTATGGGAAATACAGAGATCACATATTAAATAACTTTAATAATATTTACAGTGAATAAACGCCTAACAAAAGAATAACATAAGAAAATCACAAGAATAGTAGCCTAGAATGAAGTGCTTACAGAATGATTTCATGATCAGAAACCAAAAGGCATGATACCTCCAACCGGCATGAATACACGGGGATTCTATAGTAATGTGCAAAGTTCCCGAAGATATAGCTAAAACAACGTCCATTTGAGGTCAATAACACCCCAGGTAGCATAGCTATATATCTCTGTAAGTATGACGGAAAGCCGGCTGATTTCTCTTGAAGGAGCAGCTGCCTGCAGGCTCTGGTGATGGAGGCAGGGATGCAGACCCCGTCCGCCCACACCATAACTTCCTGTTCCTCCCTCCCGCTCCAATACAAAACGCAACATCCTCAAACACCAAATTCCTAGGACTGGTGGACCATGGTGTCCTGTGACGGGACATTTTCAATCGGTTGTATGTATTTTTTTAAAACCACCGCAAAGCTTCTAGCCAGCTGTGACAAGTCTTTGGTATGACCTTAAAATCATGTATATGAAAAGCAAAAATTAAAAAACAGCCTTCTGTGGTATTCCAGATAGCATACTGCTGCGTTGTGAAAATAGGCTACTACGACCTGAACACAGGAAGATGACAGCCTAAACAGCCAGTCATGTCAGAATCCCCATTGCGGGTTGAATAATAATAATAATAATAATAATAATAATAATAATAATAATAATAATAATGTAATTCAACGGCAACAATGGTGCATAAAAATAAGCTAAAGCATGTAATTATTTCTCGTAAAATTCATACTGGGAACACAAAAAACTGGCACCTTGGAGTCCGTGCTGTCACAGCTATTAAATGAGGTCTAGCTGCTCTGATCTTCGGTTGATAGCAGGCCGGATAACAGATCATCAATTGGAGGGCAGATCGTGCGCGCGAATCAATCAAAATGATCTTTTTCCTTTCACAAAAACAGAAGGCAACACCTGTAGGTTCACGACACATCCTACAGAAACACGCACGATTAGACGTGTGCTTACGACTTTAGAAAAATAAATACATATCTAGAAATTACGATTAAAAATTCCAGGCACTTTTTGAAATAGATAATTAAGTTATATTTTTAATCAAGATAAATATTTTCTGAGACTTAAATATTCATTAAAGCTAAGAAATGCCCTAAAAATTGGCAGTACATTGCACGAAGGTAAAATTTAAAAAGATGTGTTGTAAAAAAAGGTGTTGTTGTGACGTCGGCCACGTCTTTGTCTTTGGTGGTCACACTTCGGCGGGCGCTGGCGGAGTTGGGAGCGCTTTTAATGCTCCACAGCCGTACGCAAGGTACAGAAAAAAATACATTTTATCATACCCCAAAACGTACCGCCACACAGAAAAGTCCTTAGTTGGATTTAAATAAAATAAACCAACACCATATAAATATCGAAAAAAAGCTTAAAATAAGCACAGGATTCTGGTTGTGTAGGTGCCCACCCGACCGCTTACGGTCATAAACACATTTGTAGCTGCACGTCTGCGCTGTAGGCTTCACAAATGGTTCCTGTCCCTGACCCAGCTCCATCATCTGGCCTGTGCTTAATCAGAGCGTCACCCTAAACCGCCACTAGCTCTCGAGTAATGTCCCACCGCAATACGCATATTGGCAGAAATTTGGGAGTAACCTCTCTGCTGAGCGAATGGCAGTCACCCATTTTACAGCATATCAGATGCTGCTTGATGAACATCAAACCAGAAATTTGTCCCTCTGCTCAATCAGAGATTTACTGTAACTGCATATGAGAATAATATGTTGACCTTACACTGAGTAAACTGATTGACATTGGTTTAAACTCATAAAACATCCCTATCTCATGAGAAACAACAAAATTTCGTCACAGGATTCTGTCATGCTAAACAATGTACAGTATTCTGCATGGAGGATCCCACGTTTGTCAAAATGGCATTAAAAAAAACCCAAAACATTGGTGTAATTTGATGAAATTCTGAACTTAGGCTTTTACGGGCAAATCGCACCCAATCTGTCTCACCATCTTTAAACTAGCGACACGGCAAGTGCAGGCCGTGTCTAAATCAGAATCAGAATCAAACGGGGTGCCGCAGACATTCCTGTGTGGAGAGAAGATGTACTTTTAACACAGAACAAAGAAAAACATAGACATCATAGGCATAGACATCACCAGCATGACGATGCAGGCCTGTAAACGATGACAGGGTCCATTCGGTGCCTTTAAATGGTTACCAGGGTAACGCCACCCACAAGATGGTCCAAGCCAACAAACATGTAAGGAAAGTGCATCAGTAAAGCCGACATCGGGAATGGAAAAGCTCCTCAGGGAACCAACAGGAGCGGAATGTAAATGGCCCAAATGGGTCAGTCCAGTTCAGCAGGCCGTGGGTCCACTGTGGGTCACTCACGGTAGTGACAGAACTGGGCTGAGAGCCCGAGTGACATGTCTACACTAGATACACAGCCGTTAATGCATTTTTCACGTCTGTCTGGGAATACTCAAAGGTCAGGGTGTGCCAGAGGTGGGGCCACAGGGATGCTGGCCACCACCCCTCAGACCCTGAGGTCCCTCTGATCAAAGACTATATGTTTCCCAAAGTAGATGGCCATGAAGCCAAATAGGGTGGAGAAGGCCATGTAGGTGGTGACCGATTTGGTCAGCTGGACAACGGTGCCCATGAAGAGCGTGGGGAAGACCTGAGACAAGAGGAAGGTGCTGTCCAGCACGGCAAAGTCCAGTCCCACGCCCCGTTTTCCTGGGATGGGGCCGGGCACCGGGCCGTAGGGCTGGGCGCAGTCGTTGTCAGCACCGAAATGCCAGTACCCGCTGACACTGTCGTGCTTGGGACTCTGGAACCAGGTGCCCTCCTCGCCGCGGGCCTGCGTGGGCACACTCCCGCTACGTGCGCTTCTGGCTCCTGGCATGAAAACCTGAAGAAAGGAGGCAGCGGCCAAAGGTGAGACATCAGCCCAGAAGATCCAGGACAAAAACTGCCTATTTACGACCAGGAGGGCAAACAGCAGGAGTTAAATATTAACACTCAGAAGTTCGAGTGTATTTTTAGGGCGGACTAGTTATACCGGTCGGCTTTCTGCTGCCACATTATTTTCGTGTTTACCTGATCTGCTGGGTCAACATGGCAAGAGCCTGGAAACAGAAAGTGCAGCGTGAGAGAGGACGTGCAGGTGGGTGTGGCCACGGAGCTGGGCTCACCTCTGCCTCCTTGTGGTAGTGGCAGGTGAGCGTGTAGGGCAGCGTCTGCAGCGTGGCGTAGGCGAAGCCAGTGAGCGCGGACATGGCGGTGACCAGCGCCACGCTCTTGGACAGGCAGATGACCAGCGCGGAGGCCGTGAAGCTCGCCAGGCTGCCCAGGTAGATGCGACGGCAGCCGAAGCGGCGCACCAGCCGGCTCATGGCCAGCGAGAAGACGGTGGAGGTGCTGCACTGCAGGAAGAGGCCCAGGCTGCCCATACGGATCCCTGGGGGGGGGGGAGCCAGATCATGCTGACTGACTTACGGTGCAACCGCAGAGGGTGACCGACTGTGAAGTGCACAACATTCATAGCCTCTACAAGTCTCCATTCATCCATCCATCCATCCATCCATCCATCCATCCATCCATCCATCCCACATAAACACTAACTTGGGTCACGATTACCC
>JABFDZ020000001.1:2859104-2875678 GCA_019775955.2 Pollimyrus isidori
GCCCGCCTGCAGGATAACAGGCCCTGCTGACCGCCCAGCAGCGGAGAGTGACCCCAGCCCGCCTGCAGGATAACAGGCCCTGCTGACCGCCCAGCAGCGGAGAGTGACCCCAGCCCGCCTGCAGGATAACAGGCCCTGCTGACCGCCCAGCAGTGGAGAGTGACCCCCACCTGCCTGTGGGACAGCTGGCTTCACTGACTGGCCTGCTGGGGCTTCCCCAGATGTCTGCAGCTGGCACTGGCTCTATGCGATTGCACACAGGACATTTCTTTACACCCCAGGCTCTAACAGCCACACTCTGCACATTCTTTCTTACTGAACCACAGGGTTGTACTCACATTTATCTCTTTAGCAGATGCTTTTACTGGAAGGGAATTCCCAGGAGTTAAGGACCTCATTCAAGGGCTCAACAGTGACATCACTCTGCTGACCCTGGGACTCAAACCAGCAACCTTCTGATCAAAGGCATGCCAACCTAACCCACTGAGCCACAGACCACACCTAGTAGAGCACCAAAGGAGCCAGTAAGTCCCAAATTGTCTAGGACTGTTCAACCCCTCAGTACAGTATAAAAACACTACTTAGGTACAAGTCCTTGTACCCTCCCCGCTCTGACGTACATATCTACCTTATTTATTTAACACTCCGAACCACTTTGGCCTCTTTACCGCTTAATATACATATGCTAATATTTCCCTGTAGTTATCTATAATCTTGCCTTATGTCTATGTTTGTTGTGCCTTTATGTCCCTTATGCTGCATCGCTCCTGGATTCAGGCAGACCAGCACCGTAAATGCTGCACATACTATATGATTGTCTATGTGTCAAAACTGATTTGATCTGAACCGGTATTGTCGGTTGGTTCTGCAAGTTGGGGGTTGGGGGGGTGGCAGGCTGGCAAAAGAGCAAAATGAGATAGAGTGGGGGTGACTCTCACCCTCTTGGTAGCGCTGCCTGGGCGGCGTGCCCGGGGCGGCGCTGGGCACGCCCTGGTAGAGCCCCTCCCCCATGAAGTCTGTGTAGAAGAGCACGAAGGACATGACGGCCATCCATCCACAGAGCTGAGCCACGCACAGCCGGCGCATGACCTGCGGCACGTCGCAGTAGCCGCGGTAGACGGCGGGGGTGACGGACCTGCACGCGCGGAGCAGACAGAGCAGTGGGCTGGCCCCGGGAGCCTGGGACCGGCAGTGAGCCGGCGGCCAGCAGGAGAGAGGGAGCGCAGTGCGGTGGACAGCTTCCGGGGGTCCGGGCTCCAGAGCGCCGTGTCGTGTGGGCGGCTCCTCCACCGAAACTTTCATGGTGACCAGGACACTTAGGATGAAGATGAGGATGAGCACGGCGAAGAGGCTTTCTTCCTGGCCCCCTAGGTAGGCAGACAGCACCCCCCCGCTCCAGTCCAGAGCTGGCAGTAGGTATCCCACGCAGCCCCCCAGGCTGACCATGAAGGAGAACATGGAGAAGGCCTGACCGCAGGCCTCCTCCTCACCATACAGGTCGGAGAGCAGCGCCTCCAGCGGCGTGAAGCACACCTGGCCGCAGAAGTCCAGCAGGGCCACACCGAGGATGAGCAGGCCCACCTGCAGGGGGCGCCCTCCGTGGCCGAAGTGGGCGGCCAGCACGTCGGCATGGGGGATGATGAGGAGGGACAGCAGCACGCCCAGCGAGAGCAGCCAGATGAAGGGGCGACGGCGGCCGAAACGGCTGGAGCATCGGTCGCTGGCCGAGCCAATCAGCGGAATGAAGAGGAGCCCCAGCACCGGCCCGATACCTGGGGGGGGGCACAGAATGAGAAGAAAAGCATCAGGTGAGGGGACCACACAAAGCAAAGAGGGCAGCACTGGGGGCAGCACTGGGGGCAGCACTGGGGGCAGCACTGGGGGCAGATCTGGGAGGGAGAGCCGGAAACCGGAATACACTTCCTTAGGAAAGTGGCGCGTTCCCGTCACACCTGGTCAATGTATAACTGGCAAGTCGGAATAACCACTTACTGGGTAACTTACGGCCAGGCAGCCAATCACTGGTGCCGCCTAATAAGGAAGTTAACAAACAAATGAGTACATTAATTTTTTTTAGCAATGCTCATCTAGGAACTACCAGGACGTCATTTTCATTTTTCATTCTAGTTTCTGGCTGTTTGGAACAACAGACATCTGAGCTGAAGTGATATGTACCTGTTAACGCATGATTAATACAGGCTTATTGCCATGACAACATAAGTTAATCCCTAATAGTAAAGTTGATCTTCAAAACGTGACTGAGTATAAAATAATGTAACAATTGGGCAGGTTCCTGTTTATTTTCTATTTAGTGCTATTTCAGGTATTTCATTGTAGGGTTATCTGCAGGTTAAAGCAAGAGAGAAAGAGAGGTAATAATAATAATTGATGCTTTATGAAAATTGTCTTTACACCCCCCTCAACCTACTCTTAGTAGAGTAAACTGTCTGTGAAGGGCAGCCACCTGTAGGGGAACCCAGGGAGCTGGGGGTTAAGGGCCTTGCTGAAAGACCCACCGACATGCTGAGGTTGGGTTTGAACCGGCGACCTTCTGATTACAGGCACACAGGCTTCCTGCCCGGGATCCGTCCAGTTTCTGGGCTCTTCTGCTGATGCAGATCTTCACAGCCTCCACTCTGCTTGCCCATTACCCGATTCATACACATCGGGGCCAATGTGCCCCCCGGTCCTGCAGCTAGAGGAGTAACGGACACAGGACGGCCCAAGAGAGAGTCTACAGAATGGAGCAGAATGCCTCCTTATGCTACTGAGCAGCCCAGCAGCAAGCCGTCAGCACCCAGGATATACCCAGGCTCTGCTACTGGGAGGGGTCATCAGCAGCCAGGATATACCCAGGGTCTGCTTTGGGGGGCTCTTTTTCCCCAAAAGAAGGACAGTCAGTCCCACCCTTACACAGCACATCCTGACCCATCACACATATGCTGCATTTCTACGGTAAGCCGGTGAAACGTTGAGCAGTAGAAAAGGTTAACAAGGCACCTTTCCATCAGACCAACTTTTATAGAAACATATGCATTTTACTGTCCTGCGAATCGCACAAGTAACAAGAACTACAATGCTGCGTTATTAGTGAACAAAGGAAGATGGGTCAGGTGTCCATTTCTTTAGTGACACAGGCATTTTGTTGCTAAGCAACCTGTATAGTTTACAGTGTCATGGTGTGAACCTTTTATGAAACGAGTACCACCTCAGTGGTACAGCATAAATCCCTCTTCTGGGACTTTATCCTAATGTAATTTTCCTCTCAAGCGCAATTCTTGAGGGACCACACTTCCTACTTCATTTTCATGTTTTTAAACCCAAGAAGGCTGTGACTATGATTTTAAATCCCCAGAGACCAGTTCAATGTTTCATTTTAGCGCACTGTTCTGTTACATTTCCCACCCTTATGACCACTTGCTTATACAAATGATGCAATGTCAATTCGTTTGCAGAAACACAGATAGCTATTCTTTGTAAAGGAAATGACTGAACACCCACTACATGTTTGGCAGAATGCTTCTACTTTAGCTTCTGCTATAAAGCTCCAGGATCCTTTTCAAACTCCCCATAATTCATGGTCTCCCTATCGTGGTCTGTCAAGCTCAGCAGGACAGTTGCAGATTTACCTAAAACCATGGTCATGTACTGCTCCTGCACCCCCACCTCTAGCAGAAGGGGGGGCACATGGGTTATGCCCGCCGCCACACAGATCTCCAGGCCGCACGTCAGCGAGTTCAGTAAGACCAGATGCCAATGAGATCTCCATCCAGACATCTTGGTCAGAAACAGTTGGCCCACTTTCCACCAGATGAAGAGGAGAAGAGGGCAGCCTGGACCAACGGATGGGCAGGAAGTGAGAAGGCGAGGGGGCAGGGCGTAACAGCGGTCGCAGACACAGTGGAGGCTTCATTCTTCCCGGGCCATGCTGGACCTGAACCAGAAAGAGGAGAAAGATCCTGAAGAGAAACACAAGACATGCACCAAGATGATTCGGTGAGCTTGACTCAAAAGGCTTTGGAGGACAATTCAGAGCCCTCGACAAGCCCACGGTTCAGCTTCTATTCCTTTCCCACCACTCTGGTCTACCTGTCTGCAATCGGCCCCAAGAGTCATCTCCCTGTCAGCAGAGGGATGTTTTGAATGAAAATTGAAAGCTGGCCAGTAAATCTTCTGATGTTTCTAGCCAGAGACATCAATCTGGAGGGCAGCTGACCTCGGCACCCATAAGACCTGTGCCTTTAAAAGCAGGTATTTTCCCCTCAAAAGAAATTAGGGCCACTGTCTCCCACAGGTAGATCAGAGCACACAACCTGAATCAGAACCTTACTGTCATGCAACCCAGGCTGGTAGAAAATTAGATGGTACAGCTTGCTACTGTATGGGACATATTTGTAGGCAATTAACTAATATGGGCAGAAATTAAAGGCATTATGGGGCAACCCTGAGCTACAGATCTGTCCGTCAAGCTGTCCAGGGAGGAGCCTGTGGGCAGTCTGTCTGAGCTTTAGCCCGCGACTAGATGCCTAAGCATCGAACAGGGAAAACTGAAATCCAAAACAGTAGTCATCATTTTTGCTCTCCCATCTTGAATGACACCCCTACTCATTATGATGACTGACGACACAAACTGTTAGCGCGAGTGAACACAGCTGGTGCAAAGGCACATGACAATAAGACAACTGCAATCATTTTTTAGAAAGAAACTGGGGATATGCCCCAAAATTAGCTGCATAGCAGTGCTTTGGACTCAGACGGGAACTCTAGTCTCAAAAATGTGGTTGTATACCAATCAGGACCCTATAACCCATTGCGATCCCACTACGCCAATGCAGGTAGCTCAGCCCTGCCGTGAGTACCAGTGACATTCTCTAAAGACTTATTGATCTCTATTGCAAAAGCAATTCATCACCCCCCACTGGTTACGCTCCAATTCCTTTATCAAAACATGGTGATCAGCACTTTGGGCTCTCTCATCTCAGTACAAGCACATTTCCCAAACTTTCTCACCTCCAATTCGGCATGTTGGACAGAAGAAAATCACAGAGGATGAAAACCTTTGCAAAGAATGTGTCAGCGAGTCATACAGACCAAGAACGAGGAGTCAACCCCAAGTGGGCGCCTGTTTGTTCGGAACCTCCTTGTGGCAGCGGTGGTGTCAGGCTCCTCTCTTGGGGTCACCACCCACCCCCACAGCCCCCACAAGCATATCTTCCCACCAATTTATAAGGCTTTTTAACTCCAAGTGTGAGACTCATCATTCCACAAAGTCAACATCGCCATTTACCGAAACCTTGGATTTTACATGACCACCCAAAGCACGGCAGAAGACAGAAAAACATCTTTAAAACCATCTCATCTCCAGCAGGAGCTACAATTAAAATTGAGAAATATGAAGCTGAGAAATATGAACATATTTGCATACATCACTTGCCGAAATACAGGCTGCCATGCAGATTACTTAATTATGATGTTAGTCAGTGTTGTCTGTCCAACCTAAGAAAATGTGAACAAAAGATGGAGAACAACATAAGCAACAGTTTCCAGTAGCGAACCGATAATGGTGTTTGGGGGATCAGGTGAACCATTCAGTCATTTGAAGGTTTATCACCATGGATTACCTTGAAAGAAATCAGTAATGGCCTTTTCATGATACACACTTCATGGTGAAATTTTATGTGGGGTTTACATAGTATTATTATTACTGCTATTATAGCAACATCACTCTTATACTCATTAATAATAACAATAACAATAAAGTTTCCCACCTTAAGGGCCCAGAAAAGGACCCACAAGCATCAATAACTCAACGCGCTGGCCATTTCTGAAGTGTCAGGAACTTGATGCGCTGACCATTTCCCGATCACATGGAACTCAACGCGCTGACCATTTCTTGATCACAAGGAACTCGACACCCTGACAATATTGTGAGTGTCAGGAACTCGATGAGCTGACCATTTCTCAAGCGTCAAGAACTCAAAGTGCTGACCATTTCTCAAGTGTCAGGAACACGATGCCCTGACAAGATCACGAGTGTAAGAAACTCGACAAGCTGACCATTTCTCGAGTGTAAGGAACTCATAACTTACAATATCACAAGAGTCAGTGCCCCACAAAGCCAAGTTCCATACACCCAAGAATGAAAACCACAAGTTCACACAACCATACGAAACTAAAACATCTGATGCAAACACCTGCCAATTACGGGCCTTACCTCTGGCTTATAGAGGAGCCAGACAAAATACCACCCCCCCCCCTCAAAACCCCCAACTAGGGATGGATTCAGCAGAGTCAGACCTCATGGTAATGCATGTTGATTACACTTGCATCCAGGAGAGTATATCATTGACATCTCTGTGTATATCATTACAGCTTTAGAGCAAGAATTGAGCATTTCTATGGCTGTGTATGCTCCCACAGCCACTTAAGAGAAAGGGGGGGCATTCCTCCTCTCTCCTGTGGCTTTCTCTGACTGTACACTAATCAGTTTAAACTCCCCTAGAGCAGGGCTGCAGTGTAAGAGTCTATTACCAGGTAAAAGCAGGAGAGAGCACACAGCAGCACTGCAGCTGAAGAGCTGCTTTTTGCTGAACAATTTTCAGCAGGAATCTTTCCTTTGCAGTGCTGGGGCTAAATGCATTGCTAAGATCAGATATGCCGATTCATTTTCTGTGACTTAACCTGGAAGATCAAATTCACTTGTATGAAAGGCAAAACTCCAAGCCTCTGTACCTGTAAAGAAATGAAAAGGAAAAGCAACTCATATCTGCATTAAAGGATTAACATAGCAGCCATTTAAAGCACAATCAATGAAGTTTCAGAACAGCCTAGAATAGGAAAATCTTGACCCTCTGACCCCAGATTAATTCATACAGTTAATGGGACAGCAGAGTTTATAATTATTCCTGACTTTTTTTGTTGGTAAGATCATAGTGATTACCATAATATAAAAGTATGCCAAAGAACTTGCAAAAACTTAGTGAAGAAAAACCAGTACAGAAAGGAGATGCCGCGGTTTCTGAAAGCTCATTAATAACAAACCCTGCCTGGGACCTTGTACATGCAGACTGTTAGGACACTCACCACCAGTGAGAAGCCCATAATTCACCTTGGTGTTCTAATGAGATAAGAAGCTCTCATACCAGCCGGTTAATAATGCACAAGCGCAGGATGCGTCATGTCCCAAATTCAGGTTAACAGGATGTTGGTTCCGGTCCACTGATATAACTGGAATGTTGCACACCAGAAAGTCAAGGCTAAGCTGCTAACCACTCGACTTGGCCTGACACGCAATCTCACACCCAACGGACCCTCACACAGCATCCGAAGGGACCGCTCCATGCCGACGGAAACCTCCCAGTCCAAAACTGCCATCTGGATCTGCTACCTTGCCGAGTCCCCCACAGAAATGGGCTTGATATCCGAGTCCATCCTCCAGACACTCTTTCGGACTCGAGATCAGCGGACGTGTGGAGCCAGTTGACTTGAGCGCGCCAGAGCACCATGCTCACTTACGGCGCATTGGTCAGGCCTGACTGGCCAGAGGTGAGCCTGGGCCGGGACACTGGCTCCCCTTCTGATCTCATGCATACTCTCCTGAACACAGCCCTTGCCCCCTGACGTCTCCCTCGACAAGCCAACCATCACCCCCCTCACAGGCCCACAGCACCAAGACACACTCCACTTACGGTCACGTGAGGAGCTGGATCTTCGCTTCAGGTAAAATTTCGCTTATTTGATATAGTGCCTTTCCCCATATGCTTCTCTGTCCCCTCTGAGCTACGAACTTCCCGTGCGAAGACTGAGCCGGTTAACACACTCCCTCTAGTCGTAAAGGAACTCCCTCCTTTTTGGAAGACGACACACACATCCTTCTTCCACTCCCACTCTCTCGCCATCTACATTCACCCCCCAGGCCCCCACTTATGGGAAAACCCTTAAATGCTGCAGAAGAACTTGTGTGTCCCAGGAGACCTAGGTCTGGCTTGGCTGAGCTCTCCCCTGCCTCAAATGGACAAATGGTGGTGGTGGTGGGGATGGGGGGGGGGTTATACAAGCTGCTCTAAGACAAAGAGGGAATTCATATCAACTCCCCCCCTCGCCCCAGCTTACTCTACAAATCCATTAACACCACCAAAAACTGTCATCGCACCAACCCTGTATCATGTTTAACTGCCTATCAGGCAGAACCTTTCAGACCTCTCCCCACACACAGACGGAGACCGGCTGGCCAGTTCAGAGCACCGCACCTTCAAGGCCCCACGCCCGCACACCCCCATTCTGGCACTCAGCCTCCCCAATCTGACGGATGATGCCAGTGATCTGACAGCCTGAAGGTCAGAGCGGACATTGATCAAAGAGGAGTCCGTCCTTATGGCCAGACCCATGGCGGACGGTTTGCGTCCGTCAAGCCAAGGGGCACCTCCCCAGAGGAAACTCTGAGATGCACACTGACAGCTCCAGAGGCTCTGGTGACATTACCCCCACTGGACCACGTTCCCCCCAGGGGGGGAGCAAGGAACTGTCTTTCCAAAAACACTTCAATAAAAGCTTCACAGATACTATTGAAAGCAGAGAAGAGTATTTCCTTAATGCGAGGCCAACTAAGCCAGTGGACACCCCTATTAATCTCTGAATGACAGAAAGCTACTGGTCCTCCGTAAAAACTCTGCATCCCTGAATTGCTTGGGACTGAACCGCAGCAGAACAGGTCAGTCTCACAACCTGTCACACCCTTCCTCACAAACTGAGCAACAGGAAATTATATTATGCACTTTCTGAGGATCTCAGTCTGAAGAAGCAAACATAACACAAAAGTCACCTTCAAGCAAGGCACCCAAAAGGCATCTGGAACATTCTGTACATCAGGCAGCCACAGATTAAGGTAAAGAACAGTAACAGAAAAGCAGGCTTTGAAAATAAAAGATGTTATTGCCAAATTTCCTCAATCACCTTAAACCTATTAAACCTGTCGGTGGAAATGTGGACCGAAACAGTTATAATCTGACACACTGGAGTCGTGGAAAGAACAGAGAGACCATTGAGGTTTATTATTATTTAACAATCCAGTTTTAAGGCATTTATAAACAGCAGACACAGGTTTTTGCCCAAGATAAGCAGTTCCCTGACAGCAATCATATGTGTCTTTTCCTGCCACTCAGTCAATAAACTGAATCAATTAATGAGCAGACCAAAATATAAAAACAGATTAATTGAGACAATGCATTAGGCCATATTTGATGGCAGCAATGATGGATTCCCATCCTTTGTGTGAATCGAACAACGAAAGGCACATTATTGCTTGCTACTGTCGATCAACAACCCACAGGAGCTAGTTCATTTTAGCCAGATGGAAGCATTTCACTGCTGCCTCTTGTGCTCCCTTAAATCCGCCATGGCCGTGGTAATGAGAGTCCTTATCTCTCCCTCCCCCCTTTTTTTTTACATGTTGTTGATTTCCACAGATTCAACGTTGCCATGAGTCTTGCCCTGGCGTCACAACAAGTAGAAGGACACGCCATCAAAACATGACAGGTTCTCGAAAACAGCACTGGCACGACAACTAGAGACGGGAAATGCCACAGCGGTCGGGAGGGAAGCGCTTCAGCAACACACTGTTCTGTGAGACAAGATGACTTCCTGTCACTCTCTTTATCCGAGAGGCTGATGGAGAAATGCTTTAACTGGGAAACCAGCTTGGCCTTTTTACTTTAAATAGACCCCTGTCCACAGACTGAACATACCAGGGCACAATCACTGTCATTGTCCATCACATTTTAATACAATGGTCATTAGATTACACAAAATCATAACACATCACTGCACAGAAAGGACCTGCAGTGTAGTTTAAAATCCATCCATCTACGTTCTATACCTGTTTGTCCTATGCAGGGTCATGGCAATCCGGAGGCAATTCCAGCAGCAATGGGTGCAAGACAATTCAGGATAGGTCTCTCTCTCTCTCTCTCACACACACACACACACACACACACACACACACACACACACAGGTGGACACTTTAGGAGATTTTAAACATTTTCACTGTTGGTTAATAATCCACCCCCAGGAACACTGCTTGTCTGAATTTATATATATATATATTTATATATGTATATATTTATATTTGTATGCTATTACCCAGGCCCTGTACTACAAACGGAAATTTCTAAAAACTTCCAAATTAATTGTATTACAACTGCTGTTGTTATACCTATTATTGCATGATAATCATAAAGATACCTGTCATCTGTATCCTACATCTTCACTTTGCACAGCTGTCTTACAGCCCAGGGTATCAACCCAGAGCCATGAAGAGTTCAGACACACAAGATGAATGCCAGCTCCGAACCCAAGAAATAGACGAGCATGATGAATGGCCGTCAGCAGGAGACAAAGACCGCGATTTACTGGGTTGTGGTCTTTGTGTTGGCTTTGCACTAGTGGGCGGAGCCACATACGTGCAGAATTAACACGTGTTGACTCCGCAAGACAAATCCTGTACTAATGATGCACATTGCAAGTCAAAGTAATATTTAACCTTAAGAACGCACCCCTGACTTTAATCAAACCCTCGGCCCCTATAAACAGCTCTCAGACATCAAAGACCAAGTTCCCTGACAGTGAACCATGAGCAGCAACATAAAAGAAAATCTCCCATCTTCTCTCATAGTTTCCAGAGTCACGATGACATGGAGAACTTGGACCAACAGCAAACCACATAAACAATTTATCCATTTAGATGTAGGTCTCCTACTTCCCCTCTAGGCTTTCAGGAACGTTTCGCATCAATGGTTACGTTGTTTTTTTCCTTCTGCATCTCAACAGCACTTTGCTCTGCAAGCGGAGCCCAGTCCGGCTGATTTCAGCTCCGGGGTTTCTGCCTATTGCAACCATCTGGCCTCGGCATCATCGCCCTGGGAAGAAACGTCATCAGAGAAGCCGGCGTTCTCATAGCCACAGGGCAGCCTACCCACAAACACACATAAGCACACCAGCAGCGCCAGTGCCAAGCGAATACATCTCATTAGCGGACAATAAGCCTATGAGGGTGGCGTTGTGTGGTTCAGTGGGTTACGATTCTGTGTCTCAGATCAAAAGGTCACTGGCTGAAATCCCAGAGACGGCAGATTCCACTTTTGGGCCTTTGAATAAAGCCATTAAGCCCCATATGCTCCAAGGACTGTCTGATCCTACTTTAAAACTGTACGACACTTTGGGTAGAAGTGTCTGCTAAGCTAATAAAACTGAGAATGACTGGCAGTAGGGTAACCCTATGGTTTTTGCTCCAGTGAACCTGACAGAGGATTAGGCTCAGTTCAGCCCTGCCCTGCGTCAGCAAGGGGGGGGGGAGCAGGGGGGTGCTGTATAAAACAATTCGATGAAAGCAGCCACAACTCAGTGAGGTGGACAGAAGTGGCTGGTTTGCTGCTGGAAGGGGTCAAGTGAGAAGATAAGTGAGGAGGAAGAGCTGTTGGGTGGCAGAATAATAGGTTTTGTTATGGGTTATTTCCTATTGGGAGCCACACACCATTAAATAGGTACAAAGAACACATGGATGCCATTAAACCCGTTGGGCAGGTATAGCGAGACGGCCTCCGAAACATCTGCTGGGTCCCACACAGAAACCAAGAGGCCAGAGGCAGCACTGAAAACACACAGCTGGCCAGTGACGAGCTTCAAACAAGGTGAAATGCCGCCGATACCATGGCTTCCAGAACTTCAACCAACAGTCTGAAGAATCAAACATCTGACCAGGGAGCTTCCCTCAAGAACTACAGCAGGGCTACGATTCCTGGAAAGGCAACACCCTCAAATATCAACACAGCAACACCGGCCCTCTTCCTGGTACTAGCCAACAGGTAAACAAACACAGATATGCTGTACCTGCCCCAGGAGATCCACAGCCCCGAGAGACACATGGGGCCTCTGATTGTTCTGCCCTTGAAGGTGTGCCTAAACAGAACTGTCAATGTCACAGAGAGGAGCGAGGGAGAGTGCAGAAGATGTGATGGCCATTGCTCACGCAGAGCGAGAGCAAGCAGATGCTCAGATATCTTTTCAGAGAGCTGCTAAAATGCCTGTTGAGGTCAAACCCCCAAGATGAAACACGACAGGAAGCAACTTTGGGAGTTGGGCTTCATCTCTTTATCGAGCCTGTATATCAGAGAAGCCCTCCATCGTTTTCATCCCCTGTGAACACCCCCATCGCACATGGAGACTCCCAGAGTCCAATGGCATGGACTTTGACCTTTCAGGACCACAAATGGTCTCTGTGCCTGCTGGCGATGATGACAAGCCACATGCTTCAGTCAATATTAGCATCCACCTCCTAACAGGAGTTGGAGGATATTTACCCATATTCTGCCTCTAACCGCATGTCCAGGTAGTTATGATTAACACACGACTTTACTGTGCATCATGCGGCACACAAGAGACCAAGGTCGTCTGGGCAAAGTGTTAAAAGTCTTTGGTGACACTCGCATGTTAAGGTTGTCATGCTAATCAGCCAATTTAGCGCGAATGCTCTTGCTCAGTAACAAAGTAAACATATGCATCAGTGCTAATCGGGAGACCCAGGCATGACACCGGTCGAACGCCCATTGATGGGAAGACAGTGGGTCCCCTGTCCAGAATAATGAACTAATCTCTACACCGCTAATGGACGTGATTCGCCGCCATTTAAAGGACATTTTTTGTTTAGTCCTGGGTACATTTATTCAGTGTGAGAAAAGCTTCAGCGAGGTTTTGCAGCAAGGGACCCATATTGGTAATTAAAAACAAGAGAGTCTGGATGGACTATCCGTTGGCTTAATGTCGCCAAGAACAGATGGCGCAACAAAAGCGTTGGGGGTGATGGACGTTCGGGGAAGACGCAGTCGATGTAAAAGACTGGGAGAAGTTTGACTCCTGACCCCCTAGATGACTACAACAGAACAACAACACAGACGAAGTTTTGTTACGAGCCAAGCGGAAGGTCGGCTTGGATCTTTTGAGGAACAGGCAAAGCAGAGGTGTGTTGCCACACATGTGACGAGTGTGCTCACGCTGCACCGACCCTGCATAAGCTGGAATGTCCACATTTTCAGAAACAACCAAATCATGGCGTGAAGGACCCCACAAAGGAAACCTACACACCTCACGTGGTCTTCATCTGCAAAAAGACGTGTTTGCGGCATAAAAAAACACTTTATGCAATATCGCTTTAATAGTGTAATTGATTCAACAATTAAAACAGATTATGCTGCCGAATTCCTCAACCACAGTGGCTAAACCAAGCAATGCGTGTCAGAAAATGTGATGAGTCAGTTCCCGAATTCCAGCGTGTCACACCATTTCTGGTGGTTAGATGTCACCATCTCATCCCACCACCCGATCCATCACCACACAGATTAGTAACTTCTGCCATTTGCGGCAGAATTCTAGTTCGTCCCTGCATGGGGAAAAGAGCGAGACTCTATGCGAAGGAGCACGGCTATGGTTTGCCAGAAGTTCCTGCGTTTACAACAGTCAGGATAACCTTTTTAAACAGGCTAACATAACATTTTATTTAATTCTAATTCAGGTACAAGGGCCATAATGAAGTCGCTATACTCAAATTTAAAAAATATAATAACACAACCCAATAGGCCAAATAATAATAATAATAATAATAATAATAAATCCAAGATTCTCCAGAAGGAACGACATCATCGGTTGACCTATACATAAAATCAGTCAAATCCATAACATGATGAATCCCGATTAATCCCTTCTCAGTGGCTGAATAAACATCTGGAAGGTCTCGTTAATCAAAGCGTTTCTCCTGATCCTTATAAATGCTCCCAATATATCACATAACTACTGCTATAAACGGGTTTTAAAACTTTTGTAACTGCCCAATAAAAACAAACTGCAGTTTACACGGCAACTGAAAGAATGCACAAAACGGCAAACAGACGTTTAATAAAGGCATTTAAAATGACAGAAGAAGCTTTAAATTTTGTTAATAATTCTTAAAACTAAACCTATCGATTAAGTCTATAGCAACAGGTGAAGTGAAGAGTTGCGTGCACCATGTAAACCAAAGGGGGTTATACCTGGAATCACATTTACATCATAAATACCGATTGGACAAAAGTCGCATCCCTATCTGTGCCTTGCATTAAAAACTAAACAAATCCCACATAACAATCAAAATATTTCCGAGCTCCTCTGCCACGTCCATATGTCAAAACAAGCAGAATCTCTCCCAGCAGAGTGCTCGTAGAAACAGGGAAGGACCGCAGACTACAAAAGCTGCGGTATCTGAGCCAACACGCTGCAGATTTATCTGAAAACCAACAAAGATTTATTCATCCGAGTGATAAAGAAACCGGTGCCTGGCGTTAAGCATTAAAGCAGCACGGCGGCGCATTTATAACGAAACGCCCCGCTTTCGTTACACCGGAGCGGACGCGCTGTCTAACAAAAATACATTAAAAACTTTGAAAGTCGATACATGAGACAGCTGTTTCACTCTGGAAGCGGAAGTTATTATAAAATACGATTTAAATAAGAAAAAATCGATTATATAGATTTCCCCGCTGCTGCCGGAATAAGAGCGCAGCCCCTCGCCCGGCTACCTCTCCGATCGGCTATCTTGCAGGAGCGGCAGCCGCAGCCCCGCGCACCAACTTGCTGACGTTTTCTGTACGATCTGTGAGCCCCGCTGAGCGCTATAGGGACTCGTCGCCCGGTGACGTGATCAGGGAAAATGCGGGCAGGACAAAACAAAAATTTGGCATGGGAATTTTCATCACCTGTGTTTTTTTTTTTGTTTATATTGCCCCCTCCCCTCAGCATTAAATGATCATTTGTTTTTTTTATTCGGCAAAAACGTGGGAATACAGGGCACCGTAATTCTCCATATGGGCGTCACATGTTCCATTTCATAACCCTTTTCTGCATAAATTCATAGTCGCCGCTGTTGTAAAACACACCAGCGTTATTCATTCTTTCCAACGCTGTAAATGGTCGCTTCTATAATGCTGTGGTTATAAAGTGATTCATATTTTCATGACAGAAAAGACGGACACAGAAGTACCTTCCAATTGTGGTTATTTAAAGTCTGAAGCCGGACAAATCGGGACAATCACTTATTATTTGCGTTTTAGTTTCGCTGAGTGGGAAGGTGCAGGGAAAGATTTACTCACAAATGAACGTGTCACTGCTATGAAAAATATGCATTTAACGCAAGAGACAGCACATGTACGCAGATCCTGACCGACTCTGATTGTATCCGACAGTTATTTGTAGACAGGCGAATTGGCTTTGGCATAATACTGACGAAAATGATTAGCATGTAACAAGGTACAGAATAATAACTGCGTGAATTACTATTCTAATTTATGACAAAATGACAATTTAACGTAATATAAAAATGAACTCCAGCGCACCAGTAAATAAAAGTTGAAAATATGCTATTAATATAAATTAAGAGATTTAATATATCACGGAATTGCCATAAAGTCTTTTTGGCAGACTCAAAAATGATGAAACAGTCGGAGCATGAAACACATTTTACCCCCAAAAATCACTGGATTTGCAAAAAGTATGACTTTATAAACTACAGATGAAACTTTAAACATCTTCAAAAGGAAAGTCACTGAGCTAAGCAGCTCATGGCTACGTTCACACTGCCATGCCGAAGTGACTCAAATCGGATTTTTTGCCTTAATGTGACACAGATCTGATCTTTTCAGGGCTGTGTGGACACGCAAATCTGATCTTTTCAAATCGGATTTGTGCCACATTCATATATGGTCTACAATATCGGATACGTATCCGATTCGCAGCAGTGTGACCTGAATGTGAACGCTCAGATCGGAATTCATGTGGCTTTTTGCTTATACGCATGCGCTGACATCAGCATGCACCGGCAGCGTCGGAAGGTAAAAATGGAGGAGAGCTGCGATAACAGTCAGTGGAAGGATGGAGAAGGTGGGGATTTTATTAATATTTTGGGAAATTAATCTGTTCAAGAATTTATATTATAACTGCATGACGAATCTGTTCAAGCTAAACTGGAAGGAACCTATCGTACTAGAGTAGTAGGATAGTAGTAATAATTGCCAAAGAAATAGCACAGCGCGGACACGAACGTGGCTAGAATACCAAAGAAAAATGAAGAACCTGAAGTCAAAGTTTAAAGAGGGAAAAGACTCGAATCAGCGCAGCGATCATGGCCGCATAACCGGCCAATTTTATGACCAGCTTTTCACCTGTGTAAAAACGTATAAATGTGCGCATGCGTGACGTTTCGTAGGATCGATGCGTTCACATTACAGTCAGATACGGTTCACATGTACTTATGAACGTGAACCGTCAACATAGACAAATCCGCTGTGAGCAAAAAATCGGAATTGAACGATGTGGCTGGCAATGTGAACGTAGCCCATGTCATACAGGAAGACGTCGTTTCCCGTCAGTCTGCAACGAGTCTTCCTCAGTGGCGGTTCTAGACCAAAATCACCAGGGGAGCCGAGGTCGGGCCAGTGTGTTTTTAAGGGGGGCACATTTATAACCATAGATAATGGCAAAACGGGTCATTAGTTTA
>JABFDZ020000001.1:2880585-2893672 GCA_019775955.2 Pollimyrus isidori
CCTTGCCTGCAAGTTTTCCTTTACATATACTGCAACGCCACCTCCCTTCTTACCTATACGGTCTTTACGGAACAACGAGTAACCATCCATATTATATTCTTGCCCATCCTTTTCTTTCAACCACGTCTCAGTTATTCCTACAATATCATATCTGCTCATTCGTTTATTCCAAAGTTTAATTCGATGATTCTAAAAAGATAAACAACTAAAGTATTTAGCAGAGGCTAGCGATAACCGCTAACTGCTAATTTTTATTATGAATTCAGCTTGGGTTTGTTTTAGGCTCTGAAACCCTTAAAAACATATCCAGGGAGCTGAAATTCTAACCTGCTTAGTAATTAAGTGCCACTGACTCTTTTTGCCTTCAGTGAAGCCGCATGAGATCTACAAACATGCCGATTTTACCCAGAAATAGGAAGGAGGGTCTCAGCTATTGGTCAATAGCTCTATCAATTAGAACCCAGAACATAAAGGAAAATGACCAGGGCCTGAGGCAGATTTCTTACTTATCCAGATAACTTGTCATATTTAAGGTAGTCTGGGCTAAATGTAAGCGAACGAAGATAAGTAAGTTAAACTAGGGTACCTGAAATCTGAGTTATGTGACCAAACAAGATAATCCAGCTTCGTGATACAGGCCCCAGCTCTCTGTTTAGTTCGGGGTACCCCAGTTTAAATGGACTTCGTTCACTTACATTTATCCCAGACTAACCAATCACGTCTTGTCTTTATACCTAGTCAACCAACAATGTCACCGATAGACTGTTGCAGACACACTCACAATAGACCAGAGCAAATATGTGTCATTTTAGGATTTACAAACATTTTTGACCTTTCACCTTTATTTACTTGCCAAAAAATGTTAGAGGATGTACAGAAATACATTCAGAGGAAGCTAATTGGTCTGGTGATGGTTTTCAAAGGTAGCGGAATTGCTAATCTGCTAATTAAAAGTTACCTTCGCCAATTACCGTTTAGCGGATTAGAGGAACCCTGCCCATCCATCACAGCCACTGCCCATAATGAACCAAGGGCCGTCGAGGCAGGGCACTCAACCCCAACTGTTTCAGGGCCCATCTGGCCATGCTTTGGATAAAGTGACTGCTAAATAAATACAATGTAATGTAATGCCCAGACCAGAGCTCCATACCACAATGTAGCTGCCCTTTACTCTCGCTGGGACAGTAATTTCTCCCTTCTCCCTGTAAGGCTTAGTCTCCTGCTTTTTCTCAGGCATCTGCCTGCTTGTTGTTTTGTTCTAGGTGACTTTTGCCCTGGAGGTGGCCTGTTAGACAGTTGCTCTATTACCATCTCTTCTTGCCGTCTCATGGGGCCCTGGAGAAGAGCAAGTTCACTTCCAAGTGCCAGGAGAGGCTCGTCCTCAGCAGCTGCATTGGTTTCGTGTGGAGTTTCACAGGGCTGGACACTGCCCACTTCTGCTGCTATGGGAGCTTCCCCGGCCTAGACTGCAGTACACATACAGTTATCATGCATTATCCTGTAGAATAAGCGGTATCTTCAACTGCTTGTACCATCAAGGCCCTGGCCTCCACGACAAACACCTACCTCATATGAAACCTCTTGGCCAGCTTCCAGAGGAACTTGTAGATGCAAAAGAAGAAAATGTTCTCTAGATTAAAGAGTTGTACCAGGGCCAGGACTGGGGGTAGAAAATTCTTCCTTTAGAAACAGTCTGTGTTCTCTATCAGTCTTCATGTGAAGAGTATGATGGATGTTATAAATATTTTTTTTCGCTCCCTTAAATATCCTTGGCAACATGCATGTGTATTTCTGTGGCACCCAGTAAAATCTTAATGACCCCCCTGTATGTGGCCTAGCAGCAGATCGGCGGCCCTGTGTGACAGCGAGTGGAGTTCCCCGCTTTCCTTTTATAAGTCTCACCATGTGCCCTCAGACCGCCTGCCCTGACTCACAAGTGAGATCGCAGATGATCTGGCTGACCTTTCCCTTAAGCCTGAATACAGGGCCCTTTTACACCAATATATCTGCCTCTTAAAGTGGACACTCCTCCATCTTCCATATGCCCATTCCACCCTTCCATGCGCTCATCTGAAATGTCCCAGAGATTTGTCACACTTCAGTGGAAACATGGAAGAAGGGGAAAAGCTTTGCTGAAATGTGCTAAATGAATCGGAACAAACCGTGCTTGTCAACTCACTAACTGCCCCATCTCATTTTGGCTGATTTCCTCAGGTCAGGCCTCAGCTCAAGGCCTATAAACTGTAAAGTGGTGTCTGTTGGTAACTGTTCTATGAGGACCTTCTTATCTCTCAGTAGGCACAGTAACTTTCTCAGGATTAATCAGGGTCTAATATACATTATTTCATCCATATTAGCAGAAGATATAATTATAGTAAGGAATATTCATGTCATGTATAGACATATGAACAACCATTTCAGTACAAAAAGTGGTATATACGTCAATAAAGTATATATTCAAAATATGATATTAAATATTTTCTTTTTATGTTGTTCATGATGGATTATATGACAGAAGTCATATAATGAACAGCAAGCTCAAGGGATAAGAAATGCTTAAATGCTATTGCTTATAACACAAAGTGTGGGCACTGAACTCTGGGGTGATGTATGCCAATGATGTCATTGTGTGCCTTATGATGTCTTAGAGGAACCAGAATACAAAAGGGTCTGCCAATCAGGTCACTCACACGTGCACAGTGCTAATGGGAAACGCCCATGGGAAATGCCAATGGGACTCTGCCATGGCAAATAATTACAAACCAGCATCCAACAGAACATGATAACACAAATAACACAACATAACACAACAACAATTATTGGTTTAAGGCAGCACAGGGCACAAGGCTGGAGTACACCTTGGATGGGATGCCTGTCCATCGCAGGCACATAAACACGCCACAAACAATTTAAAGATGCCAAACCACCAAAAACATCTGCTTCAGGTGATCAGTGTATGGCTGTCCCACCCCGGGCATACGCTTCCTGTGCCCTGTGTTTACTGGAACTCATTCCATATCAGCACACTGGATGAGTGCCTCGGGAAAACTGACAGATAAAAATAAAGTATGTGTTTTTAGTCTCAGCTCTATGACAGTGCCTCTCCAGAGAGCCTCGTGGTCTAGCTCTGATCACGCCTTTACCTGACTATACAGAGCCAAATCCTCAACATCTAGAACTATACTTCCTCCCCCACAGAAAAGAGCAACTGTGACTGTTGAACAAAATAGTAGAGATTACATGACCACAAGGAATTGTCTAACAGTGAAGCACATTATATAAACCAAAGCCGATCGCTAGGTCACCAAATCTCCTTGCAAACCATTAAGATGAGTATGTGGTAGTCTAGAATGCCACCCAATAGCAAATGGACATAATGCTGCATTCCATTTACCTGAGAGGTCAGAGCTGGGAATGACATCACACCCGAGTTAACTGTACTTCAGTATAGCAAGTCGGAAACCCATTTAGCAATACCAAGGACCTCTTGCATTTAACCCAGAATACCACATATCCAGATCGGGCAAGAAATCCTGCTTCCTGAAACAGGCAGCAGTTCTATCCTAGTTAATGATTATCCATTGTTAGTGTCAGTACAGTTGATAACAGCATATTACACAATATGTTGCACATTAAAGGATCAAGGAAAGTTTATTGTCATCCCATCACATTTGCATGAGGTGGAACGAAATTGCGTTACACACGGTCCCGGTTACCCAATATAACAAGAGCATAATAAACAGTAATAAATAATAAGGTGAATAAGAGAAAGTAAACAGAAGTAAAAATAAAGTAATAAAAAGTGTAAAGAAGAAGAAAAAGAAAGTGCACCAACTTAAATAACAGTATGGCAGAGGTATAACATAATTATAATTATAGCAGCAATAAAGGCTAGATAGCTAGCATTGATAAAGTGACGGCAGTGATTTGTCCATAAAGTGAAGCGTTTATCCATTTCTGTACCGGAATGAAGCTGTTTCTCAGTCTGGTGGTTTAGCACTTAATGCTGCTCAACCTCGTGCCTGAGGGAAGTGGGACAAAAAGTGTGTGTGCTGGGTGAGTGGAGTCCTTCATGATGCAGGTGGCCCTCTTCTTGCATCTGGAGGTGTATATGTCCGTGATGGTGGGCAGGCCGACTCCGGTGACTCTCTATGCAGCCTTCACCACCCTCTGCAGAGCTTTGCTCTCTGCTGCAGTGCAGTTTTCGTACCACACGTTGATGCCGGAGCACAGAACACTCTCTACCACGGATCTACAAAAGGAGATGAGAACTGAGCTCCCAAGTCCTGCACGCCTCTGATGTGCCTTCCTGACAAAACTGGAATTATTTCTGTTCCAGGAGAGCTTGTTACTTAGATGTATGCTCAGGTACTTGTAGCTGGCTACTACTTCCACCACAGATCCTCCGACATGTGGGGGGTGTGTGAGTATCCGTCCCTCCTAAAGTCCAAGATCATCTCCTTCGACTTCTTCCCATTTATGCAAAGATTGTTTTTCCTGCACCAGTTCTCCAAGTCTTCCACCTCCTGCCTGTAGCCAGACTCATCAATGTTTGTGATGCATCCAACCACAGCTGTGTTGTCCACAAACTTTACAATATGACAGCCTGGATGGTTAGTTGAGCAGTCATATGTAAGCAGCGTGAACGGGAGGGGACTTTGGCGGGCAGAGTTCAGCTATTGCACTACTAGCGAAGCAAACTTTTTCATTTGTGGATTAATTTTCTTTGAAACTTTGAAAGTCGTTTGCAGACTAATTAGCTTCCACTAAATTTAATTCTACTAAATGAAGCGGCTAAAAATTTTCAATTCATTTAACAGTCAGAAATGTTTGTAAATCCTAAAATCACATGGATTTATTCTGGTCTGTTGTGGGCACATCTGCAGAAGTCTGTCTGGCATGCTGTTGGCTGACTAAATGCAAACACAAGATGTGACTGGTTGATGACTTGTCAAATTTAAGGTAGTCTGGGCAAAATATAAGTGAATAAAGATAAAAGCCATTTCAACTGGTGTATCCTGAACTAAGGAAAGACTGCCGAAGACTGATTCCAACACTAAGAATGTCATGCCCACTGGGGCGGGGCCCAACTGGTGCACTATATCAGGGAACAATTAACCACCTTTACAAGAAGAACAAGCCCAAGCAACACTCATGAAATATTGCACTGATGTCACTAAGCCTTACTGAGCAACTCTCTTGTCCTCCGTCTACCTGCTTGCCCTTGCCTTATCTGTTAGCCTCGTGTCTGGTCCTTACCTCTTTACTTTCTTTCCACAGTCCCGATTCCATACGATCCTGGCTGTCCCTCTGACCCCAGCTTCTCCGATCCGTCCCTCCCTTTGTGTTCCAGTCTTGTGCTTCTCCGTCAGATGGATCTTCCTGGCAACGACCTCTGCTTCTGGACTTTGACTACGAGTACTGAACGCCTCTCATCTACTTACCTGTCAATTGCCCTGATAGGGGGCTTCGCGCCAGTCCCTTGCTCGCAATCCAGGCACCTGGGCTGAAGATCCATTGTCCCCTGTTATCGCTGCTTTTAGTTTGTTCTACACACGCATCGGAGTCATCCCATTAAACTCCTGTTCTCCCTGCATTCCGGGGTCCCTGTCTCTCTCTCTTGGGCCTTATGTGACAGAGAACACAAGTGCAGGTAAAAATCCCCGGATGCTGGTCTTGATCCTCTGCAAATATCGAGGATCCATCTGTGGCATCCTCACAGAACGAGACCAGTCTTAAGTTCGCAAGACCGGTCTTCTCTAGATCACAAGCACAGTGTTTGCATTCTTGGTATTGAGATTCACCCCTGCTTTGTGGTACAGAGTCCCTGATTGTACTTTCTGGGTTCTAATTGACAGAGCTATAGAGCAATAATGAGCTGAGATCCTGCTTGCCAGTTCTGGGTAGATGATGGTGTCGGTGGTGAGGCTTGCTGCTGAGGGGAGCAGGGCACCGCTGGTGAAACTTGCTTAGGGCTCCATATGGTCATCAACCTTAGGCTTAGAGTGGAGTAGGGATACTTGGTAATACAGCCTATACTCTGTCCTCCAAGGATCTCTGGCACCCCCCTCAAAACCTGCCCATATCCCTCCTTCCCCAAATTTATTTCTGACTAAGGGAGGTATATCATATTGGCCTTTTTTGTTTATTTTTTGCTGTCTTTTCGTTTCATCTGTTCTAGAATCATATGATGTGATTCTTGGTAATTTATTGCCTGGCAGAAAGGGCAGAATAGTTTAATTAAATGTCTTTGGCTCCGTTTTCTAAAAGGGCAATCAATTCTTGGGATTCTGCCAGTTTAATGCAACATCTATATTTATTAAATAAATTTGTAGTGTTCTTCTTTTACGCTACCAGCAAAATGATTCATGGAAATTAAAAAGATCGATACGGCATTTCTCCATAAATGTTGCTAGCTTTCTTTCTTTTTATTTCTTTCTTTTTTTTTAAAAAAGAATCCCGAGTAATAAAGAACAAACGAAGTGCCATAGCGCCCTCTATAGGGGAAGTGTGTGCAGTGTTTTAATTAAGAACACGGTGTTCCCTAGATCTATGAGTTTTCCGCACAGCTGCATTGCAGCTACAGTGAGATCCGGTTGCACACCTTAATTTTTTTAGGTCATTTAATTTTTTTTTTTTTTTTTTTACCGCATATTACTAAATGACGTGTTTTAAACAGACTAACGATTGTAACTGCTTTTGATAACCTTGGGTGGTGACCCAAAGTTGCAGCTTTGGGGAATCTACTCTGCTTCTCCAGGTCCCAGACTAACTAAACTGTGCTGGTCATGTGCAGAGATCATTAACCCAAAAAATGTGATTATTTAAACTCAATAAGCCTTCATTTAAAATAGCGGCCACATCACATCCATCATCCATGATGGCTATTTTACATATAATGTGCATGTTAAAAGTGAGTCACATACATTGACGTGAGGAGGATATGCAAAGGTACAGGTAGGATAACTTCAGGGCGAGTGCAGAAGTGTAGGAACGTACAAATGTTAGGAGGGAACTGGAAAGTATTTAGAAAATTAACATTTTGAAATATTTCAAAGGGGGGTAACGCTGTAGTTCTGCGTGGTTTCCAGCGTCCAGCGAAGCGGTTGCCCTTATCACCGTGCGTGGGATACCCTGTTTTCTCGAGCGCTGGGGCGTCCCCCTGCACAGACAGACTCTCGGACCTGCGGCGCTGTGATGCCGGCATGGACGGAGCCACGCTCATCGCTATCTCGTATAAACCGATGGGCAGCGATGAGCATCGCAAACCGAGCTGTGGAGTAAGTATAACAGAACATTTCAGCCTTTGTATAGTGAAAACAACCGTATGGCAGCGGGTTCATCTGTACGCATTTATTGCAATATGTTTACTTTGCGGTGAAAATGGATACCAGAAATAGTTCCTCTTTGACTGCCCGAATAAACGATGGAAAAAGCTGCAATGTATATTGGGTATGCAGGGTCAGCTTTTTTGCTGGTGTGGTTATTGTCTCCATTATAAAACTGAGTTTTTAAAGAGTAGCAGAACACATTATCCCATATGAATGGAGGTTGTTATGTAATTAGATGTCGGTATATATTTCGCGCCTATGCACACCACAGCTATGCTCATTGCTTTCTCATTTAACCCTTTGGGTAACAGGATAGCCAAACAAACTCCTCATATAGTTTATTTACGCCCAGAACGGGCTGTGTGGACCGTCGCTTTAACTGAAACACGACAAATGATGAATATCCTTTATTAATTACTGAGACATATTCACAGCGGGATTTCTAAACCATATGCCCCAGATATTACCCTCGGCGGCTTTGGTATCGTTAATCCCTTTGAGAGAATGAAGCGGGAGAGACTGGAAATGATGGCCCATCCGTGGACAGTCAGCCGTGTAGCCAGCGCACTTTTCCCCGGTACCTTTCAAAACGGATTTTGTAGAAAATATTTTGTAGAGATAATAGCTGCAAGAGAACTACAAGGGAAAGATGCAGAAAGAGGAAGATGTAAAGATTTAGTTTAACAGTAGGTGGCGGAATTATGCTAGATGGTAGGAGTTTATCTTCGGCATGTGCAGTTTGCGCGCTTTTCCTGCGCAGTTTGCGTATTCTGCCAGCGGGGGTCAGCAACCTTCCAGTCTATCACGATGGCCAGCTGCTGTATTACGGTCATGCTCACACCCCTGACCCCATAATTATTAGGAGAGTGGAAATATATGTAAAAAGGCTTCCATAAATAAATAAATATAATAATGGGTAACACTTTAGGCTACTTGACGGAACATATAACTCAGTTACTGCTGAATAGGAAATCCATCGTCCATTATCCAAACCGCTTATCCTTACTGGGTCGCGGGAGGTCTGGAGCCTATCCCGGAAGCAATGGGCACGAGGCAGGGAACAACCCTGGATGGGGGGCCAGCCCATCACTGGGCACACTCACACATGCACACCTACGGGCAATTTGGCAACTCCAATCAGCCTCAGCATGTTTTTTTTGGACTGTGGGGGGAAACCGGAGTACCCAGAGGAAACCCCACGACGACACAGGGAGAACATGCAAACTCTACACACAGGAAGCCCAGGCGGAGACTTGAACCCGGGTCCCAAAGGTGTGAGGCAACAGTGCTAACCACTGCACCACCATGCCGCCCCTGAATAGGAAATCATATACAAATATAGTCGCTACTTGAGATTAAATATGCGTCACGATTCATTAATGATAAACGAACATCAGATCAGTATTCCACTTGTGTTATTCATTACTTGTTCCTTCAGTAGTTCACAAAGATTAACAGAATTAACATATATAGTAACATGTATAGTAACTGCTTGAGGTAAAAGGTGCGTCATGATTCATTAATGATAAATTAACATGAGATTATTATGTAACTAAGACTTAGTTTGTGGTTAATTAATACATAAGTAATAGTATACTATATAATGTGTGCCACTTCAAGTGTTACCCATTAATGGTCATCATACAAGTACCATATCGATACAATATATTCTATTTCAAAATTTACCTTAAAATGTGTAATGTACAGGAAACAGTGCTTAATCTAAGGCTAAATAGGCCTATGCTATACATTGTGTTAGGCAGGCATTGAGTTACAATATTGTGTAATTTTTACAGCACAGATACTAGAAGTGATCTGGAGATGCTGAATCAGCAGAGAAACAGTGGGCTGCCTTTGCTGAGTACGGTAGGACCATGACCATTATTTATACCCCACATGTGATTTCAGATCATAGGGGGAGCTGCTGTTGTACCATTGAAGGAGGGTGCCTTACCTGTAATGATATGGAAATGTTAAAAAGGTCAGCGGGTGAAACAGTGAGGTCTACATCGAACCTCGGACATGTTGAGAGGAAAGGAGCCGTCTGCAAAAGTTTTTGGGAAGAAAGATCGGAGCAACTTCTGCAGATAATCCACCATTTTACATGTCAGGAGTTATTGTAACGTGTCTGAATATCTTGCTGATGAAGGTACCTATATGATTCATCAAGTCTGTATCTTGTAGAAAAAGCCCAGGAACAAATTCTGTCTTGCTGATTTCTGTGTAAATGATGGATTAGCCTTGGCACATGTGAAGACAATTAAACCCTGCACTTTTAAATTCTTATTTTATGGGCACCAGTTAATGAGACTGGAACATCTTCAGCAGTATGTGTCATAAAAAAGTGGAATATAGCGTTTCAGGTGTGCTGGTGCTGTCTCACCATGAGGGGGTGTTCTACTGGCACAAAGGCAGGGGGGACTACCCTCTGATTTGACCACAGTGGTTCAAATGAATGCTTCATATTTTCTGTGTTGGTGACTTTACTCCATAGGTTTGTATAAAGAAATGTATTCTATGTTCTGATCTAAAATCATCCCCAGTCATCTTTCATTAATGGTCTTTTGGTCTTGAGTCAGTATCAGCATCAGTCAGTCTGTCTATCCTTTTTCTCCCCATTGATCTGAGTTCCTTTCAAGCGCTGCCGATGAAATGTAATGTATGATCTACCCAGTTGCCACTCAGCAAATTCCGCCTTAAGTCTTAGATGTGAGGTGTAAGGTCACTATAAAGTACAGTTTGTAAATTGGATTTTATGTTGGTTCCACCATGGGCAGAATCCATCAGTTTTTGTTGGGTTCTGTTGGGCTCAGATACCATAGTTTGTAAGCACAGTAAGTCCAGAGATAACTCAGAGATGAACACAGCCTTCCTGTAAGACCAGATATTTTTTTAATAAGAGGTTCTAGTACCTTAGCTCCTAAGGGAGGCTACCGTGTACTGCTTTTGGGTTTATGAAATCCATGGATCACCTCCAGCTGATGAAGTTTTAATGGTCCATACTGTTGTGGGGGTGGGGGAGGGGGGGTTCTGATATATGGCTTCATGAAGATTCACTTACCAGTTCGACCAGCAGCTTGAACTTAAACTGTGGGAGCATCTTTTTAGGCTACTGTTGTCTTGCATGCTAAGACAAAAATGGGCAAAAAGAGGCCAGAGCTGGTAAGATGGACTCCTGTGTGGAATAGAGAAGCAGGACAAGAAAGTGGGAAGGAGGGTTTGACCAGAGGAGCAGTGGAATAGACTTGAAATGGAGCTCCCTCTGAAAGCATCTGCCTCCTGCATAGCCTGACACCAGGAGACTGGTTTAAAAAAAGGCATGGTAAAAATAGAACGGGGAACCTTCAAATGTGCAATGAGGCTTTGTGCCACCACGGGAATTCTGAGCACTGCGGACATGCACCCTGTCTTCACTCTACAGTTAGGTGGGGAGACACAGCACCAAGCCAGGGAGGCCAAAGCTGCAGCAGGACAGGGTCGAAGGGCTAATTCAAGGAGCCCCACTGTGAAGCTTAAATTACTCTGGTTTACAGAAGTTAGTGTGTTAATTCAATATGTCCAGTGTTTGCTTGAGTCCAGCGCAGTCAAGGTTGTTATTATTATGTTTTTTGTATGCGTCGTCTGAACTTTACAATGTATTTCAGAGTAATTCACCTCTTTTTTACATCCTTCTAGGGTCTTGTTACCAAAGGCGTTGTGTTGTTTCTGTTTTCCGGATGCGCTGCCTGGGGAACCTGCGGGTCACCTTGAGTCAGGTGCAAGCACATGCAAAGACACCCGAAAGGCCCTGTATTCCGTCTAATGGCCCCAAGGGTCGTGTCGCATCAAGTTCCTCTCTGTTTTGGCCAGTCCTACTGACTCACCATATCTGCGTATGTACGACCGTCAAAGTATTTTTGCACGTCATGCTTCCATTGCTGACGAGTCTGTGTGGCTTATGTGCACGGGCACTCTGGTCTTCATCTTCTGCCAGAGCAGACTTTCCCTTACTGTCCGCTCCCTGGGGACCTAGCTACAGAAGGCTGCCCCTTATCCTGCTGAACCCTCTCACCCGCTAATGTTTCCCTGCTGACATCGGACACTCGGAGCGAAAGGTGGTCACTTGGCTGGCCTGCGGGCACGCCACATAGCGTCGTATCGGTGTCAGATGGGCAGAGTGTGTGTGGGCATGTCTGTTTACAAAGGCCGTGTGTGATCCTCCTGCTGTCAGTTAAGCTGGCTGTACCAGGCATGTAGCAGATACAAGCTGAACAAAGCTAGCTGCACAGTGGTTGAGGGGGATTCATGTGAACACTCGCTGAAATAACCCTGGCTACAAATATCCAACAATTTATCTTTAGGCTTGCTGTCCTGGCAGGACGGTGAACCAAGTGACATGGTGATGCAAGGAAGGAGCCCAGAACTTTATTGAGATGGAAAAAGGCTCGTATGATCATTGTAGTTAAACACTCCTCAGTCGTGACTCTCTGACCCTAAAAAACAAGAGAGAAAAAGAAAGCAAGACAATTATAGCACTATATAATCTTTGCTTGTGGGGTTTGAATCACATTGGTGTGAATTCTTAAGGCAATCTGAAGGACATCAGAGGACACAGAACAACTGTAAGGGGTATGAGGTGAATCCTTTTTTGTTCATCACATCCGTCCTGCATTCTCTCCAATTGCTGGGTATAGTTTCTAAATTAGGAAAGTACATAGCTATTACGAGTGCATCAGCAACTCGTCAGAATGATGGCTAAGTTTGTGTCGTGGGAGCCCGTCACACTTGTCCTTGGTGCAAGTAGCCTTGATGGCAGCTACGCAACACAGCGTTCCATCCTAAGGCAGGCCGTCATCTGTCACATTGTTCCTCGGGGCTAGGATGGAGTCATTGCCATGATACCTGTCATGCAATTTGAGCTCCAGTCAGGACTAGTGCACCGTCCCACTCTAGGCAGCTAATGAGCGCTAATGCGACTCTGGGAAAACTGTGCCTGAGAGCAGGAGCAAGTAATGAATGCACACATTTGATACACTCAAGGTTACCAGTGGAACCGAACCCCATACCCCCTGAATTGTGTGACTGGAATACAGATCACTCTCCACCCAGACATGTCCCACAGAGGCACAATAAGACTGTCAAACTAAGACGAATCATGCTCAGAGGAGAAGAACATAAGTCTATCTTTGCTCATTGCTTTTCAAAAAAACAAGAAGTCCATCTTCTGGTCATTTACGTGGTACAAGGGATGGGGGCATGGAACCTATTCCAGGTGCCACAACATCAGTTTTAACTGGATACACCCAACTGATGGAGAAATTAGAGAATTAAGGTCCTGTGCAGGAGTACCCTAGAATACTCAAAGGAAACTCACACAGCATGCAAACTCTCTTGACTGAGTAGGATTCAAACCAACCAACTCCGGAGGTGTGAGGCAAGTGTGCTATCCCCAGAGTCCCCAAATCCCAGCATTAAATCCATGTATTTTGTAATTGATTTAACTTTTACATTTTCAGTGTTGAGGTGCCACAAAGCAATTCTTAAAATAAAATAAGGATTAATCCTACAAAAAGCAGACAGGCTGTCTTGGTGCATTCGTTCCTGGAAATGCATTTTCATTTAAGAGTGTTTGGTTTGAACATTGATGGGGTTGAGGTCTCCACCCATTTAGGGGGAAATATGATTATTGGGGGGTTGTATTGCCCGGGGTTGGTTGGGGGGGGGGGGGGGGGGGGGGGGGGGGGGGGGGGGGGGGGGGGGGGGGGGGGGGGGGGGGG
>JABFDZ020000001.1:2976842-2988166 GCA_019775955.2 Pollimyrus isidori
CCCCCCCCCCCCCCCCCCCCCCCCCCCCCCCCCCCCCCCCCCCCCCCCCCCCCCCCCCCCCCGCCATGTGCCAGACACAAGGATTCTGGGAGCCAAAGCATTTAGAGATATGGCCGAACAGGGCGGGGGTTTCTTTAAGGGCCACGGAGGGTTGGCTCACTTCCTCCCCAAACCACTGCAGCCCTCAGCCGTGGCCCCCGAGCCAGGAGCGCCACCACACCCCCAACCCCCCAGAGCACATCCGTCCAAGTTACAGAGCAGAGTGTGGGATCTTATTTGTTTAAAAATAAACCTAAATCTCGCCCAGCATTAATCACCAATATGTCAGGATGCTTATTGTTTTGAGAGGAGCCTGTCGTCAGCTCCTCCCTCCCAAACATAATGGGGCTAAATCCCCCTTACAATCAGGAGCCATAACGCCCCCCCCCCCAGCATAAACGCACCCTCAACAGACAGCAACGGCTAGCCAGGGCACCTCCACCCTCTGGGGAAGGGGGGGGGGGTGGGGGGAGAGCCACCATCTGTGTGTTAGTCATGGTGGTGCCAGGGCTGAGCCAGGCTGGGCCTCGGGAGGAACATGGGGCACCCAGAGCTGGCACAGAGTCTGCCCCCAGCTGGGTAGGATGGGGGGGGGGCAGGTCAGACCCAAGATACAACATGGATTCACACAATGGTGAGGAGGAGGACTGGAGATTCAGAGAGCAGCCCATTTTGTTAGAGGGTGGTGCAGGAGGGGCCCCTCCCCTAGACACTTTCGGGGAGGGGGGCGGGGGGTAGATGTTCTGTTCAGAGCATAAGCGTAGGCCTGTTGGGCCAAATTCATGGCACTGAAATAAATCAGGAGGGGTTTTAACAGGTGCAGCAGCCGCGCCTCCCACCCCCATCCCCAGAGATTTAACAGGGACAAAAAGCAAGCAGAGGCAGTCAGGGAGAGAGCCTGTCATTCCCAGAATTCAGCGAGCCCAGGCCTGTATTGCATGTACAGCGCACTCACTGGCCCTGGGCCTCAGCCAGCTTAGGATTTATGGGGGGGGGGGGGACTCCGGCTTTCCCTATGACTGGTTTACTCAGCCCCAGTGTGAGTGACAGTGAGTGAGTGTGGGAGAGAGAGAGAGCTCTGTAAGAGCGGTCACTGTTGAATAACTTTGCGCAGATGTTTAATCTGTCTCCCCTTAGATTACCCAGTACCCCTACGTTCTACTCACACCTCAGATACAAGAATAACCACAGGTAAGCCAAATCCCCCCACTCCCATTCCTGCCCTCTAGATATCAGAGGGATAAAGACACAGGCAGGTAGAGTGTAGTTAAGAGTGCCCTGTCAACCCCCTGCCCCCCTTTGAGCATCCGGCACGGGCCGGGGAGTCTGGGCTCACATTGGTGCTGCGTGCCGGCGGTGCGAAACAGAGCGTGCTGGGCCCAGACAATGGAACCGGTAGCGGGGGGGGGGGTCTTCACCCTGCAGAGCATGCGGACTCCGGGAAAGACACTGGAGTGTAAATGGAGAACAATGTCAGAGGAGTGGATTTGTACATTGGCCAAAAGGGAACCTCAGGAACAAAGGCGGAGACAGCGGCAGCTCCGCAGTCCACATGAGCTAACCTGCTAACACTCCGCAAGGTACAAACCAATCAGAAGGTTGGCTCAGCACAAAAAGGCGTGAAACGGCGCCTCCCGCTCCCGCCGGGCAGTGACCCGCCTCCAGCGTGAATCACACACCGCTTTCCCTACGGGAAGTGTCTGGGAATGACAAGGCCAGGCGCACACCCGACAGACCCTGTGGGGAACGCAGAGACAGGAAGTGCGGGAATGCAGGGGCTATGGCCGCCAGTGGGATCTGCCCCGCGGGATGTCAGGGGCCAGCGTGGACAAACACCGACGTCACCGCGGGATCAATACCCCAGGACAGCTGGGAAATATTTATTCAAGGTAGTGGAGCCATTTGCCAGGAGGTCAAATCACCCCAAAGAACTAAAAGAACTTCCCTCCCCTGAGGAAGGCGACCAAAAACCATCACAACAAGCAGCACGGCTCATGAAGAAAAAGACTCTCGGGACACAAAGGGTCTGTTTTCCACAACACAAGAACCTGGCTGAGGTTTTGGAATTGGACGGGTCACAGATAGATGACCAAACAGCGATTTGCAAGCCTTTGCTCAACAAACCAACAACTGTACAGTATGACCCACAATCCACTAAAGCAGTGTTTGCCAATCCAGTCTTTGGGGTCCTGCAGACAGTCCATGTTTTTGGTCTCTCCCAGGCCCCAGTATGTAGCAAATACATGGACCGTCTCTGGGTCCCAAAGGACTGGGTTGAGAAACACTGCGCTAAAGAAATAAACAGAATTAACATGCAGTGAATGGCAGTAAGAACCAACACCTCCTCACGACCTTCACAATGACTAGCCAACAGCTGAAGGACAACGAAGCAGGTCGATAAGAGCACACCACCTCGGTCCGGGCTCGGATCACGAGTCGCGTTATTCCCGCACGCCAGCACAGCGCCTGATGCAATGTAAACAAGCCAGAACTGAGGAGCAAGGTCTCAAAGGACTCTGCCGACAACACGCTCGCTCAAGGCAAGAGGCCTCAGTGGATGGGGTGGAGTTTCCAGGGTTACGGGGCTTTACAGCTGTCAAAGAGCCTTTTGGGGGTGAAGCTCTCCAAAAAAGACAGCAAATAGTAATACAATAACCTGAAAATTATACCTCATTATTACAGCCTGTAGGTTTGAGCCAGTATTTAAGGTTCTTGCAACATCTTAAATAAATTTCAATGGGGGGAGGAAAAGGAGGAGTGGGGGGAGAGGGTGCCACCCCCAGCCCCTGAAGCGGTAAAACATCTTCAGAAGGAGCGAGCTGGTAATTTACACTTCAGAGCGACAGTAAGGAGAGGAGAAGCTGAGGTGTCTGGTCAGAGGCGCCTGCTTCCCCCATATGACAATCCGCTTCCACTCTCCCCTTGTTGATCATTGATGGAGGCAATGTCCTATTGCGGTCACCTACCCAGAATCGCCTGATGGCCGCCCCCCTGCGGGGAAAATCTGATCCGCTTAGACCTGGATTTCAGCATTATTTACTGAGCTGGCCTCCTGCTATTTACAGGACAACTATTTCGATACATGTTAGGGCTATAAACAGCCAATCATGTGATGCTTCATTAAAAATCACATGACCGATTTTAGACTAATGAAATGTGTTAGGCAAACTCCTCAGCTTTGCTCAAAGACAGATCTCTTCCTCAGAGGGGACTGAGCTTGCCAGAAAGCCCCCCCCCCCCCTTCATGCTTGCCAGCACGTGGATCTCCCCCGTAATAAAAGAAAATTCTCCGCTGTTTTCCCACTACATCAATCGCGCCTCAGCGACAGTGATGAATGTGTCAAAGGCACCAGCAGGGGCCCGGCGCTGACTCAGGCGAGCCCCCCACTGCCTGCTTTTTAATAGTGAAGCAGTGTCATCCTTTTAAGTGTCGGTAACCCCCCCACCCCCAGAGAACATCAGTCTAAAAGCAGGTTTTCAGAGGGCCTGTGTTAACTTCTTTGCGAGTGCACGTGCGCGTGTGTGTGTGCCTGTGAGTACGTGTGTGTCATGTGACCCACAGTCAGAAACATGGTTATGTCCAAAACAAAATGACCACTCAGCCTTCCCACAAACGCCACCACTGACGAGTCAGAGCCTGTAAAAACCTGCCCGAGATCAGATTTCCAACCAAGCGGTCAAAGGCAAGCATGAAAAGTCAGCAGAGGATGGAAACAAGCAGTTTTATAGTATTTCATAAAATCTGTGATAATGGGGAAATCATATACAGGCCGTTTTAATAAATCCAATCCTCTGTACACATACTCCCAGGCTCGCGTCAATCATAAAGACCACCAGGTGACTGTAGCCGCATAATTACCAAGAGTAGTAATTTAGTTTTATAAATCACATTTGCGAGGGTATTAATGAGGTTTTTGTGAAATTAAAGGACAAAGGAGGACAAGCAGGCAGATACATCAGCTGTTCGCTGTACCGTCCTAGTGATGGACATACAACTTCACATGATGGAAACGTCTGTGCTTCAGTACTGAGTAAGCGGCCAGGCATTCGAGGATAAAAGGTTATGCTTTACAGCCTTTACACGCCCAGATGTGTCGGAATGTGCCTTACTGTCGTCACCCCCAATTATTAGTTCATTGGCATTACCCTCCAGGAAGGGACTTTAAAATACTACAGCCCTCTATAAGGTCAGGTTTACCTCATACCTAATGATTTTTTTTCGTGCATTTTGAGATTGTGATCCTGGCAAAAGTGCCGTTTTATCAATTCTGTTTATTAATAATTGTATATAAAGGTGTTAGACGAGACGCTGGCAAACAACCTCAGCGCCATTACCGCGTACCGGGAGCAGCCCGTGTTTGCTTACGGCAAAAAGAGGTAAAAGAGGCGTATTTCTGACAAAGTGGCAATGTAAACAAGGCTGACAGTGATAAATTACGGCATTCGATTTGCTGTGAACGTTGCGTGTCACCTTGGATGAGGGAGCCTACTAATCAGATTAAGATAATCCTGGAAACAGGTCCCTTAAAGCGCGTTCACGGATTTTATCAATTAAATAACTATTTATCGGGGGCGACAGAAGACGACACGGCGGGAAAGCAAACCTAGTGAAAAACATGATGTGCCCCATCCCCCACTAGCCCGGACAACAAAGTTAAAACAGCTACCTGTGCGTTTAATTCGGCATATCAATATGTAGGCAGACCTGGATCGCTGCCGATTTCCATTTTAACAAAAGCCGACGCTGCAAAGATCTAGCAAGCTTATTAACAAAGCAAAGGACTTCCAACTTCTCCCAAACTGAAAAAAACAGCCTGTGGTCGCGCCCCCTCCCCTCACCCCAATAACAAAGAGGAGGAATGGGCTGTTGGGGGGGGGGTGTTGATGCATGATGTTGACCTTAATCATTTTCCCCCTGTCCCATTACTCTTAGAAAGATCAAACAAGCTCAATTTCTCTAACAGAGTTCGTTTCAGGCAAAGCAATCTGGGATAATTGCTTGGTTAAACTTCCAACAGCGATATACCGGATTCATAATGATGACTTTAATATAGGACGCGCAGAAGCATGATGAATTACACAAAGTTATTTGCACATAAATAATACCACGCGTGTCATCCCGGCTCCAATAAACCCTTTCCGACAGCTGAACTTTAGTTCAGCATTAAATAAATTACAGCAGATTAAATAATGGTAGTCAAAGTACGCGTTGGATGAACGTGACGGTGTGTATTTTTAACCATGAACGTAACAAAGCAGAACTGGGGCATATAGACGGGCAACAATAAAATGCCTCCCTGTCGTGAACTTGAATTTTCTTCACCTTAAATTACAACGAAACGAGCGACTTTCTAGGAAATAACAGACAAGCGGTCGCCGATAGCTTTCAATTCTCATGCAGTAAATAACTGAGATAAACGAAAACATTTGTCCGTCCGGCGTGACGGAATAACAAACAATTCGGCTTTAATATCCTGACAAACTGCTGAGATGTGAACGCAACATATACGGCTGCCGATCGCGGGGTAAATATTTTGCCAGTTTGCTCATGACGGTAAACAAAAACAGCATTAAACAAAAAAGGAAAACAAACGGGAGAAGCCGAAGCACATGGCCGCACCGCATCCATCACTGAAACCCTCATTTACAAAACGCAGAAATCACGTTTCAAACGTACGTGCAAAATGCCCGGCACACCGCCCGTCTGTAAAATAATTCTATCTGTACATTATGCTGCGATCGTCAGGAGACCATCATTAATTGCTTCTGGCTGATAAAATAATTAGCCCAACTAGCTAACTATAGCTAGCAAACAATATCAGAAGTTCTAAACTGTTTAGTCGTGGGCTTGTTCACGATTTCAGGGGCGAGTGAATAGGAGACGAGCGATGTGCATGTGTCAAGCAAAAATATTCATAAAAAGAGCAAATGAACACATCAAATTTACCTCGATTTCAAAGTCTGGAAGATTGAATGCTGTCCTGAACAGCGAGCAAAAGTGCGCTATGGCGGGGACTTCCCACCAAGACTGGATCTCTTCCACAGAAATTGTACATCCCTGGGACATCTTCCAACTGCAAGTGTTCTAACTTTGTCTGTCACATCAGAAGAGCGGGTCAGCATCAGCCTAACGCGCCCAACGCCGCTTAAATTTATAACTTGTTCAGATGAAACAAAGTTGCTGTTGTTGACCTTCCATCCGGCCAGTTGCCATTGCAACCCTGAGAGCTCCAATCTGCTTCAATCTAAATTTCACAAGCAGGGAACAGATGGGGGGGCGCTACCAATTCGAGGAAGGGGGGGTCTGGTGGCCCAAGCGAAATATGTCAATAGGACACTTGAAATTATCGTCCTTATATTCTTCATTATCATCATGTTACTCTGTGTCGTGTTAATTAAAGAGTAGCTGTTGTAATCGGGCACTTTGAATATGGCGACATTTTAACTGTTATGGCAAAGTAGAACAGGCAGTAGCTACCTTCGGCGCGGGGTGGGTGGCTCCCCATTTAAAGGGAATGGTGGGGCGGTGTGGGCCAGTTCGGGAGCAAAGAAAGTGGGGTTTGCTCTGTGCTCATATGAAGAGATCAATGTAATCAACTAATTTAAAGCGGCATATCACGGCAAGAGAAGGGACAATGCAAGTCAGAAAGAGTGCGGAAGATATTTCTGTCTCCCTGTCTAATTTACTTTTTATTTCTATTGCAGCGACACTGCGAAATTGTTTAATGAACAGTTCTGTTTTAGACAATAATGCAATTCATTATAACCGTTATAAATCCGTTATATTAAACGACTGTTTATTTTACAAAAACATGTAATTACACGCAAACCTGCAGGGTAAGGTGGACCGCTTATCCATTTTATTAATTTTATATTTCTTTCTTAGTGTATTAGTTTAATGTGGCACATTTTTTCTTTGTGAGTTATCTCATGCTTTTAACTCCCCCTGTAGCTGAAAAAGTTAAATGCATGCGTGGATACTTTCCTAGATGTACTGTACGTGCAGTTTAAATTTTCTACAAATTTGCTAGAGACAAAGTTATATTTTTTACCAGGCCGTCGATAGACAGTAACCCTTTGTTGTCAACGAACCAGCCCCCATGAATTAGACTCTACATTTAACCGCGTGTCATGACACATGGGAAGGCGCAGAGTAGCGTGATGTTCAGGATCCCGTAAGAGCAATGAAGGGATTCAGATTTGACCCACTTTAACTGAATAACATTGGTGCTGCTGGTGGCAGACAGCTGTCACTGTTCAGTCAATGCTGTGATGGGGGTCCCGTCCCCCGGGGACTCCATCTCGTGCTGTAACGCAATGTTGCTAGGAGACAGAGCGTGAGGATGCCCACAGTGGACGAACTTCGCTTCGACAATCGCTATTTGTGCTCCTGAAATACACTTCCAATATACAAGCATCCATCTATCTTTCAACCGCTCATCTGCTAGAGCGTTACGGCAATGCAGAAACATTCCCAGCCTGAAGAGTAGGCTCCTTTCGGAATAATCATAATTTCATCCTCTGCGCAAAGCATGTTAGTACAGTACGCATGTCATTAACCCTATGGATTTCAATGTAATGCAGTTAAATTTCCAGTAATTTATAGCCTACTTAAATGGTCTGATATCTTTGTTTTTAATAAAACTATAACTGTTGAATATTTAATGTTTGTAGTATAGATCTTTAAGTGATGTGGCATATTTGTCTATGATCCTGACGTGATTTTAAAAAAATCGCTCCAGAAATCAATAATGTATAATATCATCTCATTCATCTTAAATTTTCTGGCTCTGCTGGCAATTTTGTATGTAGCAGTTACACCGAATTATGCAGTTAGTTTTTCTACTGATAATTTGAGATATTTATTATTATTTAGTCCTTCTGTATTCAGAAGACGCTTTTACCCAAAAAGCAGGATCAGCCAGTCCCTGGAGCTGCTGGAGATTAGGCACCTTAGGATCACACCGCTGTTACCTGGGATCACACCAGCGACCTTCTGATGATGGGCACGCCACTGTTACCTGGGATCACACCAGCGACCTTCTGATGATGGGCACGCCACTGTTACCTGGGATCACACCAGCGACCTTCTGATGATGGGCACGCCACTGTTACCTGGGATCGCACCAGCGACCTTCTGATGATGGGCACGCCACTGTTACCAGCTAAGCCACATACCACCATTGATGAGATAGTGAGTTAATGATAATTTTTTGTTAGTATCAATCCATCCACTCATATTCAATAACTGCCTATTCAATGCAAGTAGCAAAAGAACTTGGAGCCTATTCCGGAATGCAGAAGGCAAGAGGCGGACAACTCCCTGCACGGGATACTCAACCAATTAGAAGGGACACACTCACACAATCCATCCAATCATCCTTCCATCCATCCATCCATTCTTTTTTTAATGGTCTATCTTGGACTGCATGGGTTGTATGAGTGTGTGGAGCTAGTCTTTGGTAGCACATGGCAAAATGCTGGTTTACACCCTGGACAAGATGCCAGTCTTTTGGAGGGTGCATGCACACATCCTGTCAAACAGTAGGGGTAAAACAGAGTAATCATTTCCCCTAAACTGCATGTCTTTGTACTACACATAGCAACCCACGCAAATTCACAGTGAAGTTCCTACACATAGAGGAAGCAGTGGGCATCAAACCCACAATCCTGGGGGCGCGAAGAAGCAGCTTTACATGAGCATGTGTAATCTATGTTCCCAGTGGCATAAAAGTCTGGTTTTCTAAGATGTTTCATGATTTCTAGCAGATTTTCTGTGATCGCCTGTTTCAGTCATCAATGTGCGCCGCTCAGAAGCATGCATCACAAACAGCTGAGTTGCATCATTTCTTCCCCGTCTCGCTTGTCCTCTGCCTTCTTTTTTTCCTTTAAGCCCTTTTATCACTAGATTTTCCATTTGTAGCAAGTTTTACGAGTCTTTTGGATTTTTTGCTTGTTTTTGATTGGCTTGCTGGAGGTCATGCGGTGTCCAATTACATGCAGGCACTCCAGCAAACAGGTTGATGAAGTGACTGGTTGTAACCTGACACCATTGACCTCAGTGGGTGGGGGGGTGCCCTATCTCTTACCCTCTGTTTGGCATTGGTCTTCTGGCTCAGCTAGGGGCCATCCAGGGGCTCCAAGCATTAACCCTTAATGCAGTCTAAGGCGCCAGGAATGAGTGCCAGTGACAGTAGACTGACAAGACACGGCTAAACACATCAGTGCTCCATTTTATATATTAAAAACATTCAGCCAAGATGAAATGGGGAATGATCCAGATAGATAGATAGAAATAATTTGAACAGTAATTAATCCTACTCTGTAGAGCACTTGATGATAGATATGGAGAATAACAGCAGAATAAGTCATCATGCTAGCCTAGCGCCCCTGAGTTCTTGTGACATATTACCCACGGTGGCCATTGTTGATGACCATTGATCTGTCGACATTCATGCACAAGTATGAGGGCTTCACCTGAACCCGACACAGGCATGTCATTTTCTGTGATTCATTTTATGTGAGGGGTAAGTCCAGAATTACCAGAATTACCAGTCAAAATGGAGATTTTGAAGGACGGCCATGGGCTGTGGGCTGCAGCTTTGGGGGAGTGACCTGGGGCATGGTAGCCAATGGGAACATCCACCTGAAAGGGAGGCACTGAACATCACTGGGCACCGGTGTGGGCCCAACTCAGCAAGGGTATTTGGGGGGGGCGAGTTAGGGCAGAGTGGCAAAGGGAGGCCAGTCAGAAATGTTGTGAGGGGCCCAGAAGAATGGAGAGAAGGAGGCCAGCTGAGCGAGGAGTAGAAGGGGGGAAAGAAGGAGAAAAAAAACAGAGAGGAGATTATGGCTGACCAACTGGAAAAGAGAGGACCCCTAAAGGAAGAAAAGGATGATGAATAAAGGGGAAGCAGGTGAATATGGAAGTGCTGCGATGTATTCTGCTGCGCTAGAATGTAAGACAGCAATCGAGATGGTTCTGTGAACATATTTAGTTGCGGTACACTATTGTGAAGATTGAGGGAGTTTGCCGGGAGTGGGGGGGGGGCCAGGGGCAGATTGGCCCAGGCTGGGGGGCCCGAGGATGCTGGTCTGAGACATTTGGGAGCACAGGTTGGCAGACAGAGTCAGATGACCTCTCCCTCCGCACGTGTTTTTCCCGAGCCACACATCCCTTGGGTCGCAGGTAGCGGCGGACAGAGGGATGTACTTTGATCTCTCTCATTTAAACTCTCATTTTTGTCATGCTGTCTTGCGTGTCAGTCACCCTGGCAGGAGAATGATGTGCGGTGGCCGGCGGGCCTGTCCCACACCTTCTCGGGCTCCGGATGGGCCCTTGCTGACCCGCGGAGGGACGGCTGTCGCACATTGTTACACTTCCCACATGACCCAGGAGCCACACACTCTCCTTGCTTTGGCAGTCGGGTCTGGGACAGGGCGCTTGTGTAAACACAGAATCAGTCGGTGTGCCCCCCCAACCCCCCCGGCCCATCCTGCTGCGTGATTGAATCCCTCTCCCCTTGTCCTCTTTCACAGGGGAGCTCCTTGCCTCCATGGCCTGCCAGCTCCCCCCCCCCTACCCATCAAGCCCAGACTCACTGGGCCGGGGAGAGTGGGGTTGCCTGGGAGACGTGCAGGAGGCCAGCCCCCTTTCCCCGCAGCCCTTCACGGCCGGCTGCGCAGCCGGAGCCACGATCGCGGCAGCTGTCGCACCCCGGGGCTGCGTGAGCAACCGGGAGGGAAGCTTTCAGACTCTATAGAAAACCCTCCCCCCCCCACCCACACACACACACACACACACACACACACACATACAGTGTCCTATGGCAAAATCCGCAGGGTGGTATTCGCTGGGCTTGAGAAACACACGGGTGCACGGCTGTCATCACCGGTCGGATGCTGTTACACTGTCACCAGAGGTGCCTGTAAAATTCAGCCTGCCCATGTATGTGTGTGTGTGTGTGTGTGATAGCCGCCTAGGAGCATGGGAGAGAGACTCCACCATGGTCTCTACACACAGCCCACCACCCCCACCACAGCCCCCGCAGCACTCACACATGTGAGGCTGATCCAGTGACTACGTGCAGAAGTCAGTCACATGTGATTCACCCACCACCCCCCAGCTGAATCATAATTTAAACTTGTGGGTGTGAGTCTGTTTGTTCCCGTTGTGGCCACTTAAGGGATTAGGCTGAATGGAGGAGGGGGAACAGAAAAACCACCCTGCTGTACCCAGAACTTCTCTGGACTTCTGACAGAAAGCTACGTATAGATGGGGGTAG
>JABFDZ020000001.1:2988191-3005413 GCA_019775955.2 Pollimyrus isidori
TATCTGTGGCAGAAGTTGGTGTCTGTCTGAAAGGAAAAAACAGAAACACAAAACACAACATTAAGGCTGTTCTGGCAAGCAAGTGCCGAACTGGCCAACGGCCTTTGTCATTAAGGCCAGCAGATGGCGGCTTTTGAAATCAGCTGTGCTGGTGGCTGAGAGCTGGACACCCGGGCATCCTGCAATGCACACTTTTCAGCACCAGAGGGAGTCAGTCCGTGATTTAAAATAGTTATTTTTTAACTAAATAAATGTGCCCTGATGCAATGACAGCATTCATTTTTCCCCACCATGATGATGCAGGAATCTGAACCTTGATGGAACCAAAGATTTTGTCTTTGCCATTAATTTCTCAGATTAAGCACTACTTAATTTCTCTACTGAATTTCCCAGAGGAATCTTCCCGAGGGATTAATAAAGTACTATCTATCTATCTATCTATCTACTTATATTTATTTTGTTGCATAACATCCTCTTTAACTCACATCATGTCTTATTTCATGTTTAAATACATTACTTTGAAATACCATTGTGTACAAAATGTGCTATACAAATGAACTTGCCTTGTTATTACACAACTATCCCTGTTTGTGGGGGTGGCCCCTAAAAATTCTCTAGTTCCAGTGGATTGGTATCTGCCTATTTAAAGCTTTGCCTCTGTTTCCTGGTGACATTTCCATATTATTTTCTTCAAGTCAGAAAATCATAGCGAGCATTATTGTTTCATAATATTAACATAGTGCAGAAGACCACAGAAGACCAATCAAACAAAAAAATAAGTTTTGTGTCATAGACATGTTGTTATTTCCATCTCGGCAAATATCCGATAGCCAACACACAACAAAAGTGTTAAAAAGAAGCTGTGGACAATGAGAATGCACCCTCCTGCCATTAAGATACTTGAAATTTCCACAAATACACAGTACAATATAGAAAACAGACAGATGCAGGTCACATGGTGCTTACATCACATTTTCCGAAGGGGGTTAAATCTTGTATTTTATCAGTTTATAACACGGCTGGATTGACTGTACATAGTGACAATCGGAAAAAAGATATATCGAGCTGACTGGAGTATTTGTTGGTTCATCATTGGTGGTACAGTTGTTTGTTTTATAAAATAATTTAACAAAGCACACTGGAGTTGAGCCAGGATTGATCCTGCAGTGGATAGGGTACTGTGTTATGCGGAAAGACATTCATTTATACCAAAGGGAATCCCTACTATTCAATAATATTCATTTACCATGCAGCCTGGTATCACCAGGAGTTACAGTGAAATGACACAGGATGGCAAATAACAGCCAATGGATATTCAACACAGGCTTCAGGACACTTAAGGAAGCAAATCTGCTGGCTCTGTGCCTTGGGTAGCTATGAAAGTTCCACATTTATTTTACCTCAACACACACACACAAAACAGCAGCAGCAAACAACAGAGCCTGCTTTCCATTCAGGAATGTATTTTTTTCCTCCCCAACATACACGGGCTATGGGACCCTGGACCTTGAAACCGACACCTTGATAAACATCACTGTGCTTTAAACTGCACTGCCCATTCTGAAAAGAGTCCGTTAATCCAAGAACTTGCGGTTCTGGTTCCTCCCAAAGAGAGCCACTCGGATTTCTGGCATCATCTAGGCAAAAGGAGAAGAGATTATTAAAGTCTGAATCTGCAGAGAAGAACTGCTCTATCAACATCTACAGTCCATATTAGAGGTCGACTGATATACCAGGAAATGCCAGGTGCAATATCTGCAGCAGGCTGGTGAGCTTGGTAGGAGTTTGATGCTAAAGAGATTCTGATGCTGCTACTGTTATTGTTTACAAGTTTAAATTGTTTACAAGTTGTGTTTTTTGTTATTTAAGTAAGTTTATACATTCCCAGCCTTCTCAAAGCCCGTCCTGGGCGTAGGAGGTCACCCTGCACAGTACCTGTTGGGCCATAAGGTCCAGCCTGCTCTCCAGGGTGTTGGACACCTTGATCTTCCCATCAGCATTGTAGATCTCGATTCCGCCAGAGCTGTGGACACACACAGTCATGGGGCCTGCTCAGGGACAGGGCACTCTTTAAGTGTCCTTCTGTCGTCTTACAGAATGTCAGCAATCCCACAACTGCCTGAACTAGGACACGCACTTATACCGTGTCATAACCACAATGACGATACAAATTTCTGTTTTGAATAATTACATCACAGCTTACACTTATCTTGTAATCATAGGATTTTCTTGGAAATGACAGATTTTTCTTTTTCCCCTTAATGGGGTGGGGAGCTCGGGATTAGTCTGGTCGGTACCAATGTTGAAACCAAACCTGTGCCCTTCGATTACAGAATGTAGCTCAAAAGGTACAACAGCAGATCCTTGCATAGGATTTAGACTTGCAACTTTCTGGACCTCTAGCCAAGCAAAGGGGGGAGGGGCACCTACATGTCAGGAGACAGGAAGTTGTCCTTGTCAATGCGCACCTCGATGTTGTCCTTGACAGCAGCTTTGTAGACAGGAATATTTTTCTGGACTGCAGCCTAAAATTGTAAAAAGACAGACCACCATGCAAATAATGCAGTTGCTGCAGTCCTACATGCAGCCCTCCGAGGCACGCTGTGCGGAGCACACTCACCTGCACCAACGCCACATCCTGTTTGCGGCAGCGGATGGCCACTTTGGGTTCCAGAAGCTGGTACAAACCCTGAAGTTGCAGCAGAGGGACCGTGTCAGAAACGTCCCGTTCAGGAAGCAATGGCGAGACTCCCAGAGTAGCACACCTGCACAGGGGAGCCTCCCACAGGTGCCAAGAAGACGGAACACACGGGGCGGCTCACCTGCAGAACCAGCCCATCCATCAGCACCGAATACCGCGCTGGGTCTCGGGCAATGTTAGCCAATCTCTGGCGAGCCTCGTTCAGCATGTCCTGGACACACACAGCAGGAAAAGGACACCACTGTCTCATTAGGTCTTTGGTGGCGATCAGCATACGATCAGGAAGCTTACTCATAAGGTCTAAGCTACACACCATGATCATATCGTCACGAGCCTTCAACACCTTCAGCCGTGCCTGGTTCATCAGGTTGGACATTTGTCTGTGGGGACACACGGGCTGAGATGTCAGCAGCACAAGCACACAGCAATTCTGGACTCAAAAACACGAGGAAACCTTCTTTAACCGGCTAGGTAACTGTTGCTTCTCCACAATCCCCCTTCTGGACACAGATGATGCTTCCACTTTAAGGTCTGATGAAGTGTCTCGTCCAGGACGGACGTCGGCTGACTCACATCTTCTTTTGCTGCTCGATCTGCTTCTCCTTTTTTTCATAGTACTCCATGATCTTCAACCTCTGGGTCTGCACCAGACGGCCCTTCTCGATGTTGAACTCTTCCTCCGCCTGCAGGGGGAGACACACATTGTCACCCTTGTAAGCACTTTCAACGCAAGCTCGGTCTACATGATACCCAAAAATAGGCAGAATTTAAAATTACTAAAAATAGCTGTTACAGTAAATTCTGGCTTCAACCACTTTTTTTAACTAAATGAAGCCACGTTTCCATGAACATCTGCTAAATATGGAAAACATATTACCTTGGCATCGATCTCCTCCGCTTTCTCATTGGCCTCTTGCTCTATAAAAGCCATCATGTGCTTGATCTTTCCAGCAGGGCAAAAAAAAGTGAAATTATGAACGATGAAACAAAACCAAACAGTCGCGGTCAGTCCAGTGCCTCCATTTCAGACCATTATTTTTCTCTCATTTTGTCTCAGACTGTATGCACTACATTTCTGCAGATCTACTTGAAATTTGCCAGGTAAATCACTACTGTAAACCAAAAACCACCTGAAAATCCTAAGCAATTACTGTTATGTACACTAGGAGACGTTCTGAAATATATCGCATAGGAAACTGCACAGTAAACGACACAAGTTGACACTATAAAAACCTAAGAAAAACGGCAAAATATCGTGATTGAAATCCAGTGCCAACTGAAGGCTGAGGTTTTATCGAGACACTACGTGTTGCTGGAAATATTGTTTCTTCTTTTCCGGTCTTGTTGATTATTGCCTGTACGCGCGTTAGCATGACATAACCGGGTGATTAAACGAACCTTTCCAGCAATCTCATCACTCTGCGGTGCAGTTTATGGTCAATTCATATGTAATATAGGCAGTGACACAACGGCTGTTTTACAAGCATAATCATCCGCAGGACTGACGTTTGCTCGATGCCACCAATATTATCCATGAGATGCGCTTGAGGAGACGCGGGTGGCCGGAGACGGTCTAAGGACAATCAGCAAAGCTGACACTCATCCCAGCCCTGTTATCCTGTGTGAAACCCCGTCTGCATCCATCGTGTGAAATTAAACATTACACCGAGCTGTTCCCCTATCTAATTCAAGCGTAGAAGGGCAGATCTAAAAGTATCTATAATAAAAAGCATCGCTATGCCCCAAATAAATGACATATTGACAGGGATGGCTGATTTGCGGGGGACGAATAAAAGGTTACATTTTCAGATCGAGATCATGCATGAAACAAACACTTGTGATCCCCAGACAAGCAGGCGGATGTACACGTTAACGTGGTGTAAATATACGCCAATGAGTACCTGTTTCTGTACGTCGGCATCGCTGAGCGCCATGGCTGCGGCTGCTTAGAGGATTGCAGATAGCCGGGAATAAAATGTCGTGTAATTTCCGTCCTGCAGTTGCAGTGTGGCCTCGGGTTTTCGATGATCTGTAATTTTCTGAGTCTCACCCTCGCTGAATAGGTTTCTGTAGGACAGCAAGGCAGTGATGTACCTCAGTTGCCGCAGTCACGATTATGTTAAAAAAAAAAAGCACAGGACGTATCAGCTGATCCCCGGCCAGTCAGTATGACGATCGGAGCGGGTCCGTGTCACATGGTGCGTACTGCCTAGTGAGCCAGGGAACGAGAGGGAGAGGGAGAGATTTACATATCAAGGACAGAACCCATATTGCGGACCGACTGCTACCCGGAGAATTAATTAAGAATTAAATATTGCTGTTTATCATCGTCATCATATATGTACATTGATGAAGTTTGCATTTAAGTCATTAGAATAAATGAATATTTTGAACCCTATCGTACTATTATGTTTGCACTGGACAGTTGTCTTTCATTCTTGTTTGCACTGTGTTCTGTTCCCTGTAACCGTTTCTGTGTTGACTGTTAGCACCGGACCACAGTCAATTCCAGTATGTTCACTTACTGCAATAAAGAGTTCTGAGTAAATAACCAATAATTTCTATGTAGGCCCAGACATAGGTTATGCGGTTTGTTTCATATTACCCCTGCACTGATTTACACAGTTTAACAATATGTTCATTCATTCATTCGTTTTATTTGTTTGTATGTTTGTTTATTTTACGTGAGAGCAAGGTTAGATCCTAATTTCTAAACATTCATCTCAAAGGTATTTTATTTGATTTTGGTTAGATTAAATCTCAGTTGTAGCGCTATATTGTATTAACAGCGTATTAACCCGGCATCTTCCTAGCTGCTTCCTCGACTCGCATTACTTAGTCGACAGTTGGTAAAATCGCGTGAATTAGGCTAAATGAGTAAAGTTTACTCAGTACACGTGCGCATACAGCAGTATCAGTACAAGACTCAACCACGAGGTGGCAGCACAAACCTACTCGTTCTGTGTTTTTAAAGTTATTTCAAATCTTTTTAGGGTTTTCTGCAACATGGATTATGATTCAATAGCGTTATAACGGTCTCTACAAAGTTAGTGATTTATGCAGAAATTGTAGGAAGTCTCGTAGAATTGAACGTATATGGATTTATCTATATCAAGACAACTGGTAAAGAGGTTACTTTTGAGCCCTTTTCCCCAGCGAGCCCGAATGATCCCCCTGGTGTCTGTATTCACAAAGTGACTGCAGGTCTCTCTATAGCCACACGTCGGCTTTTTTCAATTAGACTGAATGTAGATGATTACTGGGTGAGACACGAAAAGTTAAAGCCAGTATAGAGTGAAGAGGACGTAAAGTATTTCCCATTTGTTTAACGCTATTTTAATTGAAGTGGAGTGTATTTAGTAGGTGTATTTATTAACTTGTAGAGAATAAGTGATCGCTAGAAACGAAGATTGAAGGTAAGCATGTGTATGGGGACTCGGGAATTGCAGCAGTCAGCATAAAAGTTTGTATGGAAGACTTTGATGTCTCAGCTGCAGGACGTTTGACTGGTGTGCGACCAAACGCCACCTTATTATCTTCATTATATGGGAAATATCTGAATCTTGAAGCGATGTGAAATTTAACATAACCCTTTTAATAAAATCTATCCTGGATGATCTATTACAGGGAAAGATGTTTACGTGTTTGAGGACGTTGCACGTAAAATAAGCAGCGGGTTTTACTAGGTATTTTCTCCTTCTGACCTCTGCAGGAGTGTAACAGCTTTGAAATACTGGGGAGAGATTGCGTGGTCGTTCATCAATATATGATGGTTTTGTCACTCATTTGTTTTAACACAAATTGTGTTCAGAAAACAGATTACTGAATAGTAAAAGTAAGTGCGGAACACGGTGCGCTACCTGGAATTTCCATCGGTCGGTCTTTATCAGCAGCTGCTTTGGTCATTTTGCTTTTTGCCTTTTATGACCTGTTCTTCACGGACACGCTCTGGCGCAGCCCTGAGATGCACCACCTGCTTTCCTCCTGATTTCAGGTCTTTTAAACCCCGAAAGACAAACTGCTCCCAAATGGCTTCCCTTGGCTCCCTCACCTCCACGCCCGCGGGCTTTCATCTGGAGACCAAGTACATCGTGCTCAGCTACCTGGGTCTGCCACCGCCCAGCATGCCAGGGGGGGCATGTGCCTCTGAACTTCCAGGTGAGGGGGTATACTATGTGGGTTGGAGGGGTCCGCAGTCATGTGCTGGGAGTCCTGAGTATGATGGACTTGTAGGGTGGGGTTGTACAGTAGGGTTCAGCCTCTGACAAAGAGGTATTTTTGACTTGGTTTTATCAAAAACCTTTTGATTTTGATTGGATCAAACTGTTTTCTGTCTGTTCCTGGTAGTACATCCAGGTATTTTAGCCAGTGCTAGCTGTGCGGCATGGCACAGTGTGACCTATCTATGTGATGGAAGACCTTAGATTAGCGGGGATGCATATCATGTGACAGGCAGTCGGCTCTGCAGCATCTAAGTCGCTGTCGATGACTATGTGGAAAAACCGACAGCCTGAAATGATGGGGTGATTTTAATAAGGAAAGTGATGAAAAGATCCTTACGTAAAATTAGTGTTTATTGGAATGTGAGGTTCGGACATGAATGTGAGACCCTGGAAAGGAATGCATGATGTGTTTGTCTGTGCTTTCCATGTCACAGTGGAAAATCCCTGTGTACGCTTGTCATAGCCCAGTGTCTTTGTATATTTATCGTGGTTTGCATATTATATTATGTTTTTGTCAGTGTCTGTCCGACCCAGCCCTTTAGCTCTCTTCCCCTTTTGACCAGTAGGTGTCGCTGGTCATCCTGTTTTTCCTCTCTCTGTCTCATAGTCCTTCTGCCCTGTTTTCCCTGCTCCCTGGGCCACTGCATAGCTCTATGGGTTCAGTGTGTGACTCAAAAGTTGTAGCCTGTTTGTTTTTATTTATTGGTTCTATTTCACTAGTATCTATTATCTATCTTTGTTTTCCTGTTGAAGGTTTGCTCTGCTCATGTCCTTTTCTCTTCTGGTTATGCTTGTACTTTTATTCCATATTAATTGTCCTAGTTTTGTATTTCTCAGTGTGTGGTTATTTCACGTTGTACCTTATTTCCACCTGCATGCTGTGCTATGACAGTTTGTGTTTGAAACACCTGTAGGGATTTAAGGTGAGAGGCTGGGAGGGAGAACATGCAGGGTAATTTGAGAGCCTGGGGAAAATAGATGTTAGCTATCTGGCTGATTGTAAAACATGTCATGTAATGTTTCTCCACAGCCAGTGGTCACTGGAGACAGGTTAAATTTACAAAGTGAATCAATTTGTGAGAGTGATGCTGAAAACTTTGGTATCAGTCAATTATTACATCTTGCAGGCTGTGATTTCCTTAGAAACGCAAGCAAAAATCAAAAACAAGTCTTCATACTTTTGAAAAGGTGAAGTTGCATTCTCATGGGTCTCCTGCCAAGGTTTGTTTTTCTGGATTTTAATTTGCACACAGGGCTGTAAAAGCGCGTGTAGACATGCATGTGCACACATCTCCCAAGGTGAAGGTAATCACTGCAGACACCACCATAAACAGTTCATGCGTGAAATTTAACCTCTCATTTTCTTTTAAATGTTATCGCGGCTTAATTTGTGGCAGCCGGAGGAGTGCTTACGGTGTGAAAGGTGGCCATGCTACCAGAACACTGATTCTGTCCTGCAGTCCATGGTTCTGTTCCTCAGAGTTGTCAAGAAAGTAACCCAGAGATCAGCTTGGGGAATATCTGCGAGTGCTGTCGTCGTAACAGCGTTGAGGGACCATAGGTTGAGGTGTTACTGTCCCTCACAGTATGTGGGGGGGTGGTGTCATAAGGCCTGTTGGAGGTTCAGAGGCCTGCCAGCATCAGCCAGGGACGGCAGTCTTTGAGCCCCATTTTCCACCCGGTCACTCCGCATTCCGACAGTCTGTCAGGGAGAATCGCTGCAGGCGTGGAGCCAGCAATCGGCCTGCCGGGGCAGCATGGCGCTCTGTCTGTGGCTGTGTGCCCCTGCTGGTGCACGTCAGTCACTGTCTCCTTGAATGGTTACCTTAATGGTAACACGTTATTGCTGGGGTACAAATACTTACAAGTAATAATTCATGAACATATATAGTCGCTATTGGAGATAAAAGATGCATCACGATTCATTAATAATGAACAAACATGAGATCAGTATTTTGCCGGTGTTATTCATTACATTTTGCCTCAGTAGTTCACAAAGCTTTAGAGAATCAACAGATGTAGTGAAATAGTAACTGCTTGGGATGAAAGATGCATCGCAATTCATATCAGTATCATATCGGATATCAGTATTCAATTTGTATACATTATTTGTTCCTTCAGTAGTTCGCAAAGGCTTACAGAAATAACGGATATATTAACAAATATGACTGATAAAATCTGTCACAATTAATTAATTATGAATTAACATTAGGTCAGTGTGTACTGTAATTAAGGCTTGGTTTGTGGTTTGATTAATACGTAAATAATAGCATAGTATTTTAATACATAAATAATAGCATAGTACTGTGTTATTTGCACCCCGTTAAGCAAAGTGTTCCCACTGAAATTAACCCTTTGAGGGCTTGCTAACCCCCCCATGCCTCTTGCTGCTGGCTTCTGTACCCTGTGGGTGACACTATCTTGTCCCCTGCAGCAGAGGCCCGGTCCGTGCCAGAGGACAGGGAGGGTGAGCGCTGCCGGATCACGGAGGAGGTGCGAGAGGAGCTGCAGCGGACGGAGGGCAGTGTTTCCACGTGTGAGTGTGCTGCCGCAGCCCATTGTAAATTAGTCTAACTGCCAACTGATGCTCCAGTCATCCTGCAGCCATGTGTTCAGTTTTCTCAAGCGTACAGTCTGACTGCCCCCCCCCCCCCCATCTTTAGGGTTCAGCTCAACTGATACCTGGTGCTTTGTGGGGAAGAGCCTTGCCTCACTGGGGTTGCACGTGGCCCATGAGCTGCAGGAGCATCTGGCTCGTGGCCTGCGAACCCTCCTCAGTGCGTGAGTGTCTCACGCCCTCCCTGTCAACTAACCAGAATGCTAACACCATTACGAATGCTAATGCCAGTATGAATGCTAACACCACTACGAATGCTGATGCCGGTGAATGCTAAAAGCACAACCTTCTTGTCCCTTTGTTATATGTGTAAGAGCCTCTGCATAGTGAACACAGTGAAGACATAGCTGTGTGTGTTGCAGACCCCTGGACTATGAGCTCTACAAAGCTGCCGTACAGGATGTGTCCACTCACGCAAAAGGGGGCTGGCCCAAGGTGAGCATTCTCAAACCTCCATGAAGAGTGGCCATATTGGCCTTTCCTGGCATTGCCATGGAGCCCTTAGTGACACCAACCCCTCCCCGCACAGGTCCTAGTGCCCTTGGTTTTGCTGCATGCCCTCCATGAGGAGAACCAGCCCTTGGAAACACTGGTCTCTTTGGGAGTGCGCTACTTAGAAGAGGCTGAGGCCGATTACATCATTCAGCAGGGTGGCTGGGTAAGGGTTCGAGGGGGCAGGTGCGCAGGGGACCATGTGGGGCCGTGTTGCTGTATATAACCTGTCTTGAAGATTTTGCTTAATATAGTTTTGTTAGTTTATATTGCACTTTTTTCAATTCTTCCCTGATTAGACAGTAGGTACTAGAGCGTATTACACTGTTTATCCACAAGGGTGCACCAGTTATCCATTATGAGTATGTTGCTTTTCAAAGCATTATTTTGATAATGGTGCATAGTACTTTAATGTTTTGCTGACATTTACAGTGAGATTCCAGTGGGACATTTATAATGATGGTGTGCACAGAGACCACAGGCACAGAGACCACAGGCACAGAGACCACAGGCACAGAGACCACAGGCACAGAGACCACAGGCACAGAGACCACAAGCACTGGATTCTGTGGCTCTTGGACCTGTGAATTGCATAGGCTGGCTAACACACACAGACAGTGGCTTACTGGATGTCCTCGGTGGTCTGTAAATAAACCGCCTGTGACTCTAATCCCTTTGATGGCTGATGTCCCAGCTGCTGTCACATCTGCCTGTGGCTGCCAGGGCAAGCTGACTGAACCTTGCTTTGTATTAGACATCTTATATTTCACCCTGATTGGACCCCTGGCCTGCCTGTGCTGACTATACCTAACCCTGATTGGGTGCCTGTGGGATGGGATCCAGTCTGATGGGGGCTCTCCTCTACTGATCCTCAATACTGATTAACGAAAGTATCTGTCACTGACCCCTGGCTGCAGACATTGGTACATAAGCTCTATCCCTCCCCGCCTGTGCAGTCATATGCAGTGTGGACACACACACACACACACACACACACACACACACACACACACACACACCATGCTTCCTTGTCAGGAGTGTCTCCCCAGCTCCGGGCAGCCATGCAGGCCTGTTATAGCCAGAAGTGGAAAATTCCAAAAAGTAGTAATCCAGGCCACGATTTTGTTTCAACCAACTACTTGAGTACTCATTGACTGTGACTATACTCCAGTGGTTGGTTGAAACAAAATCTTAGTTTATTTTCCAGCTGTTTATAGTAATATATAGTTAACATCTAGTGTCGTGTGATTAGTGCCCCCTTGGTTTGGGTGGTGTCTGCGTACCCAGGTCTGTGGTGCAAGGGGTCACTCATGTAGATGAATTTAATTAGGTGGTTTTCAGCCGAGGGCTGGTGTGACATTGTCTCTCTGCATTATTCTCTCTACTTTAAACACCACCCACCCAGTGACAGACCAGCTTTCCTGTGTCTGAGGGTGGGGGCAGGGTGGCAGGCAGGGAGGGAGAGAGGCTGGGAAAAGCAGCAGGAGGCAGGGCTGACTGTCACTGCTGTGGCGGACTCCAGACTCAGCCTGATCTCCTGCCTGGGTGACTCCCTGTCGGGCCTCCCCAAGTCTTTGGTGTTGCTGGAGGGGGTCTCTCCATGACTCTGCCTCTGACAGTTGTGGTTGCTGGCTTTTTGGCACTCAGGTATGACAGCTTTTAAATTTGTCCTCTGGATGTCTGCCTCTTTCAGAGCTTGGGATGTGTCAGCACAGGCTGACCTCTGGGGAAAGCTTGGGTCCCTAGTGGAACGGATGCGATTCTGTGTGGCGAGTTAAGGTGGGAAAATCTGGGCAAGGTCAAGGGAAAATGTGGGTCCTACAGTTAATCCATCGCATTTAAAGGCAGTGTTAGGGCACCTGTAACATTTACCATCCCTAATCCTGAACATATTGTTATTGTTTAAAGTAATTTTTTTAACTTTGCTTGGACATCATCGTAGGTGAATGTATAGTTTGCTCTTCTTGTGGTCCTGGCTGTGTCGCTGTCCAGCTTGCTAAGCTGGCCTGGTTATGGATGTTTATCTCGATGCCTGTTGTTGGTTAACTGATGCAAAAGTAAAAAGTTGTTGAAACTGGGCGGCTCTACCCAGGTGATCCGGTGGAGCCTGTCCGTCCTTTAATCTCGCCCGGGGAGTGTGAAGGTGCACACTTGGGAGGGTGTGCTGCGGCTGTTTAAAACCCCCAACATGGGGGGGTCGAGCAGGCACAGGCAGAGACGGCCTTGGTGAATAGGCATGTCGCTAGGACCCCAGGACCCCAGGACTAGTAATGTGACATTCCTAGAATTGATGTTGGCTGGAATTAATGAGGCCGGAATGTCACAATAATATCAAAGTCTGGAAGAAACGGAACTGTGCAGGCCAGAGGGCTGTCCTTGGGGGTGTCAGTGAGTATGTGTCTATGCTATGTATATGTTGCATTATGCGGACCAAATGCCCCCACAATGTGATTAAAAAAAATCTGCTATTTTGTCATTGTGGGGACAATTTTTTGGTCTCTATGAGGTGAAACTAAATGAAAAGCTGTGACTGCAATCAAAAAATGAAAAATGCTAAAAGCCTTGTATTTTTATTGGTTACTTATGGTTAAGGTTGGCTGGGTGGGGGTTGTCATTGTTATGATTAGGGTTTTTCCTATGGAAATGAATGGAGGGTCCCCATAAAGATATGAATACAAATCTGTCTGTGTGTCTTGTGCATGCTGCTTGGCTAAAAGTCTTTGATTTTTTTTCTCATATAAAAAGCAAAAGACTCACTGTCGACTATTGACTGCAGGTCTTAAAGTGATTTAGTGCTTTAGATAGCATCATGTTTGTGTGTGTTGTCTTGTAGTCACAGTGTTGGGGCTGCTTGTGACTGCGTGTTCCAGAGGGTCCGGAACGTGTCCAAAAGCATTGAGAAGCATTCGGCCTGATGTGTCTGCAGAACCTCTGGCTTGTTGCTGGACGGATCTCATAAATCTAAGTGACATTAGACAGAATCCAGACGTTGGTATTTCACTAGGGGACCTTGGATGCATATCCTGTATACCAGCCAGCAGGGGGAGCTCTGGGTACAGAGCAGGAAGGTTGGGCCCAGAGCAATCTGCTTCACAGGAACGAACATGTGCCGGCAGGGAGTAACGTGCCACGTAACTGCTGGGAGGGGAATTTCATCCCATCGGCATTGGGGATATTGCTGTTTCAGCTGTCCTGCTGTCAGGACTATTTGAGGCAGCTTGTGTGAAAGTGGCACTATATCTTTGCTCTTTTATCTTGAAACCTTTTGTCACCTTTTCTTGAGGCCCGGGTGCCTGCAGTGGACTCTGAGAGCCATGTCTCACAGTCTGTGGTGTTCTATTTTCCATTAACACAAGAACAGGTAGGTAGGAGAGTTTTTTAGATTTTAGTGTTTGGTTTGTATTGACTGTTTGGTTCAGGTGGACAGTCTGGGGGGGTTTGAGGATTGGGTTGGGAAACTCTGGTATAGAGTGAGTGAGCGACTAATTAAAATCAGAAAGTGCTGGAAAAGTTCCACCCAAAGAAGACCCATTTCACTGCACTTGTGTTTTGTTAATATTAGGGTGTGTCACAGACAGCACACATTTTAGCTTATATCCTCCTGAGACCCCACCCATTCATTTATGTCCATTGTAGTGTATTTTTGCATCTATCATTTCACTGATGTAAGGAAACATAATTATTCCTGTTGTACACTAAAGAGGACATGCTGTGAAATTAAAAATAAATTTGAAAAAATCAAAAATCTAAATTGTAAGATGTCTTATTTCCTCCAACGACAACCTAAAATTGAAGGACACTTTTTTTTTTTTTTTTTTTTTTTTCCTTGGGTCTCAAGAGGATAAAACCATAAAAAAAATGAATCTGAGTCTCCGTTCCTGTGCGAGGAACCTCTCTATGGTGTGCTGGTAAACGTTCTGAAGCCCGGGGGGGGGGAGCCCCGCCAAATTCCTCTGAGAGGAGGCGGACAGAGGAGCACCTGACTTTCAGACCTGGGAGCGAGCGTGTGATCCACGGCATGCTGGGTCTGTGAGACGCCAAAGGAGAGTGTGGGGTACCCTGTGTGCTCTGGCCCACTGCGGGGGGGTCTGCACCTCAGCTGGCGGACGGTGTGTGCTGAGTCTGTGAGGTATGTCAGATGGTAACGTCTCTCTGATCACAGGGGGTGCGGGATTGCGGGGCACGGAGGGCGCGTGGAGCAGCTATTGGCTGACCCTGCCGGTGGAGCCAGCTTCTTATTGGCTTATACTTTGTCTGGTAACATATGAAATTTCAAGCAGTTTGTGGATGAAATTCTTATATTATGGCGTTGGTTTGAGGGAAGAGTGTGTGTGAGTGTTGCATGTCATCAGTACTGTTTGATCTTTATGCATATGTGTGGGTGTGCTTGGCTTTAGTAGGAAAAGAGCTCTTCATGCACTCGGACAGAAAGCTGTCCCAGGGAATCATGGGAAATGAATATATATTGCTCCCTCGTGCAAATCGGCTTAATGTTGTGGTGCCAGGTGGCCACAGGGGTTTAATCCCTGGTTTCTCGCCTCGGTTTGAAGAAGCCCGACTCTGCTGTGGAACTCGGATGCATGTCTGTGCTGGGAGGGGCTGGTAGAAGCTCACATACCAACCAGAGGGATCTGAACTATCAGAATGGGCTCTGGGAACAATGTCTGCAATGAGAACAGTGACCTCTAGTGTTTGTCCTCAGCACATGCAGCGATGGTGGCAGTCTGTGGTATTTCTGATGGTCGCTTTAAAGCAGCTTCTCTGTAGCATGGCTGGATTTTCTTCAAATAGAGCTGATTTGATTATGATTTTCACTTTATCGCTCACACTGTTTAATGGGGGGTGTTAATATTACTAAGATAAATGGAAATAAGCTAAATATTCATTCTAAATTTTAATCTTTTGAATTGGGTCCTAGCCTGTCTTTGGACGGTTATGGTGTTCATTTATAATGTGTGACAAACATGTACCCTGACAGAATCTCCGAAACACAAGGCCTTCCATTGATTATTACTTTAAAATCTTAGACTACCATTGTTTGAAATCTTGGACAAAGCCATATTATTCTACCATCTGCATTTTACTATTTGTCTGAAAGGGTAACATGCTTAGTGGATGTTTTTTGTAAAATAATTTTGCTTTTGCCCTTGAATATCAGCAACTAGCCAATTAAATGAAACTAGATATGAGCTATTAATTGTTGCACTTCAGCATTAAAAACATGTTCTGATTATGAACAGAAATTCCATTCTATTCTATTGCTCTGGTTATGTGATAGTTTTCTGATACCAACTTGCCCACCCCCCAATCCATGCGTCATATTTTTCACAAGATCTAGGCTCCTCTTGAGGGATTTTTCTCTCAACACGTTCCTGTTATCGACATCTAGGAAGCTGAAGGGGACGGTATGTGGTAAAATTGGACATGTTAGTAGGCCTGGGAGGGGAGGCATATTGGGTCTGTTATGTTTTAGGCCTTAGGCAAGAAGAGATTGTTTTGAATACTGTGTGACCTCGCTTTGTGATAGCTACCTGCAGTTGACTCAGCAGAAGCTCGGACCTTGGAAAGGCAGACTGGAGCAAAGGGGGAGCAGACTGGAGCAAACTAACAGGTTCAGATTTAGAATAGAAGTGCCTCTCTATTTTCAGAGAGGTTGATTTTATGTTTTTTCTATCACCAGTATAGCATGTTGGACCTGTATGGACAGAGGTTCTTGTATGGTGCCTGAGATTGAGAGCAGATCTTTCCCGGTCATGTCCTTTAAAGTGTGTGTGGCAGTTAAGGATTCTGTTGCATTGTTGCTCTTGGTGGATCGAGACCCTTTGCTTGCAAGTGAAACATCAAGCAATTTGTATGAACCACAATCTGCAGGTGTAAATGTGCTACCGCCATTGTAACACGCTGTTGATTCTCTGTTAGTCTATACTGGTCCCTCCCCTGGTGAATAATTTCAGAGATATGATTTGATGCATCTTTTTAAGACGCCTGTCTGTTTTTTTGTTTGTATTGTGACAAACAAACTGGCCGTCATAAGTACAGGCCAGTCATTGCTCAGCTTAAGCCAATGGGAAGGCGATGTGAACGTCAGCACCCTTTATGGCAGGGGTGAAGAACCTCTTCTATGTAGGGCCAGTTGGGAACGCTGCCTTTTAGCCTCATCTGATTCCTGGGTGGTGACATCATTTCTATCTGTGATTCTTTCAGGGCTCTGTAATCGAGGGGGACCCATGTGACGCCATCACTGAAGACTGTGACTATATTTGCATCCTGTCCATGGAGCAGCAGCCTGATCGACCCAGCCCCCCTGCATCACTTTCAGGCACTGAGCAAGGAGAGCCCTGCTCTTGGCAGACGGGCAGCCCCCCCATTTCACTGCTAGTCACTGAGTCCTGGTCCCAAGTGGACGTCATGGACCCCGAGGACATCAAGAGTCTGGATGGCAATGAAGGTGCAGTGCTGGCTGAGGAGCACAGCGAGAACAACTCCTCTAACTCTGACATCGTCCACGTGGAGAGGGAGGAGGCGTACCTGCTGGATGCTGGCGCTGAGAGGGAGGTGGAGCAGGCTGAAGAGGAAGAGGAGGAGGAAGCAGCAGGGGCTGGAACCGTGCTCCCAGAACTCCAGGAGAGTCTACTGTGTGTGCTGGGCAGTGAGAGTGAACTGATGAAGCTGAAGGTGGAGCTCAGCAGCCCCACCCCCTGGGTTGCCCACCCCCCCTCATTTGACCCTGCGCCCTCAGTTGGGCACACCTCCACAGTAAATACCCCCCCTTTACCCCTTGAGGCTACTGAGACCCAGGTGCCTTTGGCATCTGAGCAGACCAACCCCATCCCAGCAGATACCGTTCTTGTGTCCCATATGCAGTTGTCCACACCCAAGGGTCCAGTGATGGAGATTAGACTCCCTCCCACAGCTGTCCTAACTGAGCCCCCGCCCTCAGCTCAGGATCTTCCCCCTCATCTTATGGAGGCAGAGCTGGTACAGGACCCAGGACCTGAGCTGCCTGGGGAAAGCTTACAGCACCAGATCCTGTCTGCAGAGGTCCAGCCGAAGCCTGCAGCCACGACCCCCCCCAAAGCATCTGCGCAGGCTGCAGAGGAATCTAGGAAAGCCCCCCCTGGGGAGTCCCCACTGCAGTCAAAGCCTGCAGCCACGACCCCCCCCAAAGCGCCTGCGCAGGCTGCAGAGG
>JABFDZ020000001.1:3019214-3032727 GCA_019775955.2 Pollimyrus isidori
CCCCCCCCCCCCGGTCTTGACGTGATACCTTTTCATATATTTTTCTGATTTTTTTGGTGTCCTGCATGTTTAGCTTAGCCATGAGATCCCAGTTTATGCCCACTGCTCCTTCACAGCCATGGGGAGGTCTGCTGGCTGCACAGAACCTTCCCATTTGGAGCCCATCTAAAATATTTCAATTTTTTAATTGTTGCGTTTTTGAACCTGTACTGCCTTGTGAGACTGCTGCTCATCTCCTGCATGATGTGCTCTCTCTCTGTCACACATACTGATATTTTTGGTTTTGCTGATGTTATAAAAATGGTATTAGGAAGTACTGAATTTGATGTTGAAAGTTGTCAACCATGAATCCTGATTACTGCCACCAGTGTACTGCTGCTGTTGCCTGGCCAATGTCTCCCTTCCGCGGATGGGGGTCTCGGTGCCGGAGTTCCGCCCCTTCTTTTACATCAACGTGGCTGACATCGCTGCCCTGGAGACCGAGATGTCCTATGTGGCCTGTGAGTTCCGACCTCTCGCCTGAGCAGTCAGTTGAGGATGACCTGAATGCTCACGGTCCGCCTCTGGTGTGTTCTCTTCTGAAGGCACCACAGAGAAGATATTTGAGGAGAAGAAGGAGCTATATGATGTTTACGTGGACAACCAGAACGTGAAGAGCCACAGAGAGAGCCTGCAGCCAATGCTACGGGTCAACAGTGCGGACCGGGAGAAGTACAGAAAGCTGACAGAGCAGAGGTAGGACTGGATGGTGACGACAGCGATGATGATGAGTGACTACGATGATGACAATGACAGTGACTGCAATGATGAACATGATGATGATCTCTTCAGACAGATGCTGTTATACTCACAGGAAGTGGATGGAGACTGTTCTTCCAGTGAAGAGGACCTCTTCATTCTGTGAGTAGATGCCCTCCAAGATCAGACTGGCTGTGTATCTCTTCCCAGAGGTGAACGCCAAGGGTTCTCCTATGTACTGGATGTTTGTACAAGCTTTGGACTGTGTTACTGAAGCTCTTCCTCTATCTGCAACAGGTTCTTCATGGAGCTAAACAACCGGATATTCCAGATGCTGTCTGAGGTGGCGAGCAGTGCGGACCCCACCCTTACGGCCGAGCACGTGCGAGCCATGGGCCTGGACCCCCAGGGTGACCAGGCCTTTCTGGTGGACCTTCTGGAGATCTATGGCATCGACGCCATGCTTGTCATCGACAACCCCTGCTGCCACTGAGGCAGGGAGCCACCGCCTTCATCCTCTCTGTCCTGTCCTGGAGAAACCGCCTTTCCCTCCGGAAACTGCAATCCTCTCCTGATAGGTGACCTAGAACTTGGAAAGAAGCACCTTCCTGGGTGCCTATGTGGCTCACAGACTTCCTGCCTGTGTAGCCACAGCCTCCTGTAACCAGCCCTGAGTCTGGCACTGCCTGTGCCCCGAGCGTGAAGCTGTTTGACATGCAGCCTGCCTAGTATGAAATCTGATAAGTGCGTAGGTCTAGCTGCCAGTGCATCTCTGGTTTGAGCTGGAGTGACCTCTCTTTGGGTCCCTCTCATGTTTGCTGAGGTGTCAACAAGAAGATTAGAATAATGAGGGGACAGAATCAACATTTCACCTGATTTAATGTGCCTCTTCCAGCTACTTGCATCACAAGTACTGCTGACTTTGAAAGTATAGTCTCATAGTCTCAGTTTATGATTTGTTCTCGGCCAACTGATTGTATGGAATTCCAGGCCTATGGTGTGATCCGTATGGATTGCTGTGGGCTTCTGGGAATTGTAGTCAAGTTTCAGTTGTCTTACTGTGGGAGACTTTCAACTTGTCCCTGTGACCAAATCAAATTCACAGCTGCATGTTTTTCTAGCCCCCCCCCCCCCCGGTACGCACCTGAAATCGTTATTTTAAGACTCATTTTAAAAATATTTTTCCGCTTTTTAGGCGATATCTGTGTGCTTGTGGGGGGGGTGTTCCGCTTCTCGATGTGATGAGTTTGCACAAACCGCAGCAGCAAACCCCCCTTGTGACTTCAGCTTATCATTTGTACAAACTAGCCTTTCTTCAAAAACAAAAAAAACAGGTTCATCATTCCTCTCTCCAGAGGAGTGTACAGGAGAGCCCGCCAGCTGAAGAGTGTTAAAAGAGGAATATTCTGTTTTTCTGAGGGGACCTACTATGTTCTGGAAAGACTGCAGCAAAGAGGTGCCTGTCAGGAACAGGAAGTGGTGAAAGTGTCGGGAAAGCCTAGGTCATGACAACAGAGGAAGAAGAGAAGCAGAGATCCGAGGAGGAACAGCTGTGACTTGTGGTTGAGAGATTCCTGTGATGCATGTGTGTCTGTGCGTGTGTCTGTGGGGTTGCGTATGTGCGTGTGCGTGCAGACGGTGAGAACTCAGGCTGTTCCTGGTGTGCGTAAAGAGCCAAGAGTGGCACCCCTCCATACGTGTACCTATGAAACGGTTCCTCTTTTTCTGAGGATGCTAATAGATGTACTTTAAGAAAGTATTAAATATATACTACTTATTAAATACTAGCCATTCAATGCTGTGGGAATTGAATAGTGTGAATCAAGAAGTTGCAGATGAGTGTATAGTACAGTTTTAATTTGTATGTTGTCATACAAGACATGGAGGTGTTATGTTATTTTTACATGATGACTGTAAAGATACATGTTTTTGCACAATATATATGTGTTAATGTGACCCTCAAACTGCCAGTTACACTGGATATAACTTGCCAGAGGTACGGTTCAGGTCCAGAAAGCAAAAATCCCGACCAAGATTTTGATTCAACAAAACAGTTGAGTATAAAGAGTCTTAGTCACTCAGCACTCAACTGGTTGGTCAAAACCAAATCTTGACCTGGATTTTTGCTTTTTGGACCTGAACTATACGGCTGTGACCTGGAAATCGTGAGCTAAAGTGACAGGCTGATTTAGCCACTTGGTGTGTTATACCACCATCTTTAACATATTTATTGTGCTTCTAGTCTGACCAACCCTAACTGTAATTTCTGTTGTGAATGACCTGAAACCGCCAGCATGTACTTGGCGTGACGTTGGGGTCAGAGGTCATCTTTGTGTGCGCGGTACTTCATAAGACTGCTTTGTTTCATTAAAGGGACTGACTCGCGTATGAACCTGGTGACGCCATAAGCATCCACTGTGTCTGTCTCACTACTTCTGGAACATGAATGGTCATAATTATGACATATTTTACAACTGGAGATGGTGGGAGTGAGAGTGATGATGGAATTAAGGGGTTTAACATGAACAACATGGTAATATGCTAATGCAGGGAGTGAAGTGATCAGAAGGCTGCTGGTGGAAATCCCAGACTCCAGAGTGATTTCAGAGTTGGGCCCTTCTGGAGACCCAGCTGCTTCAGGGACTCACTAACTATGCCCTTTCAGTAGTCTGCAAAATCAGTAGTGTTATGTAGCTCAATCACACACAAAGGACAAAGCGGCCCAATGGTGCTCTTAGGCTGCTTCTTGCCTCATTTGAAGCCTGTGTGACGTTCAGCTGGAGATGGTCCCTCTTGGCAGGAGCTCTTTCTAGCCTGAAGGGAATAGAAGCTTCCCACACAGGAATAACACACTGAGCCAAACGGCACTGTCTGTCTGTCGATGGTGGTGTGGCAGCAGCCACAGATAAGTTGGGTGACTGTGAACCTTATCTGGGCTGAAGTGGAATTTCAGCTGTATGGAGGCATCAGGTGATGTGTCAGTGTGTGCTCAAGGTCACGCCCTGAAGATACACATGGGAAGCCGGCATTCAAATGTAACAGCCCCTGGACACCCCCCCCCCCCCCATGAGGCTGCTCTTTGCTTAGGGTTTAAGTGGTAGATTAAAATATGTGCTTTTCCAGAAACTCGGGGAAAGACGGGAACAAAGAGCACGGCTTGTTTTTACGGACAATCTAGACAGAAATGAAGGAGTTCATATTTTTTTTGGTTTGATTTTATTTCCAGAAGAAAGGAAGTGAATCGGTGACAGTCCATCACCCTACAGCCCCAGCTCCTCTGGACCTCCCAGGCCTGCTCCAGTGAGCCAGGGCCCCTTAACACTGGGGGGCAGCGACAGCCCACACCGCTGGTGCTCAGTGTGGCTCCGACAGCAGCTGGTCCCTCCGCTCGGCGCTACAGAAGAAGCGCAGCTTCCGTGGCAGGAGCCTCACCTCCACAGCCATAGCCTCATACTCCTCGTTATCGATGTTATAGAAACCCGCGCCCTCCTGTGGACAGGTTGAGAAGTGCAGGTCATCTAACAGCTTTGCACTTAAAATTTGGATTTTATTATATGCCCAAGTAACTGACCTTGGGCAGGCCGATTCTGCACACGCTCGCCTGAACCTGCTGTCCCCCAGCTGAGCACAAGCGCGTGTCTCCCGTCTTCTCAGTTCTGAGGCCGTGGGCAGTTATAGGACACGAATCACTCATGTTGTTGTAGAAAAATAATGATGTGTAATTGTACCATAATCCATGGGTAATTCTAGGACTTTTGGGGGCATTACAGGGACCACAAGTGGGACAAATCTTATTTTTAGCTAGTGATATGCTTTGAATCTATGTGACAGGGGAGGGGGCACCAATCAGCTTTCAGCAGGGGCCTGTGGCCCCATCCCTGTGTTCACTGATGGACACTCACCCAATGGTGATGAACTCTCCCACAGTCAGAGAGTCGGGTTCCAGACACACCAGCATGGAGTCTTCAGGCCGCTGAAGGGGACAGCGTGTCATTCTGCTCTTCATTTGTGCTCAAGAATTTCAAACAGATGTCAATTTTATATAGAGCCTTTCACAACAGAGGGCACTTGGCAACTGTGTGATGATCCATTATTAGTTACTAGGAGAGGAACCAAAAACCCCCTGATACGCAGCACCACTGGGAGTCCGTGGTCAACTGGCTATCCAGTCAGGGAGCCTCACCTCCAGCACGGGGTTCCTGTTATGCGTGCTGATTGACAGCTCTGCCGTGCTGACCTCCTCCTGCACCCAGACCTCTGGCTCCTCCTCCCGGGGAGGCTCTGTGAGCACAGAGGAGCAGGTGATCAGGCAGCTCCAGGGTCACCCCGTCAGGGGTCCCCACTGGCCTTTACTGGTGACGGGGGGGGGGGGGGATTACCTTCCACCGCAGGGCTCCAGTAAAGCCTCAGTCGGCAGATGATGCGGTGCAGCAGTGGTGGCCGGGGCGGCTTTTCTGTGGGCTCGTCTGGGGGGCGGGGGGTCGGACCCAAGTAAGAGAGGGACACCTGTTTGTTCTGGGGCCATTCCTGACCCAGGGAGCAACAGAAAAGAATGAGACAGGAAATAACACATACAGAAAAACTAAGTAACTGATAAAGAACTCCATAAAGAGCCAGGGAAGATGCCGACTCACTGGCGACCCCTACTGACCCTTAGTGTGCTGAACCAGTGTGCCGCTTTTGTCTTCAAAGGACCCAAATACCAATACCTGGCAATAAAGACAATAAGCCACATTGCAATGACATTCAGTACCTTCCAGTGGGCAAACATCTTTATCTGATGCTGGTTTACTGGACATATTTTTCTGGTGTACTGCCGGTAGCTGACTGAAGGAAACCTGCATTCCCCCAGCACAGAGCCACCACCGGGGGGGGTCTGTCTGCACCATTACTCTTACTTGCTGATGGAGGTGGACACATCCCTGAAGGCGCCCCAGCGAACTCCCAGCAGAGCAAACACGGGCTGGTCCTTCTCTCCCTGTCGGTATACAGCAGAAGACAGACACACTGATGCAGCGTCTGTTCATCTAAATTCAGTTTCAGAGGCCAGGAGAACAATCCATCAGAACTACACCCTCACTCTTTAACCTCACTACACACCGCATTTTATTTAATTTACCTGGCTTTCATCAAAAGCAACCATCTACACAACTGTTGGGATACAGCCATTCCAGTAATACACACGACTTTCTGGCTGCCATATCTCAAGTCGTCATGCTAGGGAGCTACCTCCATGTTTCAACCATCTCCCAGAATCACCTTGATCTGCAGAACATCCAAGGGCATCGTCTCCCCCCTCAGGATCGACAGCACAGCTGATGTGATGCTTCTAAGGACACAGGGAGAACATCATTCTCACAAGGGCACATGCTAGTGTCTACTCAAGATCATGTGACCTATCCGTGCACGAATGCCGTGTTTGGCTGGTTTCGTAATGGGAAGGGGGGTGGACTTACTTCACAGGGTTGTCTGTCGGCAAATACAGACTCTGCCTCAAGGAATTCTGGGAGCCCAGGGGAATGAATCCAATGGGAATTTTATGGAAGGAACCCTGTATTCCAGGCACAGGGAAAATCTGTGTCAACAGACTATAATTTGTTCCATCTGAATGGTAGCCATGGAAGCAATCGATAAAATACTCACTTGGTCATTTCGTCTGAGCAGACCGGTAATAACCTGTACACAATTATAGCACAAGGTCAGTGTAACATATTACATTCATCACTAATTCAGCAGAACCGCATCTTTCAGATGGTGGGAGGAAACCCATTCAAACATAGGAACAGACTTCGGCCCCATGTGGGAAGTGGGGATTGAACCCCCTGCCCTCAAGGAATGATGTCGGTTTTGTCACTTCACTATTTTAGGTCAGCAAATGTACAGTAAATGTCACACAGTACCTCCTGTAAGGTGCCATCTCCCCCAGCAACAATCAGCATGTCAGTATGTTCCAGCAATTCCATCAACTTCTTGGCCTGACCTTCATAGTCTGTCTGCATGGCGGCATGAAATAGACGGTTACCGGTCACCCTGGCTAGTGAGTGACCACAGGAGAACCACACCAAGGAAACACGCACCTTAACAAGTGTCACCTGAACCCCAGCCAGGTGCAAGATCGGGGCCGCATTCTTCTCAAACAGTTTGTTAGCTTTCCTGCGACAGTAAGAAGAAAGAGGGGTCGCTTTCAGTGCTTAGCAGGGGCAAATCTTGCTGCATTGCAGGGGTCAAATAAATAAAAGTTTCATGCAAATGGGATTAGCATCTGCTTTGCATTCTTTGGGGCAGGTGGGCATGCACACATGCACGCACACAGACAGACAGACAGGCCCAATACCAATGCCCCCCCTAAGGCCCAAACTCTGAACCATCACAGGTTTAACTGACGTCACCTGGTAAGTGACTGCAAGGGCTCGAAATGGCATAAATAGTAATGGGACAGCACATTGTAAGGTCACCTTGACAATGTCAAAATATGTTCTTTACTGGTTTGGGGACTTTTTATTTTAAGATTTACACTTTCTTCACAGTAGGGATGTGCAAAGCAGCCAGTATTTGTATCTGTATTTGGTAAGGTGGGAAAGTATTTGTATTAGTTATTCATTAATTGTATTTACATCATAGTGCGAGTATTATTCTTTAAGTATATCCATATAATTAAACTCCAAAAGATACAATTAAAGAATACTTACACTTCTAATTTACATTATAGTGTAACGCAAAAAAATGGATTTAAGCCTATTTCGATTTTTACTCGAAAACAAATTCAAATACTTTTTCTCCCTCTTCATTAAGAATGACAGAGTAACTTAAACGTACCATATAACTCCAAGTGCATAGAATTCGACACAACTACACAAGCATTGTTTTAACATTTTTAACTGAACGTTAACGTTACTCTATCAACAGCCTATTGTGTAAATTACGGACCTAACACAGCTACGTAAACAGAATGAATATCAGAGTACCCGACTGCAAAGGTCATTAATCTCCCGATCAAACTCCGCTTCCCGAAAGTTATAAACTGCCTCCGGAACCCAGTTAAGGTACAAAAATCTATTCAACAAAAATAGTGATGCAGATAAGTCATTTTTCGCTCAGCCGAGTCTTCTCTGTCAGTCACCTCTTTTACTCCCCCCAAGACTCCTGACCGTCACTCACTCAATCGGGCACGCACTGCGGTCTCATAAGGAAACGCAGCTTTTTAATATAAAGTTTCTCTTGTTCCCGAATACAACTATTTTTTAAAGTATTTGTTCGAAATAAGTATTCGGAAAAACACGTTATTTGTGCCTTTCCGAATACCGTATTCGAGTTCGGCTCCACCCCTACCTTACAGTGTGGACGAGAGACAACTGTCAGATAATCAATGTGCTCTTTTAGAAGCATCTAAGCAACAGCTAAAAGAAATGGTTTCTTTACCATTTACAGTACCGGGCTTCCCCTGGTAGCCCTGTGTTTCTTGTGACAACATTATGAACTGTGAGTAAAATCAGACAGACAAAGGCTTTGTCCCATTTGCCACACTTAGGTGTATGGTGACATAAGATGCAAAGTGTGCTAGTGTATATAAAGAGCTGAAGTGCGCAGGGATTTCTTGGAAACAATGGGACACACTTGTTATCTGAAGCAGAGAACAAGAAACAGGCTACAACTATGTTGTGATTTGTGTTGGCTGTGTTTGGTATTGTCCTTCACTGCAGCCCAAGCTGTGTAAACATTAGTTATACAACTCTTAAACTGAAACTTCCTCGGAGACATGTTGGACTCTGATTAGGTGGCAGATTTCTTCATGATGTTAATGCAGTGCATTGTGATCTATATAGCCTACTTATCCAAAGACTGCTTCCATCCTGAATTTAGCAAAGTGTGGATAAAGTGCATATCATGCATAATGCACTCGGCTTATTTGAGGGATGCGACACCCTAGGATACTTGCAGTACACATGTGAAGGTGGCTGCTGAGTGTGGTAGTGTCCGGTGCAAAGGAGATGTCTGCAGAAAAGTGTATTTACACAAAGTGTGTTTAAAAGGTTCAAAATGTCTGCAGGAGTGCCCTAGTGCAATTGACGATTTGACAATGGGACAGCCCTAAGACATAAAGAACTTAGCAGGAACTCACCCCAGAGTTCCCAAGTGGACACACTCATGATTACGCACGCACATAATGCACTTACCCATTGCAAGCGGCGGGATTAAGAATGACAGTGGCTTTTTTCAGCGGCTCCTGCGGTAATATGAGCTGACGGCCGAATTCCTGCATAAATAGAAATGCGCATATTAGACAGAACTCTTCGGTAATGAAAAACATAAACGTATGAATAATGAGGTGACGGTGTCACCAACACAGACAACAGAGATATATAGAGCGCAGTAACACGTAATCCTCACCCGAGCCTCGAGACAAGCCTCCCTTCGCAGTACGCTGTCACTGCAAATCATTAAATCATTATATATTGTATTATACACAAGGTTTTGTAAAAATTAATCATAATGTCACTGACAGTTCCAAGGTTGTCATAACAGACGCAGTTAAAGGGTCTTTCCTCTAAAATTAAAATAGAAGCTTTATATGCTTTGAATGTCATATAATACCTAGCTTCATATATTTATTCTTGCATTATTTGTTATAGAGTTACCAATGTTTTCCGTAGAGCCAGTGTCCTCCGTATGACAGAACACAAAACGCGAAGGTTGATTTCTTCCAGTGATTTCGCAGAGTCCTCAAGACCTTAACCACACGGGCCATGGTCTTAATTACAGCAATTTATTTACACTAATCTCTCCTCCACAAAAATGAGTTGTTCATCACGACTGACATGTAATGATCATGCACCCGTAACACCTTCTATTGCTCACTACACACTGTTACTTAAAATGGTTGCGTCGTTAAAACTGTCCTCCCTGGAAGGAAACGTTGTCCATGTTACTAGGTTCCTACAAAAGATTCAGAAATCCTCTGTCTAAGTGTTTTGAATTACATTTGCTGCGACATTATTTTCACTCATTTAAAAACATCATAATTGTTAATCCAACAAAACGGATCTTAATCTCTTACTATGATTGAAATACATAACACGTGTATGAATAAAATCGAAATTGGACTACATTTACCAAGATGACACCACGCTCAGGGGGCCTTCCCCTACAGGGATATCAAATGTTGCATTGGTATAACCGCTTTGGAAAAATATGAAAATATAAGCATTCTATTATATTGAATTAAATATAATATATAGTTCGATTTTCATACAATCAAATTTTTAAAGGATGCGATGTGATCCCGTTTTTTTTTTAAATTTGGCATTATGTTAGACGGCTCAGGCTGCCTGATTTCTCTTCAATATGGCGGCGCAGATGGCGGTAAATTCAGGTATAATGTTTTTTTTTTATTTCTTATTTTAGATAGTGAATGGCATTGTGAGCCACAATAACATGAATTAATTGAATTAGGTTTTTCCCAAATTACTTTGTAGTTAGTTTGGTACCCGTATCTTGTTTTGCCAGGAAACAGTAGCGAAAAGCTGTCAAGTACAGACCGTAGTAGTGCGGAATTAAGAAAACTATTTGTTAACCAACTAGTTATTCAGTAGCTAGTCATATACGAATTTGTAGGCGAGTCGGCTAATTTTATTTATGTAAGTAATGATAATACAATATTTCAGATAGGTTATATGAACACACTAATTTGAAATGTGCTCACTATGGCTGAGAAGTGCCGGCGGGATCTTTTCTTCGTGCCGCGGGCCCACGCTGGAGCAGCGTTTAGAAAAAGAAAACACACATCTATGAATAACTGTGTACACCCACTTATTTATCTGCGTATTTATAATTGTATGTTCAGTTTTTCTACAGCCCTGTTTGCAATCTGTGTATTTTCTCCACACGCTGTATTTCTTCAGTATATGTATATCTGTGCACTTCATCTGCTTTGCTGCTGTATGGAAACGAATAGCCCGGATTGAATGAAGTCCGATTTGCCAGAGGGAAACATTCCAATTAATTTCTCGTAGTCATCTAAATTACGGTTGAAGTTACTTTCGGTTAGGGTTATATAATGGCAGATGTCCAGCTTTAAAACAATCGCAAAGCTGTTATACACAGAAAAGTGTGCCACTATTTCCCAAAAAATGCAAACATTTTGCAACCCGTTTTTTTTTTTTTTTTTTATTTTTTATAAGTGAAACGTCTCGTGTGTAGAAACTCGTGATATGACATTGGTTATGTGTTGTTACAAATCTTTCATTATTACTACTATTATTATTATTATTATCTGCACTGTAGAGTTTTTTAGCAGTTACACTGAGACTGTGTACAAATCCAGAAGTAAAATGAACTAAAATATTCTTCTGGTTACACTGTTAGATTTTAAAATGTTTAAAGTGCATGTTTATGCTCTTCAGGCTCCAAGTGTGTGTACTGTACAGATGTGTAACACTAATGTTCAGTGAATTTTATAAATTATCTAGAATTAAATAAGAACTTGGTTTTGTTTGTTTAGGCTGTTTAAGGTAACTATATACACATGCAGAAGTGTTGTAGTAGCTGTTTCCTGGTTTGTCTGTTCTCACTGAGATCCTGGCAGGAAAGTCCAGTGATGTATGCGTGGGAAAAGGCTCTTCTGGTCCCTGTCACTCTGTGCTGGGGGGCCACGTTATAAAGCATGTGGGGTTCTGCCTGCAGGAGCCAGCCTCTGGGGGCCGCTGAAGGAGCTGTGGGAGACCGTGGAGGGGGCGATATGGAGGAGGCAGCCCGAGAGCATCCATCTCCTGGACCTGCAGCTGAAGAAGCACAAGCCACAGTTTCTCTCACTCTTCAAAAACCCTGTGGGTGGAGGGGATTCTTTATCAGGGTTTCCGCTGAGCCTTAAAAAGTCTAAAATTTAAAAAACTAATTTTTAGGCCTTAAAAAGTCTTACATTCGGTGTTCTAGATCTTAAATACTTTTTCATAGGTCTTATTTTTCTGATGTTCGATGTTCCGTTGTCTGATGTAAAGCTCATTTTAATTCTATTTCTGTTTTTGTTGTTGCTTGGTTGATTCCGTGGTGGTGTAGTTTTTTTTTTCACTAGTCCAAATATAATTTGCTGTATTACGACTACAAATGAGAAAAACATGCAACAGCCAATCAGATTTCTGTTATTGGCACGAGTCTCTCTCAGATTGTATGTTTCCACAGACGTAAAACCGAGTTTACGTTTTAGCCATGGGGAAGTACAGGTTCAGCGATACTTGGCTTGAAAAAACTGAATATAAGGATTGGTTAAGGCCGGTTGCTAACAATGCGTTTGAAGCATACTGTTTATTATGCAAGAAAGCGATAAAACTAGGAACGTTAGGTGTACGAGCCCTAGCGTCTCATGCGAAAAGTGAGAAACATCTGACTACGGTGAAGGGTCTCCAGCAAACGACAGCCATCAGCCAATTCTGCCAAGTATCTGGTGGCTCCACACTGCCTAGGCAAGGCCCACACTGCAGCTCCGCAACCCCCGCGAGTGACCTCTTTGCCTTTGGATCAGAGCCAACGCTAAGAGCAGAGGTGCTCTGGGTCTTCCACGTCGTGACTAGACACCAATCCTATAGTGCGAATGAGGAAATAGGTGAATTATTTCAGACGATGTTTCCGGACTCTGACATCGCTAAATCATTTAGGTGCGGGAAAAATAAAACATCTTACATTGCACGTTTTGGACTAGCAGATTTTATCAAGAGAGACCTATTTTGTATGTGTTTTTGATGCTGGGATATAGGTCTTAAATTTAATTCATATTAAAAAGTCTTAAATTTGACATTATGAAACCTGCAGAAACCCCCCTCCCAAATAACCAAGCTCCTCACCCTCTCTGTAAGGGAAAGCCCAGCCACCTTGTGGCGGAAACTCATTTTGGCAACTTGTACTCGCAATCTCGTTCTTTCAGTCACTACCCACAGCTTGTGACCATAAGTGAGGATAGGAATGTAGATCGACTGGTAAATCGAGATTCTTGCCTTTTGGGTCAGCTCCTTCTTCACCATGACAGACCGATGCAGTGCCTGCATCACTGCAGACACCGCACTGATCCGCCTGTTGATCTCTTGCTCCATCGTCTCCCCACTCTTGAACAGGACCCCGACGTACTTAAACTCCACCACTTAGCGGAGCACCACCGTGACCGGGAGAAAGCATTCTACCCTTTTCCGGCTGAGGACCATGGTCTCGGATTTGGAGGTACTGATTCTTATCCCAGCTGCTTCACACTCGGCGGTGAACTATCCCAGCGAGAGCTGAAAGTAACGGTCTGATGAATCCAACAGGACCACATCATCTGCAAACAGCAGAGACCTAATCCTGAGGTGACCAAACTGGACACTCATAATTCCCTGGCTGCGCCTAGAAATTCTGTCTATTAAAACTATTAAAAGAATCGGTGACAAAGGGCAGCCCTCACTGGAAACAAATCTGAATTATTGCCGCCCATGCAGACCAGACTCTGGCACCAGTAAAACAGGGACCGAATAACCCTTTAAAGGAAGCCTGTCACTCCTTGGTCGACACGGTCGAATGCCTTCCCCAAGTCCACAACACACATGAAGACTGGTTGGGAAAACTGCCATGAATCCTCCAGAACCCTGCGGAGAGTATAGAGCTGGTCCACTGTTCCATGGCTGGGGCAAAAACCACACTGCTCCTCCTGTATCCGAGGTTTGACAATCTGGCGGACTCTCCTCTCCAGAACCCCCGAATAGACCTTACCAGGGAGGCTGAGGAGTGTGATCCCCCTATAGTTGGAACACACCCT
>JABFDZ020000001.1:3032827-3056122 GCA_019775955.2 Pollimyrus isidori
GCGGATTTTATCAAGAGAGACCTATTTTTGTATGTGTTTTTGATGCTGGGATATAGGTCTTAAATTTAATTCATATTCGTCTTAAAAAGGTCTTAAAAAGTCTTAAATTTGACATTATGAAACCTGCAGAAACCCTGTTTATACATCTAGAAGTTAAAGGATGGAATACGTTGGTGCCTCTTTAACCGGCCGTGTGTTTTCCGTCACGTGCAGCCAAAGAGTTTGGAGCAGAGAGAGATGGTGAGGAAAGCCAGCACGGAAGGCATCGCCATTCAAGGCCAGCAGGGGGCGCGACTTCTTCCCGAACAGCTCCTGGCGGAGGCCTTCATACTCAGCGACCTCTTTGACATTGGGGAGCTGGCGGCCCTGGAGCTGCTCTTGGCGGGTGACTTTGGCCTCCTTAGCCCCCCTCAGGGGGTAATGGACGATTTGCTGGGGCCAGGGGGTTTTCCTTACCATTTTGTTTTTCTCCTCCCACAGGGGAGCACCAGCAGCCACATTTCCCTGGACTGACGCGGGGGTTGGTAGCCGTACTCCTGTACTGGGATGGAAAGCGGTGTGTGGCCAATTCTCTGCGCTCGCTCATCCAGTCCCGCCATGGCAAGACCTTCACGCTGGACCTCAGGTTGGATATGGACCCGAATCCTGCCTCCTTTTCCTTCCGGTGTTCTTCGCTCAGTGCCCCTTGCTTCTCCCTGAGCTCTGGGCATGCTCACTCTCGCTCCCCCTTCTCATGCGCTCCGTTTGGGTCCCTTCAGCGCCGAGCTGGTGTCGCTCACCACACGCTTCACGGACGAGCTGATGAGGCAGGGCCTAGCACGCCGTATCCTGACCCTGGTCTCGGAGATCAGCATCACGCGGGAGTTTGAGCGCCTCCAGAAGGAGCGCGGCCTGGGCAACGAGAAGCACCGGAAGGAGGTGAGAGGGGGATGCCAAGGGCAATGTGTACCCCACCATCTTTTTGATAAGTTTTTGTTGAGGTGTATTCCGCCGCCCCCTACAGGTCACCGATCTCATCAAGGAGTGCCGCCAGTCGCTAGCAGAGTGCCTATTCAGCTGGACCTGCCAGTCGGCGCTCGGCAAGGATGACACCTTGGCCCTAATTGGGTACTTGGAGACGGTAACGGTGGAGGCCGACGGTTCATTGGACAGCGTGAACCTGGCATTGCTCATGGCCCTGCTCTACTGCCTGGACGTCACCTTCCTGGAGCAGGGGACGGAGGACCGAGAGGGTGGGAGGCTTATAAGTTTAAGCCCTTTCTGCAGTTTTGATGTCAGTGGTGGTGCTTTGTGTGCGAGGGCCTGCGGTGAGCCCCCCTCCCTGCTCTGCAGACCTCTTGCAGGCGCTGCCTCTTCTGACAGACAGACAGTACGTGTCGGCGGTGCACAGCCGCCTGGTGGACGGCCAGCCATGGAAGCTGCCGGGTCTGCAGGCTGTGGCCCGGCTGGCCTGGGCCCTGGCACTGAGAGCTCTCTCCCAGCTGCCCCAGGGAGCCGGTAGGCAGTCACCACACCGCCCCGGAACACACTTTTTAGTCTGTGATGTGGCGTTTTACACCTCCCCCCCCCCCGAATCTTTTGGTTGTTGCTTTTGCATCCGAACATGTTTCTCCACTCCATGCTGCCGCGTGCTCTGGTGGATTCTTGTATGCTGCCCCTCACAGTGCTGCTGGAATTTACGGAGGGCGATGAGTCCCTGGCTGACCAAGCCCTACTGGACGGTGTCTTCCTTTTCCTGACGGAGGGCGTCCTGGCCAGCGAGGGCTTCCCCCAGGAGGAGTTCTACACGCGCCGCCTGCACTCCCTCATCACCGACTTCCTGGCGCTCATGCCCATGAAGGTAGGTGGGGCCCACACTCTGCACCGCAAACCCACCCCCCCGCGCAAATGTGCACCTGACCCAACACCTGGTGTGCTCTTCCAGGTTAAGCAGCTGCGTAACCGTGCCGACGAGGACGCCCGGCTGGTGCACATGGCGCTGCAGATGGGCAGCGAACCCCCCACCCCTCTGCGCAGGGACCTGGACCACCTGATGATCCTGGTCAGAGTCCCACTCTGCATCAGCTTTCCGGCTCTCCACGGTGCCTTCCGGAAGCATAACGCTCTCTCCCCATTTGCAGATCGGGGAGTTTTACAGCAGAGACACCTTTGGCCTGGAGCTGGGCCTGGATTTCTGGTGTCCCTCTGAGACGCTGCACGCCCACCACCCCTCCCTCAGTGGCTCCTACATGGGGGTGGCCCTGCAGAGGCCCCCTCATAAGCAGGTCAGGATGCCGCCCCCCAATGAAAACATAGAAAAACAGCATGATCCATTCAGTGCAAGCAGCTCTGTTATCCATTCCGTAATCCATTAATCATAATTAAAAACTATACACACAAAATGCTGTACTTGATGCGATATGTATAAATGAAAATTTCACTTGCAGGCATGAAGTCTACATTGTAACATTGTATTATGCAAGTCAAGATTTGCCTGCACTTACCCGCAGCACCATCTCGTGGTTTGAAGTCTCCCTGCCTGCATATCTGTTGCCATCCTGCAGGTGGTGCTGTCCAAGTTTGTGCGGCAGATGGGTGATCTGCTCCCGCCCACGCTCTACATCCCCTACCTGCGCATGCTGAAGGGCCTGGCCAACGGGTCACAGTGCGCCCATTACTGCTTTAGCCTGCTCAAGACCAACGGAACCCCGCACGGTGAGGTGCTGCACGGCCAGTGGGTGGCATGGCGGTTAAGGACTGGAAACCTCCTGTTGTCCCCTTGAGTGACAGTTTAATAGAGCTGTTGCATTAATTGTATTAAATATTTAACTTGAAACAATAAAATTATTTGCTTAGCATCTTTTAACTGCAGATTGTTATACCTGTTGGTCTTACATTTAATAAATGTATCTGTGTAGATAATATATTTAGTTCTCTTACTCAACTTTATGGTACAATAATTATGAAGAATTCCTGGGTTGACTTTCAAGCTGTGCATGTTTTTTTTTTTTTTTTTACAGGGGAGAACCTACAGGGGGCGCTGACAGGCAGCCCAGTTTCCTGGGAGCACTTCTTCCACTCACTCATGCTATACCACGAGAACTTGCGACGGGACCTCCCCAGTGCGGACCCGGGACACTACCGGCACCCACCACTGCGAGGCATCACACACAGGGAGCTGGATGGTCTGTCAGCCTTCCTGCAGTTGCTCACCACCATTATCTCCTGGGTATGTGATAGGCAGGGATATCTTTCAGCTTCGGACATTTTTAAGGTTAAGGCAGGGTGGGGGGGTCCTGTGTCTTATTAACAAGTGTGTATGTGTGTTACCAGAGTGAGAATGCGCGTCTGGCTCTGTGTGAGCACCCACAGTGGACGCCGGTGGTGGTGATGCTGGGCCTCTTGCAGTGCAGTGTGCCTCCCATCCTGAAGGGAGAGCTCCTGCGCTCTCTGGCCGCTTTTGGCAAGTCCCCTGAAATCGCCGCCTCACTCTGGCAGTCGCTGGAGTACACACAGGTGAGCTGGGGGGCACTGATGGCAGAAGAGAGCAATCTGGGTAGCCTGACAGTGTCGCTGCGAGTTTGCGTTTTTACTGTATCTGTCTGTTGCAGATCCTGCAGACAGTGAGAGCTCCAGGACAAAGGCAGGCCGCAGGCATTGAGGTAGAGTTGAGACTTTTTTTCCTCATTCCAACAATTCTGTGTTATTGCTATCTTATAAAGCAGGGTTGTCAGTCCTATTTGGAAAGGGCCGTCGTGTGTGCGGGGACCTCAAGGTAGGGCCAGGCGATATCAATGTTATATCGCAATAATCACCAGGGCTTTGGATGACGGACAAAACATTTTGGCCAAACACCAGCCTTTCGGTACTTTATGGATGTTTTACTCCCACAATTTAAGCAGATTAATAGTGTGACTAAAATATTGAGGCATGTTATTACACCCAAAAGTTCCTAAATTCTGCATATCCTTATGATTGATAAAGCTGTCAGACTTTAAACAGCAAAAAGTACCGTCACACCACCGGCGTCTTTTTGCCCTGTTTATTTGCAAGATCTCCTCCTTCAAATGATGTTACAGCTGCTGAGCTGCTCATTTCTTCCTTGACCCTTCAGTGCAAATCGCACTAAAGTATACCAAACACAGTCTGCCAAAACAGCATGATGTGGTTTGCTCCGCTAACCAAATTGCCACAAAACGCATCTTTTATATTTTAGCTGTACTACTAATATGCTTACCAAATATTGGGCACAAATAAATGACTGTATAGCACCGAAAAGCTGATATAGAAAGCTCATATATATATTTGGAACTGAAATTAAATTAGTGCGTACATATGGTGGATTGGATTGTGTCCATTGGATTGTAGTTGTATCAACACTCGTGAGTAAACTAGTCCACCTCTTCCTTCTTCCATCATGCTTCAGTCCCGTCTAGATTTCTGATCTTAAGGAACCAAACACTATTTTCTGCCCAGCCTGATAGTGGGGACCATGCTCTTCTGAGCATTTCTGAGTGTCTGTGGCCCTCGCAGGTGGAGCTGAACGAGATCGAATCGAGCTGTGAGGAGTATCCATTGACCCGTGCCTTCTGCCACCTGATCAGCACGCTGGTAGAGAGTGCTCTGCCAGTCAACCTGGGGGCAGGGCTTCGGCCGCCCGGCTTTGAGCCCTACCTGGCCTTCCTGCGTGACGCAGTGTTCCTGCCCTTTCCTACGCGGGCGTACCGGCGCACTGCTGAGAAGGTATGATTCTAGCCGTAGGCAACAACGTGGCTGCCTCTAGCCGTAGGCAGAACAGACAACTGCCTTGGGCCCCAAATTACTTGACTTGCAGAGGAAGTGAAGTAACCTCTACTTTTCCTAGTAGGGAAGTCTCCTAAGTAAAGCTTTTCTTGGGGGCTCTGAGAAACTAGATGCGGCCCTGCCTGACGGGGCCTGTGGGTCATAATGTGCCTGATGAAGTGCCCTCCCCCTTCCACAGTGGGAGGTGGCTGAGGCTGTTCTGGAGGTCTTTCACAAGCTGCTGCGCGACTATGAGCCACAGCCTGCAGACTTCGTGCCGGAGATGGTGGAGCTGCAGGGCGAGCAGGTGCTGAGCTACAAGCCGCCGGGCTACAGCCTCATGTTCCACTTGCTGAACGACTCGCCCACACTCGCCCTGTGCCTGACCCTGCTGGAGGAGGGGGTGCGGCAGCTGGACACCTACGCCCCCTTTCCCGGTTAGTCCATTGCCCCTGTGTCCGCCACCTCCACTGCTGCGTGCCGCTTGCATTAAATATGCATCACTCGCCATTCAGGTAAGAAGCAGCTAGAGGGCGCCGTGCTGCACTGCCTCTGCCTGCTGGAGCTGGCCCTGCAGAAGGAGGTGGTGTTCATGGACCTTCTGCGGGAGAGCCAGGCCACCATGCTGGTGTCACCACTGGAGCAGCTGCTACAGGGTGTCAACCCTCAGAGCCGGCGTGCCGACGACATCGTTATCATCGCCAGGTACTGCGCGCCACCCTCCAACTTTCCCGCTCCATGCCGCCCCCTACCGGTGCTTCACAGTAGCGCTGTGTGTCCCTCTCAGGTACCTGTACCACAGCACCTCCAATCCGGAGGCCGCCTTCCACAGTGCCAAGATCCTGCGTCACATTGCCCGCTACCCCAACATCCAGGCACGGCTGGTGGGCGACTTCACGCACGACCAGGTGAGGTTGACCCCTGCTGCCCTCTGCTGTCCAATCTGTGGTATTACGGATTAACTAAAGGTTTCGGTGTGCGGCTCCCCCTCTAGGCTGTCAGTGACAAGCTCATGGCTGGTTTTGTGGAGTGTTTGGACAACGAGGAGACTGTGGAAAGCGCGGAGAAGGGAGACGGTGAGTGACTGGGCCCCTCGTGTGCCCGCTGGGGGCGCGGCCGCCTGTCCGATGCTCACGGACACCTCGTCTACAGATGGCAACCCGGAGAAATGCGTGGAACGGCTCCGCCATGAGACGCAGGTCCACATCCTGAACCTCCTGATCACATCTTTGGAGCTGAAGGCCCCCAACCTGGCGCTGTACTTGCTGGGCTACGAAGTGAAGAAGCCCATTGCCACCACCAACCTGCAGGACCCAGGTATGTGTAGGGACCCGCTGGACATGCCACCATATCGGGACGCCTCTGCCTAGCACTGCCAAGCAAGCATAGGTCCTCAATACGCTCTCATCTGTGACCCTGTGATGGGCGTGTGTCTGTGTGTGTCAGGGGTCCTGGGCTGCCCGCGGAGCTGTCTGCACGCCATCCTGAGCCAGCTTCAGAGGGGCAGCGAGAGACGCTCAGGTCCTGTGCTCAGCCGGCAGGCCCCCCACCTCGCCGAGCTCTGCTACCAGGTAATACCCTCCCCACGGAGCGAGGCCTTTCATGCATGTATATTTAATAACACCTGTAGCTCAACAAATAGCATTGCGCTAATAGCACAGGGGTTGTGGGTTTGAATCCATGCGAACGCACCTGAATTGTGATACGTTTTAATGTTGTTTGCCTCACTTGTACATGTTGTTGGATAGAAGCATTTGCTAAGTAAAACAAATGTGATTGTAGCTCACCGGATCTCAGCTGGTCCTGGTGCTTGTAGGTTTTTAAACTTTACACCCCTAACTGGGTAACGTGCTGTTACCAAGATACCAGTCCGCTTTAATTAACTTAAGCGTTCGGACAGATCCCTGAACCCTGGTCTATAGAACACACAACATCACAACTTCCTCCCGGTCGTGGTGGGCCAGCCCTCAGAGGATTGGTGTTGAGTGTTCTCCGTGTGCTCCGCCTGCCCAGGTGATCTACCTGCTGTGCGCTTGTCCGGAAACGTCCGGGCCCACCATGCGTTACCTGCGGACCAGCCAGGATTTCCTGTACTCGCACCTGCAACACCTGCCCTTCGTGCTCCCAGGTACTCGGTGCTTTGTTCTCAGTCGCCTCGTGTCCATCCGTTTGTACATCCACGTGTCCATGCCCTAACCCCTCCACCTCGTGTCAGACACCGGGATCGCTGCCCTCTCGCAGATGTCCTGGCTGATGAAGACGGCAGCAATTGAATTGCGTGTAACTTCGCTCAACCGCCAGCGCTCCCACACACAGCGGCTGCTGAACCTGCTCTTGGATGACCAGCCGCATGCGCTGCACGCAGGTACCATGCGTGTCCACCAGGGAGTGCTCGCCCTGTCCGCGCCTCAAGCCCCGCTTCAGCCGTCCCACTCTGTCTCTGCAGCCGACGGGGAGATGGGGACCGATGAGGAGAACCGGTCAGTCAGCGGCTTTCTTCACTTTGACACAGCGTCTAAAGGTGAGTTCCGAGGCAGGCCCTAGGGGCAGCGGGGATGGTTTCAGGAGCGCTGATGCTCACGGCGTCCCTGCCTCAGTGCGCAGGAAGCTCCTCAGCGTCCTGGATGCCATCGATTTCAGCCAGGAGGTCCCCGAGCTGTTGCAGCTGGACTTCTTTGAACGTGCTCAGATCGAGCAGGTCATCAGCAACTGTGAACATGTCAACGAGCATGGCCATACCGTATGCAACGTCAAGGTCTGTCGTCCGTGTCCCTCTCCGAGTCTCTGACCCTGTATGTCCATGTGTCTGTCCGATTCTGCAGCCCGCTATGTCTGTGTCAGTAACGTTGTCAGTAACTGTGCCTTTCCGCCGTCCTCTGCCCTCCTGAAGCTGCTCCATCGGGTGCTGATTGCGGAGGTCAATGCCCTGCAAGGAGTGGCCGCCATTGGCCAGCGTCCCCTGCTGATGGAGGTAGGTGGAACTCTTGATGTCCCCTTTGGCAAGAAGGGTCGAATTGCAGTGAGGGGCATTCCCGTAGAAATAAGTACTCGTTCCTGGTCCTCACAATCCTCTGTCCTACACACGCAATCCCTAATTATCAGTGTAAAGTCAGGTGTTTTGGGTGGGGAAGTACCTGTGCAGGACAGGGGGTCGCGAGGACAAGGGTGAACCTGTAATACACAGACGGGCTACTGCTGAGTCGCCCAGTCCCGCGGCTGGTGCACTGGGTCATTATACTCCGGGGTGAGAGATTACAGCTGCTTCTAAACTGTAAATCATTCAGTACAAACATAAAGCCACACAACTAGTAACTGTGTACTACATATACAGCATGATTATACTGTAAAACAACGACAGCTAAATGTTCATAAGGCAGCTGCAGCGTCAAATGGGTTGTTTCAGCACTTTTATTTACACACTCCTAGCACCCATATTCTGATTCAGGAGCACTGCAAGCACAGTGCACAGGGATTCACCTTTTTCCCCCCATACTTCTGCAATAAAAAAGTGCATATCTGACATATAATTAAAAAAAAAAATCGTGTCTCATTCTCTAATCCAAGATAGATTCAAAGATGACTCTTAAAGAGGAAAAAGGTACTAAGCTTAACGTCATGTAAACGTTTTACCAACACATCCAGTTATTAAATCAACTCTAAAATGAGCCCGAAATGTGAAAATAGTGTTAATTTGTTTAGTGTTAATTGCCTTCTAGTTAAATGTGGTGCATATCTTTCTATAAGCACATCAGCAAATTAGTTTTACTTACACACAGTGCCACAAGTTCATTTCAATTTCGTATTTAAGAGGTATAGAGTGAGTCAGTGCTGCTGCTCCCTGACCCTGGGGCCTGATCACTGCTGGACGCTCCATCGCCAGGACCACACTGGGCAAGAACTAACTTGATGTTAACGTTTGAAGCCTGACACATCCAGCAGTCAGAACGTCTGATTTAACCTCCATTTATTTAACACAAATTACTGTGGTATCGCCAACACTTGTCCGTGGTGTTACCTTAACATACAGCTGCACAACTTTAGTGTTGCAACTTGATAACTTTGACAAGATGCACTATTTTCCGTTGTTTATCGAGATGACAAGGCTCAAGGAAAAACACAAGTTGCATGTGAACATACCTCACATACCAGGCATAAAAAATACATTTATGACAATCTCTGCTTCCAGGTTTTCTGTTTTACTGAATCACCCTCTTATGGACTGCAGTTTGTCTCCATTGCCTTTGGCTGCTTTAATGATGATGATTTCAGACTTCAGGACAGTGACAGTGTTTTATGGTGCTGTTTTGTGTGCCCCCTGACCTTTGACCCCTCCAGGAGGTGAACTCCATCCTGCAGCAGGTGGTAGAGAGGAATCGTGTTCGGCGCAGCTTGAGTGCCAAGCGGCATGCCCTGCAGTCCTGGAGAGCCCTGGTCGAGACCATGCTGACTGCTTGCCCCCCTGATCTCATCCCGCCAGACATCCGGCAGCTGATCATCCGGGACCTGCTGCTGGACCTTCACGACAAGGTGGGTGTCGCCTTGCCCTGTGTTATCCTGGTGGGGTTGTGTCACCCAAATGCTGACTCTGCCGCTACCCGCCAGGTGCTCTCTGAGGACGCTGCCAGCGAGCTCATGCCCATCGTGGCTGGAGCGGTCTTCACACTGACGGCGCAGCTCAGCCAATCGGTGCTGTCAGAGCAGAGCGGGGGCTTGGAGGGCGGGGGCTCCTCGGGCTTCGCCTCCATCGCCAACTCGGCGCTGCACCTGATCCTGCGGAAGCTGCTGGACTTCATCCTCTGCACCGGTGAGGCAGCTTTCCTGAGACGCTGGGTGGACACAGGCGAGCTCCACATACTGGTGATGCCCTGTATGTCACGGATCTGCACCCAATTCCGGAAGGTTATGGATTCAAACGTGTGTGTGTGTGTGTGTGTGTGTGTGTGTTTCAGGTGGTGGCTTTCAGCGTCTGCGTGCCCATCTCTACGGCTCTCTCCTGTACTACCTGCAGATTTCCCAGAAACCAGAGGAGGCAGACACACTGCAGACAGGTGTGACAGGGATTGGGGGAGGGGTAAAGGGAGGGGCCAAATAAGCGGGGGGTGGGGGTGGGGGGTGGGAAGGCTGATTGCTGGGCCTGCCGCCTTTACACCTCTCCCCCTCCGTCCCCAGGGGACACGTCCATGTGGGAGCGGCTGACGGCCCCGGAGGACGGCTTCTCTAAGCTGCAGCGCGAGAATTTGGCCATCATCGAGAGCTACGGCACGGCACTCATGGAGGTGGTGTGTCGGGACGCGTGCGACGGCCATGAGATCGGCAGGGTAGGTGGCGCCGGTGCTCTCACTTCCTCCTCAGTAGATGGTGGGCTGTGGCTGTCCATCTGAGCTCCCCGTCTGACCCCCATCTGACCCTGTCGGTCCCCCCAGATGCTGGCACTAGCCGTGCTGGACCGCGTCCTCTCCATCGACCGCCAGTGCCAGTGGCTCATGTACATGTGTAACAGCGGCTACCTGCGTGTGCTGGTGGACAGCCTACGGCAAGACGACGCCGCCCTGCAGGCGCTGCTGGGACCGCAGCCCCCCCTGCTCAAACCCCTCTACATCTATGAGTCCAAGATGGTGAGCACGATGGGTCCCGTTTGCCTTCTGTAGCCTATCCCAGGAATTAAGGGCTCACAGCAGGAAAAACCCTGAACTTACATATGTAAATCCCTCTGGTATATTAAGGATGTCTTTTTAAATGAGGGATTCCTAGGTAGGTAGGTGGGGGGGTTCCCGCCCCCGGGAACAATAACTGATCAGCTGAGCATAGAGGCTACTGTCATTCCTTCTTTAGTCTCCCTTATTGGGTCTATTGAAAAGATCAAGTGCTAAGTCAAGTTAACTTGGGGTTTGGCTGGGGCAGGAAAGGGTATGATGTCTTCTCATCTGTATTTGTTCACAATTGGTGATATATTACTACGGAGCCCCTAAGAGGTCAGGGTGAGAGTATTTTAATTTTTTTTTTTAAAGCATTTTTACGTGTTCTCAGAACTTTTGCGACACCCAATCCGCCTCATAGGTATGCATTGGTGCACCTGTAGTCTCACCCCTCCCCCTCTCCATCGACTCAGGCGCTGCTGACCCGGGTGGCACGGACGGCCCAGGGTGCCCTCGAGCTGCTGCGCTGCGGTCTGGTGGCCCACCTGATGGAGTGCCAAGTGTATGACATGTTGCCAGAGGGTGACACCCATAGGTAAGACTGTGGAAATGGATTATGGGTAAATAGGATAACTGGGCAAGCCCCTCCCTCCTCACCTGATTGGCTCTCTCCCACATGCAGGATGTTCAGCCAGAGGGACCCCTCTGGCTTCATCCCCAGCCCCCTGGATCGCTACAGACAGATCCTGCTCCCAGCCCTTCAACTCTTTCAGGTCATCCTCACCTCCATTTCCACTCAGCACCAGCAGGGGGCAGCACAGGTAAAAATTCCATTTGTTGTATGATGAACAATCTTTGGAATATGTGTGGGTTATATGTGCTTAAAATGCCAGCATCACAGTGGTCGTTAGGTTAATGCCCCTTGTGTCATCTGTGTGTGTGTGTGCGTGCTCGCCCCCAGGTGTTGCAGTGGCTGATCGTGCACTCAGACACCATCCAGTCCATCCTGCGTTGCCAGGAGCTGAATGTGGCATCCCTGCAGGAGTTGGCCCTGCTCACTGGCATCATCAGCAAGACTGCGCTGCCCGGTAAGCTTACCCAGAAAGAGCCACCTGCCATCAGGAACGTTCCGAGCGGTATTGTCTAACTGCTGGTTCATGTGCGTGTGTCAGGTGCCCTGGAGCCAGGCCAAGATGTCGGCGGCCCTACCCTGATGGAGTTTAAGAGTCACATTAGCCGTTTCCAGGTACACACTGTTCCTCCAGATCAGCTTTAATTCCTGGTGTGGTGATGGCCGCTGGCGGTAACACGTGGCCTGTCCCTCCAGCGGCAGTCCCTGTCCCTGCTAGGTCGGCTGGCGGGAAGTGAGCGCATGCGTCTTCTCAAGCTGGCGGAGGAGAGCATCTCTCCGCGCGACCCTGCCAACCGCCGCGAAGAGATGGAGGTGGCAATGCAGCAGGTGAGCTCCACCCCGCCGGTCACATGGCCCTACCGAGAGGCGGGTGGCCAATGACAGTGCCTGGCCCCGCTCCATTTTAGATCTGTGCCAATGTGATGGAGTACTGCCAGACGCTGCTGCTGCAGAGCTCTTCCCAGGCCCAGTTCAGCGTCTGCCTCTTCAGTCCGTCCGTGGCAGAGCCAGCTGGCCGCGATGGCCCCCGTACAGGTCAGCACTCCCCCCGCGTAGATCGCCGTCCTCCTTCCAGATAACGTTCCACAACCTCACTAGTGCCTGACAGATCCACGCACTCCCTTCCACCAGATCCTCTTCCCTCCGCGCCATGTTCCCGCGTGCCCAGCCTGGGTCTCGTGCTCTACCTGCTACGGAATACCACCTCCGACTTCTTCCGCTTCCATCAGGACCACCGGCAGAGCCTGGACAAACTGCAGGGCCTGGACCAGCTGCCCCCGGACGAGGTCAAGGAGGTAGTTGAGCCTGGTAGCGTAAGGGTTCACCCACCCACCTGCACTCGTGACTGTTGGGTTTGTAGCGACGTGCAGGAAGATGAGCCGTGGTCAGTCTATACGAGGGCTGTCATTGTCCATTATATCAATAAACGTATAATCTGTAATACAATAATACGTATAATACAGATTACACGTATAAAAACGTATAATCTGTAAACAATGTTTGCCACTTTTGCGCAAGTTCTGCATACACGCTCTGAGAATCATGATCATTCTCGTCCTGCTGATTGACTGGCTCATGGACCATGTGGTGCTCATGGGAAATTAAAAATGAAGAGGAGAGAAGCCAACAGGAGCTGGTCACAAAAAGGCTGTTCATCATCTCTGTGGAGATTAATTTGTGCAAAAGCAAGTAATTGTCTGTTGGTTTTGCCATTAGTTGTAACAACGTATTCAACAGATTTTGTTGGCAAGTTTGATTTTACTATACAGTCAATTTTCAACTCCTTAAATATTAGATACATCAAAATGTTCACAAAAAATAATCGATATGGTTAATATCTACCATATTCCCTGAGATGATGTGGCTAAATAACAGGGCTTTTGTTTTGGCGGTGATTATTAATATGTTGATATAGAGGGATCGGAGATATTAAGCAAAATAATTTAAGCACACATGATTAGAGGGACAGGCTGGCGACTCCGCGATGCTAATTGGCACATATCTGTGGCTAAGTTCACATTATTAGGCGAGTCTGTGAAACTGAAAGTCTTTAAGATACATTTGCATTGCAGTTGTGCTGTGGTGATACTGAAGTTCTGCTTTGCAAAACTGAAAGGTGGCTGCAGTTTCATTCACTTTTAATGTGAAGTGCTTCCATAGAACTGATTGGTTTTCACTCTTTATTCTCACGTTCGTCTTCTGTGCCCCATCTCCATTCCGCCATATCAGTAAGGAATCGAGAAGGAAAATTTCAGTCAATGCTTGTTTGAAATCGAGTAATGGTGACCGCTGTGATCTGCATGCTCTTTCGCTGGGTGTTGTTGTCAGAATAGTTGACTGTGTGTCCCTGTTCCTGTCAGCTGTGCCAGGCCACGGTGTCGGCCTCTGGTGGCGTGGACAAGATCCCCTCGGTCCAGCGGAGCGTTCTGGCCAAAAGGCGCCTGGTCCAGCTCATCAACAATCGGGCCAAGCTGCTGGCTTTGTGCTCATGTATCCTGGTTTTAGGCCGGGGGGGGGCGGTCCTGTGGCCTCACTGAGGGTGTGTGTGTGCAACCGGGCAGGGTGTAGTTTGGCAAATTAAGGACCTGTGTCTATGGATGGAAGGTCAAAGGTTCAAATCCCACAGCCAAGAGTTGGCACTGGACACTCATTGGCCTTGTGCTCTGACCCCAAAACTTACTCTCACCTGTATATAAACATGTCTGTGGCAAGAGAAGTGAGAACTGGTAAACTTCCCCATTGTAATGTAGAAGCTTCTGCTTTAGGGTTCATTCGGTTCTGGTTGCCTTAACTGCTTACTTATGCAGATATCATAGAGACTTGCTTGTTTGTGCTGTGGCGCCACCTGGAGTACTACCTGCTGTACTGCACCCCCAGTGATCCGAAAGACTCCCTGCTGCCCAGTGTTATTGCATACAGGTCCCGAGTGGGTGATGGTAAGCACTTCTACCATGCTGAAGTTTGTTTTACATGTATTCCTTGCATGCAGAACCACTGCATGGTTTCTCTAATCTGTCTCCCAGAATCCTTTGGTGTGATGCAGGGGAGTGGTGGGCAGAGCCTGGGTCTGTCTCATGTCAGCCAACAGGACCTGGAGCAGGTGAGCAGAATGCCAATTTGATATATTCAGAGGATCTGGTGTGTAGTGCCCCCTATGCCCAGAACCTGACCTGGAATTTGCACCCCTAGCTTCAGAGTGATGTGGCGTGTTGCTTCAGCGAGTCCCTGCAGAGGAAGCTGCTGGAGGTGGAGGGCCTCTACAGCCAGATGCGTTCACGATACACCTTCATCCAGGCCCTTGTGCGCAGGATTCGCGGTCTGCTTTGTCGCCCCAAGAGCTAACCCTCGACCCCCCTGCCGCCCGTCCCTCCACCCCACCCAGCAATTTAACCAGCTTCTCTTTGTGTCTTTCATTTTACACTCAGAAAAGGCTTGTGGGTTGTTTTCTGTAAAAAGAAATCTAATAAAATTTTCTAAGGTATAAAAGGTGCTGTGAAAGTCTTTTTTCCGTTTGGCTCAAATTGATGTGGATTTGGCGCAAGGAGTTTGTTTTACTGGACTTGAGACCATGTACTGATATTCAAGTCCTTATAAAACTAGATCAACAGGCATCTGCTTATACCACCTGGGGAGACAATTATGTACCCAAAAACCACTCCTATTCTGCTTTGTGTTTATACTTAAGTACATTATCCAGACTATCATTTTAAGCATGGCTTAGCTAAGGAACAGATGGTCAGAGAAGGACAGCGGTGCTCATTCAGGTTCGGCACTAAATCAGGGACGGCATACTGCAGTCGTCTTGGGGCTCAATGTGCTGCTCTTGCATCTGAGCTCCCTGCTCTGGTTTGACCACATTTAATCACATTAGGATGTCAATGTTCCTTCTACAAATGAAAACAAATAATGAATCCAAGCTATTTATTTACTCTACCAAAGAAATACCTCCATTTACCACATTTGGTTAAATGTAATATGCATCATGTGACTTTTGAAAGCGTTGCAGAGCTCAGTTGGAATTACATGGACATGCGAGAGAGCAAACTTTAATTTGCAAAATAGACCATTTTATGCATCTCTCACCTACCTATATTTCACAGGCCTTGATTGTTTTTAGTCTATGTGCATACAGCATGGCAAGACAAAGCCTTTGCACCCATGTTAACTGTCAATATACATGCCAACACTTGACAGCAAAAGCAAGTTTTACATTAATCTCACAAGATGGAATAAGGCTGACCACTGCTCTATCCAGCAGGCTACAGGCTGAAATACTGTACACATCAAATGCAAAAATGTTATAGCAGATGCCACCAGCTGTTTGACAGAACTGTGCAAAAAAAAAAGTTACCCATAGTGGCTTGCACTCTCAGAGACAGACCTGAGGGATTACATGTAGTTGCCTTCAGAGTAGGTAGTCAAGGACAAGAGGCAGCTGCAGCGTAGGAAGTCCCCAGCAGCTGCTCTGATTTCCCCCCAGGGTTTGCTTTTTTGCAGCTCAAACTGAATTTTGCAAATAGTCTCAAGTAAGTAAAACACTTCTGACCGTCCTTGAGTTGCAGTGTTTGGAGACATCCATGATAGATGCCCAGGCATTCTGTCCTGAGTGTCCTAGTTCCCTCTTGCTGATTTTTGTGGCCAGGCAGTGTGACTGATTACAGATAATAGCAGACAACTCACCGAGCGCCACTAAACTGACTATAGTTGGTGGCTGCGATCTCCTTTATCCTGTTCAGACTCTGATACAGAGTCTGCTCTCCCTACCAGCAATGTCCAGTAATCTTCTGCCTTATGGGAAAATATGTGAGTCCCTGTGACTGTACCTCAGTAGGGTCATGTTAGAGGTGATAGAAGACCACAGGATTCTAGTGTTGATTTGATTGTTCTGCATCTGTTTCCAGCACTATCCAGGCAGGATGTGTAGCCTTTGCAGAGGCCATTTGGCACTATTTGGAAGATTGAAGGAGTCTGGTGTTCAGACTTTCATCAAGTCAGAAAATGTTCTTCTTGAGAGCATATTTCAAGGAGTATGAAAAGTTCCAGCTGGGGCCAAATACACCCATCGTGGTCACCATATCGTCTCAAATACTATTAAGGGTTGGGTTCCTCTGCACCTTCTGATATACCATCATTGCTGGGTGATGGCTGAAGCACCTCCCCCTTCACTGCCATGCGGATCACCTGCAGCCACCGCTGCTTTAGGTCTTCAGTCTCCGCTGTAAAGCCGTGGACTGACTTGGACTGGGAGAGGCGGAAGCTAGCGGGTAGGTCCGTGTGTCGGGGGGAGTCCTCCACGGTATAGCCCAACAGAGGGATGGTGGACTGAGCCTTCACATCCTGTGAAAGAAGGTGGGGGAGGTTGGTACTACCAAGGCATGGGTGGACATGTGTGGCTTACAAACATCAAATGTAAGTTTGAGTTCTTACCTGAGGTGCCCCATACAAGTAGAGCACCAGGGCCTCCGTCTGAGGGATGACACACCACATCTTCTGCCAGGGCTTGGTCTTCTCGCTGTACTGTAGGAAACCACACATAATGCTGTTCCCCGAGAACTGGGCTGCCTCAATCTGGGGAGAGATGGTCGATAAGAATTGGCTCATGGCAGGCAATGTCCTTGAGAGAGACAGACAACAAACTGGCCCCCAACCCACTAACCCACCTCCAAGATGCCCTTCTTCTTGGCTCTCTCTTCGCACTCTGTCTGGCCTGACAAAATGGAATAGCAATCCTTGCACACTTTGCACATCTTGTGGCCATCGTACTGCAGTGCCGCCTTGTAGTCCGAACACTTCCAGCACACCACCTTTATATCAGGACCCCAAAGAGAGCAGGACAGTCATATAATGTGGGAATCACATGATTTTCCATGGACCTCCATACCTGCTCGTTCTATACCGGCTACCATATGGATGTGGCTGCCAAGTGGTGACCGAGTGACACATGGTCTGTAAAAGGGTCATTTATGCTCGCTTACGTAACCACAGGCCCGGCAGTGATGTCTACGGCGCGTCAGGGCGTTGAAGGGTTCTTTACACTTCATGCACATGGTCACCTCATTGTCCCGTATCCAGCGGGGGGCACGCTTGCCCAACTCAGCAGTCTAAACACACACAGACACGCAGATGTATAGGTTTTATTTCTCAAAAGTTACACTTTTCTACAAAAAGGCCAAGCAAAGAGCATACTGACTGCCATATCATCCTCTGCCTCCTTTGATGCAGTCTTGAAGGTCTCATTCTTCTGATGGAACACGGTAATTGTCTTTTCGAATGCCTGCAAAGCGGAGACTAAATCAATACATTCCGTTCACTACCCTGGATTAGCACTAGAGATATCATTGGTTGAGAAATCGCATACCTTTATCCAGTCCTCTTTGTCTTCTGCAGAACTAAAAGAGGAAGAACATTCAATAATTAAACTCAAGGAATCTTTGCCTGAACTGCATGCAGAGATGAATTACCAGTCATTCGTACTTGGCCTGTAGCTCGAGTGTCCTCTCCTTTCCAGACACCTGGAATGTGTGTGGGTAGTCCTCATTGGTAGTGGCTCGCACCTCCATACCTTCAATGCCGATGCGTGTGCGGACTGTATACTTCTGTCCAACCAGGCTGAACTTCGGCACGCAGTAGAACAGCATGTTGTTGAACTGAGAGAGCGGATGGCAGAGTTGATCAGAACGACAGACATCTCTCCAACAAGGCCCAAGGGCTGTATGGGAGCCCTTCATTCTGTCCTCACCAAAAAGAGGTATCTCTCCATGGCAGAGGTGTTTCTTGCTGCAAGCTTGAGGATGCTACCCTCCTTGATGAACTCATTTGAGGCATTCACAATGTCTTCCTCACCTCCCAGCATCTCATAGATCTCCAACAGTTTCTTGAGGTTCTCCTTCAAAGGGAAATGTCAAAATTTGAGCTGGACTTTTTCCATGGATAGCACAGGAATAGCATAACATCACTAACGCCAAAAGCATCCCAATATTCTCTCTTATTAACAGAACCTAATCGTTGCTAATAAACTCCCTAAGCTCACCATGTTTCTAATAAATCAGGGGAGGAAGAATAAAGATCAGAACCTCCATTTGTTTCCAGCAGGACTTCAAAAATAGCAGAGGCTGTATTATGTCACCGAGTAGCATGGTAGTGTTTCAGCAAAACCAAGGGAAAGTCCTGAGCTTGCAGAAGTGCCACACTGAGCTTGCGGGATCTCCCCATGAAAAAATGTGCTTCCATACATCTAACCTCTGTGTTAAACCTCACAGGACTATGCAAGCTAGCTAAGAAGAGTGAAGCTAACTGACTCATTCAAGGTTGCGGGAAAAACACTCAGAAGCACTGCAGAGCTCTATTTCGAATGTGAAAACTGCCCAGGGTTCTAATGCTTCCCCATGGTACTGTACCCACACAGTACATCAATATGGCCCAACTCACCGTCTTCTGAATAGCGCTGTTGGAATGAGTTGCCGCCATAGAGATGATTTCCAAAGATTCTGATAAACAACATCGGCCAGTGTTTAAAACCAACAAACTGCTGAGGAAGTGAAGCTTGAAACAAGCAGTAAAAACAGCAAAACAGGTAATGAAAAGGTCAGGGAGACATCTCGCACATGTCGCTGAGGTCTGCCTTACTCTCTGCATCCGGCCGGTCTACAGCTTCCTGGGGAAGCTTCTTCAGGTAGTCCTTGAGGAGCATCTCATAGCGTGGGACCCTCTGCACGGGCTCTAGCATGTGGTGCTGCAGGGTGAGGCTGGCACACTCCTCCTGGCTCTATGGGAAAAATGGGTACAGCACTTAAGGGTCTATGTTGACCTGAACACAACTTTGGACCTTGACTACATAGGTTTGGAAAGTAAACCAGTTAGTTAAAAATGACAAATTCTATGGCTTCTTGGACTGAACTCACAGAGTAACGAATTTCAACTGTATGTGTAATTGACCTTTTTCATAAGATGTTGAGATCTCCCCCTTTGTTTTAGGAATAATGCATTAAATGCAATAACACCATGCATATTCTGCGGACCTGAATGTCATGAATAATGGCCTTAAACTGAGGGGACTTGTCTGTCCAGATCTTCAGCAGCTCCATGGCCTTGTCAAAGTTCTTCACGTACTCAGCATACATCTTCAGAAATGGTGTGTGCTTCAGCAGAATGTCCCCAATTCGGGGCTGCGATGCCCTGGCAGGAGACACATCCATGTGAAACTCCCACACCTACGTAAACCAGCAACATACTGCAAACTGACACATCAGGAATCCAACACGCTCCGATTGCTGCCAACAGGAAAAGCGACCAGGCCCAGCCATCTCACCAATCGGTCATGCGCTTCTCCAGGTCTGGCAGCAGGAACTGGCTGTGGAAGGCGTTGATGGATGAGATGTTGGAGAAGATATTCATCACCACATCTACTGGGTATGTGCCCTTCTGACCCTCATCTGTCAATTTAGCACGGAACACCTGTAACAAAACAGAGTCTTACTGCAGCGGTCAGGAAACAGATGTGGCCACTTGTTTGACACACTGTTCTGTGTACTGTTCTACAAGACTGTGGTATTAATTACCCCTCAATTACGATTCCATTTTACTTTAATAAAAAGATTGTGAATATAATGTACATTAAATACAGGAGAGACTCCTAGACAACATTACCAACTCCAAAAGACCATAAAATAAATCCCAGAGAATAACCAAGGTAGTTGGAAAATCGGTTGTAAGAATTTCCAAATGGCTGAGTTTTCTGGCATAACGTGAGATGCTGATTGGCGGAGAAGATGGATGATCAAATAGGAAGCCACATTGGAGAACATCTTTAAATTAGTTGTGGGAAGCCTGTTGCTTCAAGGATGTTTGGGTGTAAACGGACTCAGACAGCAAAAGCAGATCACAGATAATGCGATGGCCTGCTGGGATGGCAGCTGGCTTCACCACTAACCTTATCCAGCAGGTTGAGTCGGGCCACGTAGGCTCTCTCCGTCATCAGCAGCTCATTGGCTATCTTATACAACTTCTCCTCATTGCTTTCCTACAGCGAGACAGATGTTCCTTGAGTGAGTCAATTCACAGCATAATCATCCCTCAAAGCTGTAAATGATGTTTGTTTTTTGGGGGGATTCCCATAAAAGAAGTTCATTTACCAAAACCATGACTGTAATCAATCACATTCTTACTTGTGACACATAAAGTTATAGTACAATCTGTACTGACAGGAGAATAACAAGGGATAGTGTGTGGTTCAGCAAGCTAAGCCTCTGTGCCTGTGATCAGAAGGTTGCTGGTTTGAGCCCCAGCCTCATGTCCGTGGGCCCTTGAGCAAGGCCTACATGTGTCATGGAGCGTGATATGGGGTAAATTAAGAATATTTCCTCATGGGAATCGATGAAGTATTGTAATTATTACCTCAATCATAAATTACCATACTAAGTATTAAGACCCATAGTAGTGAGTGTATGACAAGCAAAGGGTGCTGTAGGAGCAGAAAGGGTGATGATTGGATGGCTCTGCATTACCAGTGCAGGTAAATCTGCACGTAGAGTAATATGGCTAATTCCGTAACCATGTTTCCGGCTATAAAATCAGACCATTTTACTGCTGAAAGAACTTCCTAAAAATTACAGCCCTGTCATACTTCCATTTTCATCACAATTAGGCCTCTTCCTGTTCCAAGGGAGTCACAACCAATGACTGCGCACACACAGACAGACACACGCACATCCAGCTCCATTGTGTCCAGGTCGGTTTACTCATGTGGGTCTTAGCCACTCTGCATGAGAACGCCTTGTCTGAGCCCGGGCCCACTTCCCCTAACTGGCCAGTTTCCCCTTCAGCCCAAGCCGCACGACATGACCCTTTAAATGGCGACAGAACTGAAACAACAACTGAACGAGCTAACAAGTAGAAAATGGATGTCTGTTGTTAAGGAAGCCTTTACAATCCTCTACGCTCAAATGCAATCCTCCTCCAGAAGGCCACAAAATCACCTTCTCTTCTCCTGTCCCTACATATCGTATAATAGTGCTATGACCATATGAGGGGCAATTCAAGTCCATTCCTCACCTACTATCAACAGCAGAGACTGCAGAAATGCTGCACTCTGCTGTGGATCTCCTGGTACATGACCTTGTTAAAAATGAAGCTGTAAGGTGAACAGGACAAAGCTCCACCACCCAAATTACTTATAAACATATTAGCGTCATTAACAAAGCAGTATAGAATGTGATTTCTTCCTCCACCATGAGGCAAGGATTAACACAGCTAAACTTGTCCTCTAGTAAAATCACCGCATCTCCCTCCAGAACAACAGGGTTTATTCAAGTCCTATTTTCAGCCAAGGCAAATTTTTCTAGGTTATCAAGTTCTGGACAGGTGCGGATGATCTTACCATTACTACTGCTGCACTGTCAGAAGCCAAAGCTAAGTAACACCTCTGATATCGACACTAAAAAGCAGAACCGTTAGCGGACATGTTTTTGCAATTAAGGCTGATGTTGATGCACAAAGTCAGAGCCCCAGGGCAAACTATTCTCTGTATGTAGATGAGCCCCATGCAAACCATTTCCTGTAGCTATTTCTATCTCACTCTTAGAAACTCTACCCCGTTCTGCCTGTCATGTCTAGTGGGCTCAGCTTCAGTTAAGGAAGACAGGAGGTATTAAAACACGCTTAAGAACAAACGGGTCCGAGGAAAAGGTGAGGATGAATTAATAAATGAGTGACAGGGCTCAGATGAGGCGGTGGATCAGGTGCCTGCCTGAACACCTGCGATATCTCTAATTCATGAGGCGACCTTATGCAAGCCAGCTGTGTTATTCGGTTACCGTTACGCTGCCCTGCGACCTTTGGAGCAGAGAACGTCGACTAGGCGGCTGAAATGCCACCAGAAAAGTGAGACAAATGCAGGTTCCCCAAGGGGCCTCGGCGTCTGAGTAGGGAAGCAGCAATATAGGGCAGTCTGTCCACGCCACTCACCTTTGCCTCTTCCTTCTCCTCAACTTTGCTCGCCTCCTGCGGACCCTCAACCTCATGCTGCCCCTCCTCTGCTGTCTCCTGCCTGTCAGTCAATATACTCGACTCTGCACATGTGCCTTCCGTCTCTGCTGAGGACTCCGGGTGCTCGTCCTCTCCATCCCCGTTGAGCAGGACCACGATGGCCGCCTGAGGCTCCATCTTGCTGTCATCGGGGGCGGTTTCTGGGGCATTCGTTGTGGTCTGCGAGCTCGTGCTCAGGGTGGGTCTTGCCTGCTGGGGCTCCTTCCACTTCGATGGGGGTCTGCTCCTTGGTTTGCGGCTGGGTGATGTGACGGGCGATTTCTGCAGCGAGCTGTCCCTTTTCACCTCGCTGGGGGGAGGAGGCAAGAGAACAGACAACCAGAGAATGAAACAGGAGACTGAGCCCAACAGCTAGTGAGTGAGAGAGCAAAAGACAGAGAGAGAGACAAAGCAAGAGAGAGAGTGAACAGGCGGGGGGGGGGGGGGCAGCTGTAGGGCACTAGAGCCTGTGTGGGAAGGGTAAATACAGCAAAGGGAGGCACTGTGACTTCCTGTATGTGTGCTTTGGTGGAGGATGTGCTGGAGGCCAGAGAAGTGGCTGAACAGAGGAGTGAGACAGACAAGGATTATCATCTTTCTGGAGAGTATGGCAGCTGGTGCGCAGTGCCGCTGTATTCCTGACCCACATACGTTTTATTTAAATCGCACAGAAAACACCTCCCTGAGGGCTAACTTTGGCATGGACACTTCCAGAAAAAGACCTGAAGCAGATGCATTGGAGCAGAAAACAGAACAATCCCCATTATAAATAACTGGAGGAAAACAGAGACAGACACAGTAGCTCCCAGCTGACCCGCTGACTGTGGGGATGCAGGGAACCAATCAGGCCAGCCAGACTGAGGCCAGCTTGGCGTGACTGACTTGGCAAGCCCCCGACCTGGGGCAGAGAAGCCTGTTCAACCCCAGCGGCATCGCCGATCCAGCCCACCTGCCCTCTGTGCCAAAATGGCAGGAAACAGGAGATTTCCAGCTCTCTGTCCCCCCCCCCCCCCCAGCAGGACTATTTAAGAAGGAGGAATTGATGACATGGCCCTCTATGTCCAGGTATTATATGGGGATATTTGCCCATGTTCCCTGACATATCCTGCTCCCGTAGAGTAAATGTTTAGTGCCTCAATCCGCAGATTATCTGCACCTCCGCCAGAGTTGATCCGTACGGATCACGACCCATGGTTCGGAACGCACGTGATCCGCGGATTAACTCGTTTTTTAAACTTTTAGTTA
>JABFDZ020000001.1:3056583-3068641 GCA_019775955.2 Pollimyrus isidori
CCGAAAATTGATCCGATCCGTGACTCTGATCCGAGAAACGATCCGAACCGTGAGTTTTTTGATCCGTTGCACCCCTAGTCACCGGAGATGCCCACACTGACAGCCTGTACTGTGCCCAAACGTCCCAGTTCCTACCTGTTCTCCTCAAAGCGGCTGATGAGGGCAGACACCTGGGATTTCCACACCCTGCCATCCTCCTCCATTGCGCCTCTGAGATCTCCCGTCTGGGCAGCAGTTGGATGCAGTTCTGTCACCAGGTTCTGGAGATAAGGCGGCTTGGTAGGCACTGATGGTGGAAAAGTTCCATATCACAGAAGGGCCACAGGATGGCAACACAAACATTATCATAAAGAAATTATGGCACCTACAGAACTAATGCTATAGCCAATAAATAATATAATATAAATAAATAATGCCATGTGCAAAGCACTGCAGCACAATTATTGCACTTTTTAAAAAATGTCAGTTATTCTATTTTCTATCATATTACCTTCACAATGATTGACACTCATTTGGAGGGTCTGAAACCTCATTTCATTATGCATGAGCACAATTACGATACAGTTAACTTTGAGCATCATTCTACATATTCCTGCTGCATATCAAAAGAACAGATGCCTCCAGTGGTGAAGTGGCGCATGTAGATCGGGGGGTGCAGGCCAGGTTTCAGCAGAGAGCTTAACCAAAGTGCCACATGTAGATCGGTGTTGCATGTCAGACCCGTACCTGGTGGTTTGAGAGGCAGTCCCCGTCCATTTAAACACCTCTCACCATTCCCAGGCAGGCAACTAGCTGCCTCGCCGGAACGCACACGTTCACAGGGCTGGTAGATTGTGGCTGGTGAAGCAAAACCCAGGTGGTTAGTAAAGGCAACTGGAATGCTGTTTAGTTGGTTGTGTCTGACAGAAGTGATGTGTTGTTTGATAGTACCGTGCTTACCGGTCAGGCAAGTGAAAGTCCTATACAAACCTCAGTTGTAAGGCTGTACAAGACTTCTAAACCATGACAGAATCATTTATGGCATTTCTTTCCTTAGTGGCTGCTTCCTGGTAAGGTCATGTAGCGTATCGCCACAGAACAGAATAGATATTGCACAATGCAAGTCTTGGACCAGGAAATTGAGGTCGTATTTTCTAAAGCAACGCCATTCTGGTAAGCTGGACAAGTCCCTCAATCAACAAAACAGACCCGTTGAAGTGCAAGAAGAACTGAACTAATTAGCCAAACACAGGTTTCAGTTTTAAAGAAATTTATAAAAGCTGAAGTAGCTCAAAGTCTCCTCACTGATGTGGAGTAGGTGATCACCAGAAAACAGATCACTGCAGAAACATACCAACATAGAGCAGTGTCGCGCACATTCAGCTGGAGGGCTTCCCACAGGTACCAAATCCTACCTTTAATCAAGGTCAGGAGTAGGTCCAGGAGAGGTCACATGATCTCAGGGGCCTCTCATGCATGCCAGTGGCCTAAGTCTCCACAGGTCAGTGCTGCAGGTCAGTGCTGGAGCACAGATCACGTGACTGAGTGAAATCCTTCCCTCCATGCAGCTGAACCCAGGCAGCTGCCAGCCATCATGAAGGCAGTGATCATGGCTGATAACCAGACTACAGTCTGTCTTTGTGTTTGCCTGTGGCTCTGGGGGCCTTTACGTTGAGGGGGCGTCTGCATTTCTGTTATCTGTGGGGCCATGACTGAGCACAACCCCTTAAGGTCAGCCACACAGCCCAGCCACCTGTACCAACCCTCTCTCAGATCCTCCCCGTAGGTGCCCACAGAGTCGACCCACCTCATTAAGAACAAACACACACAGTGTATACTGCAGTCACAACGCATGCAAACCTTTCCAGCAGCAAGAATTACAGCATTACATTCACAACCTTCAAGAAGAGACAGTTTAAAACAATTATATTTTATCTATACACACAGGTAACCTGAGTAATCTGGTCTGAGTATCACTTGCAGAGCAAGCTACCCATTTATCCAGACAAAGGAACAAATAACTGATTTGCATGTTCTCCCTGTGTCATCGGGGGGTTTCCCTCAGGTACCCCAGTTTACCCCTACAGGCCAAAAACATGCTGAGGTTAACTAGAGGGTTAACCTATGATTACCAAATCGCCCATAGGTGTCAAGGGTGTGTGAGTGTGCCCTGTGATGGGATGGCACCCCATCCTGGGTTATTCCCTGTCTTGTGCCCATAGGCTATGGAGTCCCATGGCCCTGAGTTGGACAAGTGGGTATAGAGAATGGATGGATCGTGGTACAATCTGTAAGCAGCATTAGTTCCAAGAGCAACTGGGAATTAACGGCCTTGCTCCAGACCTCAAAAGTGATATCACCCTTCAAGTCACAGGATTTGAAGCAGCAACCTTCCACACACAGGCAGAATCCTAACCCTCTGAGCCACAGTGGGGGGACAAAACAAATAACTCTGCTTTTTCCACATTAAATATACATGGCAGAAACTATCTAAAGACACCTGTGTGACATATTACTGTGTCTGCAGTGAAGGGGAACCTGGCCACTGACGCGACGTTCCAGTCACTGCGTATTGTGCCACCCTGACTGATGTGGCAGCCTCATCCAATCGCAGATGCTGGGTTAAATCTCGTCATTAGCCTGCCGGGTGTGAGGCTGCCCATGCTGGGCACTGTCACTTCATAGAAACTGAGCATTTACAAAACAGAGAAATGAAAAAGAATTAGGGGAAGGATATTCAAAGAGTGTAGCACAGATGTAGCCCAGCTCTCTTCTCCAATAACCAGAAGCCCCACCCAGAGCACCCCACCTCCTGGGGTATCTGGGACGAGGAGGGGTAATTTTTCCCCCGGTAGGCAGTACAAAAATATCCATTTACCATGGAAGAGAGCGCGAGAAAGAATGAAAAATTATGGAAGGCTCTGCTGATGTTGATGCCGGTGTGGAATAAACCACAAGACCTCGAAATTGATTTTAAACATGAATTTAAACATAGGATACCGTAATTATGTAGCTGAATTAGTTACTTTTAATACAATTGCCCAGTAGCACATGGCCTAATGCCCAGTTGCACACGGCCTGACTTTTGACAATGCTATCATGAATGAGGAAGTATGTGCAGAGACTTACTGTACGATGTACATTGAATAGGGAGGCATCTGCCACTACTGACGGTGGCATGTACTTAGGTATTCCTCAGGCCTGCCTGGACAAGGGGACATTGTCCTCGGTCTGCGCATAGATGCTCCGACTGTGTCCAAGCTTAGGGGGGGAAGACCTGAGCTCTGGGTCTGTTCATGAATGCAACCACCAGCACGTGTTGAGGGCGGCTATCTGAGTAATGTGATCTTCAACCGAGGCTCTCAATGGCTGACTGAGACAGAACTTCCATACACAAACATCCCAGGGTTATGCAGCATGCCTGTTTATTGTTTGTCTAATGTAGAAAGTTTGTTATGTTATGTCATGGGATGTTATGTACTAAAAACTGATAGTGGCCCTCCTGCTCTCTCTCCTCCCCTTAAGTTATTAATATAATAGTTGTACAGGATTTTTATGCACCACTGATCACTCTGTTTTTCACTGCTGTGTCTGTCATAAATGTTCCACGGTGAGATCAGGAGGAACAACGTTTCATCTGATGGTGGACTGTACGTGGCACAGATAGCAAAGCGGCACATGACTTAAAATATGCATTAGCCCCAGGTTAGAGACTCCACAAGTCTATATTAGCAGGTGGAGCAGACAGACATGTTTTTGCGTAAATACATCAAAACCAGATTTAACATTTACTAAGTCTGTGAGACAGCAGGGAGATACAATATGTTTGCCTTCATCTCAGAGAAGAGCAGGAATTATAGCAGCATGAGGCAGCAAGTGGCTGGTCAGCCCATCCTGACACTCCAGATCTGCCCTCATTTACACAGAAGCTTAATAAGAAGTCCAGGGGCAGGTGTTCCCGTCAAAGAATAAAAAGAAGAAAAAAACTTGAATAGACTGCTTTTATACCCAAGACGCATGTAAATAAACTAAGTAAACTATGTAAAAAAAAAAGTTTAAACTGGCACAAAAAAAAACCTGGAGGACTTTGCTGTTAACATTCCTATAATTTAAATTAAACCCTGTCATCAAAAAGCATTGGCATCGGGAGAAGCAGGTACCGAGCAAACCATCATCAAATCATATTCGTCCGCTTACCTGAACCTGCCAGTGGGGTCTAAGTTCATGGCCCGCAACAGTGCACTGATTTGTACCAGGATTGGAGCCCCGCCCGCCACCTCCTGCAGCTCATTTGCTGAGAAAGTCGCACATGTGACTATGGTATCACGGCACAAAAATGCAGGAGCACATGCAACCTGTCAGATGAGTGCTAAAATTCCTGAAAGCAAAAGCCACCGTGAGCTTGAGCGGCACCTTGAGCAGGAAGTTTGTGCCGCTGCCCCTGAGACACTGTCATCTGTCTTTTCTGTGCTTGTCCCTTTAGCACCACTTGAAAAATGTGGCCAAAAGTGTGACCAAACCGAGGCCGAGAGCTGCAGGCCCGTGCAGGCGAGAACCTCACTGCCCCCTGGCGACCCACTCGTAGCGGCTCACAGACACGCTAAGGACACCCTGGCTGGCTTGCGGGGGTGGAGTAGTGGAAAAGGGACTTCCTTCAAAGGACCCACGTACAGATTGTCCCCGACTTGTGCCTGGGTTATGCTCAAAACAGGGTATATTTATAAATGGACATATGTCAGGACCGGTATATACCAGTGATTCTCAAAGTCCGCACCACAGACCAAACCACAAGATAATCCGGACCCAGCTGATGATGCACCTTATGTATCACTATGGTTAACTTAAAAAGTCTTAATATGATTTTAAGTGCAAAAATAAAATGTGGAATCACCAAACCTGGCACACATAACTCATCCTTGTCCCCCTCCTCCCAAATGACAAAGTGTGAAAACAATCAGCCAATTTTAAACCAGTCTTTAAACAGGGCTGTGAACTTTCACGCTTTCAGACTCTCATCGTTCCATTACAAACCTAAAATTAGGTACATATGGGTTAAAGACAGGGGACACATTTTGTTGCTATGGTCTTTCAACAATGAATCACATTCGCCAAATTTCTGCAAACTTGTCGTTAATCGAAAATCTCACTCCAGCCAGCTGACTGAGGTGGGTAACGTCGTTAGCATTATAAACTGATGTCTAATACCAAAAGTTTAAATGCTGACTTTAAACAAAAATGTGATGCGGATCATTTCTTTGAGATCCACTGGTATTTACAGTACAGTGTAGACTTAAGACATTTTCTTACGTGTTACTGTAAATACTCTTTCATATATTTTATTACTGTTGATCAGTTATTTCATACACACGTGTATACCCTGTATGCGGCTAGGTAAGATAGCACTGCCAGGCTTTCAGCTAGCCGCAGTTTATTTTCATATACCGGTACATTTATTTTTTGTTCTTCCCAATTGTATGTGTGAGTGGTGCTGAGTTACACAGGTCATACATTGCAGACAGCCTGTTTTATATTTACAGCCAGGTGTGTATTGAGACTAAGAAAAATAAAATGCTCCTATCATTCGGATTGTCATGACCCCGACCCAGGAAGGGCGTGTCGGCCCCACGGGAGCCAATCGCTAATCATCGGCTGGGGCGTAAAAGGGCAGAGACGCCGGTAAGCCGGTGCGAAGTATTCGTGCCTATGTTTTCATTGTGCCGTACTGAGCAATTACTCGCGTCTCGTCTCCCTGCTTACCTCGCGTTCTTTCCAGTTCCCCGGTCCCAGTGCTTCGTGTGTCTTCCTTCTTTCCCCAGTCCAGCACCCGCTCCTGATCCGTCTGCCCGTTCCAGTCCCCGGTCCAGCTCCCTGCCCTCCAGCCGTGTCCTGTCTACGTATCCTCCTGTCTGCCTGCTTCCTCGGTATCCGACCCTTCCGCCAGCCCCACGACTTCTCTCTGTGCCTGACCCTCTGGACACCGTCTCTGCTAGGACCCCGGCTTACCAGACCCGAACGCCTGTTTTTCGACCACGATATTTGCTTAATCCCTCGGACACTTCTGCTATTGGTGTGAAGCTTTGCATTAAAACCTTGCTGCTTCGCATACCTGGGTCCGCTCCTCTGTCGCGAACCGTAACACGGATTTGCCATATCGGTGAGACTGAATACCAGACAGACTCCTCTTTCCCATTTACCCACGATGCTTTACTGTGCTGATGATGAAAGATACTTTTTTAAATACGGCATATGATCCCAAATCTTTAGAGTGAAGGCCAAAAAATCAATTTTATTTTACATTATCATTTATTTGGCTGCTATATGTCCAAGTGTTATTCGAGTAGTTTGTATTTGTGTAAATACTATAACATTTTATATAAGGGACTTCAGCATCTACGGATTTTAGTATCCACTGGGGGTTCTGCCATCAATCACTCGCAGAGATGGAGGACCATGGTATATTTTTATAGAATTGAAGAGCACTTGGTTCTTTCAAACAACTAAAAGTTCAAACAGCCACATTTCGTGCAAACATCTTTCACATTCCGGCCTACATGCATCACCTCGACAATTTATGCACTGGGTTAAATTTACTGGCAATGAGAGGCTTCAACTTCCTCCTTGCTGCAGTGAACGGCTCCTGCCTCTGCCACCGGGGGTACTGCAGCGTAGCCTCTCGCTAGACAGCAAGTGTCTAAACCAGATAAGCACTAGGAGAATGTGCTATCAGATGCTCTTCGCAGTTCTCGTTCATAGTGTACTTAAAAAGCAGACATATATATCTGCCATCTGTTGTAAATCCTACCTTATTTAGTGGAACACCAGCCTCCCAGTTAAGGATGCTGCCCTGTGGTTTGGCCGTGTGTCCTTTTAGCTCTGAAGACCAGTTACCCTCTGGCCTGTTAAATACCCACTACTTGGCTTTCACCATTCCATGCATGGCTGGGGGGGGGGTCACCACATCAGGACCAGCTGACTGCCTTGTCTCATCTCTGGTAGCTCAAGAAGCATTGTGCTAATCGATACAAATGTTGTAGGTTCACATTCTGGGGCGCACACATAAGGTATTAGATAAATTAATTAAATAACGGAAAGTACGATAACAACTACTTGACCTATCAATTTTTGGTTTAATTCATCGGGAGCCAATAAAAACCCTCATAAGCCAAACTAATGAATGACCAACGGCAGACGATAATCCCACCCACCATGCCAGAATCTTTTTCCCTGCCACTTTTTGCAACTGGACCCTGAAATCTCCTTTACATCTGAAACCTAAAAGGTAGGCTAACTCTGAAAACCTGAAGGCCTGCAGTAGCTAGGAAGCAACCCACTGTATCATCTCTTTTGAGGTTAACCCTGTGCAGCTATCGAGACACACTTCATTCCAAAATAGCTTCTCATCTTGGCCATAAATCACACAGGATGCTATATTTCTTTGGAGGAGGTTTAGAAGAACTTTGTTTCAACAAATGTAATAGTACAGAATTCCTCTGTACCTAAGAATGAACATTAGGGTGAAGATTCACAGCTGCCCATGTCTTTCACTAAGCCTGCTCAAAACGTCCATTCTCAACGCAGCTGCCTCTGTTGTCAACCAGATGAAGTCGTCACATGAAGACAAACTTGGAGTGTGAGGGCGGTGGCTGTAAATGAGCCCTTACCTTTATGTTGGAAGGTGTTCAACCTCACCCGAGGTTCACCACCATCAGCCTCTTCATCCACCAATGCCTGGACGTCATTCACCTCTGAAATAAACACAAACCACTCAGTGCCAGATACAAGACTCACACTCAGCTATGCACCAATGCAAGTGCAGATCATGTGAGATGAGGTTAAAAAATGGTGATGTGAAACTTGATGTTTAAAATGCAATTATTTCATGATTCTTGCTTTAGAACACTGCAGGACTCACAACTACAAGTACTTTGACCAAGCGTACTGTCGTGCATTTATCTTACTTCTATACACAGCTAAACATAATGTGATCAGTGAGTTTGAAAAAGCCTTTGTCACAGAACCACATATCACCTGCTGTCATTTCACTGCATGTCAAAGCCAGGATGCGGCCTTATGACAGAATACCTTCAGCACCGTTTCTAAAGGCAAACGTGACCATTGCTTAATGATCAGGGCACTCTGCCACATGGAAAATCACTTTGCTTGGAGAATTCGAAATTAAAATGCCAGATGATGGCGGCAGGGTTCAGTGTTTTGAGGCCTAGGATTGTAGGTTCTCCACTAACCATCTGGACACGTCCATCTAGATCAGCCAGTGGGTCAGCAATCTAGGGCCCAGCATCTGGCCATGCCCAACCCAGTAAAGCCTGACAAGAAACAGTGGAGTTCCTACAAGAGGAGTGACAACAGCGCCACGCTGTTTGTGAAGGACAAACCCAAATGACAATATGGGGTCAGGGTAATGGAGGTTGAAAGCCATAAAGGTATGAAGGTTTGAGGTTCCTGAATCTGTATTTGGCATTCAGGAACCGGCAGAAAAGTATCTGAACCAGATGGGAGACCAGCCAATGAGCTCTCTGACAAGGAAGCACTTCACCAGAAATCCTCCACTACCTCCCCTCCTTCTCACCAAGAACAACCCAAGTGCAAATCCTCCATGCATTAATTCCTCAGAGTGAAGGCAGGAAATGCGTATTTACTATTTAGGACTTCCCTTCTCTCAGATTTCTACACCAGATACTGTCATAGACATGTTTGCGTAAAACCTTGCCTTGTACAAAACTGCACAATAGAAAAACAGCTTTGAATAAAAACAGGGTTGGGGAAAATCACTCAAAACCAAGTGTTGATCTCTCCTTCCAGACTGGCATCCCATCTTTGGTGTCCTGTGATAGGCTCCAGGCCCTTCCTGTGACACTGACCAGGCTAATTGCTTAGATGGTTGGATCTGTGGATGGAGGACCTCGTTCCTCTGTGGCACCTATGACCCAGCTAGCTCTATAATTCAGCAAACGATGAGATCTCCACCATGTGATCAAATATCTGCTGACATGAGTCACACCATGCACGCAAAACCCCGTTTCGCGAACAATTAGTCTTCTCACATGCTTCTCGTCTCCAGGGGGAGCCAAGTGGTGTCATGAAAAGGTGCAGCGAGAATAGAATACCCACCCCCCCAACACACACACTTCTGAGGCTGGCTAACAAACCTCCATTCACAACGGCCACCCGCATGAAAACATACGGGAGAGTTTTTCACAGTAAACACCAACACTTTGGCTGTTAAATCCACTCACAATGGGATCAATGCAATACACGATAACAATTCACAATGAACTGCTAAAAGAGGTCTACAAAAAAGAAAATGATTGCAGCTACATTATTATATTCAAAATCAATCTTCACGTTAAAGCACAGAAAACACAGAAAATGAATCCCCACAGAAGATTCACTCCAAACAGATTGTGATGATAATGAGATCATCTCCAGATCAATCTGAACCACCACAGGTTCTCAGCCACAGAAGATAAAAACAAAGGACGCAAATATAAACAGAGACTCTTCCATAAAGAACAGGATATGATAAGCTCATGATAGAGTCAGCATGACGACGACTGTGACGCTCTTGAAAAGATTCTCGCTCACTCCTCACAGACAAGTGGATCGCCACGGCCACAATCCAACCATGTAAAGAACGTCTAGTCTTGAGGCCGCTGCTGCACTGCACCTGACAGATAAATTTTGAGTACAAGATGCAGCTTTGCTGGAAAGCTGCACAGCTGCTCTGCACAAAGGTCACAACCTGCAGTGAATGACTCACACGGGACACATCAAACTTTCCTGTGTTGCGATTTCGAGTTGCTGTCCACCCCGGCTACTTACACACGTCTGTGGACTTTTGCCTTTCCTACTTCCACTTCCCTTTTGCACAAGATCGTGAAGAAAGTGCATTCGTCAATCGCTTTGCGTCAGTGACTCTGTACTGAGGCAGAGGTCTCTGATTCGGGGACCCTGGGGGAGTAAAGGCAGCGGTAATCACAGCTTGAGGCACCCCTTCGACATGCTGCATCTTTCGTGACCCCCTCTCTCAGGCCAGTTCTGCGATTAGCTTACGGAATAACAGTAGAGGAAGTGGACAAATGAGCGTGCCACAGAAAGAACCTCCACTCCTGGGGAGGCCACATCGCATGGCCCGAAAGCACGAACGGAAGAGCAGATGAACAAGAGAATGAAAGAGCCCTTGTGTGTGGGAGAAGGGGCGCCTGGCCTCAGCAATCAGGCTGAGAATGTGGCCACGGAACGGATCCAGAGGTCCGCTCACTGCCAGGAAATGGGCCCAGCACTCAGGGTGCGTGATGCCCATTAGTCAGGCTGAAAGAGAAAAACTGGAGACAGAAAAAGGGCTAAGTTTGCCCCCTGAAAAGGTTACAGCCCATCCTCATGGTCTGAACCTGAGGGACGGATGCAGACGGAAACAGAAACGTGCTCACCCCCAGTTGCTTCCTCTACAACTATAAAAAAAAAAAACAGACATTGCAAGATACTGTGTCACAAGTGTGAAAGCTGCTGTTCTGAGCACCAGCAGAGCAGTGTGAGCCGAGCTGCATGCAGGTGTGAGAGTGGCCGGCTTTGGACTAGAGATCGGACCCCTGAAACAAGTCCCGTCCCCTTTTGCTGCGACGCCTCATTAGAGGATGAGGACTTGAGCTCAGCAGGCCTGCTGATGAAAAGCCCCCCCCCGCCCCCCTCCTCTGTTGGCTGCCCTTTGTGAGCCGTTCCCCCATTTAATCCCCCGTCAAACTCCCTTAGATCTCCACAACCCCCCCCCCACATCCTGCCCGTCCTCTGAAGCTGGGGGGGAGCTCTTCTGGGGCTGCGGGTCACTATGCCACGTCGGAGTGGTTAAAGGCACTGGCAGCAGGACCCGGTCCCGCTCTGTTGGACCCAAGCAGCACAGAACCCCAAAATACATTCAAGCCCAAACATCAGATCTGTCCTCCAGGACCTCGCAACACATCTGGATATTTTTCTTAAAAGTCTTTTTTATGTTTTAAACATCCAAGAATCTGTAAATACCACAGCGTCAAGCAACCTTAAACTTGTTCCCTGTTGATACAAGCATATATCTATCATGAAACATCACTCAGTGGATTTACAGGTAAAATCAGTCTGGTAAGTGCATGTCTTACCTCCAGCACAGAGCCGTGAAACACACTCTGTAATTATCATTCCTCCTGCTAGGGGATGCTTGTTTAAAATGACAGTGACATTACTCCCCCCCACCCTTTTGTTTACCAGCAGTCGTCCTTCCTTGTTCTGAAACATACCTTCCTGCTCGCCAGGCCTGAGCCTCGTCCGTCCCGCAGGAGTAGGAGGGACCGGCGGTATTTTACCGCCAAGGGATGGTGAGGGTAGATGGGTGAAGCCGGATACAGCCGGGGAAGCAGACTGAGCTGATAGGAGTCGCTTGTAATCCAGGCTGTGCACGACCATAAGACACCCTGCAGAGTCACACCCTCTCTGCTGAGGTCTGCGCTGCAGTTCAGGTCCACGCTGAATCGCCACTGCTAGCTGCCTCTCTCCTTTCCACTTCCCCCCCACTCTCTCTCTCTTTCTCGCTCTCTTTCTTCCTCTCTCCAGCTATCAAATCGGGGGGGGAGGCGATGGCATTGCTGAGGACAGACAGCCCTCACGGCTGTGAGGTGCTTGCCCAGCAGCTCTGGGAAAATTCCCTCTCTGACTCTACAGAAGTGAGCGTCGCTGCATCTTGCCGACCGGGGGGCGCAGGCGGGGGGCGCAGGCGGGCGGCGCACAAAGAACCCGCACGGATGCACACAAGTGACGCCTTTGTGCCGGGGAGGTCTGTCAGGGAGGAAGAAGGGGAAGTGGCCGAAGCAACACTGCTGCTGTCGTTTAGCAGGTGCTGGCCGACGCGTGCCTGCACGCACACACACACACACGCAGCCTGCACGCACACACACACACACACACACACACACACACACACACACACACACAGCCTGCACACACACACACACACACACACACACACACCCAGAACGCACACACACACACACGCAGCCAGCACGCACACACACACGCAGCGTGCACGCACACACAC
>JABFDZ020000001.1:3068741-3080857 GCA_019775955.2 Pollimyrus isidori
CGCCAGCACGCTCTGACACTCTCACACACACTCACTCTTCACTCACACACACACACACACAGCGTGCACGCACACACACACACACACAGCCTGCACGCGCACACACACAGCCTGCACGTGCGCACACACACACAGCCTACACGCGCACACACAGTTGTGCACACACACACACAGCCTACACACGCACACACAGTTGTGCACACACACACACAGCCTGCAAAGGGTAGGGGGGGGAGACAAAGGAGAGACAGACAGAGTCAAAAAGCTGCACAGATTTGCAAGGTGGGGGGTCCTGAGCTACCACAGCGCCTTCAGAAGCCCCGACAGGAAGGGGTGGGACCCTCCGGTCGAGTGCCTCTGAATGCAGATGAACCAGTGTTTCAATCCCAGCAGCCCCCTGGCCAAGGACACTGTGGGGAGAAGCTTCCACTGAAATATCTAACATCAGAACAGCTCGTCCCTTCCATGCTAAGTGCCAGAGAAGTGGTCCATACTGGAGCACCACCTGGAGGTCAGAGAAACCAGGTGGACAAGCCAACCGGCTCCACTGCCATAATAACTACCAAAGGAAATGTCTGTTATCCCTGTTAGATAAAGTTACACTCTTCAGACAGGATTTATTCTGCAAATTAGCATTTGTGAGATGGGTTCCTCCATGTCCCACTGCAGCAGCCATGACACACTAATCGCTAGCTGCTGACTGTCCCATCACATCCCAAACACATTCCTCTCAGGCTGTAAATTAGATTTGCGGGATTTGGAAACCTGATTGGCTGGTTACGGTCTGTGAACCCGATTAGCTGGTTAGGATCTGTGAACCCAATTGGCTGGTTAGGTCTTGGATTTATTTGAGGTATTTATCGTAGTGGTCAAGGCATGTTAATCTGTGGAGATGCAGAGCAGGAGGAGTCAGGGAGCTCAACTGTGACTCAACCGGCTCCCCAGCCATTATACCATCCTAAGAGGTAGACCCACACTTGCAGCGATGCCCCCTACTATTCGTTTTCTGATCAAACTGCCTACCAGATTAAATAAAAAGGTACATAACACAAACCACAGAAGGAGTGTGCCCCAGAGAACTTGAGGGTTCCTGATGGGCACAGACCTGGTTAAAAACACATCATTTAGCAGCCCCCCTCCCTGGAGGAGGTGCACAGCTGGCGCTCGCAGGAGGCGCACAGCTGGGATTCGGTGTCTTTCATGTTAAACTTGGACGCAATTAGACCTCACAATTAAAAAAGCTACCCAAAGCCTCTTCCAGCCAACAGATCGGCATCACATAAAGTCATAATCGGTTCATTATAAGTCACCGGCCCTACAGGAGTGCAGTGTAATGAGAACATAGTAAAAACATAATGAGCTTTTATGCTAAATTCATGCTCCGAAATTCTCATTATCCAGCAGTGTCATTTCCGGATGCGGGCTGGACTAAATCACCTTAAATTGGGGGGGGGAGCGGAGGCTCAAGCTCTGGGACCAGCTTGATGTCGAAACATCACTTGCTTCACTAGCTGGTTAGTGGTTCATGACCAGGAAACAGCTAGAATTGCATGGGATCAGCGACGCGGCCGAAAGGCAGCCCAGGAGACTCATGCTAAGCTCCCTTTATTTTCCAAACTGCAAGCACTCTGACTTACAGGTGTGGTTCTGGAGTGAACCAGCATGTGTGATCTGGGCCAAATCACCGCTCACCAATGCAGCTTAATTACAGATATTACTGTGTGTGAGAAGACTAATGGGGGGGCAGTGTGGCTCAGAGGACAGCATCCCCCCTCACACCTCTGCCATGTATGCGTGCAGAGTTTGTATGTTCTCCATGGGCTACGGGAGCGTCCCCCACTGTGCAAAGACATGCAGTCAGGTTAACTGGCCTCTACAAACTGCCCCTAGTGTGAGTGTGTGGGCATGTATATATCACATTCTGGGGACCAAGTGACCAAGAATTAACTAAAAACCTGTCATTTTGACATTGTGTTGCCTCAAGGGGAAACTTAATTTTATTAAAATTCTGTGATCGTAATAAAAAAAAAACTACAAATGTCAAAAGTCAAAAGCATTTAATTTGTTTACTTATTAAGCAAATTTAATCTAAGGTTAGAACGGGGTAGGGGGTAAGGTTGCTATTGTAGGGATTATGGCTATGCCCATACAAATGAATGGGGAGTCCTCACAAGGATATGGATACAAACACATGTGTGCGTGTGTGTGTTTGTATGCAAGTGTGTGTGAGTGCATGCGTGTGTAAGTGTATGTGTGTGTCCTGCAATAGACTGGCATCCCATCCAAGATGTACCCCCACCTTGTGCCGTATGCCAATCACAAGTTCCAGGTCTCCTGTGACCCTGACCTGGATAAATGTTTATTTTGCCAGTCTTGACGCCCACTAACTACAAAATATACCCGACAAGGTAATTTTTCTTTTGCTTAAAATACACAACGAAAGCAGTGGGAAGCTAGCTGGCCAACAGCAGTGGATAGCAAAGGGCAACTACCAAGCTGACAGCAGCAGGTAGCATAGTAATGGGCAACTAGCAAGCTGAGAAGAGTGGGTAGCAGATTATAAAAATCCTAGCTATATAAATGGTAATAAGATGAGGTGGTTTTCAATGGAGAAGTAATGTCTAACTAAATGACAGTTTATTTCCCCCTAAACAATAATAGTTTGCATTCATAGCAGCCCGATATATATAGATTATGACATAAGTGCACATAATGACAAGAGATGATAGCAGTTAAGCGCTATATAATTCCCCCACAGTCCAAAGGCCTACAGGCAGTAAATGCCGACCAGCGTACCGCTGCTCTCTCTCTCTCGTTCTTCCTCTTCTTCTGCAAGGACGAGGATTTTTTCCAGAAAACGGAAGCACTGCACTAAGGAACCAGAAAGTTACAAAAGCATTCTTACAACACAGGCAGACCAATAGCACATACTTTCAGTAACCCTGTTGGTCCAGCTACCGGCAGTAAGGCCACTGCAGTAAGGCCACTGCACTCACAGCACAGAGACACGTTATGTGCATGGAGTGGCTGTGTTGAACTTACACAACATGAAGTTATACTGCTACTGACAACGTGTAAAAAGGAACATGTCACTAAAGGAAGAGAAAACTTCATACTGCAGTAATATCTAATGATGCCATTCTGCGGTGCACCTCCACACGACTCCAGCACGATCAATGCAAGGGTGATGGTGTAGGAAGTGCACGGTCAAGCGCACTCTACCATGAGTGACCAACTGCATTTTTGGTTCCCCTTTATGATAAAAGATTTCTGGAAGGGAATTACTCCATCAGCTGGTGCAGAGAAACACTCACCATTGTGGGGATAGATTATTTTGATTTCAGTTTGCTGTTAACGTCCTCTTTTAAACAGTAGCACACTCAGACTGTTTGAAGCATAGGGGCTAAAAAATAGAAAGGGCACTTATTGCATGACATGCACCCCCCCCCCGTACAAGGTGAATTAGCTTTCTTGTGTGTATGGGATGGGAAACTGCATCTCATAGTGGGCCGGCAGATTTCATTTTCTTCATTGGAAGGGCAGCAATCAGAGATATTTTGTCTCCATTACAAAGGTACTTAATAATGTTTGCTCCCTGAAAATGACACCGCAGGGGGCACTTCATGGGTTCTTTCTACTAGAAAGATACCCAGAGTGCAGAGTGCATCTCTAATTTACCCAATTGTAAGGACACTTTATATAGCTCAGCATCACATCTTCACCACTGGAGGGGCATCTATTATGACTGCCCCTCACATTCTCACACATGGACAAACACACTATTACAGCACTGCATCGCATTTTCACCACTGGGGGGGCACCTATTTGGGCGCTTCACCATGTGTTCTAGTCGCTTAGGAATAGAAGTACCTTTTACAACAGGGTTCCAGCACCATTACCAGTACCATTACCAGTACCAGTACCAGTGCCAGTACCTGTAGCTAGTACCTGTAGCTAGTATTCCAATCATGGGGGCACCTGTGCTTATAAATATAACTCAGCTTCATGCAAAAAATGATGAAAAACAAAAAGACACATGAACACTCTGCTGAACATACTGCTGATAATGATTAAAACTGCGAAGCACATGTGAAAAACAGGAAGGGCCAGTATCTAAAAAGAATACATTACACTACTGCCCCCTGCTGACCCATCTGAAGTATCTCATTATGACTGGTCCGGCTAACAGGAAGACCAATAAAGTGAGACTACATGCTACATCAAGAACACAATTCACCTTCACTTATCTTAGAAAAAGAAACCATTTTATAACAAATGTTATGATTGATGCAGTTCTTAGGAAGTGCTTTGTTTATAGAAGCATGAAAAACAACTGCAGGTTAAGTGAGGGAAGATTTATGAAGCTTGAAGGTGTGGACAGCATTTCACATACTAATTTTATCACCTGATTTACTGGCTTCTGTTTTTTTTTTCTAAACACACTTAAGAAAATTGTTTTACTGTTATTATACCAATTCTTAAAAGCTGACTCCTTTCACTGTATTGATGCAGATGGATAAACGGCTGGATAACAGCTAACCTCAAGGTGTACCAGGGTTAAGCTTTGTTTACACTCAGCCTGTACTCTTTACCCAAAAACAAAAGGGGTAAGCAAACCGGCAAAATGAGCAGAACAAATAGTTACCCATGATTCACTTCTACACCTCAGTTACAAAACTGAGGAACAGTAATAGGGTCCAGCCCACTTAAAACTGAAAGAACAGTATTCTGAGCACATAGAGGAACAGAGCTGTGTGTTCCTCACTACAGGACCAGAATGTGATGTAGAATGCCATGGCAGAACTGATACATTGTGTTTTAAGGGGACATGCACAGTCTCCCAAGCTTTTGGCTGTCCAATATCCTCTTGAGACCCCACCAGTTAATTTATGTCCATTGTAGTGGAGATTTTGTTTTTGCATCTATCTTTTCACTGATGTAAGGAAACCTAATTTACTCCTGTTGTGGACTAATGAGGACATCCTGTGAAATTAAAAATAAATTTGAAAATTTGTAAGATGTCTTATTTCCTCCAAATAACCTACAATTGAAGGACACTTTTTCCTTGGGTCTCAGGGGGATATAATATAATATAATAAATATGAGGACCGATTGGCTGAAGAGTCCTCACACCTGGGTTTGAGCAGCTGACCTAAAGGTTACCCCAAAAACCTGCATACACACCAGCCTTTTGTAGATAAGATTGCCCACCCCTGATATACACAACAGTACCACCTCCAGGACAAATGACTGCCTTAATTACTGCCTAATTACAAAGGTCAAGCATCAACCAGTGAGAAAATTAAACCTGACAAACTAAGTTAGATAAAATTAACACACACCCGACAAGTATACCTATTAAACTATCTGTTGTACTTACTCAGGCCTTCAGACTGTCACGAAAAGACCTGAGCTGGTTTAGCATTTAAAGATAACAGCGTTCCAAATTCAATTAGCAGACTGTGTCTTTCAAACTATTTTACATTTTGAGATGTTGACTGCTTGGGCGATTATAATAAAGCAGGTAGCCAGATCAGAACTAAAAATAACATTTAACTATAGATAATACAGAGTTTATTTTTAAAACAGTGATGACAAACAAGAGTCAGCAATTAAGTATCGAACACCTGTATGGAAATTACTCAGACCATGAGCATACGGCGCCCACAAACAGCTAAATTAAGTAGAAGCCAATTCAACCGATGCCATTATATCACGGCTGCATTAGTTACAGTGAATTATGAACTGACCGTTTACACAAAACGCTTAATTTACAAGGAAAACGCCACGGCCTGTGCTTTTTTTATCAACTGATAAAGAGTTTAATCAGTCGGTAAAACAGCTGAATGGGGCTCATTTCACGCTGAGGATTTGTTAAAACTGGATATATTCCCTATTCGGCCAAGTAACGCGGATGGCTTAGTAGAAGGTTCCAGTCAAAAGGGAACTGGAAGGGATCTCGGGCACGGACAGCTTCAGGCTAGATAACAGATTTTCAATAATGACGAACAAACAAGGCGCAGGGAGAAAGTGGGGGGCATTGTGCCCGATCCGGGTGCTTGGGGCGAAGAGCAGCTGGTCCCCGCCCGCATGACGGCTCGGGGTGGGATACAGCCGGTCCAAGACCAGCTGCAAAGCTGCAGCCGTAATTAGGCTGTTCAATGAGCGTATCATGACTGAACTCACGCTATATTTTTAAATTACGCATGCGATTCCTGCTTGATTCATGCTCGTTTACACCATCATACACCTGGGCCAGTATGTCTCTATGCCGGGTTGCCAGGTCCTCGCAAAAAATAATAAAGTGATGACATATGGAGTACCCAACTTGGCGTGAAAACCGCGAACTTGACAACCCCAGTTGAACGCTTATTAATCATAGATGTTTCTCAGCCTCTAAAAAGCAACGATCGCTTCATTTTTGTATCCAGTGTTTTCTAAGTGGTTTTACTTAAGCAGGTTTTAAAGTTAACTCGTAATGCCTCCCTTACTCTCGAAGCATCACTTCGTCCTGCGCGTGTTTACTGCCCCCTAGCGGCACATTCTGTGGCAGGGCCTTGAATAAATGAAAAGTTGCGTGTAAGTACACAAACCTTAATATTAAAGAAACTTTAAGACAAAAGCACTTAACATAAAGTGAGTAATATAAGATATATCTATATGTGTCTGCAATTACTTTAAGTACTGGAGAGTAAATACGAGCCACGGGACGGGGAGGTTTTATAATAATAAACATTACACCTTGGCATCTCTGACATGGGAGTGGAGCCAACTCTGAGTTTTGGTGTCGAGCAGTGCTGGGAGAGGGGGGGCTGTCCCCTTAATAACAGAGCTGCACCCGCCCACCAGTAACTGCACAGATGCTCCTTCCTGAGCAATCCGGACACAATCATTCATTTGTTGGATAGGGGTCACAAGATAAATGTAATGTTTTCCACTACGTTACGAGAAGACTGCAGAATAGTCTGGAAAAACCTGACCGCTCAGCCGTCCGCTTTAAAATTTAACATGAGAATTACAGAATGTGAGACCTGTGTGAGGAAACGATAACAACAATAACAAGGGTGACTGCAGGAACAATGAGGCTACAGAGGCTTTAACTCAGCCTGCTGAGTGGCGTAGAAAGTCCGCCTTATTAGCATCGCCGGCGGACACAAGCCCTTTGTCAGCCACGCCAAATGAGCCTCGCATTCACATGCCTCTCCACTAAAAGGCTAGAAGAGATTTTAAAAATACAAGAATGCTAGTAATCTGTACATTAGTCTGAGGTCAACTGTCCCAGGGCAACGATGCAGTCCGAACGAAAGGCCATAACCGAAGTTAGAATTTAAACAACTGGGTTTAAACTGGATTTCATATTATTATGAGAATTCCCCAAAGAACACAGTAAAAAAGAAAAAACACTGATGTGTGACATATTGTTAAAAAGTACAGCCACGGACGGTTGCTGCTGAGGAACTAAAAAAAATATATAAAATACAAAGCTCTTTACGGATCACCAGTTTGCAGCAAAAAAAATCGCAAGATACATAAAGCCACCGTTTGAACGGTTCTTATAATTATGACATAATTGGCACAAAATTCTGCAGGTCACTGACAAAATGCCCCAGATCTCAAGACAAACCACGTTTACTCTGAACTATTCTGAAATATCTCTGTTGTATGACCTCTCTCCGGGCTGGAGTTAAAGCAGCATTAGCATCGGCTAAACACAAAACTGCAGCATTTGTATAAGCTAAACATCAAACTGCATCAGTTGTATAGGCTATACACCAAACTGCAGCACTCGTATAGGCTATACACCAAACCGCAGCAGTCGTATAGGCTATACACTATACTGCAGCATTCGTATAGGCTATATACCAAACTGCAGCGTTCGTATAGGCTACACACCAAACTGCAGCACTCGTATAGGGTATACACTAACCTGCAACGTTCATATAGTCTATACACCAAACTGCAGCGTTCGTATAGGCTAAACACCAAACTGCAGCACTCGTATAGGCTATACACCAAACTGCAGCAGTTGTATAGGCTATACACCAAACTGCAGCATTCGTATAGGCTATACACCAAACTGCAGCACTCGTATAGGCTATACACCAAACTGCAGCAGTTGTATAGGCTATACACCAAACTGCAGCACTCGTATAGGCTATACACCAAACTGCAGCAGTTGTATAGGCTATACACCAAACTGCAGCAGTCGTATAGGCTAATCACCAAACTACAGCACTCGTACAGTATAAGATACACCAAACTGTAGCATTCGTATACTCTATACACCAAACTGCAGCATTCGTATAGGCTATATACAAAACTGCATTGTTCGTATAGGCTAAACACCAAACTGCAGCACTCGTATAGGCTATAGGCCTACACCAAACTGCAGTAGTCGTGCTTCCTCATTACATTTTAACACCGGGCGCTCCGCCGGCTCTGCTACGTAACAGAGACTTCCTGATTTAATAACAGATGTCCCTATAATATTTGACAAATCCCGGTGGCCGTGGCCTTGGTGAGCTCATGCTGGAGTGTCAGTGTCAGCATCAGCACCTCCTTCACTCAGCTCCGCTCACTGCTCTGCTCCAGGTTGCAGCCGCTTGCAGATTTGCTGTTGTGCTGCTGATTAATTCTTTTGCACTCTCTTCATTTGCCGTTTATTTTAGCTTCTCTCATTTGTTTTAGTAACAAAACATTTTTTTCTAGTGACAGCCAGAAGGGAGTCACACTAAATCCGCACTACACCCTCTGGCAGACTTTAACCTCTATGACTCCCTGTAGCCGGATCCAAGCTCTAAAACAGGAGAGAGGTGGAAACAGGGTTTCGTCGCGGAAAAGCATAAACTCTTTTTTTTTTCATTTACTTCACCAGCTGAAAATAAACGCTAACATAATTAAAATAAAATAAACGCTAACATAATTAAAAGAAGCTTGTGGTAAAAAATAATTTTAGACATGTGAAAACGTGTTATAGATAACATCCAATCTATCTATCTATCTATCTATCTATCTATCTATCTATCAGTCGTTTGAATGTATTATTATCACTATTATTAAAAATAATGTATGCCCTAATACTCCATTATGGTGTGAGTTATGTGCTATTGATAACAAATAAGTAGGCTACAGAAAGTTAATTTTAGTGTCGAACTGACGCAAAAACTGAAACAGAGCGGCGGCGTAAAACTTTTTTGTTTTTTAACCAAAATTTTCACCGTTTAAAAGTTCAGCGCTTTAAGCGCCTTGGGTACCCATGACCTTCGGCGATATTTATATAAAGGCGAGGAGCGTGAGAAGCCAGGAGCCCAGCCGTCATACCTGCGCCGTCTGGCGGATCCTCCTCCGACTCTCCCAGGCGGGGTCTCCTGCTCGTAGCCCGCTTCAGCTCCTCCACATGCTGCGCAATCTTCGGGTCGTGCATCGGAAAACCTTTTTTCCCTTTCATGAATTAATTCGTGTTTCCTCCCAGTCTAATTCATGAAACATCTAACAGCGCGTCTAATGATCAAACCACAATATTCTTCATAACGTTTAAGACGCAGTTAACTGCGACATCATAATCTTGCCATTTTTTTTCTCCGGCCAGCGGGGGAAGATCACAGTGATCACCACTCAGTACCGCGGTGTTTATCCGCCACCCCCTCCTGCAATATCAGTATCCCCCCTGTCCGTATCCTCAGCGGTCTGTGTCCGCGGGAGCCACCTGCAGCCCACCACGGCCGTTGGGGAGCAGCCTCCCGGGAGGGGCGTTCCGGGCAAAGTGTCTGTCGCCGTGCGGAATGCGGTGTCCGGACTGGGTGCAAAACATGTTTAATGTCGAAACATTACGTTAACCACAACAATACATAACAAAGTCAATTATGAATAATCTGCGATGAACGTAATTTAGTTTGTGTCGGATGGACTATCCAGACTATTAAATTTATTTGTTTTTATTACGTAGCCTTTAGCCTACTTGTAAAGTTTAACTATCTGGATACCTGTAATAGTCTACACATTTATATTACGATATAGCCTCTGAATATTCCCGTTTTGCTTGAATTACTGCCATCGATCTATGCAAACTGGACACACACCGATTGCTGTTGGTGTTAACCATTCACTACTATAAAGTCACAAATACCAGTGCAGTCACTTTATTTTGATTCAGCCTGGGAGGCAATACATTGTTTAAATGTAGTACGAAATCAAAAACAATCTGCGGTTTATTTAAATAATCTGCTAGGCCCAGTAAAAATAATTATTAGTTTGTCATCCTTTCAATCAGAAACAAGTGATGAGGGAGGGCGATTTTTTTTTTCATTTTTATTTCTTAGAAAAAAGATAACGGAAGATAAGTTTTCAACATCAACAGTAAACAAAAGGAACAGCAACAGATGTATGACATAAGGGCTGATCTGTTAAATTAATATGAAAAGAAAAAAATGTTTTATTTAGAATTTGTGAACGCCGGCAGTGGAATTTACACAGGAAAATGTGTTAAAAAAATCGATGCGGGCTAAATTCGCCACGCGGGCGGGGATGATAAACTAATTTTTTTTTTTACTGGGCCCTATTGATCTGAGTTGCCGTTAATCAGCCCAGACAGTTTAGTCCGTGGATCAGAGACAGATATATATCCCCTAGGAACGACAACAGCCAAACGGCTCAGCTGTTCCCGGGCCAGGCATCAAAACGCCCTCTTCGGCTCTTCCCTTCAGTTTTACTAACGAGAGCGATATTAAGTGGTTTTAACTTCATCGAACAATAACTATTAATCCAATAACCCAAACAAGAGAGTTATTGCAAAGGAATCTGGAGTTTTCGCATCGTTATACCCCCGCTTGCTCCGTGGATCCCAAGGAGATCGAACGTCATGCTTCATAAATCAGGAGCAGAGTTAACTGCACATCACCACTACACATCTCAATAAAATGGGTTTATTAATTTAAGACAATGGCTATAAACACACAGTTATATATTAGATTTCATTTTAAGACACTGCAAACACATCGCTTGTCTGTGGCTTTCCCATACGGCCTGGGCAGTCTTGGGAGGCCGCATATCATATGATGTATTTTGCACAGATCAGCACCACAAACGGATAGGTCAGGATGGCTGCATGCTCACCGCTCCGCGCTGTTTCTGTTGCCGACATAGCGCCCCTTTTCTGTCGCCTTAAATAATTTTTAGTAGGCGGTTGTATGTTTTTTAATGCGTTACTTTTCTGATACCCTTAACGCCACGAGTTTTATTCCGTTTACATCTCCCCAAAGCGTTACTGTATTCAAAATGTTCTCAAATAACACACCTAAGCAAAGAAAACTAAAATTAATACCACTTTAGTTTTAGTGACCGTAAAATATTCTAATTTGTATATTTTTGTGCTTCAGAAAAGTGTCATTTTAATTTCTATTTTGATAGATTTTGTTCACTGCATTTTTAGCTTCACTCCCATCTCGATCCTAATTTGCAGATAAGAACACAAGACATTTACAAACCAGAGGGGGCCATTCGACCCATCAAGCTCGTTTGGGGAGAACTTTTAAATAACAGCTCAGAGTTGTTAAAATCTTATCTAGCTCTGATTTAAAGGAATCCAAGGTTTTAGCTTGTGCTACACTAGCAGGAAGACTATTCCATACTCTTTAACTACACGCTGTGTAAAGAAGTGTTTTCTCAAATTTATTTTAAAATGTTCTCCCACTGATTTCCACTTATGGCCCCAAGTTCTAGTATTTAAACTAATACTGAAGTAGCCATTTGGCTGAACAGCATTCAGACCCATTACAGTCTTATAGACCTGGATCATGTTCCCCCTTAGTCTCCTTTGCTGGAGGCTAAACTGATTCAGCTCAACCCTAGGCTCTCCTCATAAGATATTCCTCTTATGACCAGGAATCATTCTTGTAGCCCTACGTTGAACCCTTTCCAAGGCAGCAATGTCCTTTTTAAGGTATGGTGACCAAGCCTGCACACATATATATTCCAGGTGGGGTCTTACCAAAGAATTGTATAACTGTAGCATCACCTCCCTTGAATTAAACTCCACACACTTAGAGATGTAACCCAATATCCTACTGGCCTTTTCAATTGCTTCCCCACACTGGCAAGAGTGGGACATGGAAGCATCA
>JABFDZ020000001.1:3095157-3109269 GCA_019775955.2 Pollimyrus isidori
TAGAACCCCCCCTATTTTGTAGATTTCTGCCCTGATACGTAGAATACCCCCCCCCCCCGCTTCGTATAACACTATCCTGCTATGTAGAACACTCTCCTGCTTTAAGAACACCCTCTGCTTTGTAAATCACTCCCCTACTTCGTAGAACACCCCCTGCTTTTGTAGAATACTCTCCTGCTTCGTAGAACACCCCCTGCTTTGTAGAATACTCTCCTGCTTCATATAACTCTCTCCTAGTTCATAGAACACCCTCTGCTTTGTAGAACACCCCCCTACTTCGTAGAACACCCCCTGCTTTGCAGGCCACTCTCCTGCTTCGTAGAACACACTGGCTTCATAGAACACCCCCTGCTTTGTAGGCCACTCTCCTGCTTCGTAGAACACACTGGCTTCATAGAACACCCCCTGCTTTGTAGAACACTCTCCTGCTTTGTAGAACACCGCTCTGCTATGTAGAACACTCCCCTGCATTGTAGAACACCCCCCTGCTTCGTAGAACACTCTCCTGCTTTGTAGAACACCCCCCTGCTATATAGAACACTCCCCTGCTTTGTAGAACACCCCCTTGCTTCGCAGAACACCCCTTGTGTGCATTAACCCAATAAATATGCCAGCCCTGAAGTCAACATATAAGCATCTACTTACACCAAATGAACGCTTATTTTTTTCCCCCCCAAGCTGGTTCACCACAGACCATGCTCAACAGCTGATTTAAACACAAACCACAGGAAAATTGGCATTGTTCCTTGTTCGATAAAATGTTATATGTTTTTAAAATATGTAGAATGTTTTAAATAATAAAATGCGAAAAGGTAAGCATCCCAAATACATTTGATCATAATTTATGTATTATAAATTGTGTAAGATGCTTTATGAATGTACTTTTGTTCTTTTGTTGGTAAATTGTGTTGCTCATACTGTTCCAGACATTTACTTTTACCCTTTTAATTTTATTATATTAATGAAGGGTAATGTGGCCTGTCATCACTTTTTATTAACAATTAAGATGTAGATCTGAATTTGCATGTCAAACAAATATCATTGGATTTAGTAGCGAAGCAAATCAATCCCCACCACATAACAAACTCCATATTAAACCATAAGGGTGCTCTTTCATCCATATCTGAGCCAAATTAATATTTGCCATTAATTAAATTGAGTTATTCATGTCTAACCTTCTTTGTTGGGATACATTTGCCCTACAGTGCTCTATGTTGTGGTTTGTCACAATTGCCTGGCATGGGGGTGTGGGGTGTGATCTGCGCTAAACTGGTTTCAGGGAAAAACAATTACACCGAATGAACACCTTATGAAAGCGGACAAGGAGAGGAAAGCAGGTGGATGAATCAACACTAGCCTGCATATTGACATATAGTTCACAAACAGACCAATCAGAACCAGCTTCTATGCGCCGCGTGACCTGTAAGATGTAAATAGACCAATAAGCACCAGCTATTCTTCACCATATAAAACTGTAGAGTGTGAAGAAAATAAATCAGTCAGAAATGGTGAATCTAGGCAGCGTCTAGGCATATTGGGAAGAAATTCTAGATGAAACAGATCAATATATTTATTTTGTCTGGACATCCTGGATGTTCAATAGGGAGGATCTGATGAAGTGAAAAGGTCACTTTACAGCACAACTGGATTCTGTCTAGTTGAGAAATACATCAATCACCTATGACCCTTGACCCTTACCTCCCCTACCAGCTCACCTGCAGTAGCTGTTGTTTGAGCTTCTGCATCTCAGAGAGGTTGAGCTCACTGAAAAGGTCTGACACGAGGTTGGCGGCCTCGCCCTTCCGACCGGCTGCTCGGTAGTCGCCGTTGACCTTGGCCGTGTGCCCATTACACTTGTTGCTGTCTTGGTTGTTGGGCGAGCTGGTAGTGGCTGTACCGTTGGTGGTTGCCTCTTCAGCAAACTTAAGGCCGTCGGCGAGGGCCAGGTGAGTCCCGTACATGCTGTCGCTAAGGCTCATGTGGTGAGCCAGCTCCTTGCGCAGGCTGTTCTTCTGCTCCCGCTCGCTCTTCAATGCATCTAGCGCCTCCTCCAGCTGTGTCTCTGAGATCTGCTTCAGCCGCAGGGCCTCCTCCAGCTGACTCTGCAGCAGCTCTGTCTCCTCCTCCAGGACCTTTATCTCATGCTTCAGGCCCTCAAACTCCACCTAAGGGAAAGTACAAGAGGGGACAGTAGCAGGGGTGGGTGGATCAGGTCCAGAGATTACAAATTTAGACCAAGATTTTGTTTCAACCAACCAGTTTAGCACAAAGAGTGACAATCCCAGAGTACTCAACTGATTGTTTGTAAACTGGTCAAATTTAGACCTCTGTAATCCCTGGACTTCATCCACCCACCCCTGCCACTTTCTGGACCTGAACTATCCACCTCCGGATAGCAGTGAGGGTATGTGGGCCTTTGAATAGGCCTGTCTCCCTGTCTGTGGGTCAGGCTCTGACCTGGTTCTGCTTCAGCGTGGACACCAGCTTCTGTAGCATGATGTTCTCCTCCTCCAGCTCACTGTAGTCCTGCAGCGACCGTGCCTCCCGGAACTTGTACTCGCGGATCTCGTCCTTCATCCGATTCCTCTGGAGCTCCAGCATCTCGTTGCTCTGGGAAAAGCACAGGAAACATAAGGAAGGCTTTGACTCATGCAGACCAGGCTCTATGGGGTCAAATGCATGCATCAGTTACAGCTACAGCTACACCTCTCTCATTTATGAAAACATGAACTCCTTTTATTCCAGAGATTGAATAAGTCTGACCAGAACTGTATTTCTTATTAAATACGTCTGACCTGTAGCAACCCCTTGAATCCAAGCCCTTCACAGACACACGTACAGTGGTACCTCGGTTCTCGAGCTACAATGGAATTCTTACTTAAATGCCTTCTTCGCAGGCTGGACAATTAACCAAATATACTCACCTAAAAGATTATTAGGAACGCCATACTAATACGTTGTTTGACCCCCTTTCACCTTCAGAACGCCTTATTTCCACGTGGCAATGCTGAAAGCATTCTTTAGAAATGTTGGCCCATATTAATAGGATAGCATCTTGCAGTTGATGGACATTTGTGGGATGCACATCAAGGGCACGAAGCTCCCATTCCACCACATTCCAAAGATGCCCGATTGGGTTGAGATCTGGTGACGGTGGGGGCCATTTTAATACAGTGAACTCATTGTCATGTTCAAGAAACCAATTTGAAATGACTCGAGCTTTGACATGGTGACATGGTGCAATATCCTGCTGGAAGTAGCCAACAGAGGATGGGTACATGGTGGTCTATTAGATAGTGTACTATTAATTAATAGTGTACTATTAGAGCATCTATGTCATTTATTTAAACCTTATTTTACCAGGTAAATTAACTGAAAACCAGTTTTCACCACTTTACGTAATATTCGCGAGGAGTCAGGATCAGAATGCGTTGCTTTAAGCCAGCGCTGTAAGCAAGTCGAAGGCACCCAATGACCAGACTAGGAAAACAAACTGTGAAGTTAATTCAGAGGACTAATGACAACAACCAGCTGATCACATGGGGACCCCACGCGAGGTAAATGAGGGGGTGTGACACACGGAAGGAGCGGACAATCGGGGCAGGATAGGGGTAATGTTGGGATAAGATCTTTATCGTTTTGGAAGCCATTTAGAAAAAAATGCTCTTCTTGTTTTAACCTGTTCATTTTGCGTTTAAATGCTTAAAAGACATATTTAGGTGTAATTTTTTGGGGCTAGGAACCATTTAATTGGTTTTCCATTTTTTCTTATGGGAAAAATTTGATCAGAACTCAAACATTTTAAAATTCGATCGGGAGTCCAGAACGGATTAAGTTCGAGATCCGAGGTACCACTGTATATGGAAAACTGATGACAGCAGGCTTTTTTAAAAATTAAACTCACACAACGTTTTCCATATTGTCCCTAAACCATTTAAAATGCATATGCTATCACTATCGAAATAAGCACCTCAAGCTTACTTCTGTATGAGTGATGGACAAAATGGTGCCTCATGAACCATTTGCTGTATTTTCTGATTCCACCGTATGATGCTCTCCTTTTAAAAAAGGGCACAAAGCCATACCCCAAAGCTAACCAAGAGCACCATCTAGTGGGGTCAAAAAATACAGCAAATGGTTCATGAAGCATCATTTTGTCCATCGCTTGTCTATATTGAACAATATCAGCTGTTTGCCCCTCAGGGACACTGAAGCCACTGAATGAACTACAGGTTCCATGACACCTTGCTGCTGTAGCCTCAACAACAGTAAAACAGCTTCCCCTCCACTAGATCCACTAAAAAATACAGATAATTGGCTTGAATTGAAGCCCAAACACTTACGACCCTTTGAAACATATTGGTCCCCATGGCAAGGAATCAGAAAATCAGCACAAAAACTGCATGGGCTGTGAATAATTACAGAAACAGTGAATGAACACTTTTTGGAGAATAGCGGCTGGGGGGGTTCTGCGGAGTGTCATTCTGGAGTGGGAGACTGGACCCTGGTATACGCTGGGGCATCTTGCCCCTCTGGCCTGCTGCACACATTCCTTTAATCAGAGCGCCATAATCGCAGCTATAAATAATCCATGTGGTGATTATGAAGTGATTTCTTTGGGCGCTGCCAAACCAACTGATCTCTCAGCATAAAAACATTCCCTCCATAAATCCATCCATTTTCTGTAACTGCTTGTCATGGGCACAAGGCAGGGAATAACCCAGGACAGGATGCCAACCCATCACAGGGCTCATTCACACTCTAGTCACACACACACACACACCATTCATGCCTACAGGCTGTTTAGTAACTCCAATTAACCTCAGCATGTTTTTAGATTGAAGGGGCTGGGAACCAGTACAGCAAAACCTTGAATTGCGAGTAACTTGTTGACTGTTTTGCAAGACAAGCAAAATTTTAAAATAAATTCTAACTTGATAAATGAGCAAGGTCATGCAATATAAGTATTACACGCACGCTTTATCTGCCTAGCATCATGTAATCACAACTGAGCCAATGGTTCTTCTCTCTCTTTTTGCTGTGGGATTGTGGGTAATCGTCTCCCATACTCGGTCTCAGTTGGCGTGCCTGACTCATATAGTCAAAATTTAGTATAAAAGCACCACCCGAATAAGGGCGTAGCAATGCGAGCGATTAATCTGTTTAACAAAAATGCAATGTCCACATTTCCATGAAATCATAGAGGCAAAAGTAACTGTCATTATATAGGTTCCTTGTTAAAGTTGCACAAAAACAAAAAGGTTCCAGTGAGCCAACAAACAGCAGTAATTACATTAGTTATAGTGAAAGTCATCCTACAAAATAACCATCCTCTTCTCCTCTCTTTCATCTCTCACACCATCATTCTTTTCAAAGGTAAAGTGCAAGTTAATTTGTTTTATATATTTTTGCTTTTTATTTTGTATTAATCATTTTTATATGAATATCTTTGGGTTGTGGAACAAATCATCTCAGCTTACATTATTTCTTAATGGAAAATTCGCTTTGATATATGAGTGCTTTGGATTACTGGAATTTCTGGAATGAATTATACTCACAAACCAAGATACCACTGTACTTATAGAAAGCCCCACAACGACACAGAGAAAACACGCAGACTTCACACACATGGATTCATAGCGGAGACTCAAACCCAGGTCCTGGAGGTGTGAGGCAACAGTGCTGACCATGCTGCTCCTTCCCTCCATACATCATATTCCCTTAATACATATTGGATGAACTAACTTGGAAACTGTAGCATATTTACTACCAAAACATACACTTTTAGAACATAAAGAAAACGCACCAGTCCATCGAGGAATCTATAGCAACTTTTATTATGAACGTACTGTAACAGAAACTAGCTTGACATTCTCAACATGTTTCAAAGCATCAGAACACCATCCAGCACGAGACCAGAGACACTCAGCTGCCCTGATCCAGCACCAGAAAGACGTGGAAGTGAGGAAATCCGCTCAGATACCTGGATTAAGGTGGCATCAATGGACAGGGCAGTTCCAGGATTTATTTAGTATTACTGCTCAGAATAACCGATTGTGTGGAACACTGAGGCGAATTAATGGTATTAATTACGTTTGATTGGGTGGTAAGGTAAGCAAATTGCTTAAATGTACACAGTTTCAATATTTCAATGATTTATTAAACACGAAATATCAAAACTGTTGCTTCAAATCTCCCAGCAGAAGGCACACGTTATTCTTTGTTATTAAATGTGTTGTTTGTCACTGTTATAATGAAGAATAATAACCCGATGTTCTTAAATGTTTTTGCTCTTTTAAATAAACGAGCCCATTAAGAATTATTCCCCAATTAATATATGACTGTGTTTCTGAAGCCCAATTAAATCAATTAATAAAGTTTCACAAATGATCATGAGTTGCTACTACAGCCCTCAATCTGTGGAGAGGAAATTCTGTTTTACTCTAGTACTTACAGTAGCCTGAATTTCCAATAAAACAACATTGTTTGCATGAACAGGTCAGGCAATGCTTTGTTAGAGGTTGGCCAGTAGGTCCTCCAGGTGCTCATTCAGGCTAACAGTGTGGGTGCTGTGAGCAGGCCCCTGCCATTGGCTACTGCAGGGAGCACAGCCTGAGCCCCTGGATGAGATCACTGAGTCCCTGCAAACCACACTGCAAATTTAAATATTCGCCTGCACCCTAGACACACGTTTAGCTGCTCAACATTTTGGCTCAAACTCTCATTTACTAACGTTTGTTGACTTTAACGAGCTGCAACAAAGCTGGAACAAAGACTGTGGGTTAACAAAATAAACTGCATCTCAAGGCACATAAACCACAGCTAACAACTTCTGGTACTAGTTAAGCAGTCTGATCAATCACTTCCTCACCTTAATAAGTGACAACCAGGACAATGAGGCCGTACAACACAAAATCCAGAACAGAAACAAAAAGAGTATGAGACGCATTCTCAAATCTTCTGTGATAAAAAGTGTTTCTCAATAACGAGAATGCAAAGATAGTACAGGTGTTCGTGATGAGCATTCTTGCTGACTTGCCTCCCGAGAACAATCTTTTTAAATAAATGCGAACTGATGAATCCTTGATATTTGGGGTGGAACAAGAACGACATCCGGAGATTTTTACTGTCTTCTGTAATCCTGTTCTTGGGTATTGGAACTGGTCTTCAGCAATGGAAGATGATGTAAAACAGTACAGTACATGAGTAAACCAAGTACATGAGTAAAACAGGCACATGAATAAACTATGCACACGAGTAAAATAGGCAGATGAGTAAACTATGCACACGAGTAAAATAGGCAGATGAGTAAACTATGCACACGAGTAAAATAGGCAGATGAGTAAACTAGGTACACTAGTAAAACAAGTACACGAGTAAATCAGGCATGCGAATAAAACAGGTACACAAATGCGCATATTAAAATAAAGCCCAAATATTTTCTGCCATTCCCCCATATTTAGCCCAATGTCCGCCCTCCGTCTTCCTGTACAGGGTGGTTGGGAGTGTGGGGCCTCCCCTGGGAAGCTCTGGGCACCGAGGTGCCAGTTTTTGTTCTACTTTTAAGTGACTGTCTGTCTCTTCTTCACGGGCCTACGCACTGATGACTGGCCTTGGGCTTATACACACAGACCCATGCTCTGTGCTATGGCACCGATCTGCACTCTGTGCATTCTTTTTATTAGACATTTTTTTTTCTTGTTCAGGGGCCCAACCTGGAACTTGAACCAGCACCCTTCCGATCGCCAACACATAGTGCCCTAACCCAGTGAGCCGGGCAGTTCCCCCATGTGGTATGTCGGGCACCACCCCCTGATGGCAGGGCCAAGGATGCTTGTTAGACTTGTGAGGACACTGTGGTGTGGATACAGTTTGACAGGCAAAAGAAGCCCCTCACAGCTGTAGCAGGTTTCAATCCTTGAGATGAATTAGTGGGGGGGGGGTTAAGTGGCATCCTAGTGAAAGACATGCAGAGTTAGCATCTTACAGCAGAGCCTACCCCCAGTCAGGGCAGAAACTCCTCCCTGCCTCCAGGTGTCCTCACAGAGCAATGTCTGCTGTTCATTTAGTATAACGATCAGTGGCCATGATCTTTCCCTTCTGTCAGGTATGAGACTGCCTGCTGGATCAAACAGCGGGTGCTAAATGTTAGCATAGACATTCCCTGCTGTGTGCTGATATTCCTACCTTGTTTCTGACCTTTGCCTGTTTCATTCTCTTCTTTGAACCAGGAGGTCAGGTTAACCCCCCTGGGTAAAAGGCTGCTGGAACAGCACACGGGGTTGGAATCTGGGGGTGGCCTGTGGCGGCCGCAAGTTACCCCCCCAACGTGCAAGCTCAGGCCCTTTCTCTGTTCCCCAGCTTACTGCCGGATTTGTGCCTCACAATGGGGGGCTGTGCTGTTTGAGCATGACCCTGCAGTGCCCTGGGCCTGTGCCCTCCAGCTGACCCCCACCCTGCACCACTCCTGGCTGATTCTGCCACACACTCAGGCACCCCCACGGAGAGATAGCGTTCTCCATTCAGTCAGTTTCTGTTCATCACCCGGCTCAGAGCCTGGCATATTTGGGTAGTGCCAAAGCCCACTCAGAGTGAGTAACAGGGAATCACTGTGCCCACTTACAGCTTCATTAGGGAGAAACACCATTGCCATTTAACAGCCTCGTATTCTATAAAGTTCAGCTCCGGTAATGCTGTGCAGTTAATGAGATTTATCTACCTGGTCGCCATCCATGGATGGGCATTCCAGAAAGGTTTGGAGGGAGACATTATGCACTGTGCACACTGCGTACTGATATGCACACTGTGTACGGAGTGCCCATAATCCCATGAGTGCTGTTTACATTCAGTTTACACTGTGATACCCTGTTTTGTGTTTGAATCCCGCCTCTTCTTTTTTGTATTTTGTTACCTACTGTTTCAATTGTGTGAGATTTTCTAGTTCCTGTGTCTGGTGATTTTTGTGTTCGGTTTTGGTTTTTTGTTTTGGGTCTTAGTTGTGTTTTATTGTTTTTTGTTATTCCCAGTGTTAGATTCTGTTTTCTTTGTTTCTTTGTTAGTTCTTAGTTTTAGTTCCTTGAGTTAATTATTAGTTTCACCTGTGACCTGTTTTCCCAACCCTTGTTAATTAACCTTACCTGCCCCTTTTTAGTCTTGTTACCCCTCTGTATTTAAGTCCCTGCCTCTGTTTAGTTTGCCAGTGGCTCATTGATTGTTGGATGTCTGCAAAGTTTGTACTGTATGTTGCCATAATATGATATATGTTAGTTCTGTTTAGTTCTTTGCCTGTCTGCCAACCTGCTCTCGAATCCTTTGTTCTCCGCGTTAGTTATACTTTTATGTTTTTTGATCCCTCAAGGTCTGTTCTTTGTTTCGTAGTGTTCTCAGTTTCTGCTTTATTTCAACCTTTGTTGTCCCATGAAGCCGCAAGCGGGTATTCCACCTTCCAGGCCCATCTGCCTGCATCATGCCTCGCAATCGCACCAAACCCTTCCGCATCCTTGGCACATATATTTTTTATTTTATATTGTTATCTTGGTGCTACTTTATAATAAGGCTACCTATATAAAGGGTTTATGAATGGTTTATAATCTGGTTAATAATAATAATAATAGATTTTGTTTGTAACACACTTTACATTTAAAATAAATCTCAAAGTGCCACAATATAAGTCACCCTAAAAAAGTGAAAAACAACAATTAAAACAAGCAAGTAGATCAATAATTAAGAGACCTGTAGCCTACAAAAATATTTTAAATCCATAAGTTCTATTGAAAAGAAATGTCTTAAGATCTTTTTAAAAATTATCAATAGTCTGTGGTGCCCTCAAATGGTCTGGGAGGGTGTAATGAGTTAATACCATTTAAAAATGGCAAATAGGAGCCTTATTGTAATGGGGTATTGTTATCTTTATATTTTATTGTCTTATTACGCACAGCTGTTCGAAGTGACCAGAGTTACATATCACTACTGTACATGTTGTATGTGTACAGCTGTGTATGTGATGAATAAACCTCTTGAATCTTAATCTTGAGATGGGGGGGGAGGGGGTGTGCTGGCTAGGCCTGATAGGCGATTTGGGCATTTGAGGACATACTTTGGGGGGGCACCAGACAGGGTGACTCCCCAAAACGCCCAACCTTTCCAATCACAAATATCTGTTAATGAGTTAATGTGATTTAATCTTTTAACGTGATTGTATGTTATTCCACTGAAAAGCCCATGTGAAATTTCTCTGTGTTAAATGCATTTCAAGATTTCTTCACGTCACGTTTGCTGTTGCCTATGGGCACATAAGAACATAACAAATGAGAGGGGGCCATTTGGCCCATCAACCTTGTCTGGTGAGAACTTAGCTAATAACTCAGAGTTGTTAAAATCTTATCTAGCTCTGATTTAAGGGAACCCAGGGTTTTAATTTGCGCTACACTAGCAGGAAGATTATTCCATAACTACACGGTGTGTAACAAAGTTTTTTCTCAAATTCAGTTTAAAATGTTTTCCAGCTAATTTCCACTTATGGCCGCAAGTTCTAGTATTTAAACTAATATTGAAATAACCATTTGACTGAACAACATCCAGACCTGTTAGAATCTTATATACCTGGATCATGTCCCCTTTTACTCTCCTTTGCTCGAGGATAAACATATTCAGCTAAGCTCTCCTCATAAGACATTTCTCTAAGGCCAGGAATCATTCTTGTAGCCCAACGTTGCACCCTTTCCAAGGCAGCAATGTCCTATTTAAAGTATGGTGACCAAACCTCCCTTGACTTAAACTCCACACACCTAGAGATGTAACCCGACATTCTATTGGTCTTTTTTATTGCTTCCCCACACTGGCAAGAGTGGGACATGGAAGCATCAACATATACACCGAGATCTTTCTCATAATCATCTACCTTTATTTCAGTGAAACCCATAAAATATCTGTACTTTATATTTCTACTCCCTGCATGGATTACCTTACATTTGTCTGTTAAATTTCATATGCCAGGTATCAGCCCAGTTGCTAATTAAATCCAGATCCAATTGTAGCCTCTCTGCTGCTAGATCAGTCTCTGCTACACCACGCACCTTGGTGTTTACTGTATATATTTGTGTCAATACCATCCATCCATTTTCCAAACTGCTTATCCTACTGGGTCGCGAGGGGTCCGGAGCCTATCCCGGAAGCAACGGGCACGAGGCAGGGAACAACCCTGGATGGGCGGCCAGCCCATCGCAGGGCACACTCACACACCAGTCACTCACACATGCACACTTACGGGCAATTTGGCAACTCCAATCAGCCTCAGCATGTTTTTGGACTGTGGACTTTTCCTAAAGGAAACCCCACGATGACACTGGGAGAACATGCAAACTCCACACACATGTGACCTAGGCGGAGACCGGAACCCGGGTCCCAGAGGTGTGAGGCAACAGTGCTAACCATTGCAGCACCACGCCACCCTCGTGTCAATACCATTAATGTAAATTAGGAACAGTAGTGGTCCTAAAATTGAACCTTGCACTTAATACTCTTAATCTGGCCCTGGGGGGATAAAAGGTTATTGTAAAAGTTCTCTCTCTTATGGGGGGGTTGCGGAAAATACCACAAAATCAGTAATGATTAGTTGTGTACATTTGGTCTCTCTGTTGGGTGGCACTCGTAGCCACACCCCCTGATTGGTGTACTCTTAGATCCAGGGTGAGGTACCTTGCATAACCCTGAGGGGAGACCTTGACTGCATATTTCCCCTCCCCCCGATCCTAGGGAGGCGGGGCCCCACCTCACGCAGCTCCTGCAGCAGCGCGTTGAGCCGCTCGCCCTCAGCCTGTGTGTTGGACGCCATAGCACGGTTCTGCTGCAGCTCTGCCTGCAGCTCCAGCAGCCGGCTCGTGTAGTACGCCTCCTTGGAGGCTGACTCCTGCAGGAGGTGCTCCTCGTTAGTCTCGCCATCTGCTGCCACCTTGCGCTGGGTTGAGTACGCCTGCCCGAATGCCTGGTAAATGGGAGAAAGGAGGAGGAGCCCGGGTGAAGAGGGGCTGACTGATAAGCTGACCACACCCACATGACTCACTCTTACATCGAAAACTAACCAATCAGAACATTCTTAAAAAGTAAACAGTTGTAAGATGCATATCTAGAAGCCCTCACTAATGATATGTCCCTGCCAACACTGCAACAGGTGCTATGTCACATGACATGGGGTTTCACGCTAGTCCGCTGCTAATTTCACAGCACGACCAGAGCCCATCCCGACCTCACCCGCCATGCTCCCACCAGACTGATGAGTGGTGCAGGGCTGGACAGTAGCCAAGTGGCTGGTCGCCAGAGTCAGGCTGATCTTGAAACTGGATCAGTGTTCGGGGAAGTTTCAGAGGATGAATGACATAACCAGTACTTATGGCAACAAATACAAGCACAAGGGCCATGCTTATCAGTCATCCATCCATCCATCCATCCATACATCCATCCGACCACTTATCCAAGACAAGGTCATGGTGAACTTGGACCCCAGGAAGCAGTGGATACATGGCCCGGACACCCTGGGGTCCATCTCAAGGCACACCTTCACGCACACAACAGTGTTGTGTATCTCCTTAGGCCTTAGCCGCATGCTGCTAACTGTAGTATACCAGCTGAACATGAACTCACAGCCGGTGAAAGGAATGGAACCCACAACCCGAGCTACCACAATGCCATCCATCCATCCATTTTCCATACCCGCTTGTCCTATGCAGGTTTGAAGGGGTACAGAGCCTATTCCAAAAGCTATGGGTACAATGTAGGGAGTAACCCAGGATGGGGCACCAACCTACAACCCCTATCTATTATCATAAATGAATACAGTAAATAAAGTGCCTCCACTGTGAAGGACATTCAGACGGAATCTTTACTCAAGCTAACACAGGTACTCAATTAAGGGCTCCTGGCTCGCCTCTGACTCCCGGCAGGGTCACCTAGCAGCTCACTGGTTCTCCATCACTATGAGAGTTGGACGGGAAGCTGGAGAGGCTTTCCCAAGGAGAAGCTGATTGCAGACTTTCAGAGAGAGGAAGGGGAGGAAGGGGAGGAGGATGCCATGGCTGACGCTGAGGCTTTCTTCCCAAGTGAGAATGACCACATTTTGACAGGATGATCAGATCGGGGCACCCCCCAGTGGCTGCTGGACCTTTATTTACCCTTTATTTCAGCCTTGGGCCAGTCCTGAGGATGACACTCTACAACCAGGCTTCTCAAAAAAGTGCTTTGGGTAAAAGAAGGTCTCAGCCAACAGACACCCATCAAGGGAAATTAAATAAAATGTGTATCAGCATCACCCGAGGACAGGCGGAAAGGCTGCATCAAAGGCTGCAGGAAACGGGATGATGAGTATGGACCTAAAACAATTCAGGCACGTAAACAAGCCACCAGCGCTGAATCATTCCACTGTGCAGTTTAAAATACACACAGTAGAGCTGTCACATCCCAAGGTCCATAAAGTTCTCATAAGCTGTACTATAATCATCCATCCGGATTGTCACTGGAAAGTAGTCATATTGCAGAAGGGTGATGGTTAGGAGGGGTCAAGGCACCTTGAGGCCACAAAGTGCCTCTTATATAGCCATGGGTGTGGTCATTTATATACCCATTATTGTTCACTCGGTGCTATCACACCACCAGGGATGTCCGCTATGATGCAAGAGGCCTGTGCTGATGTTGCAGTTTTTCAAAATGCATCTCGCATTTGCTGCATGAGTGTAAAATCCACAGCGCTGGTCAGGACCCCGGCCACACGCTAATGAGCAGCCAGGGCACTTTTCTCCTTCAGAGGCAATTCATCAGTGTTCATTTGCCTGCTGTTTGAGACAGAAACTAACTCAATACAGGGAGAAAAATGAGCCTTAGCCAACAAAGTCTGGCTTGTCAGTGGGGGAGAGCACTCCGAAAGTCACTATGGGAAGGGTCTTCTGAAGGAGACTTTTGGGAGGGCACTCCGAAGGTCACTATTCGAAGGGTCTTCTGAAGGAGACTTTTGGGAGGGCACTCCGAAGGTCACTATGGGAAGGGACTTCTGAAGGAGACTTTTGGGAGGGCACTCCGAAGGTCACTATGGGAAGGGTCTTCTGAAGGAGACTTTTGGGAGGG
>JABFDZ020000001.1:3143422-3163135 GCA_019775955.2 Pollimyrus isidori
AGCCATAGGGAGAAACACGGCGACCTCTAGCCATAGGGAGAAACACGGCGACCTCTAGCCATAGGGAGAAACACGGCTGGCTCTAGCCACAGGCAGAAACATGACATAGCCAAAAACAGGAACGGCTCAAGCTATATGCAAAATCATGGCCCCTTGTCCTGTCTGGCTGCTTTAGCAAGCAGAATAATGGTCTGAATGCATGCTGTGTCAGACATATTTGCTTTACTATGAGGGGCTCGATAAAATCAGTACAGTCCACCCATGTATATTTTATTTATTTATTTGATTTTCCTTCATTATTTAGTACATATGAAATATTCCAGCTGCCGAGCTGCCCAATAGGGAGTGACAGGTGAAGAGGAAAGCCGGTGAAAGAAAAAAAAAAGGGCAGGGTGACACCACAGTGGTAGAGAGAGGCCAAGGAAGAGAAGAGCATAGCAAAAGGCACCTATGCAAACATTTGAAATACAACCAAAAACCAAAGACACAGTCAGAAATAATGAAAATAAAACAGAAAAATTGCTGTGTATGCTTGTAAGCGTGGAAGTGTATCTGCATGTGTGTTCATCTGTGTGGGGGAGGTGTGTGAACACATGTGCGTGTGTTGGATGCGTGTGAATTTCTCCATAGAATGCACTTGATAGCAAGTGTGGGGGCCGCAACCCCATCCCATAGGAGCCAGAGGCCGACAGAGACAGGCCCAGGAGACCCAAGGCGTCCACAGCCCTCCAAGAGCACGGAAGAGCCATGGGCCCACGTTCCCATGCCAGCCATGTCCCCACCCCTGCAGGAGGAGGAGGGAGGTCCCAGGCACAGCCCCCGTGGCCAAAAGAGCATGAGCCCCAGAGAACCAGAGGCAACAGGCAGCCAACCCCGCGAGGGGGACAGCCGCTCCCACACGGGCCAAGGCCAGGGCCCCAGGACCCCAGGCGGAGGCAGAGAGCCCCATCCACGCCGGAGAGGCCCGAGGCCCCCCCAGGCCACCACCCGGGTAGGAGAGCCAGCAACCATGCCAAGGAGGCAGCCGTGCCCAAGAAGGACCAGCTAGCCCCGAACCCAGGCCCACACCTCCCACACAGGCACCTTGCAGACACACCTCTCAGCCATACACATAGACCATACACCCACTCACACAACATACACAGAGACAAAAAGACATAAGCCCATCCACTCCGGACCGCCCTCCACCATGAGGGGCAATGGATGCCACCCCGCAGCGCCGGCCGCAACCCCAGGACGCCGCCAGCAACCCCAGGACGCCGCCAGCTGGACAACTACCCGAGCACTGCGGAGAGGGAACAGGGGTGTAGGAAGACCCGCCCACTCTCCTCCCCCACGCACCTGTAGGTGGGGTGTTGGGTGCATGTGTTGGTGCATGTGAGTGTACAGTATGTGGTGTAAGGGATGAGTATGACTGTTGAGAAAATTAAGATGGATTTAACATTGATGGGGGAAGCGCGGAGGAGCGCTGCCTGCAAACAGCTCTCCTTCCTCATCACCCCCCCGCCAAGACCCTCGATGTATACGGTGTAAGTAAAATTGAGAGGCAGGCAGCAGTGAAGAGGTGAGTGAGACCACCTCAGCGGCCCCACCCACCAACCTCTAAGTATTGCCCCAACCCCCCCAAGGCCCTGTGTGTATACTGATATGTGATGGCTAAAGTGCAATTAAAACAAGAGGAGGCAGAGGGCATCCCCACCCTGAGATCCTACATGTGTGCGTGGCATGTTATGTGAGTGAGGGGGGAGAGGGACCATGGCCCCCTTTAGCCAGAGGCAGAAACATGGCCGTCTCTAGCCATACGGTGAAAGACGGCTGTCTCTAGCTTCAGGCAGAAATAAGGCTGAGTAAACTGAGTGACAGGTTATTGAGTCATTATCCTCAGCGTGAAAAATATTTTCATCCGCGATTAATTTTCTCCACTCGCAGACTTCCCATCCTCCAGGGTGGCACCTTCACATTTCTGGCACCATCCCTGGCACTACTGTCCACCCCGAAGTGGACCTGCCCAGCCTGGACTCAGAATGCCTCCTTGGTAAACATCTCCTCACCAGTGTTCATGGAGGAATGGCAGAGCCGCCTGAGGGAGGTCAGTTCCGGAAACATCCAGGCACTTTGAGTCATTAAAAGCAAAAGCACACCAAAGGCACAGACGATGAAATGAATCTCATTGTACATTTAAACTATGTGCATGAAAGTATGAAAGAATTCTGTTTCAGGCAGATGTAGGGACAATGGTTTTCTGTGGTATTAAAACTAAAATTCATTTTCTCATTTCATGAGCAGTATTTCCCTAAACAGGAATTGTTATCTTGAAACGGTTGCAGTTCTTCTTGGTAGCTTGCACATTTTATTTTAAAACAATGTTTTTCAAATGAATAGCATTCCACAAACCCACATGCAAACATGCATGCGCACACACACACAGAGGTTTGTAATAGTATCTCCATTCATTTCCATGGGAAAAACTGTAATCACAACATGACAACCTTACCTTAACCCCTACCCAGCCCTAACCTTAACCATAATTAACCAAACAAAACATTTGGCATTTTTACTTTTTTCATTGCATTCACAGATCTTTGTCAGGACCCAAAAATGGTTCCCCCAACATCAAAAAACAAGATATTGGTCCCCACAAAGTAATATAAACCTAATCCACACACACACACACACACACACACACACAGCCTGTTCATAAGTGTTGAGTCCCCAAAATAAGATATATGCATGAACTTGTCACGTTCTCATTCATTTTCTGCTCCCTCTCTCTGACTATGTATCAGATACAGTCCACTCGGTGGTTACCACAGATTACAGAGGTTCACAGCCTTTTTCCAATATAATTGGCTCAGTTTAAACCAAAAAGGCAGCATTACAGCGCAGAAATAGCAAAAGGGTCAGAAAAAGACCACGTTTGGTCATCGTGCCTGTAGGTTCCAGTCTCGAAAACAGAGCCTTAGGTTGATGCTTCTACTCTCTCATCCAATCTGCAAAATAAAAGGGGGAAAAATACATGAGACCACTCACTTAACTTAGAACAATTTACCAAATTAAGTATAAATGAAGTTTTCCATGTAATAAAGGGTTTTGAGGTACTTAAAAAATAAAGGGAGAGAGAGATAGCGGTCAAAAGACCATGAGGCTCCATTCTCCACTGACTAATTACTTATTAATTACCTCCTATCTCACTCTATGATGTTCCTAAAGGCACAAACATTCATCTGATATATCACTGGAAAAAATAATTACACAATAATTTCCATCAGCAACATAAGACCTATTATACCTTCAATCCATAAACTCAAATCAATATGTAACTTGAATTATCACAAGTATATTAAAGCTCCTACAATGTCCATGGGATGCCATGATTGGAGGATAGAACAGTGTCATTTCATTTAAGGCCACGGGATACAATGGCTGGGAGAACTCAACAGATGTACAAAGTAACTGAAGAAACAACGCATAACCCCCCAAGAGCAGGGCCATGATTTCCTGCCTCTGTCATTTTGCCCCATTTCTATATAATTTCAGCTAATTACAGGGGTTTGTCCTACAACTTTGCCTCTCCCCCAGAACATCCATGGCCTCCAACCATCTTATGATGATCTCTCTTTTCATTTTTGCATAAAGTTTTATCTCAATCACAGGCGTCTCCCTGATTAAATGATACTGGAAAATGGTGAATACCTCACAGTCAGGTGACTCTGAGTGACTCTGTCTCTGAGTTGATGCACATGCCTTCTTTGTGGCTTGAGGACATTGGGTCTCTCATTGTGGGCAATCAAAGCCATAGGCCCTAAGTATCCCAGAGGAATAGCATTTCCTGATTGAGATTGAGAAGAGAGGAATATCATGGAAAGACCAGCATGTTTCTGGAAGGGAACCTGACAAAAACTGAAAGTATCCCAAAATGTTGCACAGGCCACCTGTTTCTGTGGATCTCTCCCTTAAGGTGACGATATACAGGGTAACCTTTTGAATAATGTTGATGGGTCATTGCCAACCAGATGAGGGCAACTCATTTGGATCTGGATGTTTACAAAAAAGTTGCCCACTGCTAATTTAAGTATTTAAAACTGAAATTTGTTGTCCAATATCAATGGGAAAGTGCCAGAACAACACTGATCAGCAAGACTGCCTGGCAAGATTGTTCAAAAAATTGTCCTGTGTATTGTCACCCTTACTTTCACTTGAGGATTCCAAGTAGAGCATCCAAGAACGAAGGAATACTGTATGCTCATCATATAGTACAGCATCTGGAACCAAAACTTACTCAGTCATTGTGTAATTCAAGAGCTTTCATTAAAATTCCGAAACTATGTCCACACAAACGGTACTTACTTACAAACTAATCCTGACCACATATACCTTTGATTGAATGAGTTTTGGAAATTTTCTGTTCAGTTGTGGGATGGTGATGGAAGTTAGCCATTAAACCTGATTGCAGCACACATTTCAACATCACCCTGTGCACAGCGGGGACAGCTGCACTAACATAATGGTGTGTCTCCACCTAAACCTGCTTTAGGGTTTAGTGACATCTACAGTATAAATAGGAACCCAATTCAGGTAGGATTTGCACCCAACTTCAACATTTACAATAGCAGCAGGTGAAATTGACCACTGTACCCACACTCTTGCCATAGCTTCAGGTCACTCCTTAAATTTAGTCCATCACAGTGTAACTCCAGGCCCATTACTGTGCAACTCCATGCCCATCACAATGTAACTCCTGGCTCATTACCCAGTAACTCCAGGCCTATCACTGTGTAACTGCAGGCCCATCACTGTGTAACTACAGGCCCATCATTGTGTAACTCCAGGCCCATTACTGTATAACTCCACACCCCTCACAATATAAATCCAGGCGCATTGCAGAGCAGACACAACAGGCAGGCAGGCTTTGGGTGCAGGCGAATCAGCAACAGGCAGGCAGGCTTTGGGTGCAGGCGAATCAGCAACAGGCAGGCGGGCTTCAGGTTCAGACTAAGCGGCAACAGGCAGGCGGGCTTCAGGTTCAGACTAAGCGGCAACAGGCAGGTGAGCTTTGGGTGCAGGCGAATCAGCAACAGGCAGGTGAGCTTTGGGTGCAGGCGAATCAGCAACAGGCAGGTGGGCTTCGGGTGCAGACTAAGCGGCAACAGGCAGGCAGGCTTTGGGCACAGGCGACACAGCAATAGGCAGACAGGCTTTGGGTACAGGGGTAGCTGCAATAAACAGGTGGGCTCACCGTGTAACTCCAGGCTCATCATTGTGTAACTCCACGCTCCTCCCCCATCTCCATGTAACTCCAAACTCATCACTGTACAACACCACATCCATCACCAAGTCACTTTAGGCCCATCAGTATGCAACTCCATGCCCATCACTGTGTAACTCCATGCCAATCACTGTGTAATTCCACACCCATCACTGTGCAACTGCTGGCCTATCACTGTGTAACTGCAAACCCATTACCATGTAACTCCAGGCCCAACCTTCTCATTTGCCTGTTTCTCTATGCTCAGCTGCAGGGTTCCATCTTGGTGGCTTCCTGCTTCCAGATGCTCGTGGGCTTCTCTGGCCTCATCGGCTTCTTCATGAGGTTCATCGGACCTCTTACTGTCGCTCCCACCATCTCCCTGATAGGGCTGTCTCTGTTCGACTCAGCCGGGTCCAATGCGGGGCACCACTGGGGCATCGCTGCCATGTGCGTGCATATTCAGGAACCACCAGTTTCCACCATCCACAACCTCCTGTTCTTTACCTCTTCCTTTCTTGCTCAGTCTCTATAACATGAAACAAGGATGATGAACATGTACCTAAACATAATTCACAACAGTCGACATTTATCCGTACAGGACAGCAGCCTTGATCATCCTGTTCTCCCAGTATGTTCGACACATCAGCATTCCCATTCCTGCATACAGCAAGGCCAGGAAGTTCTACACCTCGCGGATGTGCCTGTTTCAGGTTATTCCTGTAAGTTGAGGGGAAGACATGCACATCAAAGAGCACAAGATGTATGCCTTAAAAATCAATATCTATTCAAGACTGAAATATGAAGCTAGGAGACGGCATTAAAATTTATGGTGATAAGAACATCAATGGGATGTGTAAGAGGTAGAAGTTTGTAGAAATGTTTTGATATATCTGTTAAGAAGGCCTGGAAAGTAGTGTATGCTTTAATCTTCTTTAGGTAACACTTCACTTGAAGTGCACAAATTTTTAACAGTACGTCAGTTTACCGAAGTACAAATCATGAACAAAAATAGTCACTACTTGAGACATATCACTATTCATTCATGATGAACAGGTATGCATAATAACTTGCGTTATTGATTACTTGTTCCTTCAGCAGTTCTTTCAGTAGTTCATAGAGGTTTACAGAATTAAGAAATATAGTATAAAATATGAAATTGCTTGAGATACAAATTGTGTCATGTTTCGTCAACGATGAAGGCTTAGCTTGTGGTTATTTAACAAATAATAGTATAATACCATATTATTTATGCCCCCCTCAAGTAAAATGTTCCCCTACTTGATTCAGGAAATTAAGACTGCTTATTGTCACCTGTGTCCCACTTTTGTTAATTTGCTGGATTGTTAAAGACAGTACAGGACAGGACAGTATTTCTGTGCTGCAGGTGCTCCTTGGTGTCACCATCTCTTGGCTTTTCTGCTACCTCTTGACCATATATGATGTCCTGCCACCAGACCCAGAAAAATATGGCTTCCTGGCTCGTACTGATGTTAAGGGGGATGTCGTAAACCAGACCCCCTGGTTCAGGTTCCCATACCCAGGCACGAAAGTTGAATTCCCAAGTATTTCTAGAAAATAACATTAATTGTTATGTAATCTAAATAAATACATTATCAAAAGCTAATAAAGCTTTAAAGTTTTTTTTTTACAAGATGAAAGGTAATGGCAATGATTTTACTATACTTGTTTCTCTCATAGGTCAATGGGGTGTACCAACTGTGAGTTTGGCAGGGGTGTGCGGGATCTTGGCTGGAGTGATATCCTCTATGGTAGAGTCCGTAGGTGACTACCATGCTTGCGCCAAGCTCTCTGGAGCCCCTCCTCCTCCCAGGCACGCCATCAACCGAGGGGTGGGCATAGAGGGGGTGGGCTGTCTGCTGGCCGGGGCCTGGGGCACAGGCAATGGGACCACTTCCTACAGCGAGAACGTGGGAGTGTTGGGCATCACCAGGGTAAGAGGGTAGAGATGACTGATCAATTTCTGAGTACCACAACTCTTTGTACTCCAGCCTTGGCTGTTATTGTTCCTTCTGCTGGTTCTTACCATTTTAAAATTATAGAATACATGGCTCAAATGATTTAAGGTTCTATAGGTCATAAAGGCTTTCTTTATAAAGGACATAGTTGGTTGAGGGGAGTCAGGGGAGCATTTACTGAAGCATTATAAGATTACAAAGTCAACAAATAAGGAATCAGGGACCTTAAATGGGATGTAATGTGAATGAATTCTGTATGTGACCCCCAGGTAGGAAGTCGCACAGTGATCTTGGCCAGTGGGATCTTGATGATCTTTGTGGGGCTGTTTGGCAAGATAGGCGCCATCTTCACCACCATACCAACTCCCGTGGTCGGCGGCATGCTCTTAGTCATGTTTGGGGTTATATCAGCTGCTGGAGTATCCAACCTGCAGGTATTTTCAAGTAATCAGCAAGATGGGAAAGGAGCTCAAAGGCAAATTATATTTGAACTAGGGTTGTGTGAGTATTACCTGCAGCAGTGTTCCAGTCTGCGTGGACCCCCAGTCAGTCCAGGTTTTTTCTCCCCTTTAGCTCCCTGCAAATATGTGGACTGTTTGGGGGTCCCTAAGGACCTGATTGGGAAACAGTGATCTACAGCATGTGGTGATGTTATTTGAAAAAGGGTGATTTCCCCCTTTTGACCTTATGCTTTCTGTCAAGTACACAGATATGAACTCCTCCAGGAACATTTTCATCTTTGGATTTTCCATGTTAACTGGGTTAGCCATTCCCAACTGGGCACTGAAGAATCCTGCAGCTATAGCAACAGGTACAGCCATCTGCCACAACAAGACAAGCTCAGTTCAGAGTTAGTCATTCAATTACAGTCACAATAACAAAATAATGAGATGGGTAAAACTTGAGAAAATAAAGATAGGACATTGAAATGAACAGTGGTGAGAGATGCTGTCAAGCTGAAGAAGGAGTCCTATAGGGCTTTTTTAGCCTGTGGGACTCCAGAGGCAGCTGACAGGTACCGGCAGGCTAAGCGGGACTTTGGCGGTCGCTGAGGCAAAAACTCTGGTATGGGAGGAGTTTGGCGAGGCCATGGAAAACGACTTCCAGGCGGCTTTGTGGCGATTCTGCTCCACGATTTGGCGGCTCCAGGTGGGAAAGCGGTGCAAAATCAACACTGTTTATGGTGGGGATGGGGTGCTGCTTACCTCAACTTGGGACGTTTTGGGTCGGTGGAGGGAATACTTCGAAGACCTCAATCCCACCGACACACCTACCAATGTGGAGGTAGAATATGGGTACTTGGGTGCGGACTCCCCTATCTCCTAGCTTCCCAGTGGCCGGAACCCAGGGGTGGGTGAAATCTGCCCAGAGTTCCTTAAGGCTCTGGATGCTGTGCGGCTCTCCTGGTTAACACACATCTGCAGCATCATGTGGACATCGGGGGCAGTGCCTCTGGACTGGCATACCGGGGTGGTGGTCCCCCTTTTTAAGAAGGGAAACCAGAGGATGTGCTCCAACTATAGGGAGATCACACTCCTCAGTTTCCTTGGTAAGGTCTTTTCTGAGGTTCTGGAGTGGAGGGTCCGGCAGTTTGTCAAACCTCGGATTCAGGAGGAGCGGTGTGGTGTTCTCCCCGGCCATGGACCAGCTCTATACTCTCCGCAGGGTTCCGGAGGGTTCATGGGAGTTTGCCCAACCAGTCTACATACTGTATGTTTTGTGGACTTGGAGAAGGCATTTGATCATGTCCATTGTGGAGTCCTGTGGGGGGTGCTCCGAGAGTATGAGGTGCCGGGCTTCCTCTAATTTTTGGGGGTGGTGTGTGGGTCAGTGGGCTATGTCTGTGTACCTGGTTCAAACCCAGCCTCAGCACACCTGTGGGTTCTTGAGTAAGGACCTTAACCCCAGCTCCCTGGGTGCCTCTACAGGTGGCTGCCCTTCACAGACAGCTTGCACTACAGAGGTGATCAATAAAGTATCAATTGTTCCTTTTAAGGGCTGTTCGATCCCTGTATGACTGGTGCCAGAGCTTGGTCCGCATGGGCAGCAATAAGTCAGCCTTGTTTCCGGTGAGGATTAGACTCCATCAGGGCTGTCCTTTGTCACCGATTCTTTTCATAGTTTTTATGGACAGAATTTCTAGGCGCAGCCAGGGTGTCTAGACTGGTGACCTCAGGATTAGGTCACCGCTTTTTGCAGACGATGTGGTTTTGTTGACCTCATCGAACCGTGACCTTCAGCTTTCGCTGGGACAGTGAAGCGGCTGGGATAAGAATCAGCACGAGACCATGGTCCTGAGCTGGAAAAGGATGCTCTCGATGTGACTGTACCAGTTAACCTACGTTCCTACCCTCACCTATGATCATGAGCTGTGGGTAGTGACTGAAAGAACGAGTTCGCGAGTGCAAGGGGCTGAAATGAGTTTCCTCCGCAGGGTGGCTGGGTTTTTCTTTAGAGATAGGGTGAGGAGCTCGGTCAGTCAGGAGGGACTCGAAGTAGAGCCACTGCTCCTCCACATCAAAAGGAGCCATCTGATTACGATGCCTCCTGGACGCCTGCCTGACGAAGTGTTCCGGGCATGTCCCACTGGGAGGCGGCCCCGGGGAAAACCCAGGACATGCTGGAGGAACTATGTCTCGCAGCTGACCTGGGAACAGCTCGGGATTCCCCCTGAGGAGCTGGGTGAAGTGCCTGGTGAGAGGGAAGTCTGGGTTTCCCTGCTGAGACTGCTGCCCCCACGACCTGACTTCGGATAAGCGGGAGATAATTGCTGGATGAATGGATGGATGAAGATTGAAATGGCCGCAGATATGCTGCAGAAGCAGCCCTAATGTTCTCATGTTCCTGTAAGATTTCTGCGTCCTATAAAGATCACCTTACAGTACTACAGTAATTTTGACTTCCATCCACAGGAATTGTTGAGGTTGACCAGGTGGTTAATGTTCTCCTGACGACTGGAATGTTTGTAGGAGGATTCTTTGGGTTCATTCTTGACAACACCATTCCAGGTAAGCCAATTCTTAGTTTGGAAGAATTTGTGCTGGTAAATTGATCTATGATGATCAACATAAAGGCTTATTTTGTGGTTAAATGTGTTCCCCCTCCTCTGTGGTCCCAATTCAGCTCAGAATCTATTAAAAATGTAACTAATAAATCATACAGTTTTCTATGATTAACTGCAGTTATTATCACTTAATAGTAAAACCCACAGTCATAAATATTTACATGCTGAATCCTCAAATTAATGTAGAATTAACACAAAAGGGAGTACATTAGTCAGTCACGGGCTCATTACCATAACACATTAAATTTTAACTGAATGTTAACAAGATTCTGACTGATTGTTTTGATATTAGCTCTGAATTCTGAGATTCTGTGCAACATTATGATACCAGCACTCACTTTGTTTACAACCAGGAAAAATTATTACAGGTTACTAATAAAATCTATGTTCATATTTTTCTCCCATTTGCATAACGAAATACCACTTGCATTAATGCAATCAAAGAAATAATAATAAATATCTTTAAAATGAATGTTTTGGGTAAATGTGATCAATTTTCCTGCCCTAATTCACTTGATGTACAATAAGGGTAATCAAGGGTAGAATGCTCTCCTGAATTTCTTTGGGTGCCTGCAGGATCTGTAGTGGAACGAGGCATTTTGGCGTGGAAAAGAACTCACGAGGAGGACTCGGGTGATACCCTGGACACCGGAGAAGTGTACGGTCTTCCTTTCAGCCTTGGCTTTTTAGCCTCCTCCTGGGTGCAGCGCATGCCTTTTTGCCCCCCCACCAGTCCCGTGGCCCAGTCGGACATCAGCAATGTGGACAGCAAGGAGGCGGAGAAACCTGATGCATCACATGTCATTGTGGAAGTGGCCTTATGAATGCCAAGAGGATAACCTGGCTTGCATGATGTACCGTCTTTCGTAAAGTCGTCTTGATGTTAGTTAAACATAAGTCCACATACCTGTAAGTCCAAGGCAATTCCAGGATTTTTTAAGGGATGGGAGGGGGCAACCTAATCATTCGCTAATGGGATAACTCGAATCTGTGAGCGACTGGAGAAGGGGGCACGCACTCCAATGTCCAGTCGGCTTTCAGCTGGGGGCAGTGCCCCTGTGACTTTTCCCCCATATAAGTCCTTTCTGTTCGTGTTTTGCACTGTGGACCTGAAGAGATGTTGAGTCCTGCCCTGTACATCTCTGAACGGGTCATAAGATAATAAAGCCCAGCTGGGATTCCCCCTCTTTTTCCAGTATCAGGACACCCACCGACGGACCTGTTTGTTGAACACAAGGCAATGGAATATTCTTTTTCCTGTTTAATAGCATCTCTGTATTTATTTATGAATTTGTTCATTTGAATTATAGCTGCTATTGATTTATTATGCATTTGGTCAAATAATCTATTTTTAGGTCAGGCTAAGTTGTCACTTCAAAAATCCATCAATCATTAAAGTCATTAATCATTAAGTTATTGGCCAGATTGAAGGGGTTTCCTGAGTACTAATGTTTTATGCCTCTAATTGGTGTATATTGCTTTTCTCTCTAGGGAAATAACAACAGTAGTACTCGTGGAGCTACTTGTAAAATACTACTTGTGGAGCTTATTCTAAGTAGGCACAGGATGTCAGTCAATCACAAGTTTATATATAGAGGGTAATCACAGATATGGTTATATGCATTTTTCACATGATCATATCTGTGTCAGTTATTTTGAACTGAATCACATTTACCTATAATACAAAAATAAGGAAAGAATATGTCAAATAGTGTAATTCAGTATTCAATTGTATTGAAAACAACTAACATTATTAAAAATATATACGATACATATAAGTATCTTATATTTGACAAAACCTGGACAATTTAATATAAAGTAAGTTGTATTTTACACTAAAGAACAATGCCACAACGGACTATTGATCCTAGGATCCTTGAGGAAAAAAATATAAAATAACTTTTTTAAAGAATTTCACATTTTAATGTCATCCCTCAGCACTTCTCATCACTTTACTTTAAAAAATATACTCAATTGTACATAATTTGAGAGCAATACAGATTTGGATGTTTGGACACAGTCCAGCCTTATGGAGTTGTCAGGTCTTGCTTGATGGCCTTGTACAGGTTTATAAAGGACTCTGTCCAGGCCGCCCTCTGGTGGCCATTGGTGTTACCTATCCTGTGAGCGGCGAACACCATCGTCAACACCGTGCGCTCGAAGTCCTCCTTGCGCAGGACAGTCGGGTACTGGAGCAGGTCGGAGGTCAGCCGTCGGATGTCCGTCAGCTTCCGGGGCACGACATCCTCGCAGATGGCCTCCAGCTTCTGGGTGCGGCGCAGAGATGCCAGTTCTTCATCCAGCACAATCAATGGGCTGCGTTCATCTTCCATCTTCACTCCCGCTATCAGAATCTGAATTCGGGGGTAGGAATAAGTAAACAGTCAATAAACATGAATGACTGTCTAGATAGTTTTTATGAGTGTTTATCAAGCAAGACCACACATGCATTTGTATAAAAAGGTCACATAAATGCACAATAAGACAAACAGCTAAATGAGTTTGATTTTTAACTACCACCCTACCTGCATTTCATTATGCATCCCTGAATATCAGGCACCATTTTATATCAAATTGTAAATGGCACTCATGTTAGAATACATATGATAATTTATCTGTGGTTTATTACTGTCTATGACCTCCAGTATGATTTTTGTTTTTATTGACACTCATCTTTAGGCTCACAGCCTGTCCCAGCAGAAGCTTTGTAATCTGCATATCAGGACGGCTGCTTTTACTCTCTTATGTTGTGAATATTTTCTTCATAGGTAGATCCAAAAGTGTCTTGCACAACATTGCTGTGCACAAAAAAACAACTCACAAAGATGCCAATAACAGTTAAGGAGGGTTTGTGTATTCCAGTTGCAATCATACAGTGACGGCATGTAACCTAAGCAGCATTTTTCAGACACTTCATGGATATCTTCTTTGGGTTCTCTCACTTCAAAGAGTAGGTTGATATCTTCTAGAGAATTCTGGAAGATGGGGTTAACCAAGGATGCAGTGCCTCTCTTCACTCTGAATGCAGAGGGGTACAGAACTGAAAGAGACAGAGAAAGACCATTTGGTAACACTTAAGGGAACATAAAATTATATCATATTATGCTATGACTTATGTATTAATTAATCACAAAAGTCATCATCATTAAGGAATTGTGAAGCATATTTTTTCTTAATAAGTTCCTATATTTGTCACTATATCTGCAAATCTTAGTATAATACTGAAGTAACTACTGAAGGAACAAGTAATAAATAACACAAGGGAAATACTGATCTCATGTTTGTTCATCATTAATGAATCATGACACATTTTTCATCTCATGTAGTGATTACATTTGTTCATGATTTGTACATAATTTGTACTTTAATAGTAACTGAGTTACTACTAAGTATCTGCATTGCCTTAAAGACCATGAGTGCAACTTCAGTGAGTTGAGCATTAAGAATAACACCACAGAGATGAATGATAGACACCCAAGATACATCTTTGCAGGCGTGATGAATGAACCTGATTTGATGATCATCAGGCTGAGCTTTATTGTTACTGTTGCCAACACCAGGAGTGCCAGACAACAGGGCTAAGCAGTATCTCGGATTCTCTTTTAAAGCCCCTAACAATGACCGAGGGAATGTCTGGGATCAATGGGGCATAACATCAGGCTTCAAAGGAATAGGGGGGTCCAGAGGCCACGGGATTTGAAAAACTGACACATGGAGAGCAGACAAGGGTGCCGTCGATGAAAAGGAAGCCAATTCAGCTGGAACGTCGCAGGACACACATTTTTGTGATGAGCATAAAGCAGAACCATACGCTGCAGCTACGCACACCATAGCTTTTCATTTCAGGGCTATACATTCATCTCCTGGGTCGAGGTGTAGCCGCAGGATCATGTTAGCTTGCTGTAAAAACAATGTTTTGCCCAAACGTGGTGCTCCTGCCTTCCACAGTCCCGTAGCTGTGAGCCATATGGGGTGGAGATCAGGGTGCAGAGGAAAGGCTCTCACTCTCAGCCGGTCTGCCGTGGAATCAGCACAGCCAGGAATGTTTGGCTTACTCTAGCATAAACAAGCAGCTGGGTCCGAAGAACCAATAGATACTACAAGGACTCCCAGTTCTGAATGACACAGCCACAGATCAGATGACAATGACAGATAACAATAACAGATATAAGGTCCACTTGCAGAAACATGTGGTTATTTTTAGCAATAACTATTGCTTCAGTTAAACACAACTCAATGACATCAAGTTAGTACAGAAGACAGAAGCTCTAACACTTTAACAAATAATTCTGATATAAGTACAGTGTTTTTGTATCCCTATGTATATTTTTGCATAAATGTTTTGATACAAGCCAGTTAGATATGCCTTGCTAGTCACGTGTGTACAGCCAATGATGTAGCTGTAAAGTAACATTTTACCATCAATTCTGTGGATTACAGAGATTGTTTATGAGGCTTATGAACTGTTTTTTCTGGTCCCTTTTATATTATATTGAAAATAATTTTAAAATACAAAGTGTGATAAACAGATGAAAGAAGGTGTCGTCACATTTGGGTGTTTATGTTGTGTAGGGAGATACCTCTCAGGTTAAGGGTGTTGTATACACCCCTGCTACTTTGTGGCAGAAAAAAATGAATTTCAGCTTTAATGCTAATCTGAAAAGAATGTTCCACAGAATGTTCCAGAAGTTCCAGAGAAAAACAGCAGGAAAGAGCGAGAGGAGGACAGCCAGAGGGACTGGGATCTTCTGCAGGAGCCAAGGATCCAGAAAATCAAACAACTAGATGACCATGGCCATGCAGATACAAAGAACTGAGGGGAAGCAACAGAAGATCAGCACAACAGAAGTTTGTGGATCCTGAAATGTGGGCAAGCAGAGGCAAAGGGGAGTAGAAAGCCTGAAATAAGCTGAAAAACAGACTAGTTTTAAATATTTACAGGTGGGCCTGGTTGCAGGTGTACAGAATGATGGCTGAAATCAGGAGTCAAATGTGCATCCTGTGTGAGACCTGTTCAAGTCTTAGCTTCAAAGCTGGCAGTCAAAATTTATGGAGTGGGGGTTCAACTGGGAACTAAACAGAAACATGATTCTGTCTATTAGAGGAAATTCCTGAGAATCCAGGCAGCCCTGTTTTCAAGAAAGCATGGAAAGCTTGAAATGACACTGACGGGAAATTAAAAGCTCCCCCCTTCCTCCTTTCCCACTCCTCTACTCACACCCGCAAGCTAGGAATCTATTATTTGTTAATGTGAAAATCTGCATTATGATTGTCAATCATTGTATTACATTTACTTAGGCTGGATTAGTCATAAACTCCAAAGATTCCAAATAAAAATGTTTGCCCTCATTGCGTGTTTAGCTACCCAATGAGATATGTATATAAAACAAATGGTCTTAATTGTATATGATATAAATATATACAAAGGCTTGATCATTTCAAATTTTGACTGTAGCACACTGATTATCCATCCATCCATCCATCCATCCATCCATCCATCATCTAAATGTGTATCCCAGTACATGGTCATAGGGAAATTGGACAATACTGACACAAATTCTGTTACTGATATCTCAACATTGGGTGTGTTGGAACTGTACTGTAGGTTATTATTATCTTAAAGAACCTCTAAAGGAATCTAGACCAGGGGTCACTAACATGGTGCCCACAGGCACCAGGATGCCCCCAAGGATCACATAAGTCCCCTGCAGATGTTTTCTAAAAAGAGCACAACTCACCAGTGAGTAGTGTCTTAAATTATTCAATTTTATTGATAAAATCATAAACATGATCAGTGTCTTCACACAGATGAGCATCATCAATAATAATATATAACTAAAGGTAAACTGGGAAAATTTGTTATTTAAGAAGAGTGTATCAAACTGGTCAACCTTCGTATGGCTTGGTACCCGTAAAGTAGCTCTCTCAGATGCCCATATTGTGTATTTCGCAAATATGTTATGTCAAGTCAATGCTGAGCAGTGGGTTCAAGGAAAGTCCAGCCACCGAGCTGCAATGACGCCAGTATAAAGCACATGCAGGTGCAACCATTTACCATGGTGAACCATGGGCAGGTGCAGAGGTCCTTACCTCGGGTCCGGCGCTGAGTTCCACACATGTGTACATTCCAGTAGACGAGAGCCATGATCACCACCTTCCAGCTCATCATGGTGCTTCTGGAAGAGGGAGCCTGATGCTTCTCCTCTCCTGCGTTTGGGACCTTGCCCTTCCCCAAGCCCACAGAGGATGGGGACCCTGAAACATGGAGGAATGGCAGCCCTACATCAGATGCCTACAGATACATTACATTTACAGCTTCTGCTTCCCCCTGCACTCCAGCTCCTTCTCTCTCTCTGTCCCTCCCTCTACCACTCTCCTTCTCCCTCCCTCCCTCTCCATGGTCCAGCCTCTACAAGCTGCCACAGCAGCCATCTGGAAGCAATCAGTGCACAGAACCCTGGGTTCTTTAGACAGCTGCTACCCAGTAGTTTGTCGAAGTCAACAAAGTTCTAACTGTCATCACTACCACTGATATCATCAACAACAACAACATTACTCATCTTCCAACCATTTATTCTGGGAGGTGCATGAAGCGGGATTAAGTTAAAGTCTGACTTATTTCGACAAGTCTGGCTCGCTGAAGTTGGAGTTCCATTCCATCAATGTGTCTTAAATGAATTCCCGCTGAGTTACCACGGTAACTTACACGAGTGAACAAGTCTGCACCAGATCTGGTTAACTGTCTCACTTAGTTGGGCGTTGTCTCAATGAATGTGTGATGTGTGGCAGCAGATTCCCAAAATATTGTTCTGTCAGATGAAATTAGACGCTCTGTTACGTATGTCCGAGTGCAAACACACCAATTGCCGCGTCTGCCGGAAGAGACGCAGACGCAGACCTAAATACACATGACAGGTACAAGACAGGCGTGTGGCAACGTCACACAGGTGAAAACAATTGGCGATCACAAGAGGTAACGATGTGGGCGTGGCACACAGGAGTAGCAGATGGAGCTTGGACGAAACATACCCCCCCCCTCAAAGGCGCGCCACAATGGACGTGCCCCAGGAGAGGCAACAGACGCGACGAACTGGGCAGACAGGACCTGGAAAAACAAAGCAGAACATCAACAGAGACCTGGGCACAGGACCGAAAGACAAAACTGGCACAGAGACAAAACCCAGGAGAGGACCAGACACAGAACCGGGAAGGAGGACAAGCAGAGAAAAAACAGAGGGAACGAGGGAACAAAAGGGCCAGGACTGACAGGAGGAACAAAAGGGCCGGGAGTGAATGGAGGGATAAGAGGAGGTGGAACAAAAGGAGGAGGAGCAGGCAGGAGTGGGACAGAAAGCCCACCAGGCGCCCAAAGGCACCCAGCCCCAGGGGCCATAGGACAATCCGGAACAAGAGGAACCACGGGCGGGGCCGCGGGCTGTTCTGGAGAGGGCCACAACCCCCCCGCCAAAGGCGTGCACTCCGGACACGCCCCAAGAGAAGCGTGGCGTGGCAGCCACGGGAACTGCGGCACCAGCGGCTATGGGCGAGGCAGTCTCGGGAGCTGCGGCGGCAGCGGTTGCAGGCGAGGCAGCCTCGGGAGCTGCAGGCAAAACTACGGGTGTGGCTGCGGCGGCGGCTGCGGGCTTAGCCACGGCAGCGGGCTTGGCAGCGGTGGCGGCTGCAGGCTTGGCAGAGGTGGCTGTGGGCTTGGAAGACGTGGCTGCAGGCGTGGTGGCCTCGGGCGATGCAGCAGCAGCCGGCAGACATGCCTCGCAGCCCACCTCAGGCAGCGCAAGCGGCGGGAGGTCCGGCACCAGCCGCTCGGGCACTGCTCCTTTAAAAGCCCTAGGGATCCGCGGGATCGCCTCGCTCACCGGGCTGATCCACTTCCCGGCGATGTGAGCTGGCTGATGTGAACTGGTGGCTTGCGCACACCGTGGAGGCAGTCCCAGGTGGCAATGGTGTCAGCCCACACGATCGTGGAGCTCCCTTGCCATTCATCGTCTTGCCCGGCGGGGCTGAGCGAGCAAGCGCCCAAAGAAACGCTCACTGCCCCCCGACTTTGCGCAACGCTCTCCTCCTGTCTCTCGCCAATTAAACAGAGCAGGGGGCGAAGGAGCTTTTGCATTCGGGTCACTGGATAAGGCTCAGCAACCAGGCGCTCCTCTGTTAAGAGGTTGGCACCTCGGCTGGCCAGCTCCAGGGCTTTGGGGTTCCGATGAACCTCTGGTTGATACTGCCAGAGCACGAATTCCTGCAGCAGACAGAGCCGTTTGGACTCGGTCTGCTGCTCTGTGCTTTTATGGAGACATTCTATTACGTATGTCGGAGTGCAAGGCGGTGAAGGGAGGGAGTCCAGCCAGGAATATGGTCAAATGGGGTTTTAATTGCCAAACACACCAACATCAGACAATGTTATGGCCCGAAGAGACGCAGACGCAGACCTAAATACACATGACAGGTACAAGACAGGCGTGCAGCAACACCACACAGGTGAAAACAATTGGCGATCACAAGAGGTAAGCAGGTGGGTGTGGCACACAGGAGGAGCAGATGGAGCTTGGACGCAACACGCTCTCATTAATCATTTCATGTAATGAATATAATAAAGCCTATAAAATCACGTCTCAGTATTCCAATTAATTCCAAAATAATTTAAATAAAAGTGTACCCATATTACAAAGGTCAAATATTAAATAAAATGTCTGAAATTGAAAAAAATATTCTGTTCAAATAATATAAACAGAAATATATTCCAAAAAAGTTGGGATGTTGTGCAAATTATAAAATAAAACAGAATGCAATCATATGGAAATCCGATATTTTATCCATAACAAAACAAAAAACACATAGAATGTTTAAACTGAGTAGATGTATCATTAAGGAAAAAATAAGGTTATTTTGAATGTCATAGCAGCAACATGTCTCAAAAAAAGTTGGGACAAAGCCATGTTTACCACTGGGTGGGATCACCTCTTCTTTTAACAACAGTCTGTAAACATCTGGGGACTGAGGAGATCAGCTGCTTGAGGAATGTTGTCCCATTCTTGTCTGATACAGGATTCTACTCAAAATAAAGGTGTGTGGATACCAAAGGAGGAAAATGCAAGTGTTATCTCGAAGTTCCTTACCATCTCACTGCTTAGCGTAGAGGGCATGATGCTTGCCAATCGCATGACTGATTTCCTCCTGAGGAATTCCTACATTGACACTAGCGTGCAGAAGGGAGGAGTCCCAGGCTTCCCAGGCTGTGTCAAACGCACTGGAGTGGTCACCCAGCTGATCCGAGAGGCCAGAGAGAACCGAGGAGATTTGTCAGCCATCAGGCTGTACTTGGCAAATGCCTATGGATCAATTCCCCACAAGCTGGTGACAAAAGCCTTGACGATGCACCATGTTCCGCAGAAGATCACAGATCTCATACA
>JABFDZ020000001.1:3191479-3203642 GCA_019775955.2 Pollimyrus isidori
ACACACACACACACACACACACACACACACACACACACACACACACACACACACACACACACACACACACAAAGTCATGTATAATCATATCTTTTTGGGGACTGCTCATTCATTTCTATGGGAAAAGTGCTAATGCTAACTATGAAAACCTTAACTTCTATCTAGCTCTAACCATAAGTAACCAGACAAAATACAAGAGCATTTTTGGTTTTTTCATTGCAGTCACAGATTTTTAATAAATAGAGTTTTCCCATATGGGAACCAGGAACAGAGGAACTTACAGAAATACAAAAATGTTATATATAGTCCTACATCAAAAATACATGGTTGTCTCATAATGCATACATAACTATAGTGACGTGTAATTGGTGGAATGTTATATTTAAATTTTACGGCACATTTAATAATTTAAAAATGGCCCCCAAACAGTGACATCGTTGTGGATGCAGTGATTTGCGACACTACTGCAGCTGATTCCCCTTTATGAGTAGCTCACGTCACCGGTGCTCCCACCTGACACTGACCCTAAGCTTTATTTACTTTTATTGTGTCGTCGTCTACGTTAAGAGACTTTATGAGATCAGAAGTGGTCGGAGGCTTTGATGGTGACTGGCTGTTGGCGGGCGGCGACATGGTGACTGTGTTGCTGGGTTTGACATGGATCATCAAAGCTGGAGGAATTCTCTCGATTTCTCCCTTGTAATTTGGACATGTGGTTTAGATTTTTTTGCAGAAAAGCTCTGTGGGCCGGCTGTATGTGTTCATGGCCTGTGAGGTGGAATTTCTGCTCCCTGCAATAATTCCATTCTCAAATCAATTAACGGTTTTTCCAAACAAATCACTTATAAACCTTTTATAAAGCTCTGTGCAGGTATACTGTGGTGAACATTAAATAATCACACAGTTTTTCCAGTTTGGTCTCAGCCTTCGGGATTGGCTAAGAGCCTGGACGGTGTTTTTTCAAAAATACGGAAAGGACTAAAATGAACTGTGATGTGAGGGTTTGGAAGGTGCTGAATGAGCCTTTCAAAAAACTAACCAGCTGAAAAAAGTCAAGTTGTTTAAGTAAGTAAAATACGACAAGGTCGGCTGTGTAAATCACATTTGAATGAGGAAGTCTGTTAAACAAATTGCATATTGTGTTATAGAAAAAACAGGCTACATTTATTACCATGTTGCTATAACCACTGAGCTCTTCCCAGCTCTGTTTTGTTCCATTTCCTGTTCTGCCATATTGATTCAGTGTAAAAGGAGAAGTGCGGGCAGATAGAGGATAGACAATCAGCCAGTCAGAGCCAGCAAGACACCTTTGTAGTATCCCCTGGGTCCTAAATCTGCCTGAGATCATGAAGATTATTTATCTGTGTTTTCTGGTTGTGTTTAATCCATACCTTTCAGGAGAGTAACGGCAGAACTCTTCTGTTGCAGACTCAGAGAGTTAACCTTCAAGTCTAAGTCCTTTAACCACTCCTGTCTGCCTTCTGTATGGAGGAAATTGCTGTAGAAATTGAGCTGTCAGTGATTTGGACAGATGGATAGGTAAATTAGCATTATAGGTTTACACAGGAAGCCATTAGGGTAACAAATGGAGAAGATGACATATGACACAACATAACAAACTTTGTTGACTGTCGCGCGGCTGCAGCTGTCATGACCGCACCCGATGGCCCCATGCCAATCTCAGCCTCGCAGAGCCCCCTGGTTTCATCCTCTGGCTTCACTCCAGCTCTGCATTCGGTGACTGGCATGGAAGGAGGCTTTTACTGTAATTTCAATGACATTTACTGCTGCCTGCTGCCCATCTCCTCATTTTGGACCCTGGCAGACATGTGGTAGGCAAACTCCTCCAAGGCATGGCACCGGGAAATGTGATCCGCTCCTTTAAGTGACTGCTACCTCCTAATCCTCTTCGGGACAGGAACTTGGACATCATTCCAACAAGAAAACTTTACTCCCAGTCCACACTGGGGAAGAATGTGAGGAATAATCAAACAAAACACATTCATGGTTAATGAGTTTTCTTACCTATTATGAAGCACACCGTGCATCGTGCAGACTGCAGAACACAAGCAGTCCCACACAGAAACGCATCACTGTTCAAAACGTTAATGAAGATTTAACAAGGACAGGCTCATAGAATGCTCAGATAGGCCCACCACCCGCAAGGGGAATGTCAGGGGTTCAGTGCATTGTGGATCGGGTAGCAGCTAAAGGAAGCCCTGGCAGTCCAATCCCTGACTGACAAAACAGGCTTTCGGGACATGGATCGTCTCCTCTCTGGTGGGGAAGGAGCCTGAGCTTGTGCATGAGGTTGAGTGATATCGACTAGATATAGTCAGGCTCACCTCAAGGCATAGTGTGTGTTCTGGAACCAATCTCCTGGAGAGGGGCTGGACATTCTTCTCTTCTGGAGTTGCGGCAGGTGAGCGACAACGGGCTGGGATGGGGCTACTAGTGGTCCCACAGCTCAGTGCATTAACAACGGCATTTACCCTGGTAAACAAGAGGGCTGTTTACCCTGGTGAACAAGAGGGCTGTTTACCCTGGTGAACAAGAGGGCTGTTTACCCTGGTAAACAAGAGGGCTGTGTCCCTGCGCCTTCGGGTCGGGGATAGGTCTCTGACTGTCATCTGTAGTTATGACGGTTACTGTATGATGGTTAAGAGCACCTGGCATTCTTGGATTGCATCTTCATGACCATGCCAGCACTACAGACAAGCATCTCAGTGCCCCACCGGGCTGCAAAACTCACAGAAGGTGGAATGAATTCAGTTGCTAGCAACACTTTATCCCACAATTGTAAGATTTTTCTTTCGCAAAACCTCTGTCAACCCAACCATTTTGATTAATTAGCCAGGAGCTCATGCATGGTAGTCCTCCCACAGAGGGTGCTATTGTAAGAACAAATCAAATACTCCTAAGGTATTCCTGGGGTAAAAGTTTAAATCATGTCTTCTGTTGTATTTCAAATCATATCTTAAGTTCATGTTACTGACTAAGTTGAAACTTGAATACACCTTGGAAATTGCGAGCAGGTTTCAAAAAGGAATGGAGGACACATCTCTTGTGTGGATTTTGTTAACCTGTGGTTGAAAATAAAAGTCTTTGGGACAATTGTGGTGTGAGGTGCACTGGCACATCCTTTCCAGTAAGGCTTTCTATATATCAAATTCAGATTTTAATTCATGCTTGAAATCAATCTGCATAGAAAACAGACCGCTGGAATGACTTCAGTATTGATATTGATATTGCTGTCTGTTCGAACGTTTCACCTCATATTTTATTTGTGTGTAAGATTCAACTGCAAGCTAAAATATAATATTCAATGTGCTTAAGATATGTAATGTTGCTACACCTACTGTTCTATGGTGCATGTTCATTTATTTATTCTTGCTTTTTTACGGAACACCGGTCCCTGGAGGGATGGTGTTCTGAGTGACAGGACAGTGAGCACATGCATTCGGAGGGAAGTGATGTTCTGATTTCATAATGCAATGATAATGCAGAAATTTCCGTTATTGTGAACTATTGTGAACTCTCTCTCTCTCTCTCTCTCTCTCTCTCTCAGCAGGCATTAACATGGACACCTATAGAGCAAAAGGGTTGTTTGATAGATGGCAGAAGTTTTACATACCAGCACATGGAGTACAGATGCAGGTGAATGCTGCTTTTTTCAGCCTTTGTTTACTGAATATTTTAAAGTGTGCCCCCCCCCACCACACACACACACACACACACACACACACACACACACACACACACACAAGATGTTCTTCATTTGCTTGACACAGGGGACTGTAAAACATGCACAGGATGTAGCAAATGGGCTAAAGGGAGTTTAATACCTCCGGGGTTTGGGATAGGGTGTAGAATGATTGGCTCAGGACCTTCTGTACATGGAAGATAGTCACCTAGTGATGCCCTTATGTGCACCAAAGAAAGCCAGCTAGTGATGTCATCTGTCTTTCTATACACTAAAGAAAGCCACCTAATGATATCATCTGTCATACTGTACACCAAAGAACGATTAATGATGTCTTTTGTCCAACCACATTTTTTTTTATAGAAATCCTGGAAAATATTTAAAGATTTTCAGAAACAAAATGGCAAATTCCAAGATCCAGTCATGCCAAAAAATGAAAAAATCCAAACTACAATGATGTCAAATTATGATCTTTTTCTTGTATGGTCCTTTCATTTTAGGAATATGCCCTTGGATTTTTATTGTACTTGATTCTACTTTCCGTTTTATTGTGCTGTATAGCAAAAAGAGTGATTTACCTTTGTGGAGTGATTCAGCTGTAAAAGGGGAAAAAAATTGAAAACCCATGTGACTGAAACAATGGCCGTTACCCACAAGTCCACAGAAAAATAATGAAATGCTAGCATTTAATACAGTGTGTCAATCAATGAGCTACTTAAGCCTGCAAGAAGAAATCCCAGAGAATGGACCTTTGTGTGACAGCGGCCTTTCACTGCTAGACTCTCTTAGATTCCTTGGTTATAATTGGCCCCATTGTGAAACATTAATTCACAGATCCCAACAACCAGAAGGGGCTTCCAGTAAGCAGGGAGGCCCACCCCAGAGGCCATTGACTGACCCTCCAGTGCTCATTCTTCCTGAATCTAAGGGAACACAAAGATGATGGCCGTATTAGAAAGCTCATTAGGCGGCCAAGGTCACGTTCAGCTGACCTGACACTACTGTGAATACAGGGGGAATCATTATGTGTTATCTTTCTATACATGCTAAGGTAATGATAGATGTTTATTGGACTCTGATATCTGTACTGGATAAGCGATTTAGTTAAATGGTGGACCATCATTTGCAGTGGGAAATGGACCCAATGTTCTGCACAAGTTAATCAAACAAACGAATAAACAAATATTGATGAAATCTGCGGGCATGGTTATGTTGGTAACAGCTATGGTCATGTAATGACTTTCAACATGTGCAATGTAAAGGTCTGACAGGCTCTGGAGTCTTTCAAATCATTCACAATAAACTTAACGTCCAATGATTCCTCTAAAGTGCCTCTTGTGAGCATTTGCCATTCGAGGTACAAATGTGTGCTGAAAGAGTCAGTGGTGATAGTGAACGGACATCGGCAAACGCTTCATTGTGACACCAAAAGGCCAACCCAGAAGTCAGCAGTAAATAGCAGTTGGACACAATGTCTGGCAGTTTTTTATTAGACTAACTCAACAATTTACAGCATGGCTGAATAAGGAACCTTCCTGGATAAACAGAATAAATAAACGCAGAGAAAAGGAGGTGATTGTAGCCAAGTTGGCAAAAACAGGGAGTTGGGATGGAAGTGCTCCTTGACAACACCCCCCATGGGTGTAATATACTCAGAAATGAGATGATGAATGCAGCCTACCATGGCTCTACACCCCCAACCAAGACTCCTCCTTCTCAAACTCGCATATCCCAGGCAAGGCCACCTCCCCCAGACAGTTGTAGTGTTTAATTTCCCTTCCCAACGTCAAATGAGGTTTAAAAATAGGCTTTAAAAAAAGGCTGAAAAGGTCACAATTCAGGCTCTGCAATATGGATATAAACAGCGTCTCTCTCAACATACTGTCTGGAATCCAAGGTAAATGGGAATTTGTGTGAACGGCAGCTCTCCAGCATTTGTCATGAGTGAACTGCAGGATGTAGAATTACACATAACTTATTCCACTTCTTTTACAGTGTCAGAGCCAAAAGAGGTCCATTTAGGCAGCAGTGATCCGTGGCTTTGCCTCTATAAGGGTTTTAGGTAGGATACTGCAAGCCCACAAATCCAAAAGAAGTTTGCTGACCTTGTCTTTCTCATGTTTTCCAGTTCACGCTGGGAACAAGCGGATTTTGACGTCAAGGGCAATCATTAACAATAATAAAACTAAAACATATTTTTAAAATGTAAGCACACACATTGTTCCCATTATCTTACAAAGCTTACAGAATTACATCAAGATATCAGGCCAAAGATAAACTGAAAGTGTCAGTATGTTTACAGCTTTAAAAAAATCAGATATTGAAAGAATCCTTGCAATAATTTTCTCCAGTCGCCTGGAAATCTTTTTGGAGTGTGGGAATCTGTAGACTCTCCTGCCCTCAGGAAGGTCTAACAGGCTGAAGACACCCCTCCATGGTGGAGTGTAACATACTCCACTGTCCTGTAGCCTGGGTTTAGGGGACTGTGATTCTGGCCTACTGGGGAGAATGACTTTCTCCGTGGACACCCAAAGCGTGTCCACAACTATTGCACAGTTTCAGACCGGGAGGGAGGCAGTGATGTGCATAAATGGCATGACTCATCGGCACCTTAGAAGAACATGCAGCGATTCAGACTCCATGAGGGTCCACGTTTCTACTCAAGGACTTTCTTCAAAATTTTTGGTGCTGCTCCGGCCTGTACCACTGCTCAGCGTTGCTCTCTGGGCTGGACCCAGCTTATTTTTGGTTTCATTCTGGTGGCCATTTCATTGGCACTAATGGAAAAAGTGTCCCTACATAGGACAGCAGATGGATGGATAGTAAAAAAACAAAAAACAATAAATACGATATTCATCATATAGTAAGAAAAACAAAAAAGCTAAGTAACTTAATGTCACGATCGGCTGGCGTGCAGGGCGAAATGACCAGGATCCGGGGCAAGGCAACGTGAAACGAGGGTTTATTAAACACTGATCAAACCGACAAGGGAACATCAATGCCGCACTGCCGGGGATACACAGACGCAGTCTTAAATACACACACCAACAGACAGGACTGGCTAGCGGCAATCGCCTCAGGTGCACACGATCAGGAAAGCACAGAAGGTAACGAGGTGGGCGTGGCACACAAAGGGCTGGAACAGGACGGACGACGCGGTACGTGACACTTAAATTATTTTATATTTTTTCATTGTCACCATTTCCCAGGCCTATCCAGAGGTAGGAATGGAGGCATTAGGGAGAAGAACATGAGAAGGTTCATTTAACTGATAACAGTACAGATCTGTCTTTTAGGCTGTCTAATCAATAATTAAGTTTCATGATGAACAGAAGACAACATCTTTGAAAAAATATGTATTTCTATACATTCCTGTATTGATTTGAAAATCAGTGTTTCAGTCTAGTCATATCATGGTGACAAAAGAAGACTTAGAGAAGGCCTCTCGCACTGAAGCTCACCATTTATTCATGCACCGTTAAATGTTTTTTAAACAAAAGTCCAAAATATTTTAGCGATAATTTAGACAGTGAAAGACTAGCTAATTTGACAGTGGGCTGGTATTACCACATTTTCATTTCTGACATTGTTTAACATTTTCTAAATTATGGGTATGGAGAATTCATTTTAAAAACACACAGTCATCATCTCCAATCCAGTGAATAATCCACATCCAAACGATGCTGATCTCCGCTGACGTGCTCCATGTAAACGCTCTTTATTCTGCGCTAGTTTTCCCGTTACACCGCCCCCCCCTGGAATCACATTTTTATACAGAGGCGATGCCAGGCGTTCAGGGCTGCTGATAATGATGTGTTTCTATGTCAGTGAGCTTCCGAGCAAGAATCCTATCAATAAACTGCGCTGGGCCGTTTTGGGAAATACATAAAAATGCCCTTTTTTGAGTTCACATTAGAGGTGGCGAGGTCATTTAGTTGTACTGACTAAACCCAGAAATTATGCCTGAGAAGGAAACTCCCACAAAGGGGTTAACGCTGCCGTATGAATTAAATCTCCATTGAATTTGTCGCTTGTGGGAGTCGTCCCTGCAGCGCCTGAACACATATGGTAATTGGGCTTTAATTCATTAACGGCTTTCCATGTTGCATACACAGAATTCCTGCTGCATTTAATTAACGTGTATTCTCTGTAAACGTTAAAAGTATTTTTATATAATTACATGCTAAAGATACCTCTAGGTTTAAGATAAAATTTGACATCTGAAAAAAGTGTGAGGAGGATCTCAGGAAAATGGGAATTGTGCTGATTTCCAGAATAGGTGCTACACTCAACCTTTTTTATTTTTCCCATCTGAAATTCTCACAGTCTGCAACAGATTTAAAGCACGCCCCCTGTGGTATGGGTGAATGCTCGCTTCAACGTCAAAGAAGCTCTTTTCACTCTGTGCGATTCTCCCCTCTAACTGGGCCCCTGCGATGAGAAAAACAAGAACCAGCACAAAAAAATGAGATTAGCATAATCACGCCATTAATTGTCATTCTTTTTCACTTGAAGAAACGACGGCTGGTAGCCTCCTGTTTTAGGGATCGTGTTAAGTGCGACGGTACACCTCCCTCTGAACGTGAGACACCCCGTTCCTGGGCGAGTGATGCAATCCGAGTCTTAGCACAATGTCTGAGAACCCAGTGGCTAGCTAAATAGCTACCTAATGATATTCAAATACCAAAATACCCCCAAAAAAAGCACATTTATGGACTTTAATAGCTACCGTTCTGTCTGTGTGCTGCATGACAGTATTTGGGAGACCTTTCTGGTTATGTTGGCTCTGAATAGCATCCACACATACGTCCTACATAGCTTAAAAACCCTACGCAGGTAGACAGCCACTGAGTATTTTAGTTACCAGCCAGGAGCTCATTCCTCTTACTCTGTTTCATTCACCCACTTGTTTCCATGGCAGAGCTCCCAAGAAATCAATACATGGCTAAAAGAAACATTCCTAAGAGTTTCGGACGCTGTCAGCGTCCAGAGCGCCAGGCTAGAGTAGTGCAAATCCAACCGTTTCCAAGTGGAAACTTCTGCAGAGTGTGGAATTAGTTGTAATAATCGCAACAGACTCATGCTGGCACTTACAGAGAATGTGTACCTATCCACTATGTTGGTTGAGCTTCATAACTGATTTTTAAGATTATCCCTCCATACTAAAGCATGCTATGAGTATGTTGTATACATGCTTTTGAACTTTGGAACGAAATGATATTTGAAATCAGTATTAATATCTCACACATGGTGAGCAATAATTTACTGTAATTTACTAGTAGTTTGTGAAACACCAAACTAGGAAGCAGCAATAATCTTTTGGTTAATTAAATTCAAACCAGCTTAAGGTCTCTCCTGTGAGATTTAGCAGAATCCAACCTGTGAATTTTCTCTGGCGTTTTTCAGTATTTTGGGCAAAGCAGACATCTCCAGCAGGGGCTGAGAGAAACCCTACCTGAGAATACAACATGGCAGGTTTCAGAGTAGAGGTTTGGCACAGGGCCATTCGCAATTCACTTCATCAACACAGTATCAGTGTTTCTGCTGCAGCTGCTAAGAATTTGCACTGAGATTTCTCGCTTGATTAGAGTTTTTGTTGGCGACGGCATGGTAACCCTTAGATTGATAGCACTTACCAGGTCAAGTTAAGACTGAAATCAAACATTGCACTGTACTCCACAAGATATACATTAAATAAACTGTATCCGAGTACAGCTTTGGGATTGTAGATGTCATTTTGACAACATTAATGTTTACATGTAACTTAAAGATAAAGTGCAAATGTAAACAGAAACTTTTCACCCCCGGAGTCGTGGTTAAAATTAAAGCTGAATATCATCAGGAGAATGGAAGCTCTGTCTAAAACAGAGACCATTTCAGAATAAACAAAGAAAAGCAGGTCTATGGATACAGCAGTTACCAAAAAAAACTAAGCATGTGTGTGAAAGACCTGCCTTTGCTGAAGCTACAGTCTTCGGAGGACCTTTCAGTCGGTAACCAAGGTACCAAAACCCAAGTGATCCCTGCAAATCAGGCCTTGCAGTTTTGCTTTCATTTAAATAGATGGATTGTGATCTTTTCTGAAATGCAAGCATTGTGTGACAGCGATCCTGTCCTTGTTGCTTTTTCTGACACATCGCTGTTATTCCTCCACTGATCCAACATAAAACACATGAAGCGATACAAAATCTTTTGCCTATTATGGACATTGTTTCATTTCCTCACTTCTTTCGCCAGTTTAAATACTCAAAACTCTGGCTAAATCATCTTAAATATGACCATCTTTATGATGTCTATGAATAAGCATATTTTATTTTCCTGGATTATCCCCTGTGATACATTACTATTTAATACTCATCTAACACTTATTTTGGTTTGACAGTCTAAGATTTGCATTGGCATTCATTGCCTTTGTAAGTTTTTTAAATCATATTTACCACTTCTGATCCTGCTGTGTGATTTTATTTTTTTTCTTTCTCTCTCCTGCAGCATGCATCTCTGACTTCATGCAGCCAAGTTAAACTCTGCTGCCAGCTGCAAGTATTTATTTTACCACAGACAGATGCGATGACCTCAAAGGCTTCTCACCAAAGTTCCATATTCTCCAGCCAGCATTCTTTCATGCATCATGAAACTACATGAAATGCTTTGGGAAATTGAATGTAGAGAACCTGTTAGGCTACACACTGGTGTAGTTTGCATATATGTAAATTTTTTCTATTCTTCTATCTTTCACATGTGTATTTGTAACCAACTGATATTCTGTAAAGATGCAATATCCAACCATTCATCTTATATCAGTGCAGGATCACAGCGAGTGTGGAACCTGCATATTTCACCACAAGTTTTAAGACCCAGGGAGGCTGGGTTTTAGAAAAGGTATCCATTAGCCCTAATAATTAATGAGACCTGGATCTTCTACCGAGGGCGGATGGAGACTAGACAGACTGCTACTTGTCTGTCATTGGCTTTACACCTTATAATCTTTCAGAGACACATCTCTCTATGTTCTAACACACATGGTAAGAGTACACTAATAATCATCACACAAATGGTTGTGACACCAGTCTTATCATCAATAAGAACAAAACAGATCCTCTATGGAACGTTAAATTAACCAATTACCATTCTAGAAAATCAGCTATGCAGCATAAGTTGTCCAACATAATTATGTGAAAGTAAGGCTGAGAGGTTCACCAATGTGTATATGTATGGTTAAATGTTTTATAATCTAACATCTGGAAATTCATGTTCTAAAATAAGCTCTTGTGTGTGTGAGAACACGCGTTTGTGGCTATTGGATAACCAAGTACCCTGTGAAGGATCCATGGGTGATATATTTCAGCATTTATTCATGTTTATTGACCATTAGGCAGTAAGGGGATGTATCAGTAACTGAAATAAGTTAACACATTAATTAGAAACTCAGTGCCATTTTTTGTAATGATAGGTGTCCCACCACACTATGATGTTTTCACCCTTCATTTAATAACATGCTTTTGATGTAAAACATCAAGAACACACTAGAACATTTAGTAACTTCAGGACCTACAATGCCATGATGTTAATATTTAACAGCCTGTGTTTTTTAGGGGTCTAGGCGCATGGTGATGGAACACTATTGGTTTTTATTAAAATTATCTGCTTAATCAGCAGGTCCATGGAAAAAAATGGACTGGTGCTTCTTAAAATTATTGTTACAAACTAACAAGGAATTGACAGGCAGAGTGAGTGTGAGAGGTTGGGTTGGTTGCCATGGAAACACAGCTTAATTAGACACCCTAATGAGAGACACTTGGTGCTTGTGGGAAAACGATTAAGAGACGTGAGTACGAACACAGCCAAAGACGATGGCTGCCAACCAGAGAGGTGATTATGATTGGGCTGAGAGAAGCTCAGTCTGAATGGTTAATTATCTATGAATAATACAGGTTTGTTGATCATCTGTGTCCCTGAATCACGGAGGGCTCATGACAAAAATCATGCCCCCCCCCCATCTCTAATAATAACATTTACGGTTAATTGCATGCCTCTTTCAACCAAAGCAACTTAAGGTTTTACTCACTGTTAACTGGGAATTAATCTGGTAACCTTCACTCCTAAACCAGTATTTTAATAAAAGTAGATTGTAATGTAACTGAGTACTAAAATGACATCACACCTTTTTTAGAGCCTCTTTCATTTTTACAATGTGAAAAAACACTTCAGTGTCATGGTACAAAACATGGCCTTGGAATAAAATAAAAGGGAGATGGATTGCAGATGTTTTCATTTATATAGCTGGTATAACACTTTGTTATTATGAAATGATATTGGTTCATTTGCAGTGTTTTACTGTAAACGGCTAAAAATCGGATATCTGAGGCCTTCTGGGACCTCAGTAGGGATCCAGCTGGACTGAATAGTCACGCCGGGGGGGGGGGGGGGGGGGGGGGGGGGGGGGGGGGGGGGGGGGGGGGG
>JABFDZ020000001.1:3203658-3214629 GCA_019775955.2 Pollimyrus isidori
AAGGCTTGACTGTGTCTCTGCGCAGATAACAAAGAAACAAAACGGTAACATCTAATGGAGTGTAACAGCTATGTCACACGCAAAGCAAACCTGTACCATCAAACGTCCATGTCTCTTATTTAAATGACTGTCATTAGAGACATTAATATAATAGAAATGTTATTTTCGATTTATTATAAGTGTAGCTAACATGGTCTGTATTCAATATTATTTATATAACTAAGTAGCACATGATTCAGTAATATTAAAAATGTATGTGGTTTATTGCAAATGAATGCTTGTGCACTTTGCAGTTGCCATCTTTGACCGTTACCGCCCGCTACTGGTCATGAAAAGAAATGGAGAGGACAGTGATGAGGTGGAGCCTGCTGTGTACCTGGGAGCGAGATCTGGCAGCAGATGAAAGACATGCCTCTCCATCATCTTTGTTAACATCATGAAGAGCTGAGGTCTACATCGTGGTGCTCTGAAGGTTTGCCACTCTGTGAAAGAAAAACAAATTTGGATTTGTTTTATTACTTTTGAGTGTAAACAGCAAACGGTACTTTTGAGGTAGTAGCCAGATAATTTGAGGTAATAACCAGCTAATCTAGTACTTTATTAAGTGCCCTGCAAGATTTCAGTTTATGACTAAGACCACCAGATCAAAGAAATAATTTATTTTTGTGTATAAATTACATGTACCCACATTTCAACGCACATTTTGCTAATTAAAAGCTAAACTGGAGCACTTCAGTACATGCTCCAATAGAAATCAATTACTGCTGACAGCAAAGTGGTAAAAATCACTGTGACACAGTATCTAAAAATAAATATTTCTGTGAAGCATTTTAAAATCACTAATAACCTCCTTGAATGATGTCTAGTCTTTACTCCTACTTACCACAGATATACGCAATATGCTGTTGACCCACACCGTAGAGCATGCTCTTAACAGATTGTGTAATTATGAATACGGCACTCGTCCTGCTAACTAGACACATCTGTGTTTTGTTTATGTGTATATTTACTTTTCGGCAGCCGTCCTACATCACTCTCAAATAACGCCGTTTCATTAATGCTGTGCACTAAATGTATGCTTTCTTACATGTTATGAACAAGCCAAGGCCTGAAAGTAGAACAACATTTCCTGTGTCCGCTCCATGTCCAAGCATCACCTTGCCGTTCGTAAAGCGGTCGCCTCTTTGTTTGCGTCCCTCTCCATCAAATGGTAACCGCATCCGATGGGGATGAGATCTGACCGGATTCAGTGATTCCTGGTCTTCTGATACCTTACCGTCATTTCACCCCAAATTCCCAAACTAATGGCAAATAAAAAGTTTAAAAAATATGGACCAACAAGTCATAGCCTCATACATTTAAAAAAGGCATAATGATGTTATAATCTGACTCCACAGCTCTTTATTACTGGCAATCGTTGCTTGATTTATATCTCTTTCTAAGTACTTGGGCCACGGACTGCAAGGCTGAGGCCGCAGTTTCAGGGTTTGGGTTACTGTCAGATGGTTGGCAGTACACAGCTTTGTGGACTGTCCCTACAGTCAGTCATCAAATACGCAGGGCCAGAAATGGGTGACGGACATAAATTTGGCCTCTGTAGAACCGCATTGGGGCTGGAATGTTCTGTGATTATTTTCTCCGCACAACAAAATTTGTGCGCCAAAGAAAGCATCGCCTTCTCTTTGCTCAAAGTCACTCCAGGGGAAATTTGATTTAACTAAGGTCCTAAGCACAGCAGAATCGGACTCCAGAAGGAACTTTTTCCTAAGGAACCAAAATACACAAAGTATGCCTTTTTAAATTTCATCTACAACCTGCGGTCCTTCCTGGTGCATTCACTACCAGTAGTTAATGGATTATTAAAATTTTGCAGAGAACACTTCCTTTCCTGCTATGATTCAAAAAAAGGAGTTTCAGTAATTAAGTGTTTGTAAGTTCATAGTTCACATTCACCCAGCAAAAACCTTTCCCTTAAAGTTACACTTAATTCTGAAATGCAAAACAGCCAGTCCTCAGACATGAAACAATTTAAAAAAATCTGTGTTGAATTAGGTTTTTTTTTTTTTTTTATGAGTGTTTAGTGAATTTATGAACATATTCCCAATTCACTTATTAAGCAAAGCTGAATGGTGTGAAATTTAAACATCGACTGAAGTGGGGAAAGGGCTTCCATGTAGAGAAGCACTATTTGAGAAGTACCTGACAATCGTTCTCTCTGAAGGTGCCGTGATCTCCTGAATCCCAAGCGGTGCAACCTGAGTGGATGAGCTTCGTGATGGTGACTTCATGTGGCCTGGTGACCTTTGGGACTTGAGCTCACATAGCAAATCTGTAAATGGATCTCAGAGGGGATTGAGACAGTAAAGGCAGGAATTCTGGTCTGCCACTCATCTCCTGCCTTTCATACAAAGCAAAGACGGGCGGAGATGATAGCTCACCACAAAATCACCACCACTTGAATCTTATAGCGAAGGATTGATTACCACAGACAGAGTCATCGTTATTTAATCTGGTGAATCTTGTCATCATAACTTGAACCATTATGCTTTTATGAAACAGTTAGACTTTATGTTTACTTTTATTTAGTCAATGCTTATTTAATTCTCCAAAGCTTCTTACAGCACTAGGCAGTTCTGAACCTACAGTATAGGTTTCATGCTCCCTGTTTTTGTGTCTGCCAACCTGAAAAATAATTATTCTGAAGTACTTTTGTGATTTGTATGGATTTCATACCCTCCACTTGATAAAAATCATCATGGGGGACATGGGGGGGCGGGCGTATTTCCTCTGGTGTCCGAGGGTCAAATCCAAGAATAGCCTGAGGTTACTGGAAAATTAAGTTAATTTATTTTATATAAATTATAGGATATTACTAAAGATATAGGTGAGGGCTCAAGGGTTGGGAACTCCTGGTGTAGATCAAGGTTGGAACAGCCACCGACTTCCAAATAGAATCCGAATTCTTGATTATTCTCATCACAATTACTTTAAGAAAGATTTCTATTGGTATCTACTTACTGTAAAACCGATTAAAATGGAGGTGAAATGAGCTATAAACCCAGATTTTTTGGAGTATGATTGTTTACTATATTTCTCAAAGACTGTATGTAAGCAGCTTATGTGCACCACATTTCCAATATCTGCGTACTGTGTGTACTGTGTGAATGGCACATCTCTAACATCCGTGTACTGTGCTCTGTGTGAATGGCACATCTCTAACATCCGTGTACTGTGCTCTGTGTGAATGGCACATCTCTAACATCCACGTACTGTGTGCTCTGTGTGAATGGCACATCTCTAACATCCGTGTACTGTGCTCTGTGTGAAGGGCACATCTCTAACATCCGTGTACTGTGCTCTGTGTGAATGGCACATCTCTAACATCTGCGTAATGTGTGCTCTGTGTGAATGGCACATCTCTAACATCTGTGTAATGTGTGCTCTGTGTGAATGGCACATCTCTAACATCTGCGTAATGTGTGCTCTGTGTGTATAGCACATCTGTAACATCCGGGTACTGTATCCTCTGTGTGAATAGCACATCTCTAACATCTGTGTCCTGTCTGCTCTGTGTGAATAGTACATTTCACTACCACTCAATGTCTCTATCGCAGGCACCTCAGTCTTAAATTTACTCTCCCCAAAAAGGGCAGGCAGAGGCCTAATTAAATGTATAAACAAAATCAACTTCAAAATTCAAAAACAAAGCTTTTTTGTACTGTAATCCCCAATCAGATTGCTACATGCTGATTGTATTAAAATAAAATTAGAATTACACTACAATAACACGGGTTCATTCCGGAAGGAAAACCACAGACATGGCTGATGTGATCTGATGAAAACTTTGCCATCATTTCCAGCTTTTGCGCAGAGACAGTTCCTGGGGTCTTGGCCTGTGGCAGATCTTGCAATAATCGGTTTATTTGTCATATAAACCAAAGTCACATCTGGAAGAGCAGCAGCTGTTGTGACAGATGGCTGGGTCGCTTTACAGGGCCGCACCCCCCATCTCCACCCCCCCCCCCCCCCTTTAAGATTTGGAGCATGTGACTGCGCAGATGCTCAACGATGGTACAGCATGGTGCCAGAGATAAATGGGTGAAGCTGTGGGGGAGGTGTGTGGCTCGATGGCTTTGGGTGCTGCGTCTGTGATTGGAAGGTCACTGGTTCAAATCCTAGAACGTCTTCACCTGCGGGCCCCTGGGCAGGGCCCCTCTCCCCCAACTGCTCTGGGAACAGCCTTGCTCTGTGGTACTGGCGTGTGTGACAGCATATGCAATGTACAAGTTATCGTCATGAGAATTTCTGCACTGAAATGTGCTGGCAGATCCCGAGCCCTGCAATGGCCGCTGTGTCCTTCCCAGTTTCCATTTACCCCTAACGACCACCTCTCACACGGAACGGCTGCCCTCACCTGCTACTTGTTACCTCAGTAGGATTTATATGTGTTCCGCAGCAACTGCATTTAATGATTTGGATCACAGATGTTCCCTTAGAAAAGCAGGGAGAGGGAGTCTCTGTGTTGGGGTAGTGTTGACTCAAGTGTTGTAGCTAAGTGGCCCAAGAGGATCTATTGTTTTTGAGAAGGTCCAGGAAGCGTAAAATGTACACAAATGAGTGGAGGCTGCAATGAGCTGTCTGATGACAATAGACCGGGTGTTGTGCTTGGCTAACGAAGATCTGAAAACCTCCGGTGTCTTTTTGCACTTGTAACTCAAAACGCTGCACAATATACGTAACACATGTTTGTTTGCCTTCAAAGAAGACAAAGCATCTTAAAAGAGGAAAATGAATCTTTAAAGCAAGGTCTTTCCCAGTGGCTTCTTGAACGGGTGCAGTGTGCGTGCAACTCAAAGCATGTGCTTGTAAATGATGAAAGCGCTTTGCACTCGCACGTTACCATGGGCAACCAGCGGCTTCACAGTAATTGGCCATTTGTGTTAAAAAAACAGTACCGTTCCTCACAGTGAGTGATCAGACATGGCGGATATTGAATGTCGCGCCGCAGGTGTTGGCAATATGCAGCTGAGGTTGTTCCCCAGTTGTTCCTGTGGAAATGCAGATGGCCCGTGCGGCCTTTCTGATAATGATGCAATCGCCTGATCCTTCCAGGAGTGAGGTATTACCTCTGATAGGAATGCATACCTCTGTCAGTAATGTACTTTCTTGTTGATGGAAAGGTCACGACGCAGCTACGTCTCAGCAACTCAGATATTCAAACACATAGGACATGCAGTTGAGGCTGCCAACTCTCAAGCATCTGAGAAGACGCTCACACTTTCAAACTCATATGCAAGAAGTTCATCCAGCCACCTTCCAAAACTGCTTGTTCTATTCAGGGTTGCAGGGGGTCCGGAGCCTACAGGCACAAAGCAGGGAACAACCCAGGATGGCGCACCCACCTATCACCTGACACACTCCCACAAAATCTGAGAACTCCAGTTAACCTCAGCTCAGCATGTTTTGGGACTGTGGGAGGAACTCCTCGATGACACAGGGAGAACATGAAAATTCCACACACATGGAGCCATGGCAGAGACTCAAACCCAGGTCCCAGAGGTGTGAGGCAACAGTGTTCATCACTGCACCACCATGCCTCCCCTCACTTGAACCCTTATATCAAATCTATATTATTCCATTATATTAAGATTATCTACATCAAAAGCATAACTGCTACAATGTTTGTGCATGCATGTACAGATTTGTCTCGAATTTGGAAATCTCATTCCCGCCAGCTGACACCCAGGAGGAAGCACACTGACCGTCCACGGGAGAAAGCACACTGACTTTCCACAAGAGGAAGCACATTGATCGTCCACAGGAAGGAAGCACATTGACTGTCAACAGGGGGAAGCACACTGATCGTACACAAGAGGAAGCATAGTGACCGTCCACAAGAGGAAGCACACTGACCATCCAAGGGAGGAAGCACACTAACCGTCCACGGGAGGAAGCACACTGACTGTCCACAGCACACTGATCGTCCACAGGCAGGAAGCACACTGACCATCCACAGCACACTGACTGTCCACAGGAGGAAGCACACTGACTGTCCACAGCACACTGACTGTCCACAGGAGGAAGCACACTGACCGTCCACAGGAGGAAGCACACTGACCGTCCACAGCACACTGACTGTCCACAGGAGGAAGTACACTGACTATCCAAGAAATTTTTACAGCCTTTCTTCACTGGGTCCTCATATAAACCAGTTTATATTTTCCTTGAAGGATCAATATTTGCATCATGGTTTTTCTATTTATAGTCAAACACTCCTAGCGTGAAAGGTCAGTTTATTACAGATAGTATAAAGCTTCACCCAACTTCAGCTGCCACATAAAGCTATTCAGAATACCGAAAAGCAGAAACAGAGTATGTTGAAACTCGCCGCATTACCGGCTTTTATTGAAATTTCAATAAAATAGCTTTAAATGGTGCACAAAGAGGAGTACTCTGATACTGGCTTTGACATCTATCTGGTCTTCATCTCTCAGCTAGGCCCAGGTCTGGAGGCGGGGATAGGGGAGGATTTGCCCACCCAATCATAAGCTTGGCCCACCCGCCTCTCCCCTGGAAAAATGAAACTGTTACACATGTCAAATTTGGTCCAGAGATTCAAATAACCACACCAACTCTCTGCCCCCTACTCTGTCACTTTTAATACAGGCTACCCCCTTGGCAAATTTTACCCCCAGTTCTTTAAATAATTGTTTTGCTCATCCAGCCATTCAAACCTGGAAGTGGGCCCCACCTTAACCTTGACTAACGACGAGGCAGGATTTACACATTTCAGGATCAAACACCATCTATGCAGACTGTGCAGTGTGTGGAAGCCAGATGGTCTGACCCTATGCATAGCATGAGGCCAGTTTCTCCACATAAACCTTGCGGGAGCCTTTCAGTTTCCCATGCAGTCGTAAAGGTCACTTATCCGAGTTCTTCACAACCTAAAATGTGTATGATGTATGTCATGCCAAATGGTAAGGTGCTCGGATGGCAAGTTCAGGAAGGGATACCACTGGTTTGGTGAGGTTTCCGTAACCAGAACTGACGCTGAGAACAATTAAGCATGACAGCAGGATAAAAGGCACCAAGTTGGGAATATATCGCTGAGATGGGAGCAAGTTTGCAGCTTGGAGTGGAGGCTCAGGTCGGAGCTCGACTGAGGCTGGGTTGGCACAGAGAAACATATCTATAATCTATCTATGGGCTACAAATAAAGCTCACAGGTTACAACTATATCCAGTAACCAGCTGATTGTACAGAAGTTTAGAATGAAAAAAGCTGTCAGCTTTCGAACAACAGAATATTTGGACAACAGCAATTACTGCAATTGACAATTTAGATGTCAGACCCTAACTAGAAGTGACCACCTCCATCCATCCACCTCCCAAGCCCTGCCCCCACACCCCAACAGCGCAGGCAGGGGTGTGTGTCCTGCTATTAACTAAAATGAATCACATCTACGGCACGGTCCTGATCCAGGGAGATTTCCAGTTTCATAGAAGCACATAGAATGTGATTGCACTGTAACTTTTATAATAAATAATAAGATAATTTATCTAATCAGAACCAATATCTGTTTAATGAACAAATCCCATCACACCCGGATGGGATGGTAGTGAAATGAACCAGCTTGTCTGAGATGTAAGGGACAGGTATTTTCATTTCTCTTCACTGGGAATGCCACAAAATGGTATCTAAAATAATGTGATGTACAATAGAAAAAAGTGATGTCTAAAACCTACATTTAAGCCTTCAAAATTCACTGAAGAAACATCTTTTTCAAGCATACACCATTTGGATCGGTTGCCAGATCTGACCAGTGCATTTCACACACTCCATGAGCAAGAAACATCCAACTGTGAGACGCCTTCGCCCAGACTCCTCGCAGCGCTGTTTCATAAGCCATAACCTTAACTAAATGCCATCAAATGCGTGAGTCTTTTCCCAGGAGACTCTTCAGCTGTGTAATGTGACCTGCTCCATGAGACTAATGTTAGTCACAAGCTCTATGATGTGTCAATCGTGACCAAAAAAGAAAACACGCAGACTACAATTGGGGTTTCTCAGCATGCCAGGGCTTGAGGTCCAAGAGTCACAGGGAAGTCGTGGCTTTGTGCAGTGATGGCAGAAACCTTAAGATAGCTGGGTTGTATCATTAATGACGCTTGGCCGGCCCACCTCCCTGCAAACTTCAGCGGCTTATCTGCCAAACTTCTGTTGTGTAAAAGCCGGACTGTCATAATGAGCTTGCAGAAAAAACCCAAGTGTTTATTACGGAGGGGACAATCTGGCGGGAGAATTACGTGAGTTACTCCAACTGGGAGGTACCTTAAAGCAGCACTAAAGCCAGAATGGTCGTTTGTGCCCAGGTGCTGCCAGTAGTTGTAAAAGGAACGGAAGCGAACTAATGAAAATGATTAGAAGCAGGATCGCAGAGAGTTCGCTCTCGTCACAACAAAGGAGGGAAAGCTGCTGGAATGTTCTTGAGACCGCCGTCATGGTACTGACTCAGATGGCAGATGTTTGGCAAATGTGCTACAGAAAAGCCTTGCACCTGATTTGGTCAGACACCCTCTAGATAATGTCTAGAACCATTAGACATGTTGATCTGAGGTCGTCAAATGCCAATGATGCCCCAGAAGTAGCTTTAATTGTTGGGGGCCAGCAAGCATGCAAATGCCATCAACTTCTGTCACTGTTAAAAGCCACGTGTCAATGATAAATATAAATTGCATTTCATGGCTCACACTCAAAAGAATGAGTTTGACGGGCTCTGTGCCACCCTCAGCAATGGTGCAGTGTAAATAATTCTCAGTTTTTTGGATCGGCAGTTGCAGACAAAGAGAACCTAGTGGCTTATAGAGAGGGCAGACATTTGGGTTCCCTCTACCATGGTGGGTAAAAGGCCTTCATGGCCCATAAAGCACCTTTTCGCTTTCCTGGGCTAATGGTGAAATATCACCTGCTCCAAGTGACGGCTTAATGGCTGGGGGAACGAGGACTCGACCTTGGGCCAAGATTCTGAGCTCCGGATTGTTTTATGTGGACCGCAACCCAAGGCATGTTTTGAAAAACAGACCAACTTGTTTTGAGTATTTCCAGATATGTGCACCACAAAAGGGGGGTCAAGATTTATTAATCCCGAGCAATTACTAATACTGGGCAGCGCCGCAGCTCAGCGGGTCGCCGTGCCACACTGCTCGGAATGTGGCACCAGACTACACTGAGTTTCGTTGCTGTGTTTGTGCTGTGTTGTCATGTATCCTCAAGAGAAGTTCCTTAACGGTTGCATTTACATGTTTTACAAACACATTCGTCCAAAGAGCTAAAAAGCACATTACAACCATATTTGCTGTCAAGGAGTCGACTAGGCATAAGTGCCGCAAGGTTGAGCTTCCAGTGTACGTCCGAGTACAGCTGTACGGTTCTCTTGCTCCTCTCCAGACCAGCTACAAGGGTGTTTTTCACACCACCTGGCTTTCGTCGCTTTGTAAGGAAAGACGGACTGGCAGCCCACCTGCTCACACCGTCTTCTTCACATGGTAAGTTCTAGATCATCCAGATCCTGATGTGATTTATTGAAAATGTAATACAATGTAATGGAAAAGTGTAATTACAGGGCTGGGAAAACTTTTATCTTGCCTGGCTTTTTGAGCCACTAAGGAATAAAGTTAGTGTGACACAAACACTGTAGGCATATAATCCATTGAAGAAAAAGATTAATTAAATAGCAGATGCATTAGGCTATTTTTATACAGTATATGAGTGATGAATTTTTTGTTGAATGTATTTGAGTATTTGGGAAAATCTATGCAATATGTATGGAAATGTTTACTGTGCTGTCATCACCTTCCGTCACTAGGAGAACAATTAAATACAAAAAAAAATTAAATGAAAGCCACAAAAATTCAAAGCATCAAGTTTCAAGTTTCACAACGGTTTGTCTTCCTATTAGATGAAAAGATAAACTGTATTTTCCCTGAGGCCCAGTGAAGCAATTTTAAACAAATAAATGAACAAACTAACAAATAAATACATAAATGTCGTATTTACTGAAAATGTTTCCTCCATCTTCAGTTGAATGGCTATATGGTAGTGTTGTAGTCAAGACCACCTAAACCGAGACCAAGACATTGCCGAGACCGGAGGGTATCAAGACCAAGACACTGCCGAGACTTGAAGGTACCAAGACCATGACCAAGGTTAAGACACACTAAGGCGAGACCAAGACCAAGAATAGTCGAGACCAAGACTAAGACCAAGACCAAAAACAGACTAGGGATAGAATTGACATCATATTACTCAGATCAACCTTAGAGAAAAAAAGCATTGCTGTAAAGTGTCATTCGTTGTTAAATCAAATTCATGTCATATTTTCAATCATATTGTCCATATGTCTCTCATTTAAAATCTCCCAGATTTGTCATAGGTATGAGGCCTGATGGAAAATAATATTCTCAGCAATCCCCTCCTATAACCATTTTATCAGACCTCGTCAAGGGAAAGAGATAGGATGTACCAGAAAGATGTTCATATTAAGTCTGTTATACCAGGGATAGAGGCTTCGGGTAAGCTATGAATATGGCTATGAAATGACCCTTTGCTTTGAATTGAAGAGAATGAGCCTCCAGATTGACTTGCAACTCGAAGACCGTGTTTTCTAATGAATGTAAAATACCTAATTTATTTAAATTACAAATATGCTATAGACTTTGTGGACATTTCTTTGCTGACTTCGCTATTATACGATGTGTATGACGTGTGTGGACTGTGAAGCATAGGCAGGGTCCGTTGAGAAAATGTATACAGTGTGACGTTTTTTAAAATAGATGCATCTGACTGGTTGTATTTGAACTGAGACACTTAGGGTGTACTCACACTAGGCACAGTTGCTGTGAACCGCGCCCGAGTACGATTGTCCCCCCTCCCCACTCCCCCTCTGGCCTGCACTCACATTAGAGTTTC
>JABFDZ020000001.1:3214729-3233058 GCA_019775955.2 Pollimyrus isidori
CTAATAAAGTGTCTACCGATTAGCCGGCATGTGTTTCACTTGCGTCGGCACGCCCCCTCGGCGCTCCGGCCGTGACAAGACCGAGACCATAAAAAGAACTACAGCACTACCATATGGAGACACCAGTACCAGCTACAATGATGGAGAGCCCCAATTTAAAGCATATTTACGAAACTAAAAGACAAATATATAGCAGTTTGGCAAAACGCAACACAAACTCATAAATAAAATATGACGGGTGTGAACTCAGTCCAAGGATGAGGTTAAACAGAAATGTGTACATCAAAAACATTTCAGGATAAACCGTTGGACTGCAAACATACTCTTATGAATATGGCTGAAATAAATTATACAATAAATTTGTGCCATGAAAAATACACAGTCATTCATTAAAAGTTAGATTTTTGTTCTTCTGAAATCTTGACCCAAATATGAAAAAAACATAAATTTGAAATTAAGCATATGAGTCTGCATCTGGTGTTATAAATTTAAATCAAACGGTGCATTTTCCCATTACAAAGCTTCCTAACATCATAAATCAGAGAGATCTTGGCGTGGTGCAGATTCCCAGGCCGTACGCCTGCTCTCTACTGGAGGAGCAACAGAAGGGTGGCTAAGCACCGACCGCTCGCACTGACAGTCTGCTTCCGACATAGGCATAGTGCTTATTTCCCACACAGACTGCTTCAGGTCTACCCCGTGGTCGTGTAAAAATTGCACTTATGACAGCGGCACAATTACAATCTGTGAGATACAGTACCTTCATGAAAACGCTTCACATCACTTCACAAGACCCACAAATTAGCAGACAATAAATAAATAATAACCAGACTATAAATAAACTTCAATTATCAATTTCAATAATCAGTAATAGTCGGATATTTGCAAATTAACAAAACATGAAACACTCAAACATTAGGTGAAACAAATAAAAACAAAACTATTCAAATCCAAAAATTTTCTGTAATGTGTAAAACTCTTCAGTGCTGTTAGATGTGGTGTGCTTCTTGGTGAGCCTGCTGTCCATCTTTGGCTCCCACACTTGTTTTCTGCTCTTCCTGCAGAATTCTGACACACCGTTGTAATTAAACAGGTGCTGGAGCCGACTTGCTGAAGGGGGGCGAGGCTACAGATACCAATGATGGATGTGGGGAGAGGTCTGGAGCTGCTGGGTCACTGTAATGGCTCTCTCTGGGGGAGGAGAAACATCCCAGTTCAGTAGCCTGTGGTCCCTGAGTGACGTATCCCACACAGCAGATCTGGTGAGGGTGGGGTACTGCTAGCGGACCATTTTCAACAGCCACTCCAACTATGTGCTGAGATGCTTCATTGAGTAAAATATCACCAATTTATTGGTTTAATAACAAAAAATAATTCATATATCATAGTAGAAATATTTCGAGTACTGAATTGAAACCCAAATTATACTGTAGTTAGAAAAGAGCTGTTCTAAGTTTAGAAGTTCAGTGACAAGCAGTTACATTAGTAGCTTTTTAATTATTAACACTTTTGCAGTAACACAAAACACCAAATATTTATGCTTAATATCCCTTTGGATTTGCACTTAATAGCAAACTGAATGAATCAGTCCAAAATGACACATAATAAAAAGAAAATGTCTGTGCAGAAAATAGGTACAAATAATGTTAAACATTGTTTGAGAAGCCAATAAATTTACAACATTTTTATAGAATGAAGCATTTGTCCCAAGACTTTCTGTGATCACCGTATATCAGTATCTATACTGTGATACACTGTCAGTAACACTGAGGTTTGCCCTGCATCCTTTTTGAGTAGAAATTCATGCTGAGAGGCACTGAAAGTTACTTTGTAAGTTAATGTTGTCCAACAACACCACTAAGTAGCCAGGGATGTTCTGCTTTCATCGTGCAGCTGCTGATAAAGGTGGATTTAACATCCATATCTGTTTTGGCTGAGAAGTGACTGTTTTCATTTTCAAAAACTCCAACTGTACTGTATAGTGGTATTGTTAGAATGGAACTGATCACTTATAATCTTCATTATACTAATATTCACACTGATGACCATGAGTATATGAGCCCCACACACAAACACACATGCATGCAGGTTTGTAATTATATATATCTTTGTGGGGAGTCTTCATTCATTTCTCATGGAAAATCTCTAATCCCAACATGAAAACAAGTCTTTTGCTATTTTTTTGATTGGAGTCACAGATTTTTTTTTTTTTTTATAAAATTGAATTTCCCCTTGTGGGCACTGAAAAAATGGTCCCCACAGCATCAGAATAACAGGCCTTTAAGACATTGTGGGGACATTTGGTCCCCACAATGAAATGAATATTTGACCACACCTACATGCACACACACACACACACGGTACAATAACTGCTCACAAGATTTTTCTTCCTGCAAACATACCTTTAAACACTGATAAGATAAACACTAGCGATTCAGGCATATCCTTGAAGAACCAACAAAAATGAAAGGAGTGATTTACCTTTCAGAAAAATCCTCTGGGCATTATTTTATTGGAGGGGCTACAGCCAACTTAAGCTGTTTGAAAACTCTGTGTCTTATTAGGCTGGAGTTTCAGTGAAACCAGAATCAAGTCTGCCTTCCTTCTGTGAATTTAACCTTTTATTAACCGACATGAATAGCTATTTACAAATAAATTTGCTCCTGCTTTTTAGAAGTAGGTATGGATCACTGGCTATTAGATTTCAAAACAAAATTGTATTGTATAGAATTATTTCAACAAATATACTGAGTCAACTATAATTTCCTCAGACCCAACAGAACATTTCTTATGGAGAACCAGGTTCTTTGCCTGAACACAGCCTCTTCTGACCTGAAATCTCCAAAGTTAAAATCTCGTAGGCCTAGAGACACTCTCCTTCAGCAACAACCACAGCCATGTACTATAACAGCAGTGAGGGAATAAAAGTCTAATTTCCTCTAAGGAAATCGAGTGTAATAAGTATCAGTGAGCAGGACTTGAGGATATTCTGGTGCAGAGTCTGTTATTGCTATGTAATCTTCCTCACAATGCCGCTTCTGTTAAATAACAACAGTGATGATTAGGTCCAGGGGAAATGGTTTTCCTCCCTCACGCACCACGCTGGACACGCGTGATGCTATGTGCCAGCTCTGGATTCACAGACAGCAATGACGGGATTTCAAATCCCAGTTAAGTGGCCCTGCATTTCAAACAAAGCTTGAGAGGAGCTTGAAGGTTTTCCACGTAACTCTTATGAGAATTTTGAGTGTGAAGCTCCCATCTCTCGCCGTCAGTATGACACTAGGAGGCAGGAGCCTGACAATGGAGGCACCCGGGAATGTTCAGGGCTGGGAATGCGCAGCCGACCCCAAACGCCCTGATACTATAGTACGTCATACTGATCATGTGCTTCACTAAGGGAATGTAAGTGTCTTAACTCTACCCATCTCATGTCGATCTTCCAGCCTACAGATATTAGGCATCATCCTTCTAGTAATTTATCATCTTTCCAGTTACAGAGCCCTTAGTGCCCAGCATGTTGAGGTAACCATGGCAGTCCAGGCAGGAGAATGAGTACTGAGAGGACTTGGCCTTTTCAAACCATGTGGAAAAGCACTTTAGATGCCTGTACATCACAGCCTTGGTTATTTTGCCTTAAAATATATTCAAAAAAGATTTACAACCGGCATATAAACACTTAAGGTGTTAAGAGGTATACTGGAAATTTTTAAGCTCTGGAAAATGTCCTGAGAATACACTTTGCTGCTGTGTTTCAGAGGAGACGGTCATAACACTTTAAACCGAATGGTGATTGCACTGCAAGGCACAATCAATAGCAGCGTGATGCTTTGGGATCTGAAATAAGGCACTGGGTCTCTAGAACATTTGGATCTCTGAGTTAAAACACCTCTTCATCATAGCTATAAAACATTGACTCTCTTTGCCCCATATTATGCAATGGGTAGATGTCCTTACTTAGTGAAAATAAAAAATGTTGTAATATATCATGAAAAACACTCATATATATACTTGCATATCAGGGAAATTCTTAGGGTAAAAAAACTAGCCCCGCTGCCACCAGATAAAGTGAGACAGGTAAACCAAACCATTAACCCATGTTACTATTTTATTGGTGAAAAAAACATTTTGGAGAGCCTTGTCTGGCAAACAAATGCCTTTTGTATTACAAAAAATGGCTACAAATTTTGATAATTTATACAAATACAACCGTTTTCAAAAAATAAAACCTTTAATTTAATAAACTCATGCCGGCGTGTTAACATTTCCACGTCAGCACGATTCTGAACACCCAGACTTAAATCCCTGAGGAGACACATAATGACGCATTTTTTTAAAAGACTTTTTTTTTCCATTTTTTACTAGCTTTTTAAACAGTTTTTACACATGAAGAACAAGTATATTATACACACAGTACTGTCTAAGCATGGTGTCCTTTGTGGCCAAACTGAATAATCTTGTACAGGCACCATGGCAACAGACCTTAGTGAAACCATGCTGCCAACGTTTGCTGTATCACATGTCATTCAGACCTCCACAGTGCTGCAGCAAAAAACAAGTGAGGTCATGTACTGTGTAGAACTGACCCAAGAAAACACAAATGCGTTTAGAACACTCACATCACCAATGATATACAGTACCATCTGCTAGGCAGTACTTACTCTTTCATGGAAGGAAGTTCAACATTTTTCTACATCTCTTACATCTGTACACTGGCATTTACTGACTAAATATTGAAAACCAAACCAGAATCTCACCTTTCAGTTTCAAACAGGATGACTCGTTCATTAAACTAATCCTGTTTACATACATAATCAATCACACTCATTTTGATGTGTTTCAAAATAAGTTGCTACTATTATTTTTCCTATGGTGGCAAATCAATATATCAGACTAACAAAATGTGGTGAACCTGGTTAAAATTTGTTTGCAGAGTATCTTTTTAACAGCACTGCCTTATGTTAGTGCACAGCCTCCAAATAGTAAATCCTGGAGATTCCTGTTTCCAGCGATATCTACAAAAGAAATATGTCAGTGGCTCCATCAGATAAAACCTTTTTACACACAGTGCCAGCTGGTTTACTAACTAATGTAACACGCTCTCTCTCAAACATGCACACACTGCAATAATTTAAACAACCTTAAACGAACAGGAAACAAACTAAATGTCAGTCATATAATTGCCTGCATCTTAAGAACAGCTTTGCGATGGCAAGAAGAGAAATTTCAGGACAATGTTACAATTATGAAAGATTATTTTCACCAACAATTCAACAACAACAAAATATTACACCCTAACAGAACAAAATAATGCAGAACAAAAAATGGCATAAATTATCACATCAAAACAACCTTCTTTATGTTCTTTCCTTGCTAGCCTGTACTTCACCCTTGCTCAAAGCAACTGCTTTATATATTAAAAGTATATACGAACAATATGAGGACTTAAACAAATATAGCAAAATATGCTACATATTTAAGTATCCATAAATAGGAAAAAACTCTGTGGTTGTGCATTGTTAAGAGTGCAACAGTTATAGCGTAGGTCTGTTTGGTTAATGGGAATTGTCCGCCACGGCCTAAGACACTAACCAGGTCCTGTTTGACACGTATTACTTGGAACATATCGGGGGGGGGGCATGGTCCCCTCTGCCTAACACAGTGTCACAAAAATCTGAATCCGGCTACTCAAGATGTTCCCAGCTTCCTTAATACTTATATGTGTTTCTCATGATCGACGTACAACCTGAAATGATTAGGATTAAGGTTCCTGCCATATGAGTCCCATTCAGTCACTTGGCTTTGCTCTCTGAAATGCTGTTTGTCCTACCAGAACACACGGCACGTCATCTGCTCTCCACGTGCGCAGTGACACCCTGAATCATTTCCAGGATGTGTTCCGGGCAGGCTGTCGGAATCCAGGCTGGAGATGTTTACATGCATAATCATCTGAATACCTTCAGTATGTCGCTACCTTACTTAGCCAAAATCCAAGCACTTTATATCACTGTATCTATATTTCGTGTATAATGTTACACAGGAAAAGCTAGACGAGGAAATAATTTGGCAGATTTGACATTTCTCTCAAACCTTTTTGGTTTCTTGAGCTTTCTGCAGAGGTACCCTTAACCTAAGACAACGGTGGCAGATGTCCAACACGATCAAAATTTCAGAAACGCTTCAGTTTGACTTTAACTCCATCGATTTTGTTTCAACTTACAAAACGATTAACCCTGGTTATAAACCAAACCCTGTATAATTGTACATCTATAAAATTGATTTCTCAGTCTTTAATGCATCGCCCATAGTCAAAATCAGCAGAAAATAAAACTGAAATTAGTAATTCAAAAGAAGTAGTAATCAAATCAAGCTCATCAGAGAACCGGCCACAAACCCAGGGCCCATTCCAAGTCTAGTGCTGAACATCAGAGGAGCATTAGGCTCTGCATGGCACGACCCAGCAGTTTGTCTGACGCCTTCAGCAGCTTGTGTCCCACGGGGCTCAACACAGCTCATGGCAAAGAGCCCCTGGTCTTCAGGCCTTGCTTCTCCATAATGTTCCACAGCTTTCGCAGGTTGGACTGTGTGATGGTGTCATCTGGCTTCAACTGGAGGGCTCTGAGATAATTAGCCTCTGCGTCCTGGAGCTTCCCATTGAGGTGGAGAATTGCGCCCAGGTTCATTAAGGCTGCTGGATACTAAGGGGACACAGCATTCAGACAATTAGAGCAACGCACGTGTACACAGAAATATCATTCTCCTAAATATACAGGCTGTTCTGTTCTACTCTGTTCCATGTCACATTCTATTCTATTGTATTCTATTCAATTCTATTCTACAATCTAAATTTTAGAAGGGACGATAATTACACATATCACAAGGTCACACTGATTTTCACACATTAAATGCCAGTACAGAATTACAAACAGCCACAGGAGCACAAAAATGCAGCTCTTTGACAAGTTCATGTCGTTAATGGGGAGAAAGAGTGTCATTCAAACGATCTTTGACACGCGTAGCAAAACATTCAGATCACAATTCTGTCATGCATTTATAATTAAAACAATAACATCTCCATGTTTCTAAAATCATAATGTAATGATTAGATAATAATCTACAAAAACAAGTAATTCACAAGAAAGGCTTCCTGAGAAATAGAATAGAAAATGTAAATTAACTGTAGCAAATGATGGATCAGTGTGATGCGAAAATGCTGGATGGGCAGTCGTGTTACTGGGGGTAATTGGTGACATTTCTGAACTTCCTGTATTCAGAGGCACATGTGTGGCAGCTCTCTGAACACTCCGTGTGAAGCATCTCCATGAAGGAAATAACCACTTTTTTTTTTAATAACTTTGCACAACTCAATGCTTTAACATGGCTAATTCATCAGGCACTGAAGACGACATACGACCCAGGCTCAGCGTTTCTCAGGTAACGGCTGAATCTCTCTTTCAGGAGGACAAGTCTTTGCAAAACGGTACACAGAGTACCAAGCGGTCTGACACTGAGGTTTGCTTTAGTTGAAAATGCAATATTTTAATGTAAAACAGAAGGATGAGACGAGAAAACCGTAGAATATGTCACCAGCCTGTGGGAAAAGCACTTCCCGAAGACATAGTGAGCTCTAAGGGCCGGAAGGCAGATATAAACTAATAACTAAAGGAAGTTGTGCTAAATAAAACTATCAGCTAAGCAATGTTAATGTCTCCAGACATTAACATTTTAATGAACTCTAAAAACACACAGCGCTTAATCATTTAAAAAAAAACTTAATTAGTATTTACGTTGAAAAGCTGACAATTTCTCTGCAAAACAATCAGTACTGTACTTTCTGGAGCAAGTTGGAAAGAGTGTGACAGAATGTTTTCTGCCGGGTGCTACAATCATTCGTAGCTTGCTCAGTGGTGTAAAGGTAAGGTAGCTCACTGCGAACACTATATCCAGTGACTTTCCTGCTCCAGGGGAATTCTATCCACAAATACATCAAATATCTGCTGGAATAATACTACTGTCTCTTATTTGGCCACAGCAGTGCCTTTACGTAAGAAACACATTCATTTCTGTGACTGAAGCCAATGTAAAGAACAGGCATGACGTGGATTCTCACTACCACCAACGTGCGAGAAACACTCTGCATTCAGGATTTCCTCCTAATGCATTTCTGAGCCACTTTGGCAAAACAAATACTTTGGTTTTTCATTCTCTGTGAATAAAGTTTGGACTTTCATCCTGCTTCTGCTTTAACTGATTTTTCAGCAACTCCTGATTTTGATGTAAATGTTGATATTAATATTTTCTAAGCTAATGGATGAATGTTAAATATCCATCAGCAGAACACAAACTTCAAAGATGACAGCAGCAGACACTTTTCAATAGCTCAGGTATTAAGTTAAAAAAAATAAGGATCAAATTATCAAAAGTAAGGAAAGATGCAAATGTAACATTTAAAATCAACCGGTGCAGAATGTAATGTAAGTTCCTCCACCACCACTGAAGTTCGGACAGGACGGGACATTTCAATAGTGGTCCTTTAAGTTTATGCATCCATAATGGAAATTCCATGTAGAGCCTGTAGCCCATATTAGGAAGAAGAGGGCATGAGGCAGGGGACACCCCAAATGGAATGTCCATTACAGGGCACAAGGCAGGGGACACGCCAGATGGAATGTCCATTACAGGGCACAAGGCAGGAGACACCCCAAATGGAATGTCCATTACAGGGCACAAGGCACGGGACACCCCAAATGGAATGTCCATTACAGGGCACAAGGCAGGGGACACCCCAGATGGAATGTCCATTATAGGGCACAAGGCAGGGGACACCCCACATGGGATGTCCATTACAGGGCACAAGGCAGGGGACACTCCAGATGAGATGTCCATTACAAGTCACCAGAGCGAGGTACTACCTCCACGTTCTACAGTGAAAAAACGTAGCCAGTCATCCTTCCAGCCATATGAAGCCGGTTTTATGGGCGAGCCCATGGTAATGGATCCAGCGACTTCCAGGACTGAGCGGCGGAAAACTTCTGGTTTTCCTTTCAATTTTACGCAGGCGAACACTTCAAAGCAAACGCCCCCAAACACACCACCCTGGCCCCGGAAAGTAGTGCCGGAACCCTGCCAGATGCATAACCAATCAGAAGGCTTCTGAGGAAACAGCCACTTTGAAGGCCAAGCAGGAAGTGGAACCAGAAACCATAAAAGTGTCTGATGCCCGGCAAAAAGGACTTGACTTAAAAAAAAACACTTTACTGGCTGTAGGTTGACTAAGAATGTTTTAAATGCCACTGTATCCTGGCAGTAGCCTGACTTCTAGGTTGTTGGGGGGGTGTCTCAGAACCACATCCATGTGCTTTTCTGCTCCGTAGCAAAAGCTGTCACCTCCAGGAGGTCATTCACCACACAGAACGGTGTGGCATCGAGACAGGGTGCCGCTTTAGCAACCCAGAGTGCCTCAGGGCACCAGTAATTGTGAGCTGTAAAAGTAATTTTACTTAGTGAGCTGTAATCTCAGACCCATCCTCAGGGACCCCTCGACAGTCCACGCTTTTGCTACCCAGAGCTGGGAGGAAGCAAAAATGTGGACCCCGAGGATTAGGTTCAGAAACACTGCACTAAGAGAGCTGACGAATCACAGCACAGAGACTAGACATGGTCATGTGGCACGTGTGAGCAGGCCACATGTGCCTCTACATATTTACAACCATGTGGCTTCACCAACCAAGTGGGAAAAACTGAAAGGTTGATGATTGCCTCTTGCCTACTTTCAAAATCGGATTCAGCTACGCCTATGTGACCTCGAGGCTCTCATGAGAAACTTTCTCATTCTGAATCTTCCTTTTTAAATGGAGATCAATCCTATATTTAAGATTACAGGTGGCCCTTTGGCTGTGAAGTCTGACAGGATGGATCACAAGTCACATCTGAGGACAGCTAAGAGCTGACCCGCACTGAACTGGCTGGAAGACCTGCAACAGACTGTTAAGGATACGTGTCCCAGAATACAAATCCTGATTTAATGGATTTTCATTCCATTGACTGTGTATAATGGGCACCCCACGGAACATTCTAGAAGAAAACCAGCCAGGAAACAATGCCAAGTCACCATAATCGCAGTGAAGCACTGTATTCTTATGTAGATTGCCAATAAATGGAGCAAACCTTTCACAGGTTTGTAATGTCATAAACATGGGTGTAGGAAATGGGTTAATGTGTTCCGCCCAATATTTAATTTGGATTCATTCACCAGTAAATAACACTTTTCCCTCCTAGGACCCCTCTCAGCAGGTACTGACCACGGCTGACCGCAAGCTGTTTTGAAAATGCTCTGTCCCAGTCACCTGGCCATAATGATGGCCCTTGCCAGAGTCACTCATATCTTCATCCCTGCCAATTTCTCCTGCACTAAACACGTCCACTATAAGCACCAAATGTTAGCTTGGTATCTAATGTATCCGCAATCTTGGCATGCACCATTTTTATGGGATAGTTATTTGTTTCACATGGGGCTGGTGATAATGTTTTGGCTAATGGCTGTGTGTATGTATGTGTGTTTGTGTATTATAAACACCGGGTAATGCTTTACATTAACTGCAACTTATGGCCAGATGACAGCTGTAAATACATTAATAACAATCATTATATGATAATAAGAAACATTTTATCGTATAATCATATAGTGTTTGTTATTAATGTATATTAAAGCTGTTAAGATATGTTAGGTTGTCATGGGATGCTTACTTGCTGCTTTTGAACGTTCCATGAATACATTATAAAAGCACTACGATGGTGCACTGAATGTTCTATGAATGCATTATGAAGGTGCACTGAATGTTCTATGAATGTATTATGAAGGTATAGTGAATGATCTATGAATGCATTATGAATGCATTATAAAAATTAAGTTAACGTAAAGCATTACCAAACATTGTAAATAGATGTCAATTATTGTTTTTAAACTATAGTTAAAGATCATATATAATCATTCATTAATGAGAGCCTGTAGCCTTCAGCTGAAGCTACACAATTAACCAAAAATCACCACAACGTCACTATGTTCAGACAGCTTGATGGAATAAGTGACGATGAATGAAAGTAGGAGCACTCTGCCATACTGTGCTTGAGGTGGCTGTTCGTTCCTCTACTTACGTCCGGTCTCAGGCTTGCTGCAAGGCCATAATACTTCTCAGCGGTATGATGGAGACTTGCCTGTCTGTGAATGAGAAAAACACAGAGAAACCATGGTCACATACACCTGCAAACACCAATACAGTGGTACCTCAGTTCTGGAACTCATTAGAACTCATATTTCTTAAAAGTCGAACCAACCATTTCGGAAAAAGATTACTTAGTACTTGATCTGATTCTCAGAAGTCAAACAATGAACACCACCATAAGATAACTTGTACGCGAAAGGAAATGAGTCACGTGGCACGTCTCTCAGCAGAAACAAAGGGTAACGCTTCAGTCTCAGCCTTGCATTCACTGTGATAGTATGGTGCATGTTTACACTAACTGAATACATATATTTAGACAGTAAAAATACATTTAGACAGTGATAGACAGTAACAGTAATTATTATTATACAATAAAATACATTTAAAAATAAAGATATCTTATTTATTATTTTTATATTAATAATAAACTATTAATGCATTTAATTATAATAATTATGTCGTGCCAAATCGGGACGTAATGGCGATAAAGGCACAGACGTCAGGGTATCGGGGAATATGGGGTTTAATTACAGGTAAGGCAGGCAAAACGCAGACGGACAATACAATGACCAGACTGGGGAAACAAACGAAATACAGAGGAATCATGACAACAAGCAGAAACAGCTGATCACACGGGGTTAACGAGGGGGCGTGGCGCACTGAAGGAGCGGATGATCGAGGCAGGACACATTGTTTTTTTTTAACTTTACACATTGTTTAGATACATTTATTTTCTTACTTTACAAATTACTGTTTTGATAAATGTCCTTAGATGTGTTTAGTACAGTATATGCTCTTCTTGTTTTATCTGGTTCATTTTGTGTTTAAATGCTAAAAAAAACAATTTTGGTGCAATTTTTTGCAGCCGGGAACCAATTAATTGGTTTTCCATTATTTCGTATGGGGAAAATTCAATTACAATCCAAACTTTTTAGGATTTCATCTGGAGTTCTGAGGTACCACTGTAATTATGTTACCGGTGAAAACATATTTCAAAATGCTTAATTCTATAATTCAGTAGACATCAATAATATCCAGAATAACATCAGAAAATCAATAATCATGTAACTCATGAGTAATTGTCATTTAGGAACACGACTCACCACCCCAGGACTGAGAGATACTCCTTACACAATATTCCTCAAAGCCAGCAAACTCAGCCCTTCAACACCAACATAAAAGTACACCAAGGTGAAATACCCCGGAGCTCACTGGCTGAGAGGACTTCAGCTCAAGTGGGTCACTCAGGTTTTTTTCTTTAAAAACATCCATCCATCCATCCATCCATCCATCTAGACTTCCCTCTCCCCAGCCACCTCCTCCAGCTCCTCTGGGGGAATCCCAAGGCATTCTCAGGCCAGCCCAGAGATGTAATCTCTCCGGTGTGTTACTAACTGCCCCAGGGTCTCCTCCAGACTGGCCATACCCCTATACCTCCCCAGGGACCACAGTATTTTAAACAGTATACAGATAATCAGCAAAACAGCCTGCAGTAACACAGTGGTAAAATTTGCTGACCATAGAATGCGGAGATGTTGGGGTAGTGGCACTAAATTCATGAGCTTGGTGCTGGTAAATTTTACTGCAACTGATTCATTTCTTATTCTCTATGGAAAGTGGTCGATCGATTTGCAGCCCAAATTTAATCACGATTAAAATGCATGTTGCAGGCTGGTATCTCATGACCCCAGCCTTAAGCCCTTAACGTGCCTTAAGTCCTTAACATGCCTTAAACCACGCCCCCTCACTAACTCATGTGGAATCTCCGTGTTACCAGCTGTTTCTCATTGTTAGTCAGTCTGATGTATTTAAGTTTGAGTATGTTTCCCCAGTTCTCTCATTAACATCATATCGTGTCTGTCTGTTCCGTGTTTGCCTCTATACCCTGAGTCCTGCCTCTGCTTCCATAGTCCGTGCCTTCGTGCAACCGTGACAATAATAACCTTTGGCTAATATCCTGGACACACAAAGGTCAGTCTGCAGACACCAGTGGAGCCTGGTCTACACTCTGTAAGCTTCTCACATCCTACTGGACAGTCTCACTAACTCCCAGCTCTGCAGCTTACGACCTTCAAACCAACAAGCTGACATCAATGACCTTTAGATGACCTTTATTACAGTCAACAGGCATAAGAGACCGTAAGACACAATGCAAGCAAGAACAGAATGCTAAAGTGCATGTCCTACATCAGCATCAGCTCTTGGTTTAAAACAGCCAAGATTCTACAGGGTATCCCTTAAAGAATCATTAAATCTTATTATTATAAACACTTCCTAGGGAATGACAACCTGCTGCATTATCACATTTAGTTTTCACATTAGTTATCACATTAGATTTTTCTCTTCTCTAAATCAGCCTGAATGATGACAGCTACTTTATTTTATAGGCACTCTCCGAGATTGATGGATAGAGTGATGGAACGTGCTGATAGTGCTCTAATACCTCTAACCATACACGTGTAGACAAAAGCAACTAATGACTGATACAATTACAGTTAAATTCTGCATCTTAACTAGGGCGATTATCCCCTTACACCAAATGTCTAATTTGCAATTCAATTTATCACAAGTGGAATTAATATAAAAAGCCCCATAATTTTCTCTCCCCCCTCATTCTTCAGTATATATCAGGGATCGTAATTATGGAAGTTGTAATACAACGTACAGACTCATAATTTTCTTGTGAAAACTATTACAAATGATGAAATTGGGTGGCAACTATCCATGTGCCGCAGAAGAACCTGCAGATCCACCAACATCACTGACTCCTCACAGACAGATGGACTCTGATTTAACAAGTCCAGCAGAGGGGTCTGAGGGAATAATTAATAGGAATCAGAGCAGGCCTTGCAGTCAAAACTTTGCACTAATGCATTCCACCAATTGTATCAGTGCTTGATTAAAATAGCAATTAACATCTAAAAGTAAAATACTCTCAAAGTCCCAGAAGATAATTATTTAAACAAGAGGAACAAGATGATCACAGAAGAAGGGAGAGCAAAGTGATGTTCTGTGCAGTCTTTACGATTCAGTGTTTAGTTAACACTAAGCTACTCTGTCCAGCTCCACCCTCTCCGATTTATCAACAATGCTCTTCAAATACATTTCAAAAGACTGGGGAAAAAATCTGCAAAAACGTCTCAAAAAACCAAAAATACTTCTGTCAGCAGTGACTATAATAAATTAAATATCAACTTATACTGACATTGAAAGGTTACACTAAGTTATAATTTACCTGCTTGTGTGCATTGAGCCAATCTCTTACCGTTTCTCTTAACAGCCTGCATTAATTTAAGGAATCATAGTAAGCTGCAACATTGACAGTCAAGGACGGTGTCAAGGACATTTGAAGTTGGAGTTCTGTGGCGTAAAAGTGCGCTATAAGGTGCTGGGTTATTTAATTAGGGATATTGTACGTAACACCAACAGTCAAAAGCAATGTTCAACACAATTAGTGACATCATTTATTGGGTCTGATTACTGAACAAATAATTTATAAGACCATCCATCCATTTTCAGTAGCCAATGTCCAGTTCAGGGTTGGGGGGTGGGCGGAGCCTATTCCGGTGTGTATTCTGTTTATATTATACTCTGTTCATCTTATTTTTTTCTGTATTTGTAACCTTCTTGACTTTTTTCTTCGTTGCACTAAGGAAAGTCTCCCAATTTCTCAGCTAGATAAACAACAGACAAATTCATAATTCCCCTTCGGGTGAAGTGCCTTCTAAAACATCACACAGGAATTATTTAGCACCTTGACCATCTGAGGTCAGAGAAACGCGACTGGAGCTCCACCCACCTGAGCATGTGGGCCGCGTTGAAGACCACGTCGAACTCGCCGCTCTCCAGCTGGGCGGCCATCTCAGCCATCTCTGCAGCCTCGGCCAGCCGAGACTCTTCTAGAAGAAACTGGCCTGGTGGTCGATCACAAAGAGGAAACGGGGCAAATTTTCATAGCAATTAAAAAGTGACACACAGGAGTAATAAAATTTTATCTAACAATCAGTCCCACAATGATAAACATTCATTCAAAGGATGTCTTGGTGCCAGTGGCAACTCTGTGATACTGATTTTTGTAAACTTTCTCTTAAAAAGTACCTCAGCTAAAAGCAAAATGATATTGGAGCAGAATATCCCAGTATAAGAAGGCCTTGAAACACCAAATCAAAGAAAAATCAATCATCTATTTAACTTCTATAACTGCTGTAAGATTGCAGAATTGAAAATGACAATCCAGACATTAAACCTCTAGAGACAAATGAAACTTGTGACTACAAGCTGAAGTAGAAAATATATAAATCAGAATGAAGTTCTATCAACTATTTTTGATAAATATGGTATATTTTGTTTCATACATCTGACACATATATTAGCATGCATGTAACTTGTAGCTTGCTCTACTAAAAACTGACCACGCAGTAATATTCATGATTTTTCTTGTTAAATTTGAGAGTGTGCTAATCCAAACAGTTAGTAACAAATAAACAGAGCACTGAGCGTGTCTCTGCCGTGACCTGTACTCACCGTAATGCATGTAGCAGCTCCCTTTAGCTGGGTCCAGCTGAATTGCCTTCAGAAAGTACCTTTCTGCCTCCACCTTCTGTCCCTAGGAGTGAAAACAGGCACATGCTGTCAGCCTTTATTCCTCTATAACTTCTATAATGTCAGAAAGTGAGCGGTGCTCAGCTGCCTGGCAAACACTAAATTTATAAGTTTGTGTTTCATTTTGGTTCTGAGCCGGGCCAGACGGGGTGATATCCAGCAGAGTGAGCCCAGTGGCCAGCTGGCGCCTCATCACCAGCCTATCATCATCCGAGCCAAAAGAACGCGGAATCTGACTCTACTTGCAGTCACACCAGTGTGGACACCGGTACAGGTTCGGTTCCAAACCCTGAGGATACCATCTGTGCTCCTACTGCTCTTCTTACTGCTGCTCCAGGGTTTGTGACTTTCTCCGATTTTTTACTTCTTTTTCTGCATAAACAAACGCTCTTGGGTGAATCCTCCAGTCAAGACACTGCATTGCTGTAACGCTTCTTTCAGGCATTAAAAATAAATAGCATTTTCTGCACGAGTCTTCACTGTGTTACTGAGCTGCTACAATATTTGTTTAGAACACTTAAGGAGGGAGTCACCCAACAGGCATGCCCAGTACTTGCAGCTTCCCATTATGATGTCATATGGCTGCCGCGGCAACAGTCGCTGTATGACATGCGAAAGCTACTGGGGAAATGACAAGAAGTGCCCCCACGGCCCCCACGGCCTCGCAGATCCTTGCCGCTGTCCTTCATCCTCGCCTTCCCTGACAAGGCCGCAGCAGAGCAGAGCCACAATCTGGCGCTGACAGATCGGCCCCAAGGACATGGCGAGCGAGTGCAGACAGACGGTGGCCCTGCAGGAGCACATTGCTATGTTGTTTTACCAGAGAGACCAACACCACCACGTTTGTGCTAGCCCGGATGTTCACCTGTTCATACAGCAGGGAATAGTTACATTCCCCTACCGGCACACGGTTAATCACAAGTCCTACTCCTTAACCTCCATCTGTGTTCTACATCAGAGGCACCATGAGCGGCCACCAAACAGTGACAGGTTCTCCCTGAGGTCTGCCTCAGGTTCTCGCTTTCTTTGTTGAGGCACAGTGAGATGCCACTCAAATGCCACAGCTGCTCTGGAGCAGGAACCAGCTAAGTATTAAAGGGTAAATAGTGGCTTCGAAATCCACTGGAGCAGATTGCACTATAGACCCGAGCAGGCTGGACGTATCTACAATGGAGATGATGCAACTGGCCTGGATGCATAAAAACCTTCTGAGGAGAGCAGCCCAGCGCTGTTGGCTGATTTCACTAACACTTTCTTTGATCATCTCAAACTATGGCGCATCATCTGCCAGTCTGTTCAGGCACCATGCTATGCACCCAACAGAACAAGCAGACCAGCTGGGAGGACTCTGCTGCCCTGATAATGCGGGTTGCACATGGCCCACTCCTGGATTTCCATGGTTACATGGAGTGCAAGGCTTTCTCATTAATAGAGAGCATGGGGGGCACACTGCGTAGATTTATCCAAGGGTTCTCCGATGTCACACGTGCCTGTGATGTCACCTCTGAGGCATGTGCTCCTGCCTTCATGTCCTACATAATGTGACAGAATGGCCCTTGTATTGCACAAGGTTCATTAGCTTATTAAAACTGGTTATTAAACAGATTAGAGCGCTATTCGGCTCATGCCCAAATGGGGGAACAATATCCTGCTGTGAAACGCCCTGGCGCAGCACGATATCCTCGTCCCGCTATGACATCAGACACCCAGCAGCTGTACTGCTTATTGCTGGGGTAATTGTGAATGGGATTTAAATCTGATTATGTGAGGAAATGACTGAATTTAGGAACACATCCTTAAGCCCCGGGGTATGCTGGGCCCCTTAGGTTTCAGGAAGCCATGACCTCCAGCCTCCTACACCACCCCCACCCTCCACCTGGTTAAGCTGAACGGCCCAGATGATAGGTGTGTGTCTCATTAGCTGAGATCTTTGACCCAGTGCAACCATTGCTGTCTATGATGGGATCTAGAGGCACTTTGTTGTTGTACGTATGGTCTGAGGGAGACAAGAAGGCTGAAGAGCGATCTTAGCCCTCATTAGAAGTGTTACCTTCACAAAGATTTTGGGGAAAACCCCAGAGAAGACCCTGACCTCACCAAAACCTGGTATCTCAATCCATTCTCCATTCTTACTCATACCCAGATAAAATCTCCATCAGCCGCCAAGGTCGAGGAGCGACGAGTTGGGCTGTCCCAGTAGAGCTATCAGTCAGCACCCTCGAGGTGGCTTTCCTTACGCCCCAGAACGACTTAGTACTTGACACCACACCACCTGCTATCTTTGCTTAGCATTGTGGGTAGATGAATAGCACTTTGTGCCCAGACACAAAAACATTTCTAAACTTTCTTTAAAAGCTCCTGACTTCCTATTAGGGATGCACCGAATCCAGATTTTTGGGGGTCGGCCGAATACCGAATCCACTGTTTAAGATTCGGTCGAATCCGAAACCGAATACCGAATCCTACTCGTATCCTTATTTCATTAACACCGTAAAACACATTAAT
>JABFDZ020000001.1:3263505-3295725 GCA_019775955.2 Pollimyrus isidori
TGGGGGAGGCAAAAAGAGAATTTCCCGACAGGGATCAATAAAGTATCAATATTATTATTATTATTATTATTATTATTCAGGGACTCACCAAACCTCCATCTCACATAAGCATCAATCAAGAATGGATGGATGGAATTACGACTGAAATTGGATGTCTTAGGATCTGTTTATTCTTAGTTCAGCTATGCTTGGTTTTGAAGGAAACACTATAATTTACCTACCTACTACACATGCAGGTGGACAGTCAAAAAAAATTATTCCGTATAAAAAGTCCTTATTCTCAGTTTCAGTGTCAGTGAAGTTATGGTGTTTTGCCTTCATAGGGCAGTACAGAGATCTTCATCATTACAAAGTGCTTTCAGACATGGTGACCTGAAACAACATCTGAGGGTGTAGTCTAGACGTGCAGGTGGGGGGAAAAAACTCATTGTTTAGCTGTAGGGAGGAAAATAATAACCAAACAATAGTCAAGCACATTCATGTGTCTTAAAACTCACCGCTCTCAAAATCCTGCGCAATGCAGCAGCCTGTGAGGAAATCAGGAAAGTCTCTCCCATCAGGGAGAAGTTCATCTATCAGCTGCACCACATTAAAGGATGAAATGCTGTGTTTGCGTGCAATCTGCTAGAGCGTTTTTACATCTGTCATTTAACCACAGCGGCAGGCACAAATAGGACAGCAAAAGGATGTAAATAACTCTTCATTAAAAAGGGAGCTTTTACGTGTGTGCTTGCTTTGAGATTTGACAGACTTCACATCACGACAAAGCTCTGTAGGGAGGTGTAGGTAATCAAATTTCCAAACACTTAAGTCCTTATCAAAGAGCAATAACCGCAAGATTTATGGCAGCGATTAAATGCGATAGCTATGCCTTATTGAGTTAGTATGTGGTATGTTACTTGCATACATAAGCAAACAAATAAATGGCTCCAACAAGACAGGCAACAGCCTGGTTCTTAGGGAAAATAACCAGTCGGACCAGGGAAGCCTTTTTCACGTAAGTGTTATAATACAGGTCTGGTGTAGAAAAAACATTGAGCTGTATTCTTCAAAATGCCTCCGAAGGGTGTCGGCATGCGCTTGTCTTCGCGACCCCTAGCCATTTGCGTCCTCCTCCTTGGCTCAAAGGCACATCTGCATGGGGGTTCAGCACGCCCCTCCCTGGGTGGAGTTTGTACTAGGAAATTGCTAGGAGAGGTGGAGGCAGAAAACTACTGTATTTACCACATGCCTTGTATTTACTTGTGTCGGGTATCTTCCATCCTGCATTTACTTGTGTCGGGTACTTGTGTGCTTAATCTCGGCATCGTGTTGTGATACCCAGCTCATCGCCGGGGTGTTTCCAAAAGTAGTAAGCTCTGCCAACAGAAATTTCACCCGGCCTCGTGGCAATAAGGATACTGGCTATGACTGTCTTTTACGAGACATGGTTTGGGCCCGGCCTGTTTTCCTGAGAAGAGGGGATTCGACTGGCCAGGCAGGTTACTCCTGCTGGGGATTCAGCCCCTTGCCATTGAAATATTATTCCTCAAAATAAATGCCAATGGAGAACTAATACAGTATTCATGCCCCCCTGCATTTACTGAACAAATAAAAACAACCGTGATTGTTCTGTATTTTACACAGAGTGCACAGGACTATTAACATCAGATAATTTTGTTTCTCGTCAGAGCATCTTGCATGCTCCTCCCTTCATTACTGGGAATATTTCCATTGTGTCTTGGTTACCTATTGATTTGCATAAATTCATTATTTATGGGGGAGAAAATTAATGCCAAACACCTGGGGGCCATTTTCCTACTGGGACGTAAAAATACAATATCACGGAGTTTTGAAACAGAAGACTTGCGCAAGCAATTAAACCAGGGTAATGCTCTTTTTTAAAAAAAAACGTACAAATATAAAAAGGAAAATTGAGCTTCCGTTGAGACACATCCAAACTGATGTCAGGCTTGAGACACTGAATTTGGATCTGTAAAAAACAATCACAGAAATCTGTGATCACTTCTCGCCAACTGCATGTAATGGGCCAAGTTGAGATCCGACAGCTAATGAATTTACTCAACAAACAAACAGTCAAACAAATAATAATTAAAAAAAACACCCTGTCACATTCCTGTCATTCTTCCAAAAAAGTGGAAAAAATAGAGCTGTCTTTGGCAGATGATTAGACAAAATGGTAGGTCAAAGCAGGTTCCAATAACAGGATTTAGGTAGGAACCATGGTGAATTTTTATCTAAAGTGCCCACAGAGTGATTAAAGTCCTGTAAGGTATTCCAACACATGAAATACTATAACAATCAATGAAACGGCTGTATTTTGTGGGAATTTAATTCAATTTTAATTGCGCATGTAATCAGACCCAGAAGGAATCTGAAATGGGCCACCGTTTAAGATTTGCAGACAAGCTTTTAAACATCACACCTACTTATGGGCCCAGAACCAGCAAGCCACGTCAAGGTAGCAGCTAAATGTTGTTAATCCATTCAAACCAATGGCTAGCATCCAGCTAGTGACACTCTGGCTTAATAAGTATGATTAATGACACTGATACATGAATGTGGGACAAATGACGCAATTAGCAGGGTGAGTCGTCTTCAGGGCCATTAATGGCCCCTTCTGAGAATAAGACCTTTTCCAGCTGAACAAAGCAGATACATTCAATAGCAGCTCTGAGCGGCTGCCTATTCAAACCTTACGTCTAACCATTCTATGACAGATTGACCCTCTGATTCCCACAAATCCACTAATATCTCTTTGCTGGAACAAATTATTCATGTGGTATTCCATAAAGAACAAATTAAAAATAGATTATGGGACCTCTGCGTTCCAGCGGCTGATTGGGGCTGGGGTCCGATCTGATTACCTTCTACATAACAGGACAGGTTTTCTCCAATACAGATATGAACTTAGTGTGTGGAAACCAGACCGCGTGCAAAAAAATGTACTTTCTGGCAGGAAGATGGTAAAGAGCAGAAATGTGGGTTGGAGGGCTTAGGGTCCCAGAGGACCGGATTGGGAAATGCTGCACTAGACCAACTCACACAGGGGCTACAGAAAGCATTCAGAGATAATGCTATAATATTTGAAAACCAATGAAACCCAACAGGGTAATGTATCCACCCCCCCAGCACCAGCTTTTGGGTGAAAGTAGCTGGACTGCAATCTGGCCTGAATTGCAGCATTCCTGGATGCAGGTGGTGGTGGAGGCGTGTTGCCTTGGATAACTCCTAGTTGCATCATTTGCTTTTCTGTCGGCCGCTCAGGCTCATTATTGATGGGGCCAGTAGGACAGCACCATCCCTCAGGTATTCCGTGCCTGGCATGAACACTCAGGGCCATTCTCTGTCTTCAGGGCTATTTGCAAAGGAACGGTGCCTGGCGTGAACACGGGGACACCGAGACCATTTCAGAAAGGAATTATTGGTAAGAGAGTCTGTCTCCTTGTGCTGCGTGTCCACACAGACCACCGTCTCTCTCCAGGACGTCCCACATCACCCCAGATTTCTCTTCGAAATTCATCCGCACTTGGCATTATTTGCAAAGTTACATTACATTCAATGCAGAAAAAGTTTCATGAGGAATTTCTTCATCTTCTTCCTTCATCCCAACTATGTTTTACTGCAAAACAGAACTAGCTTTGGATGGTAAGTTTTATGCCCTGGAAAATGTATGCTGAAAGGTCTTCTAGTATTGGCTGCTTTTTTGGCAGTTGCCAGCACCCGAAACCAATCAGGGTGCTCTGACAGATAATTCTGCCTCACGGATTGGTCATTAAGCAGAAAAGGCACTGGCTGCTGGGATATCCAGGCAGGCTGCTACAGCAGGGACTCCCCTCGCATTTTTTCTTGCCTTCCTAGTTAAGTGCTCTGAGCAGGTGGGGGTCAGCAGTTCACACAGCTGTAGTTCAGATCTTCCCACAGGGAAGGTCAGCCAACATCCTGCGGGTCATTATTTTGGATGAGGGCCACACTGGTTGTTGACTCATACATTTGTTAGCTTTAAGAAGTTATACTTGTGGTCAAATTTAGCCACAAGTTGAAAGAACGGCATCAGACGGTAAAGTGCTGTACTCAGATACAGGATGTATCCCATCCAACTCCACAGGCCCTCTACACATTCAGGGTCGTGGTAGAGTGAGATCAGGCCAAAGTAAGTCAGTCCCATGGCACGGCACCTGTGTATAGCAGAGCGCTCACACAAAGGACCAGACGAAGGACAAGAGAATGAACAAAACCCCTTGGAACAGATACCTTAAACGGTGAAACATTCTCTGCAGCCTTTGTGCAGAGGTTCCGTTTAAATCCAAAAGCAGTCCTGACACTGTCGGCCAGTAATCGCCATGTCACTCATTAATTAATGCAAACATGCTTCAGTTTTTTTGTTTTGCTTATCTGCTATCACAAGGAGGCTCAGTCTGGAAGGGGGGGCCTAACCCAAGATGGTGAGTGTTTATTTAACAATAAGCGCAAGTCCTCTATGCCTCTTTCTGGAAGCATCATCAGCGTTGTCGTTTAGGATGCGAAACATGGCTTTTGTGTCTCCTGTGTTTTTAGAATACACAAGAACTCCGAAATTGTGCCTTCAAGTCACCATTAAGAGGCACAGCTTGCATTTCTCCCAGAGGGGCAGAGGAGCATGCAGTCCACAGTCCCACATACTCACACGGCTCATCCAGCAAACTATGTACGGCATCACATGCTCTCTTCGTGCTTTTTAAATTCCCTGGGTATATTAAAATATTTCTAATAGGAATATGTATTGATGTACCAAATATGTACTGAATATTCGGCTCCAAGTTTTCAAGAAGTTTTTTTCCATGCCAAATAATTCAGAATTATTTGTGGTGTTTCATTTTGTATGGTTTAATAAATTCCACCATCCCACTGACCGTCAAAAATTATGTCAACACCACAGAAGCTCTGAATCTACTGAAGAGGGAATCCATTTTTGGTCTTCTGCAATATCTGATTAGACTGAAAACAAAATTTCTCCTCCTCATGGCGTGCTTCCAGTACGTAACGTCGGCTTGTATTGCGCACACTTAAAGATGTAAATTACAGGGGTCCGGGCCGCTATCACCTCACTGGGCAGTAAGCTTCCCCGGCATAAACCCCCCCCCTCGCAGCCCCTGCTAATCAAAGGCACATGTCTGGGACCATGACCTACAGGGATAAATGGGAGCTTCGCTTTCACTGCATCCCAATGTGTGCCAGACCTTCTGCCATAATCAGGTAAACCTGAAAGTGCACAACTAGTGACCCAAACTAATTCAAAGTTCACTGATGGCGTTTTTCCACTGCCACCAAGAACCGGGCCGTATCCGAGCCATACCCGCACCGCACCTGCACTGATCCGAAAAACATGACCAAATCCAGCTGATAAGTCAAAATGCATGGAAATGTCAGGTATCTGTGTTGATATAAATGGATTATGTTATAGAAAAATGACATATACTGTATATTATTCATTATCAGTAGTATTCATGATAACTTGGAACTTGAACATTTCCAGCCTCCTACATAAAAAGTACTATAGAACAGCTGAATGGAATTTATTCGTAATGCAAATGCTAATTTGGGTAGTGTTTGATGCTAACATAACATGGCGATTCTCAGAGACGTCCTGGTGGAAATTAGCCCATAGCAAATCCTGATGTACACCATGTAGTCAATAAGCAGCTCCTCGATATTACATTACTGGCGCTCTCCAAACCCAGCAACGCATTTACCGATCCAATCTGTGTGCGGTAGAAGATCAGAGCGAGCAGGAACCGTACGGTAACTAGGGTCTCTTCACGGTACGGCCCGGGAAAAGTATTTTACTTGTATCTTACAATGAAATACTAGAGTACAGTATAACTTAAAGAAACAGCAAACAAAAATACCCCATAATAATCTTAGCAGGCTCGTTGGTGTTACTGTAGGCTAAGCGGAATGCTGACCTTGAAAATGCAAAAAAGTTAATTAATCAGCTTTATACGCCCTCATCCAATTTCTATTTTCACAAAAGATACCATTTAATGCAATATGAGATGAAACCACGGAACACGCTGGCATAGCGGTTCTGTCATCTGTGCCGCTGTTGTCTTCCTGGCTGTCCAACCGATAAAGCATGTAAAAGCGCTTCACCTGACAAACATGCAAACTTCACACAACGTTTCTGTCATAATGTTCATGGGAATATTACTCTTTAAAGTCTGGAAGAATTTTTTAAAATTTTAGGTATTTAATAATCATTCCATTCTGAAATAAAAATGGTGTAAAGTGTAAAATATATTAAACGCATTGGATAATGTCTATGCTAACAACTGAATGATGTAGTTCTGAAGAAAATCACTTAAACAGGCATTATCCAAGGCCTATGTTTTCCCTGTCATGAGGTCTTATTGTTACTTCAGAAAAGCAGGTTTCAAACACCCCATCTTATCAACAGACTGACACTTCTGCAGCCTCTATGTCACAGAAAATTTCCATTTCTACTTGCACAGACACCAAAACATCCAGAAGCTGTTATCCACTTAAGAGAAGTGAGACAGGATGCTGACAGGCACTTAGAAGAACAGCAGGCCATTCAAAGACATCTGGGCCACAATAATACTGTCCTGCATTCACTCCGGGTCTCTGCGGCTTGAGCTGCCTTCATCGTGGCTTCATGGGGGAAATTAAGCCAAGTCCTTTGGTAGTTCTGTGACCTTCCCTCTTTAGCTGTAACACTGGAATGAATTTTTATAGAAGGGTGCAGGACACAAAGATGTGGTGACCTGTTAAAAATCCAAAAATCCCTCGAGTTCGGACCCTGGAGCCAGTTCCCTGTGATCAGATGGGATCATGTGGATCTTTATGTGTGTACATGAGCAATATTATTCCTTGATTTTCACATATTCATCACAACAGAATCTTCATTATCAGCCGTTTATGATTAAATAATGCAAAATAACTTAACCAGTTTTGATAATACTGGCCAAAAGTTAGGAATATTCAGACAACAGACATTTCTAGAATCTTGGGCATCTTCCATAGCAGAGCTCACAAATGCCTTATCAGAGGAGTTTCTACCAGATATTAGGGTAACATTTCCCACAATTCACATGAAGTATCAACAGCAAGTACTAGCATTTAGCATACCTAAAATGAACATCATCTACGCACATGCCAGCTTTGGGTCTGCTTGGTCTGTGTAGGGATCAAAGCCATGTACACACACAGCCCATGTCCCCAACATGATATGTTCACCACCCAGCACCACGAGAAGAATCAAATTCATCTTCGTACTTGAACATCCAGCTCGCTGCTGGTGACAAACTTTGCCTGTCTGCAAACTTTCCCTCTCAGCCTCAAGGTCCATTTCCCACTAAACCAAACATGGACATGGTGTATAAACACAGGAAGTGCTGTGCAGGCTGGTACTCTGGGACCCAAAGTGCCAGGATTTTAAATGAATAATTTACAGCGTATGACTGCTGAACTGAGTGCCTGGATAGAGGGTTACGCAGCAGCAGGGCAAAGAGGCAAAAGAGCAAATTAAATCGGCACCACATACTCATCTTCTGTGCATTAATATTAAAATAATGAACCGTCCTCCACTCTTTAGGGAATCTACTGCTCGGCCTTCATTATGCTCATCCCACACGAAAATCTCAAGGGCATGTTGATTAGAAAATGAATGTCTCATACACATATTTTCGAGAGCAGAAGAACTCTTCCCCACTGAACCCGTCCCACTAAAGGGCACCTACTGGAGGAATTCAGCCTTTCTTCACATAATCTCGAAGCACACTTCCCAGCCATCAGATATGGAATATCTCCTCGCTTTCCTTTACTTTCCTGTTTCCAGTGTGCAACGCACCAATCAGAATGAACGTGTTGTCATTGAGGTCAGCAAGGTCCCGCCTCCCTCCACTTCGCACCATTCTGTACTGGTGGAGCAGACAGGGGCAAACCTGGCAAAGCCATTACAGTCGCCCCTGATTATTCTGCGAACATGCTTCCTATGCCTCAACTGGGGGCGTCCTGCCTGGCAAACCCCACATCAGTTTTAGAAATCAGCCCCTCTGCCCCCTGAAGCCATGGAAATGCCATCAGCACATGGGTCACACATTAAAAGACTTTCCCGTCTAAAGGGAGGCCCCTAATACGCTCTTTACATGTCCGTAGATTTACAGCTGCAATGTAATCCATGATTAAGGTCAAAAATGGGATATGCTGCAAAATGGGAGATGTGTTTATTATGGGATGAAGATTTTCAAAGGCATTATCTCCCATTTCACTGTACCCCGGCAGCAAATGCATATCCGCACTCACTGCAGCAACACTTAAGGAGCTGGAACTGACTCTTTCACAAATATGCATTCTTGTGGTAAATGACTGAGGAAAATATGTAAGAAGTGCCAGAGTCAGTACCATAACGGCCCGTAAATTGACCCGGCAGACCTCGCTTGAGCGACAAAAGGGAAATTTTGCCATTTTGATCAAGTGTACCTAACGCTAAAGAATACATAGCAGCTTTGACACTCGCTATCTATGAGAAATGAAGGGAATTGCAGAGAATCCACCCCCCAAAATCATTTAAATGATTCCACCAACCCCGGACGACCCCCTTTATTAGGGAACGACAGGGAACAAAAGTGCCAACCACAGCAGAAACACCCAGATGTATTTCTCATGCGTATCAACAAAGGGGACAAAGACACGCACTGCGTTTGACACAGCTGACAGTGGCAGAGTGTAGGTGGGGATCAGACCATAAAGGGGGGGATACCCCCCCCCCCCCCCGCCATTTTGGGGGTACAAAGGCCTTTCCTGGGAGCTCTGCCACTGAATGTCTCAGACAAAGAGTGACTGGGAACCCTGAGCTGCGATGTGGGAGGGGGGATTCGGGGGGGGGTGTGCTTTGTTGTTGGAACCCACTGAAGCAGAACCCTGTGTGGTCGGGCCCCCGTGCACGCTGCAATGAAAGAGACTAGCAGCTCGACCAAGACCCCCCCCCCCCCCCGAGCATGTATGTAGGTGTTTGACATCTAGGGGGCGATGTGTGACTGACAGGTGTTCCTACGTGATGGACAGGACTGTGTAGGTGGGGGGGTCAAAGCGGCTGTTCAAATTAAGAAACGAGAGACACAATCGGAAGGAGGTCTTGCGAAAGGATCCTGGCAGGAATGTGTGTTTGACAAATTGCTCTTTTACAATGGCCCTTTAAAAGGGGAAGACAGAGCCAGAGCAATGGAGAGGTAGGAAGCCTCAGGCCCAAAGACCGCAAACAGCCTTCAGGGTGCACAGGCTAATTACTCCCAATCTAAAGCATCTGCTCACCAACAGAGGTGTTCTAAAGACACAGTTTGGGACATTATCTGTTTGGGACAATAACTAAAGACACACAAAAAGACAGGATCAGCCAGAAGAAGGTCAGCAGTACATCAGATGACATGCCACTGGATCGCAGTTGGATGTTGGTGGCTGTAACCAGTCTGAGAGCCAGTCGCGACTCAGCCATCCGACGTCCTCCATTACTTACTATAGATCTGTAAATATAATGTATTTTCTGCTGATTAGAGAAACAGATGAAGACTAGAAAAGGGAGCCTAGTCAAAAGGGCCACAATGTTACACAATCCCATGGAATTTATTTAATTATTCTGTTAAACTGTTTTCAGACAGTCCATGTTTATGGGCGCCTTCATCACCAGGATTAATTAGGCTCATTAAGCAGAAAGGGAGTCCCTAACGGCGACGTAAAGCTCAGCACGCAGTCCCACTTGTGGTTTCTGTCCTCACTGCCGCTGTACGATGCGGCTGACGTGGTTCCAATTAATTTTCAATGCAGTTCAAATCTCTGACAGCACCGTTTCATTTTATGTTCAATATCAGAGTAACGTGCCAACCATTAATCTCACGTTTACCTACATTAGAAATAAACCAGAACCAGTGTTTACAGGGGAAGTTCGGTTTTTAGTATAAAGATATTATACTTCTGAGAATAAAATACTCTAATGACTGGCAAAGAGGGATATTCTGGGCAAGAATTAAAGAATGGATTTTTATTTGAAAAAGAGTAACATAAAGTTCTAATATGCTTCCCCAATGCACTCGCTCGCACATACCCCCAGCCAGTCTCTTTTCTCTAATTATGAAAGGCGAAATCAAAGATGATGACCCACAAATGCTGTCCCTGCGGAAATTATTCACATTTCCAGTCAAAATGGGGAAGATACGGGGGAAGGGGCCTGCAGAGTGTGTTTTTTTTGTGTGTGTGTGTGTGTGTGTGTGTTTTTTTTGTTGTTTTATACTCCCTGATTGGTGCCTGCAGACAAACACTGAGTGTTTTATTTTGTTTCAGGCACCCTGATTGGTGAATGAGTTACACAAAATAGCTGAAGGAGGCATTCTGATAACATAATGGTCTGTCCTGTCACTGTGTCAAGCCGCTGCTGTGCAGGAACTGGAAACCAAAAATGACAAAAGAAAAGGCTGTTGGCATTAGAGGCGCAAAAAAAAAATCACAGCTTGATTCAATTTATCAATTTTTAAGAATGTCCATGACATCTCTGTTTTCACCATTTTGGAGAGGGACACCGTGTGAAGCTCTGCTGGCAGCCAGCCCACGTGGCCAGCTGTCCAGCCCTTTCTCTGCCGAGGCTTTCACCTCTGTTTGTGTGACACTTTGCTGCATGCTGGAAATGAAAACATTAAACCGTGTGGCATAACAGCAAATAAAATCTGTCCAATGAACAGCACTGCAAAAGCAGTCATTCCTGTAAGCCAGACCTTCTTGTATTCCTTGAGATTCTTCAGTCATCTTTAGGGAAATACCACATTGAAAAGAAAAAATAATGCAATCATTTGCACTGTGTTATTTTTGCTCTGCTAAGATGACACATAGGAAGTGAGTGAATTATGGGTATTTTTCTGTGGGGCCTTTAGCATATATACTTTTTTTTCCCACAACGTGTAATTGATTAAGTTAGGTTTTTAACATTTTTTTACAAGCTTCCACATTTTCACTGTTTCATATTTTACTGAACGTGTCTAGGTTAAGTACTTTGCTGAAGGGTACAACAGGTGAGCCTCTGCAAAGAGACACAGCCAGTAACGTACGTAGTTAGATTTATTATTACTGTATATTGTTATTTTGTATTATTATTTTTCTGACATAAAGACTCTCTCAGGGAATGGATCTCCTGCATAACCTGGGGGACTGCTTAAGCTAAAAAAAAAATGGGCGCTTGGTAATTGTTACATACCGCGTCGTCCGTCCCGCTCCAGCCCTGTGTGTCGCCACGCCCACCTTGTTCCCTCATGTGATTTCCTGATTGTAATCACCTGTGAGGCGGTGCCGCTCACCAGTCCTGTGCTTTGTCTTGTGTATTTTAGTCTGTGCCAAATTAACCCCGACAGACGCGGCATTGATGTCTCTTTGCCCGTGTATGGTGTGCGTAATAAAGCCCTCGTTCCGTGAACCTGCCTGGTCTTCGCTCCATTCGTCCTGCACACACCCTGGACCGTGACAGTAATAGCCATAAAAATGTCTTATAAAAAACAAAAACTCTGCTTTATATTAGCCCACTTTTTATTAGGTAAACAACAGCATTAAATTATAAATGCTAATCGTTTAAAAACATTTAATGCATTAAATGTATTGATTCCCATGTTTACAGGGTATGAAAATTATACCTAAAGTAATGTTATTATTATACTCGGAAATATTTCTAGATGAAAACTAAAATCTTGCATCAGAAATGATTACTAAAGCAATGTTATTTAAATTAGGTCAAGCAGAGACATTGGATTATATTAAAAAAGTGAAACACACCTGTACTCACTTCCAAAAACTTAATATTTACTTACTGTTATATGAAATTCCAAATTAACACATTAACTGCACTTTTGTGGAAAAGCCTCAACAAACAGACCAATTTTATAGATGTACGTATTTTATGCCGATAACTATTGTGTTACTCAAATGAAAACGGTGAGGATTATGCTTGAGTCAGGGGTCATCCTGGTGCTTTATGGGATATTCCTGGGCACGAGCTCCTCACACTGAGAGACAGCAGCAGCCCAGACAGACTACTGCATTTCCGTCTAATTAAACAGGATGCGGCAGACAGCTTCAGAGAACTGCTCAGAAAAATAATCCAAGGCCCCCCCAAATTCATTAATTACACACCTTGCACTAATTAGCCAGAGGCTAATGTAGCGACCTCTCCCATTCATACCAGCTGACCGAAGCCCGTTTCTCCTCTACTTCCGTTTCAAAATTTCACGTGGGCTTTTAATTGACAAGATTGCAGCATGACCCATGCAAATGGTTCAGACTTACAAACACATCACACTAAGGTTATTCCTTTGTTATTTGGTACTAATGTATCATATAAACTGAAAAAATTGCTGCCATTGTAATGGCCTAGAATATGTAAAACTCCAGGAAGCTGAATCGACACCTTAGACATCAGTCGATATAATTAAACACTCAATTAATTAAGCAGAAAAGTAGACCGTATCCAAGTTATTGACTGATCTTACAAAGGATCTAAGCTTTAGTAAAGGTCAAACGGCTCCCTCTCCAGTAAGACACCATCTGCAAGTCTCTTAGGCAGTAGTCTCAAAACCACACACAGAGCGGGGGCTGGCTATTGAACCCGTGACTGTAGAGGTAGCAGTGTTTCCGTCTGCGCCACCACACCAAACGCAGTCTGCTCGATCGATTCGGTTCCATGGAAAAAGGTCAGAGCCACCGTTTGCTAGCACTCAACTCCAGTGACATTATCAGCCCAGCTGTGCTTGTTTATATATAGAAATAATCCCCTTATCTGCAGAAAGCTCACGGCCCTGTAGGATCGCAGGCCTTTGTTTCCAGCATGGCTAATCAGCAGCACATTAGAGCGAGTGGAGAAGGAAGCGATTGCCCTCATTGTCTGAGCTACCTTAATTTAGCCCAGCATTAAATTAGGCGCTGACTGTGTACTTAACAAAAGAAGACAGTCGGCCTAATTAGCGTACTCCAGTGCGACGCGTGAAACACGATGGATGAAGTGGTGAACGGGCACCTAGTGCTAAACAACGTGACCTGTATGCATAAAAAAAAGCCGACAGCATCGGTTATACCTAGAATTTCCTGATTTAAACATATTTAGTGAATTGAAATGAGACTGTACTTTATTATAGCTACACTGAGGGTTGCTCTGTCAAGGTATTACTCACTGCAATTTGCATATAATTAAAGGAAAGAATCCAAACACTCCCATAGCCAGAGATCTTAAAATGACTGTTAGTAAAATATTTTTACCTTTTTTTAAAAAAAGGTATTACCGGTCTATTAACCTATTAATACAGAACTGAGATATTTCTCTGAAATATCAAAAATGCATCAAATGTAACTGTATTTTGATTATGATATTCATTCCCATTTATTATGGTGCTTATTCACATTTTTTTCTTATATGTATTACACCATTGACCTGTCTGCACACTGGATTCATGCATTTTTTTCCTAATGGATAAGAACTTCACACAACACAGACATCATCAGTAAACAGACAGACAAGCTTCTATTGTTTTGGCTTGACAAACTGGTATATGTGCCACCCAGGGAAAATCTATACACCAGCTGGGGGAAATAAGCCGTTTTTTCTTACTGGAAGTAATAACTTGCTATTGCTTTTTTGATTCCCAGTAAAACCAATCACACGAAAAATGAGCCAGACTGGAGAATAAGCAGAATCCCAGAGGAATGAGCAAGTAACGGGAATGCCATGGACTGGGAGTTTGCTCGAGAACATTAGCAACTTGGTTTGCACTGTGCTAATCACACTGTACAGTGAATAAATAATGCCAGGCGCTCTCACTACTGCAGCACTGTATCTGACCTGCAGACAAGCTTGCATTCTTGTCTCTTAGCTCTGCCAGTGTACATTTCTTCACTTCCAGACCTAATTGAATTGTCCGTCCCAGTAAACAGCAGATGGAGTGTTTAAAGCCATCGCTAAATAATTAAATCACAGAGGGGGAGAGTAAGACTCTGAGTCTGACTCTTTCAGAGCAGAAAATTCCAAAAAAATGTTATGGATGCTTCACAAGTTACACAAGCTGGGTTAAAGATGCCCCAGAAGGTATAGGACGTCTGTTCTGCCACAGGCTCGGCATAAACTGGATCTGTGGCCCAGTGAAGCTCATATTAATGTCAGACTCGAAGCACTTCAAGACAGATGCCCCACAAGCAGCAGAAAGTGTGACCAGAACTGTGAAAGAAGCCTACAGAAAGATGTACTCAATTATGATTTCATTTTTCATGTACATTTATTCAAATTTCCTTTAAGTAACAGAAGCGAAAAAGAACATAAAGGATACAATTACACATGAATAACATTCTCCCTACTGGGCTCTCTGAATACATTTGTCTTGAGATAGACCCGGTTATTTTGGTAAAAGGCAGTAGGCAAGATGACGTTTAACTCCTCGAATTCATGACTATTTATTTCTGATGAAATTGCTCCCCCAGTCCTGGTTGATGAGTGAAACAGAGGCACTGAGTTAATAATGCAGATTCCGCAGAACACGCACCCATGAAGCAGGGACTTCTGACTGAGGGACACCGAGGTACACGGAGCAGAGGATGAGAGCCGTTACTGACTCTAATGGGCCATTAACAGAAACACTCAGTAAAAAAAAAAAAAACCCAACAAACCCAACAAATTTTTGTGGACGCATCTGAATAGAATATATATTTTTAGTATGCTATGGTATAAAAGTTAAAATATTTATGTTTTGGTGGCCAGGCGCCTGCTCCACAGGTTGTGTCACGCAAACAGAAGCCTGCTTTGGTCTGCGACATCCTTTGCAAAGATCAATGGCTTCTGCATAAAATTTCAAAGTGCATTTGGTTCGAGGTGATTTTTGAATGACAGTCAATCAGGCAAGACGACAGAAGGGATATATCAGCGCATACATATCTAAGTACCGTGTAAAATCACATTTAGCAGAATACTTTAAATGCAACTGGCTAAGTACAATTCTGCAGTCTTGTATACGGTATTTTGTCTGTTATTGGGTGCCAGCTGAATGAACATAACCCAAACTCTCTGTCCACGAAGACAACTTTAGCTATGGGACCTCAAACTGCATTACTGTCCTGTTTCTCTTGAAAATTCCCGAAACATCTCATTCTCAAATCAAAACCAGATTAATTTCATTATATCACATTGTCATTGTACCCAAAGGGTTTGGATTAAAAAAAATCTACAACTCAATAAAAATCAATAAACTCCAACGCTGCACAGTTTGTTTTCCGTTTAAGGAAGCCAAATTTTCTCAACTCCTTTTTCTACACAATGTGTTCCCTTCCAGTGCCCAAATACATACATCAGAAGACCAACTTAATTCCTTTTTACACAACTAAATCATGTACATTTCATGTACACCCCCAAGTAATTATCTGCACTCGTCAAATAATACTGAAATGTAAGAGTATCAAGGTTTTATCCCATAATCTGGTTTAATTACGTTCCAACATCTGCCTGGTCCATAATGGAATCTGCTTTTAGATCCCTAAAGCAGCCAACTCTGGAAATCTTCAAATAATTAGTGTCAGGCTGACGTGCTTCCTGACAACATGCAAGCAGAGCTTCAGGTTCTTACATCTGAGGAGGGAAATGGACAATGTTTTCTGGGGCAAAAGTAATGGTCTGAGCCAGAAAGTGAGATAAGGCAAAAAGTAATATCCAGAGCAATGCATCACCGTCACCAGTGGATCCTCAGCAACACTAGACGTAGATTTCGGTACAGCCAGCTTCATCCATCCCAGACATGGAGGATCCCAGCATGCCTGTTTCCGGGCAGCTCCACACGAGGGAAACTTAAGCTGATGATTAAGGGAGCTTTGTAGGGAGGGTCGAGCAGGTGGTCTCAAACCATAACAGTGTAGGGAGGCGAGGAAGCACAGTGTAAAATTAAAGCTTAAATAATTGCTGAGATATCGGATACAGGTTACAGCATGATTACAAGCTGTTCTTTCCTATTTGAATCAAAACCTGGCAAACATTTAGGAACTGGACAGGACGTCTTCAAACTGAGGTACTCCACAGGCATAATAGGGGGGTACAGAAAGGACCCCGGTGTTCTGTTGTTTTTGGAAATACTATTGTTAGTAAGGCGAAAAAATGAGCAGAATGAATTGCCTGTCAGATCCATGAGTCGCAAATTTTAAAATAAATAGCATGGATGAGAAGGAATATAGAGTCTGAATAGACGTAGCAAAAAACACACAAGTAGGCATTTGCATATTTGTATTTTTACACTATTCAGCAGAGAACTTGCCAATTATTCAAAGAAACATGGATAAATTCATTAATATGCATTTATTTTCCTAACTTTATATTCTCCTGAACTTAGCACTTGGTCTTAAAAAGGGATTGATGGCTGTTAATGTACAAATATGAAGCTTGCAAAATGTGCCTGAAACAGCAGCATCCATATTAGATGTTCCAGTAGTTAGATGTTCTCCCTCCTTGCTGAGAGTTAACTTCAGCCACGCCGAGCAGCATCCAGCGCTAATTAATAACATTTCTACGGGTCTTTTTGGGCTAGGCTGGGCCCGATTCTCCATCCGCCTTAGACAGTGCTGCCCAAACGCAGCTTCCTGGAATCTGCATGTACCATCCTATCCAAACCTCGAGAGTGATCCTGTGGCCACTGTGGATTTTCGATTCTGAAAGAGATCCCGGCCAGCCCATTCCAGAGCTACAATTTTGCGTATTTTTGTGCCTGTTCTATTCAGACTACCCCTCTGGGATTGACTGAAAAATCAACCTGAGTTTTTTCAACACCACACGCCACGTGTGACAGATAAACACCCCTCACTCATATTTCTGAGACTGTAACACGGGTAACTGGCTTACGTCCTGCCTTTTAATCCAATTAGCATTAATGCTGAGAATGATACTTGCTGAGTGTTTGGAATCAGAAACAGAAGCATAAAACTGAGCCATGAGTCCAGCGTTACAGTGAATATAGACATTTTTTAAAAGAGCAGTTCGGTCGTTCAGCTGAGTTTTAGTAAGCAAGTATGTAAAATGTATTCATAAGGCACATTTCAAGAAGCCAAGTGTGTGCTTCACAAAGCATAAAACACACGGGTGTAAAAGATCTGAGTTAAATAACAACAGGAATAATGTAATAAAAACTAAAATAAAGTAAAAAATAAAACAACCAACTAACCCAGAGCTACGGTATCTCGTCCTGGACTGAACACCTGTCTGGTAAAGTATGTCTTAAGTACAGATCTAAAGGCAGTGACTGATGGGGTTTATTTAGCAGAGAGAGGCAAATTATTCAACAGTCTTAGAGTCTTCAACAGTCTTAGTTGGGGTATGGCATTTAGAAAGTTACTGGTTTGTGTCCCTGACCACTGAGGTACCCTGAGCAAGGTTCCTCCCCCATGCACTGCTCCCCAGGTGCTGAATTTGCTGCCCCCTTTTATGTCACATATAGGTTAAATGCAGAGGACATATTTTGTTGTTTCATGGTGTGGTGTATCAACAACAACAATTAAATCATTTTAAAAGATCACCCTTCGGTTTTAGCCAAATTTTGTCCATAAGGGCACAGGAAAGCACCAGAGGTAAGTCTGGGACCAGTACCTGTGAGGATTTAGACAAACTATTAGCCCCTCCACCCCACCCAGCTCAGCCCAGCTCCGACAGAACTTCCCCTACCCATCAATCACTGGGGGGTTTATTTAGAACATTCCTCACTTTCTGTCCCTGCAAGGCGCTGACACAGGGGCCATGCGGGTAGCTTTGGTCTGCCGTTCATCTCCCGATAACCGAAGACATGCATCCCTGCTCGCGATGAGCCTTCACATTACAGGTTACACCCACACGGCCTGCAGCAGAGCACAGGGCAGCACTCTGCTCATATTCCCTGCAAAGCCGCACATTAATCACGGACACACCACATACGCCACTCGCCAGGTCTTAAGACACAGCTTGGCCTTCGACTGACCTCAGCAGACATACAATAAAATATTCCAAAGAAGCAAGTATACCTTATATACTCACAGGTAATACAAAACACGTCTTCAGATTTCACATTCATATTTCTTCATCCTTTTCCAGCACCTCCCAATCAAAGGAGATTCGGTGTGATGCCCCCCCCCCCCCACCCATCGCCCATCCAGAGACTCACCACACCTCCCCGTTCTTGCACATGTGTGTGGGCTGTAACCAGATGCTTTACTGGATTTCGATTTGGGGGTTAAAACCTCTTAAATTCTACTGGGGCTTCTTCATATTTTGCGGTCGGATGAAAAGGCCTTTAGGAGGCGTGGGCAGCACAGCTTAGCTTGCCCGGCCTCAGGTGGCTTCACCGCCTGCTCTCCGCTCAGGCCAGTTTGTTTTGATGTGATAACAATCGATCTCTGCCTAATGTCACCCAAGGGCATTGTTTTCATGGTGGTTAGAACATTGTTTTTGTTAGATGTTGATAATCATCGTTTTCCCCATCAACAAGCAGCCAAGAAAGTTGCGCATGGCCATGCTAACCATTACCCAAACAACCTGGGGATGTAGCCGGCCTGCTGAATACTATCAATCAATAGGAGTGACAGGCGGGTCCCACTGGAAAGACTCCAGAAACCATTCAAACTGCCATCTTTATGAAAACACGCAAAAGAAGCCCTAAACTCTTACTTATATCTATTTCACTTTTCCAAAAATCCCTTCATCCAGAAGAAGGACCATTGCCACAACATGGAAGCCTTGTCAGTTGGCCACTAACATAAAGGAAAATACACAGTGTAGCTGAAGATCAACTTAAACTGCAATTAAGGATACAAGCCATTTGACAAGTGATAAATAGTTACCCATGGGAGAGCGAGTTCGCCAAGGGCTGTGGAACCAAGGAATCCTGGGTAGGTCTTAGAATCTTTGAGGAGCATGAGTATAATGTATAAACCCAAACTCAAGGCTATTGGGGGGGGTTCTGGATACCTCAGTTTGTGATCAAAGAGGAGTAAAAAATCAGTAAGGATGGTAAGCAAGTAAAAAAAAAACTGAATTACAGCATTCAAAGGACCACCAATAGGACCAAACTCCTAAGCTTATTAAAGAGGAAACTCAGAAAAAGCTCAGATTCCCTAATAAATTATTTGAATGCATGTGAGCCTGCGACAGTCCTCTTAAATCTCATTTTTAGACATCTTTCTTCAATGACAGACCACAAGGCAACATCCCAAAACAGCCACAGGGATCGACTGCACCGTGTACGATTTGACTCCCAATAAGGAAAATGTGATCATGTGTCCAACATCACTGCTCTTGAATCTGTAAGCTATTTGTCTGAACCACCTGGTTCTGATAGGGCTATGCAAAAGCCCAATACTGCACATCATCTGGGATCCGCAAGTCCATCAGACACAGTGAGGGGAGGACGGGAAGGGAATAAGCAGACACTCCCTGAGAGTCTACATTGCAGCATGACTCCTACACTGCCTTGTTCAAACAAATCTAACAAGCTGATTTGGCTGGGTATGAAACATCTAAACACTTAATGCCAAATACCTTATGCTTAGAAGACTTGAGTAAATAATACTTCGAGTTGCATCCCAAGCATGTGTATAATGAATATGGACCATGGCCTAGTTAAATTCTGACTTTATGTTTGTTAATGTAACATTTCCCCTGCTTTACACCCATTGTTTCTAGGACAGGCTCCTGACTCAAGCAACCCTGTCCAGGACAAGGGGTATGGATGAATAAATTAACATTTCTGATAGATTCAAATGAAGATACTTGTGGTTTTCTACAAATGAAACATGAAATTCTGAAAACAAAGTTCTCAAATACTAAAAGAACAAGCCTTGCCAGTTCTCAAAATACAAGCTTCCCATCACTGTAGAGATCCCGTAGTAAGCATTCAGTAGCTAAAGCCAAAGACACATTTATTACTCTGCTAGACTGCATTTAACGGTTATCATATTTAAAGTCCATTTTGGTGGAACATTATGGATGAAACATCTGCCTGTAGGTCCGATGTTGAGCGATGAGAGGATTGCCAATGAACACAGAAGGTCATGAGCGCTGTGGACATTCAACTGTGTCTACAGTCCTGTTTGCTGGCAGGTGACACGCATCCCGCAGCTCACCAAACTGCGGGGGACGCAAAGGGGCAAATGCGGACGAGAAAACCAGACTAGGAGATATCATTCAGACTTCAGCGACTTAGTGTTTGCCGAGCATTATGGCTAACGATGGGTTTTCTCTCTCTCGATACACAAAATCCAAAACAGCCAAACTTAGGGTACCTCATTTTCCAGACGCCATGTATGATCTTGAGGGAGTGGAGAGACACCGTGATGCAAAAAAGTGTGTCATGTGACATTACTCGGCCTGCGACATTACACCCCCAAAAGCGCCAGATAGTTACTGACAGAAAGCACACTTCAAAACAACAAGCCCCCAAAAGGGGTGCCTGGGATTCATTTGCTACATACATGAGCCAGAAATGGCTTCATTTATCAAGTCTTACACACGAGCAAACAGCTGAAGCCAGAGAGATTTTGCTCTTCTACGTAAAAGCCTGACTCTTGACATGTGCCTTCAAAACCAATGTCTAATAAATCAAAGAATCAATCATTAATTCATGCTCTGTTAATTAGGTAGATAATAAATAACTTTATTTTAGCCTGTCTAGCACCTTCACGTAAGAAAAAACTCAAAATTGTTACCAAACAAAAATGGCACCAATGATTTACTAATATGTGTCACAGAAGAAAACGAGGGTCCATCACCTTCACTGAAGTTTAATGTTCTAACAAAAAGCCAAGCAGTGTATAAAGATGCTTCAAAAACCCAACACAACTGTACTTTCCACAAAGATTACTAAATCTCACCAATGAGTCCATGACAGACCCAAATTCATTTGCTACATTTTCAGTTTTGGAGAAGCAAGAAAGAGATATGGTCTCTTTAAGATCATCATTTTGCACAGATAATCACGTCACATGAAAAACAGGCAGAAGAGCTTTAGTTTGTGGATGGCCATGAATGGTCCTTATGATCATGCCATAACCTAAAAAGACATATGTGATGAGCAGGTAGTGTATCCCTTAGCCTGCCTTTGACCCCGTGTGGTCCCGGGTGTATTCCTCTTGCCCCCGTTGGTGCATGGGGACCGTCGCCATAAGTCGCAGACCTTCACGGGGTTCACTGCTGACCTTCTGAAAGCTTGCTTCTCACCCAGCAAGGCTCTCCGCTCCCTTACAAAGAGCTGACGGGATGGATTCTGACAAGCTGGTACACAACAGCGCCAAACCTTTTCTCTGCTAAGACACTTACATTCTTTCCCGTTCATATAAAGCCACAGGCCACACAGACCCCGTTTCCCACCCTGTGAGCCCACACAGGGCCCTGGGACCTCGCAGCAGCCCACAATGGGAGAAGGTAACGCCCTGGTCAGCCAGACGCATCTTCCCATCCGAACCCGTCAAAGCCGCTTGTCAGGCATCACAGAAAAGCAGAATAAAGGCCAGAGCTTATTTGATGAGCAGGAAGCGGCTTTCTTATTCAATCCCGCTCGCAGGGCACTTCTGTATATTCCCGTATTACATTTGCCCCCTCATGCAAAATACAGCTAATCCCATTAGTCTGCAGGGAACTACCAGCAATGGCCAGAGGCAACATTAGACCCATCTGCGATCATCAGTCACCCGAAACAGGCCCGATCCAGACCCATTATCGGAGTGTCAAAACGCAATAAAGTTATTCCAAAATGCTGATCAGGACGAAAGTGTTTCACCTCAGGCACTATCCCAAGGCTTTCTGGAGCATGCAGTGTGCGTGGATACGAGTTGCTCCTTAAACGAGCTCCGTTCCAACCCTACTCACGCCCGACCACCTGCAGGTGCTTACTCCGTGTCAGCCGGGGGTGTGATGACAGGAGTACGCGCAATTTGCGACAATCCTCCTATAATTCAAATCATTCCCATCCGCGGTTACATATTAATCACGCGTCAGCTCAATAAAGAACTTAGCTGTCGAATCTAATTAAAAAGAACGGTGCTGGAGATTATGGGACCGGAAAGTTATCTAGAGTATGGCCTGCTGGTAGGGAAGGATATTAACGAGACACACTCCCTGCGAGTGTGTTAAAGCTGACAGCTACGTGTGGGAGGGGTCAGATTCCCAGTGTGTGTGCCACATCCGGCCCCAACCATACCCAGTCGCCTCATCACAACAGGCATTTTCACAGAATGGTGAGCATTCAAGCCACCCCCCTTGTGACACTGGTGTTGAGTCCCTTCAATCACAGCAGCTGTGGTGGCCATTTGCCCATCAATCTGGGATGCCATTTCCTCCCTGGTGCAGGCAGAAGGGGTCCCACTTGCCGCTATCACCTTTCCCACCCCTGATAACAGAGGAGCCCTGTAACAGGAGCTGCTGAAGGTCATGACCTTTGGCCTTTCCACCGGGAGCCACACGGGGTCTCCTGAGCAGGGGTCAACACACCATAAGGTGGAGGAAAGCTGGCACCAAAAAAATTAAGTAAAATACAAACACCAGCTCTAGACTTTTGTCTAGACACCATCTGGAATTCAACAAGTGGTGGATATGTATGTGTTATCTCTTAAATCTTCAGGATGCCAACTACAATTATCCATAAAATGAGCAAAGCTTCCAATTAGTACATGCTTTAAAAAAATTTAAGAATTCGAAGGAGATATTTCTTAATAAAATAGTTTTACTTTAACATTAATGCATGTTGGTTTACGGTATTTGCATTTTTTTGCACAAAACCCACAAAAACATTACATTTCATACATAAGCACCTCAGGATTTCTCCAGAAACTGTAATTGGAAAAATCAGAGATTTCCACAGCTTAGTAGGTCGGTTTCAGCACTTATCAGCACATACAGAGAACCACACAGAGAACATAATATGTGCTTAGAGGAATTCGATGACCCAGAAGAATTGGTAAGAATGATAACCCAAGGTCTGGAAAATCCTGTTTCCTTCTGCTTGTGGACCCTGGATCATGATGACCGTAAGGTTCTGCACGTCACAACTCATTGATTTCTTACATTCTAGGACAAAAGAGGATGCAAGAAAAACCAGCTGACATGTTATGGTAGCAGCTACAACCGTCTGACTCCCATATTGCAAGGAAAACACGAGTCGCTCAGGAAATCCCAGCGCGGTGTTCCGAAACATAACTGGGAGTGGGAGCCGAAGAGCGCGGACGGACACTGGAGTTTGCGGGACTTCATATTCTCCAGGGAACGCCGGGATTTAAAAGAAACATTTACCATGGCCGAGAAATGAACTTGCCGTGTATGCAACTGGAAAGTGCTTCCACCTAATTTAGGGATTGTGGGAAATGATTGCGATGGACAATGAATGAGAACATGTCATTATTAGTATTTTTAGCTCTGTCTGCCCTCTGCCATCGCACGCCTCTGGCACCGGAGAACACAGACTACAGTTCAGGCCATTTGTGTCTCATGTAATAAAGCAGAACCAGAGGGACCAGAGGAGGAGGCGTCTGTCTCTGGCCTATCAACTGGGACTGTGTAGGAGGGACTTAAGAGGTGGACATGGAGGAATTTTTCAATTAATTTCAGATTCCTAAGTCACTAATGTACGTGTTTGAAACACTGTTGTATGCCCTAATTACTTGGAATGTTTTGTTTTGGAAGTATTCAATTTCAGTTCTTTTATTTTTATGAAGTTCCCCCCCGAGCGCTTCAAATAAACATATCCAAGCGAGGTACTCTTACCAGCACAGTACAAAATGTCACTATTTCATGTTAATTTCACTCCACCCGCATGTTAAATATTTAATATATTGAAAAGGGGAAATAGTGCACGTTGTTGTCGCTTTCAAAAGCACCGGAGAAATCATAGACGTGTCAGACCTGCACTCGTTAGTACACCTTGCACTGAGTGCTCCCCGCGAGGGGTAACTACAGGGCAGGCCAGGAGTCTCATCGGGATGCTCAGATGCAGTGGGGACTGCCACTCACCCCCTCTGCATGGGGGGGGGGGCGAGGAAACTACCTTAGGCTCAGGCTGGATGCCGTCCTTCACTTTACATCATTGTACATAACGGCGGTGAGTTAGCAGCAAAAGCTCAAAGGCACAGGCAGATGAAAGCGGCCATCGGTGCCTGGCCCCAGCCAAAGGGCACGGTGGCGGACTCTGGACCTCTTTGTCCATTATCAACAGCCCTAACTGAAAGAAAAAAAAACTAAGCAGAACGAGGCATGCAGCAAGGCTGCCATGAAAACAAGTAAATAAAAACTCAAAGTACTATCACACATGACGGCCTACAGCGTTCTGTCCTGTTTTACAGCTGTGTGTAGCTCAGAGACTGCAAGCCGTCGGAGACCCAACTCACGATAAACTCACTGAGGAAAAGAAAGGTGAAAAAACTCTGGGTCCATGAACACAACTTGTTTCCTTTACAAAAGATTCACAATTTAATTTTCATTACACTATTACCAAAGGTTTGTCACTAAGGCTACATTTCAGCAATAACAAATAGGCCTAAACAAAGATTATAGCCCTTTTCAATTTTTTCCCAAAACCAAATGACCACCGGGATTTTAAGGCGAATATTAAAGTATAATACCCATCGACCCATAAAATACATGGTTGGTAAATTATACACGACATCAGCTGTTCATCATATTCTGCATTTTATGCAGACAGACAATTTTGCAGAATTAAAGGACAAGAATACTTTAGAGAGACAGATACAGTAGCCTAAGCTCCCTGGATGTTAACTTGAAAACACAGAGCTGTACAAACGTCGAGCACCATTCCAAGGTAAAGAGAATCCATTTACCAAGTTTGATAAATCAGTAACCGCAATACACACTACACAGAACCATACATTAAAGGCATCTGGACGCGTTTGCAGAGCGGCGCAGAAAATTGGCTAATATTTCTTTGCCGATATTGATCTCCGTGCTCAGGGTCAAAGCTAACAGACTGCGGCGGTCCTGCGATGTAGGAGAAGCGGCGGCGGAGCGTATTACAGTGCGGCTCAGCATGGACGCCTCAGAAGCTGCACCCAGCGCCGTGCACCGCTAAGCAGCGACGCCGCTCCACAGTGTTCCGACCTGCGGATCAGACTACAGCCCGTACTTCCCGCCTGACTTACATTAATTACTACATTTCTAAGAACACCCTAAGATCCTATGATTATGCTTGATTAAATACTCCGACGTGAATATCAACATTATTCATTAAGTTTATTTTAAGCGTCTTTTTTCTTTCGTGGGTTTGTTTTAACCATTTCTCAACTATCCGCTGATTATTTTCGTGCAAATTAGCTACTTAGAAAATTAAATATTTGCACGCGAGCGGAAGTGAGAGTAATACATTACTGACTCGTATTACAACTGATTCTCTGGTTTTTAAATTATTTAAAGAAATAGTATATTCAATAAATATTTTCACATGAACATTAATATAATTTTCCTTAAATATCTTTTAAACGCCATTTTATTTGTGGGGATTTTTATTATTCTTCTGGCAAGTTTTTTTTTTTTTAATTTTGAAGAAACAGTGAAGGTGATATTTCAGAGGTGTCCTGCACAAGACAAGCAACATTCTTCTATTTAATGACTACCTATACCTCCCTGTGAAATCATTTAAAAAGGATAACTGTGTATAAACATAATCTTTTTCTGGCTTGTACAAAAACTACAAGGAATTAGTTTAGGTGCAAGTGGTGGCATAATTTCAGACTCCTGTCATTAAATTAGTGTAATATCAGCCTGAAGGAACAATGTATCCAAAAATCCCACTGCAAAAGTAAAACAACTTTAAACAGAATGAAAGCAGCAGGAGAATGGACGCCCCCCCCCCTCCCCACACACACACCCCCCAAACAGCAGCAGGCTCCCTAAGACTCAAAAAAAATCATGCTAGTCCAGGACACCTCGGCAAACCTGAATCCCATTTTCCCCAGTGTTAGTATTTCACAGGCAGCATGTTACCAGCGCTTTATAAAAGTGTCAGGTGATAAACAAATTACATTATTAAGAATCCAGTTGACGACAGGTTTCAAGACATCAGCTATCGCCATGCTAAGCAGTGGTAATGCAGCCGGCTACTAGATCTAGCTGTTCATGTGCACTGGAAGTCTGTAGTTTACAGGACTTCTCACTGGCAAGTGGAATTATTTCACCCAGTTACAGGTAGAGGGATTAAATAAAACTACATTTTTATTGGAAATTCAATTAAACTGAGCTGCCAGTTTGATTTAGTTAAATAAAGTGCCAGTCTGCCCAGTTTATATCCATCTTCCAGCCGCTCATCCTGAGCTGGGTCACAGGACCAAGTTTTCTAAAACAGTGATATTTAGCATTTCCCGCCCCACCCAAATTGGAAAAAGCTGCAGCGAACTTGGGTACTTTCTAAGGTCCAACATCATTAACCCTAACCATACATTTGAATGAGGCCGTCGCAACAAAGGCTTCTCAAGAGCATCCCTCGAAAATTTATGTCCTCATGGCTCGTATCAAACACCCTTCATCTGCATCACATTAGAGCCGGGGAATTATTTGATTTAGAAGAGGATTCTCATTGCAGTACATATGGCATCAGCCAATAAACAAAAGCATCCAATTCCCTCCTAGAAATATCACATCTGCTAACTTTGCAATCCAAACAAAGCATTAAAATGTCAGAATGCCCTTCCACAAACTCAGAGCTTCTCTGACCCTGGCCATCTTGCTGGTTTCACCCCATGCAGATCATCTACAGGACCTCCTGTAGGCTGAGACTTTTCCAGCTAATTACCAGCTTCGGCAAGTCTTCCTATTGAAAACATGGACAAATCATCCTCAGCCGTGCAGCAACATCTAGCCTTCATTTATTTTTTTAAGTACCACGTAACAGGGAAGTTGTGATCCAAAGAGTCTTTTGAAAGCAATGGATTTGTAAGGAAAGATGTTTAAATATCTTCGGATGGTAGGTCACCCTACACAAACTGCTTTTGATTAGACCACCTCCTTGCAAGTGTGATGGATGTCTCTCACAGCCTGAATGGCCGCAATTTTCGCTATGTCTTAAAATGGAAGGAAACGAGTTTCCTAACACAACAAACCATATCACAGAACTTAAAGCGCAGACAGATGCCCGAAGCCAGAGCAGGAGAGAGACGCATACTTTGAAATTGCTAAGTATGCTGCGTTACCCACCAGACCAGGAATATTGCTGCAAATCCGCAGGGGACGGCCCATGGTGACCCTCTGCAAGCACAAACTACCCGAGTTCGCACGACTGTCATTCCATTTTTACAGCACATACTAAGGATGCTGTACATTGTTAATTTATCAAGGTATCGTACATTTATAGGCCGGGATTTTCAACTTTAACCAAGTTTATCCATTGCTAAATGCATCAGTTTATAAAGTAACTATGGCTTCATCCTTGTAAAACTGATCATTTCTCTCTAAGTGAATACTACGTAAATACTAAGGATCATAAACATTAATGGTTCTATTAAAATTCTATTTTCCTACAACCATGTAATATGCATTTCAATTAATACATTGACTAATGTTGAAATATATTACGTAAATATTAAGGAATGCATGAAGTAGCCTAGCAGTTTTGAGAACACTACCAGTAGTTCACAGATTTTGCTAACCAATGTAATACTGGAGTTCTGAATTAAATAAGGTATATTCCGAAAAAATAATTTGCTAAATTTACTTTTAAATGATAGATTTTCCATTTAAATACTAATCTATGAATCGCACAGAAAAATTTGTAAATCTCACTGGGAAAAAGTCGAAAAAAACAAGCCAAATGACTGGATGTTGACTTTACAGTGTTTGCGTTTTAATGGTGCGCGAAGCACCGAGGGACCTGCTAAGGTAGCAGCACGGCTCCGGGGAAATGTCTCATACAGGCTGCATTTCCTCGGTTTACGTTCCGAGGAGTTAGAGAGGCAAGGCGGCGTGTTTACTACGACGGGAACATCACTTGCCCCCCGCATCCACTTAACGAAGATCCCTTAGACGTCTGTCTGAGAGCATGGGCAATCGTTTTAGCCATGCACTAATATAAAAAATCAAAGCTGCATATGGTCAATGCATTTCAATGCATGTGTCCCTAGGAAGCGCAGATCGTGTATTAAACTAGGAAATTACAACGTATACAAAGCTGGATTTGTTTACAGCGTCACCGCATACATTAGCCTATTCAAATCCTGAAAATGCGAACCTGTGAACTGGAGCCTTACATTTTACCAAAGCTTAAATTCAAATTACTACACGCTTAATTTTATGTTTTGATTTAGCTGCTTAAGTAAAATGGGTCAATCACAGCGGCTCGGCAAATCTAACCCGCACGTTTTTATTTACAAGGAGGCTAATGGCACCGAAACAGATTATACTCGGATATTTCGTGATCGAAATCCTGACGAAGTCATACTTGTGCCGCCTTACGTCTCCTAAAAGTTGTTCTGAGAAAATAATATGTAACGTGAGAAGCATTGCTGAATGTAAAGATAAAGAGCTAAATACAGGTTGAATAGGAACGCCAATACCTGTCATCGTAGCAGAAATCAGCGCCCAGGGTGTTGAGATACAGGACCAAAGCCACGGCGCTGGACACCAACTCTGCAGTCATTTCTCAAAAAAAACCAAAAAGGAAGAAAATGAAAGAACAGGGGAGAAAATCAGTTCCCGTCTCTATTTTCTTTCCTAATCATTGTCATGGTGTCTTGGTAGAAATAGAAAGTCGAGTTCCCCATGGTCTCGAAGAAGTGAAAACGACTGATCGGCGCATCCTTCGTCTAACCCATCTTTTTAGTTTGAAGGTTTTAGCGTTGATCCGATGGGAAACTGGGCAGCTGACGAATATTTACAGTATAGCTGACCGTATGTGTAAAGCTCGCCGTGCAGTACGCCGGACTGATGCATTGTAGCCACCGTATCAACTAAAGGGATGGAGCCGCGTGTGGCTCTGGTGGCTGGTGCGCATGCGCACGGCCCCGCCCCCTCCCTGAGCCGTGTGACATTGTAGATAGGGAGAAGGGCGCGCTGAGATGCGGACCGTGGGCCGCATGTTTAATACATCTTTGGTGACGTGTCAGGCGGCCACTTTGCAAATAAGTCAACCTTAAATGCCACCATGCATTAGTTATCAGTAAGATGCACATAGCGATCACTTTAGTTGATAGAAATTTGGGAGTTGCTTTTAAACGTAAACATAATCAGGTAATTTTCTTAATTGTGTCAGCATACCTATTTTGAAATCGTACCCATTTTACAAGGCAGAATTCCTGTATTTATCAGAATCCCCTTTAATCTGACCCTAATCCCCGAAGTGCGCCTACAGTTGTCCCTTTATTTCAGAACACATGGAAGTATTGTTTGAAGAACGCTGCAATTTAAATAGGACGCTGTTAAAAATACTTACACTGTCTTAGGTGCGCCATCATTAAACCCCGTTGCACGTGCAAAGTCATCATTTATATACAACAAAACAAAAGACAACAATTCTTTAGTGTATTAAGTATGGATACCTTTTCTTATTTAATCAATACAAACAGCTATCTATACACCATATAAGTTTCGTACAGTGTTACATTTATATCCGCGAGAAAGTGTTTAAATTATAATAATAACCCCAGATAAGCATCAAAAATGACAGCGTGCAGGACGCAGTGGCTGCAAGTGAGCAGGGCAGGAAGTTTAATATCCGGCAAGGAAGTTCAGGCAAAGTTGGGTATCCCGATCCGCTTTGTTATTCGTAATGAAATTCTATAGCGATTATGATCTTTATAATAACTGACTTTTACTATTTTTATAGCGCGCCGCGAAGCCGTAATAAGCTTAAAAACGACGCACAAGAGACGAATACACTGATATGAAACTGCAGTAAAACACTAAACAGTATGGGGAAAAGGGACGTTTGTACAGAAACACGCCACTGAATAACCTGTTCTGCTGAAGCACGGGAGAAAGAAATCACAATTAAGGAGGATCTTGCTTGAAGATGCATCCATCCTTTATTAGTGAAAACATTCCTGCTGGTGTTAAAGACATTCTCATCTCTTCCCATCTCTGTGACCTGCGTCATTTAACGTGACGCCTGTCGCATAGTGTGACCGCCTGTGACTGCACACGCCGCTTCCAATCTTTGGTATTTTCGGTCTTAATCACAAATAAGATCAGTATGATTCCCACCACCTATTCCGGCATTCGAAATTTGCTCACACGAAACGAAAAATGGCAGTCTATTAATAAATGTCTGAGAAATGTCAGTGTTTTGGTTTAAAATAGGGCCTAGTCGCTAAACCAATTAGACGTGTTTCCACCGCACTGCAAAATTAGATGCATTAATTTAAGTCGGATCAATAAGTTATTTTAGAAAGGTATCAGTGGAAATTACGTCTGTTTACACACCTGCAAACTACGAGCACAAACGATTACCTCTAAAAACCTAAAGTCAATATTTGTTCATGACACAGGGAGAGACATTACTACTCATATCTCTAAGGAACCTTGTGTAAGAGTTGGCCTGTTTAGCAAAGAGGCAGCTAAACAGGGCTGAATTAATGTCTATTAGCAATAGACTGACAAGAACTAAAGGAACTATTTGGAAACTTAGTGCTTTTTTTGAGACTAAGTCAATACTCCTAAGCTTTAAGCATGATTTACAGTGTATGAATTATATATTTCAGAGTCTTTAATGCTGTTTTTATCTTTTATGAAAGTTTAATAAGTGAGGGCTGAGAATTAATTATGCGTGATGTGGCAATCATGAAATGTAATATGATACGCATATATAATATTGTCACCTTCAGGGACGCATTCTGAAGTGAGAAAAATGCACTTGTTGTGATGCTATATTGTTACTAATTTTAAAGATTGCAGCATTTCCTCCAGCTTCCTGTATAGTTGCTGTCTCCTCTACTGGATGGACAATAATCTTGAATACGTTACATGCAGTGTCATTTGTAATTAGTTTAAAATGCTGTGTAGCTGAGGTACTCGATTTGTGGTCGGGTTTTGCTGCTGTAAGGCAGCATATGATCAGCAAGGTCCCATCAAGCTTGCAAAGGGAAACAATGACATTGTGCATTGTTATGTCAGCAAACTAACTTAGTGTAAGTGCATAGTGCAGTATGACGTTTGGTTTTACCTCACCATCTACATGTTCAAGCGGTGCAGGTCTCATGTCAGCCCTGGGGATTTCATTTCAAGGGTTTTTTTTTTATCAGAGACCTCTGAGTTTCCTTTTTTTTGGAAGGAGTGAGCAGGGACACCAAGGCAACAGTGAAATGAAAAGGGAGGAAAAAGAATCAACCTAAAGTGTGTTGCTGTATTTTAGCCCAGACAAAGAGGCCAGTATGGCTCAGTGCATATTGATGCAATTCAGCCTCAATAGCAGAATCTTGGTCTACTCAGGAATGCATCAATGTGTCCATTCACAGAGCAGCAGGACACTATGATGTCATGCATCTCAGGAATTAATTAAAGTGATCAAGTTGAGTGACCCGGCCTTTTGTACACTCCAAGCCAATCTGCTTGCAAATTCTTCAAAGCAAAACAAGTGTTTAAATCCAATAAAAATGTAAACATATCCTTTGCCTCTCTGACAAATACCTTTATTCTTTCAGACAATAAAGCAAAAGCATTTTTAGGATTACTGAAATGTGTTAAAGATTATTTCAGATCATAAAAGCAGTATCTTTATTTAAGAAAATGTTTATTCCAAAGTGTGCGGCACTATCTGGCTATTAAGGTGAAAAGCATAGAAGCTGGTCCCACAGGTGTCAGCATCACACCAGAGGAGTGACTGAAATCTCACACAGCTTTCCTGAAGCAACATCACACTGTGGTTAACTATCTCAGGTGGGAGATGCCTGTCAGGTCTGCACCTGGATTATAGTTTTTGGTCATCGGTTGATTACAGATTCACTTCCTTGATTTGCTCAAAGACAAAAGATTGTAAAGATTGTGAAAACATTTTGTTGTTAATTGTGTATTGAGAACAGACTGGGGTGTGATATTAGTCTGGCCTCCTGTACTACGTTATGATTCTGCATTGTGAAGACCCACAAAGCAACAGCAACAAGGTAAATGATGTGAGTAATGTTTGGTGTTATTATATGTAACACACATTATCCATCCATCCATTTTCCAAACCGCTTATCCTATTGGGTCGCGGGGGGTCCGGAGCCTATCCCGGAAGCAATGGG
>JABFDZ020000001.1:3304920-3314986 GCA_019775955.2 Pollimyrus isidori
TACAGGGACACGGCGGATCATGGCTGGATACAGGGACACGGCGGATCATGGCTGGTTACAGGGACACGGCGGATCATGGCTGGTTACAGGGACATGGCATATAACAGCTGGGATGTTCAGCACCCATTTCTCCTGCCTTTTCTCTTAACCCTTCAGTTAACACACACACACATAATTCAGAGACACAAAGACACACACACACAAACATTTTAGTAGAGTATGCGCCCTCTACAGGCACAGACTGCGTAATAACACCTCTTGCTTTTGTTAATGCAATTTTTGGATTGAATGTTTTCTTATTCCCTTTCTTTTTCTTTTTCCTTGCACGTAATAATCTGCAGCCACCTTATTGTGTGTTTTACATGAAATATAAACAAAAGAAAAAACTGGCTGCAGACTCCAGGGATCCCACCGGTGGGGATCCTGCTGGTTGGCATGCCAGCTCCAGCGAATACCTCTAACAGAAGGGCAGGGCCCAGCAGCAGCACAACCAAAATCCATCCCTGTTTTTCTGCATGTACAGAGATGCCAACCTAAACAGTCTGAAAATGAAAGAAAAAAGACCATCACCTTGCTCTACGGCCATTATCCATCTCAGTTTTATTCCTGCAAATAAATCTGTGACAAAGCAGAAATGACATTCACCATTAATCAGTTCAGAAATTATTTCTGAAACCCCATTTAAGAAAATAGGAAGTAGGACCATTTTAGCATAGCCCGCGCTATGGTGATGACGTACTGAAATGAACCGACTGGTAGAAGTGTTCTGTTGATAAATAGTTTCTTCTATGAATACAGACGCCTAGCGCTATATTCACAGAAGGGCAATAAAAATGTAAATGGAAATTACAGTTGAAAGCCAGTGAGAAATGCAATATTCATGAAACGGTAGCTTTTTACTGGAGTAATTTATACAGGTATAAGTATTTTGATTCTAGTAGTAAATTGTCTAGGGCTAAAGAAGGAAGTAATCTTCTCTGGAGTGTGTGTGTGTTTGATGAGATTCCTGCTAAAACTGAGAATTAGACAGACATTCACTCATGAACACAACTCTGTGGGTCAAACTGCTCTCTGTGGAGCATTATAAATACTACTGCCTTAAATTTTACCTTTAAAGGACCCTTTACAGGGTATGTTACATAAAAATTAAAACAGCTGAACTGCTGGTTGGTATATTACAAACAAAATTAAAACTCATAGCTTGATATCTCATTCATTGAATATAGACCATATTGTATTACTTCATTCCAAATAAACAAAAACAATAAAAACTTACATTTCTTGAAAAAACGTGTCATCGATTTTTTCCACGAAAAGCTAACACCATAATCATAGAATAAAAAATCCACCCTTTGAACTTGTTGAAACAATTTAACTTTAATTAAATCATCTTGATCTGTTAATTGCCAAAATGAATGTGTAAAGCTGGATGTACAGTATGGAAGCCATCAGCACAGTGTAAACGGTAAAACTATGAGATAATGAACAACACGCCTGTGAGATGTTCAGCAGCCTTCATGGGGTCTGCCATTCCTTTAAGCCGACAAGTCCATAGCATCTCGGTGACATCAGTGGGTCAAAAAGCTGCACCAGCACGCACGAAGGCGTTTCCTTCTGAAGAAAGAAGAAAACAGAGCCAGTCAGATCTTCTGCTCTGGAAGCCATATTAGATATGGAGTGTTTCACTACTCTGTTGGTGATTATGCGCACCTACACAGCAGTGTTTCACGCAATCGTTACAGGTCTGTGCCGAAGGGCTAGGCAGCCACGCCCCATCTGGGACTTGAGTCAAGAAACCAGGCCCTCCTATACCTTGCACACTTCAGTGGGTTGCTACAAAATACGGACTCAAACCAAATTTATTTACTTAGCAGATGCATTTGGCCAAAGCTACATAAAACTAGGAGGGCAGGTCAGCACAATGCAGATTAAGGGTCTCAAGGGTGAAATCGTTCTACCAATCACAAAACGTGAACCGTCCACCTTACACTCATGGGTCCAAACTCACATAGTTACACAGCACCCCCTACATGAAATAAATGTCTGTATATGGCATTCTGGGAGAATACCTCTAAATTACATCATGTAAGCATGGTCAGCCTGCTCCATGGCTGATCTTCTCATTGCCAACAATACGGAGATCACCATAAAACCATATAGTGAATATTCTGCCCTGCTTTGAGAGTTAGGAACCCTACACTCAACTCCAAAAATACCCTCTTCTGCAGGTATATGGTTGTATGTGGCTTGCATCCCTCAGCAGGGTCATTAAAGTTCACCTTCATGGTTCTGGGATTGCGTTCGCCTAAATCTGGGCAAAATGTGAGCAATGAGCCATCTGTGCATCACTGCTGTCCGCTAAGATCTCCAATGACATGATTTTGTGCCGTGGTGTGTTTAATGTCGGAGTCATCGCCGTGGAAGTGCAGTTGGAAGAGAAGAGAGGTTTTTCTCTGCAGCTGCCATATGCTGTTTCAGTGCATCGTGACGCAGGGCCCCAGTTCGGGCCTGATAATCTCCCTCTGTTCCCCAAGGCAACACATAAACCACCCCAGTGATCCAGTTCAGTCAGAGGCAGTGGGGGGCCCAGGTGGGCAGCCTGACCACGACATCTATTATTTAGCCATAGTTCCAGAATGGGGGGGCGGGTAAAAGTAGTCAGGGGGGAGGGCAGGGGTAAGCACTGAATCTTATAAGATTGTCATTTTAAGGCTTTCCTCTCATATGGGGGGTTCTGGGATCCCCCCAGATCTCCCTCAAATTGAATATGGAGCCACCCACCTCCCACTAATGTGAAAAGTACTAATTATGTCCTCACTGAATCAAGATCATAGGCCAATTATGACCCCTCTTATGCCCCCCACCTTAAAAAAAACCTGGAATTGCCCCTGCATCTGGTGATGTGGAGAAGCACACTTTCAGCATACAGCTCTTTACACCAGGGGTAGCCAACTCCGGTCCTGGGGGGCCGCAGCCCTGTGTAGCTTAGTTCTCTCCCTGTTCCACCATAAACGATTCAGCTCAAGAGCTGTGTGGTAATCAGCACAAGAAGCTGAATCAGGTGTGTTAAACGAGGGGAAACACAAAAATGTGCAGGACTACGACCCCCAGGACTGGAGTTGGGCACCCCTGCTTTACACCATCAACTATGATGGTGTTTCCCAACCCGTTCCTTGGAGACCCACAGATGGTCCACGTTTTTGCTCCCTACTGGATTTGGAAACACTGCACTATGGTGCGAAACCCTCAAAATTAGATACCTCTTCTGAGGCAATGAAGGGCGAAGAGTAAGATTTTCCACTATCATTGTCCTAAGGAACACACTCTGCTTCTTAATACTAAAAACATGCAACGCCTACTTTAACAATCAAAGACAATGTTGGTTTCTTTCTTTATCATAAATCTCAAACTGATGTTAAATGACTAAAATGAGTCATGACAGTAGACCATAACAATACAGGACTAAAAATGTTTTAAAATGCTTTCTTGTGGAAATAATGGAAGCAGGTGGCTTTTTTTAATTCTCGAATTTCCCTCTCCCTAGGTAAGCTTCAAAACCACCCCTGTCAGAGATAAAGTTAAATTGGCTCGCTAAGTTGATGACCCCTCAAAAGATGGCGTGCTGGGCAGCCACGTATGCCACCTCAAGTAGAGGTTCCCAACCCCAGGTCCACGAACCGGTACTGGTTTGTGGCCAATATTCCACTGGGCTGTGGAGTGTCAGAGTTTTGCAGAGGGGTTGGTTCGTTTCCCAAAAAAAAAAAAAAAAAACGCAATTTAATATTTTTTAGGACAATTCACGTTCAAGTGTTCTGTTCGCCTCTGAAAAAAATGGAAATAGTTAATGTTATGAAAATATTTTAAAGTTCTGTGAAATTCTTGTGTGACGTAAACCAAAGCAAAGGCCGTCAAAAGGCTGGGAACCCCAAACCAGAAGGTAGCCTGATACTGGCAGAGATGATGGAGTAAACAGCTACTCTCCAATGATGGTTAAGTGATAAATAACGCACAGCACCCTACCCCTATGGGGGAACACTGAGGCTTGATGGAGTGCAGAGACGCCCATTTAAACATGATTTTGATCCTGAAGAACTTCATGAAGTAGCAGACAGAGTGAGACTAGCTGGAGCCCCACGGTCCAGCGAGACCCTGCAGGACTTAATTAGAAGCTGTATGGATCTTTCATCCAGCCAATTATGCAAGTCCAAAGGTGCTTCAATAAGAACCATTTCATAAACTACAGAATCATGGCCTTAATGACCCAAATGCACCATTAACCCAGTAGCACATCATAAGCACAAGTAATGAATAATTCCAAACTTCAGTGCTGTTTCCATATCTGTTTTTCCTATTTTTCCTCATGTAGTGTTAATTTATCAAAGACCTGGCAGTTCAGAAACACATCTGCTCTGAACACATGGTCTCCACCGTCACCGGCAGGTGTTACTTTACCTAAAATGTGAAAACGGAACCATATGCCAGCTATTCCTGACTTCCTTTGAACACAAAAACACAAAGGAAGATGTGCGGTCAAGATCTGATTGTACATAATGTCACCAGATACTCAGCACAAAAGAGAAAAAGAATGAATTAATTTAGATTATTAGATGAGAGCAAAGAACATCTGGGCTGTATTTTGGTATAATATGAAAACAGCTGATCACCACGTGTGAAACTTTCCAGGAGGCCGACATGCTGTGTGTCCAGGGAGAGAGTCATTCCATTACAGCTCACCTTGTGCTGGTGGCATCACATCTACATTTTCCGAAAATCTACGTGGTAAGATGGTACGATCGGGCCCTAAATGAAGCTCCACCTCCTCTAGGTAAAGGGGCTCCATTAGCAGGCTACAGTACTTAGAACCAGGAAGTCATTGTTAACAATAAGGGTGACTGACAGGCCAAAGCTATTGGGGAGGAGTGGAGAAGATCCTTAATTGTTAACAGGCGGTGTCATCCATCACACCTGAAGCATGTACTGTAGACATTACCTGTTCCTTCAGGTAGCAGAGACGGTCCAGGAGGATCAGACCCTCAATGCAAGGAGCCAAGGACACCTTCAACTGAGTTAAGAAAAGCATGCAACTGAGATCATGACAAATTACCGGCCAGTCTGCAAAGTCAAACTCTGCTCAATTACTATTAAGTTTTCTAAAACTTTGATCTAGCTTACACTATAAACTACTGATTTGAACAGAAGTCGCAAGCATCCTTCCGAAACTATGAAAGAGCATTCATCATGATTGATATAAAACATACACACTTCTAAGGTATTTGGGATTTTCACGGCCCATTAGCAGAGCTAAATTAATTATAATACAGAGTCGCGTGTGTGACGATGTTGGATCCAACTGGAGCAGCAACATTTCCTGTGTTTTAGAAGGAATTAACCTCGACTGAGCTCAGTAAATGGAGGGCTGGTAGAATAGGTATTGGGTTTGATGTTTATTTTCTTGCTTGAATCCAGCTGCGGCTTGTGGTGCCAATTTCTGTGGCAGCCAGAGTAACATTACTCCACTTCAGAGTACCGTGAGAGTATAGTCTTACAGCCGGGGGTAGCAGTGGGTGGCTGTTATACACTGGAAACAGCAGGGGTGGCTGTGTGTTCCCAGGGTCATCCGCTGTGCTCAATTCAACACATTATCGGCTGTGTTATACCTCTGCCAGTTATAACGAGGGCACACCTCACTTACCACCAGGTAAACGACTCTAACCAGGCCATGGCGGGAAAATTGAACTGACAGAAGGCTAGGAGGCTATCCCACCTGACCGTTTTTTTTTTTTTTTGTTTGTCCCTCAGGACTTGAGAGCAGGATTTTGCTCTACAGGTCTCCAGCTACATAAGCTGTGTCCTGTATGTGGTTTAAATACAGTCCCATAACCTTGAAGCACATGCATGATGATCAGTGAACTGGGAGCAGATAATGGATCCTTGGGTGTCTTAGCATTTCGGAATGGGACAGACTTAGATACATAACCAAAAGTATACATGCAGTTCTCAGTCGCCTATGATAGAAATACACCTCAACTATGTAAAAGACCTAAATATAACTTACTTGAAAGATGGATAACTGATGTATTTTTCCTTAATGTAATGCCTCATGTAACACACAAGTAGGACTCAAGTTAGGCTACTGCAGGGATTTGTTTTTCCTAATGACATCACATATGAGGATTTACAGGAAATAAGCATGACCTACCATGTTGAAGGCCTCCATCTCCTTCTTCCTTGGCAGATATTTCTCATGGTAACTTTGGATCAGGCTGTCAGACAGCTGAGAAGGAAGATCGGACATTTAAATCAGCGACTTTGGAAAAGTAGATCGCCAAAGGCCACATGATGATTATTAATGTATCGCTGAAGCAGAGAGAGAAGAGAATAAAATCACATCATGTCCTGGGAAAAGGCAGAGATACCCAGGAAATACATGGAGATGTCATCCAACTAGTTTGAATCCCAATGATGGATGAGAGAGCAAACTTATATGCTTAAGACCTGAGACATATTGAGTCTAAGTGCCTGGGCCAGATCAACAGAACCACCTGCAGGAAGCTGGAACCTCCATTCATTCATTCAGTCCATCCATCCATCTTCTGTAGCTGTCTCTCCTAATCAGGCTTGCAAGCTCAATAGTCATTTAAAAGCAAATCTCTGTAGAACTACTGCTGAAGATGTCAGACTGGTACGAAAGGTCAGAGATGCTGTAGAAATCCAGGAGACAAGGCACTCTTACCAAAGGGTGTCCAGACCTTATGAGATATGAGAGTGAGGCTGATGGTGGCATTCAAACCCACTACTAGAGCACCAGTACGCTTCTATGGCACCATAAAGCTGGACAGTTACACATCTCATTAAATTTTATATATTTACTATAAGTCAGTTCCCATTCATTAAATGTTGAATGTAATTATAGTTAGTTTTGAAGGAAATTTTACTTCATCTTTATCTTTTTATTTAATTACTGGTTATTGCTCATTCTGAAGGACACAAAATTACATTATCATAAGGAAAACTTGCAGCTAATGTGAATGAGAAATATTTTATGACTGAAATAAAAAATAATCCAATACAGTACGAATTAGATAATTAAATGGAGTCCAGAAATCTACAACCCAACACTGACCTTTGAGTCATCGAGTTCCAGCTTCTTGAGGGCCCTTCTGACATAGTCCACAAAGGAGGTGGCTTTGGAGAAAACATTCCCCACTCGCTTTTCACTGTCAAGGTCGAAATCGGCCACACGTGAGACTTCTTGACAATATGGCGGGAGGCGATACATCTTTCTTAAATCACTTTATCATAACAGATAGCAAAGGCCTTATTTTTCAATGCTGCTTTAGACTTAGGAGAGTCTCATAGCAACTCTGCACGCCATGAAGACGCCAGCCTGAATCTGCCTGACATTAATAATCCCTGAGGATTCACAAGGTCTTTGGTGTCCCATCAATACAGCCCTAGAACCCTTCCCAGTCAGCCACCAAAGTGGATCACTCCCAAAACAATGACACTGACTATTTGTTTTGGTCACTGCACAGGACATCTAAAGGCTCTGAAGTGAACCTTGAACAGAAAATGGCCCCGGCTTTCCTGGAACCTCCAGTTAGCTCATACCTTTCTGCCTTCTAATTCTTGTTCATTTTGCTTCTACAGTAAATCCTTGGCAACTCAAAGAAGGTAAAATATAGATCATACTAGAAATATGAAATTAATTATCCACTAAAATTTGAGTAAACTCTGTGCTATAATTAATAACCATGAACCATGACAACCAGGATTGATTTCTTCCTTATAAAAACAAACATTAACTATTAACTCCTACCAGAACAAGGATAAGAGGCGACATGTAAACTAAGAAACCTACAGTGAATCTTCCCTTTTTAAGGAGACAAACGATAATATTAAACTGGTAATATTAAACTGGTACTGAGCCGCTGGAGGAGGCAACATGCACGGATTGTCTGGAGGCCCCAGACAATGAGGCTTTGGACTTTATGGAAGCCAGACCAATCGTGTGGGGGCCGGGGCTTCGTCTCTGCCTTTTCAGGTGGGCTTCACTTCTTCCAACAGTGTTCTGAACTTTGAAAACCATATTGGAAAACACACCCAGGAGCCCAGCACTTCCTGACTATACTAAGAGTCATTGTTTTAAAATGCAAACTTTTCCACGCACAGTCCTTGTAAACGCTGAAAGCAGACTTCCTCATGTGGCGAAGAAAGGCAGTAAGCATTACCAAACAAACCAAGAGCTACTGATCATGTTCATGGCTCAACCTGTGAAATCTGGATATGCAGAACATTGATCTATCCATCCATCCCTGCTGCGTAATGCTTTATCTAAGACATGCAGCAGTGTTTCCCAATCCACTCATGCGGGGACACACAGACAGTCTGTGTTTTTACTGCGAGGGAGCAAAAATGTGGACTGTGTGGCAGAGAACCGGGAGGGAGCAAAATCATGGACCGGTTGTGGGTCCCTGAGGACCAAATTGGGAAACACTGACATTCCAGGCTGTATACCGGAAAACCCACAGCAGACAACACGGGTCACCCTGGTTGGGATGGGAAAAAGTCTGGCAGAAATTATTTTAATTATCGCTTGGACACATATAGTAGCCCCAAAAGTGTTTGGACACTTAGGCCTTAACCATGCTTAAAAGCCAGAAGTCAGGTGAAAAACAGCAGCAATAGGTTAGTGTCTAGAAACGTTATGGGGTCAGTGTAGCCCAGCAATGTTTGATGTGCCCAGAAATGTGACTCCAAAAAAAACTCAGAGCATCAATCTTTCACGAGCACTCTGAAAGCATTAAATTCAAGGTACTATCTTTACAGAAGGTAGTTTCAGAAGTGCTAGTGCAAACATAGTACATCAGAGAGAACCTTACAAACTGACAAGAGAGACTCAGCAGCATCAGGTTAAATGTAGGATAAACATGGCCTGACTGTAAATGCGTGGAATGACCACTTTGGTCTGAGGACCGATGGAGACCAGCCAGAAGACCCTAAGACACTCTCTCTGCCTCCTATAAGACCTCTTCTCCTCGGAGAGAAAGACCCAGCTCACCTCTTAAACGCATCATAATGATCCCGGAGGATAACGTGAAGGACCGCCCGAAAAAACAGGGATTCATTGGGAAGCTGCGGGAGAAAGCAGGAACGAGAGTCCCGGAACACAGAGCATGGGTGAGAACATTTCAACTATAAAACATGGAACCTGAAACAGCTCCTGGTCCCACTGTCACATGCAGAGAGGTTCAGCAAAACAAGGATCTGATGTAAATAAGAGTCACATAAACATTTGGGCTGATGTTCAATGAAGCGTTACTAGCTTACAAGTGTGGTAGGTCATCATAAAATCTACAGGCTAGCAGAACTAGTCAAATTAAAGTTCTAGAAGTTCTGCTTTTGTTACATACAGCAGATTTCATAGTAACATCTGGGATGATCCCATTTGGACTTCATACTTCTGCCGGTCGTGTCTGAGATTCCACCACAGACTCTGCCAGAGATTTATTCCCCTGAAGCATTTCTTTTGCACTCGTTGCCAGTAACCATGGCCTGTTTTAAATATGCTGAAAATACTTCCACAAACTCAATACTCTGCATGATTAATACACAAAGGGAGCCGTCCAAATGTCTAACTCCTAACGCCATCTTTGGAAGAGAAACTGGTCAGAACATGTAATCCATCTTTGTAGGCTCTAATAAATACTGAAGAGCAGAGGTTACATAGGCAGCACGAGCTTCTACGCAGAGTCTGTTCTAATTTATTCCTGCTACCCGTTCAACTCCATATCATGGTGCTGGACCACGCTCATCATTCAGGTTCATGGTGAGCTACGGTCATGGACTAACGGTCAGCCTATGACCGAATGGACACACCAGTGGAAATGTGCCCCTGAACACAACCGGGCCTGGCGAGTATCCGGCAATGCGAGGTTGCTGTTTGGCTTACTCGGAATGATGGAAGGACTTTCCATTTCCGTTTACCGTCTTGGGGCTGGACTGAACACCAGCTAAGGTGGAATCTTGGGGCTGGACTGAACCCCAGCTAAGGTGGAATCTTGGG
>JABFDZ020000001.1:3316046-3329978 GCA_019775955.2 Pollimyrus isidori
CGCCCCTGAAAACCCTGCCTCTCAACTCCACTCCCCTGTCACCATCCCAGTTTAGCTTCACCAACACAATCCCTGGTCACATCTTCATCATCCAGGCCTCCAAATTGACATATGGCCTTTTCTTCCTAGCCTGTGCTAATTTAATCTAAGGCTCTCTCTCGTCATATGAGCTTCGAGAGGTGACATTGTGTTGAGTCACATGCACCAACCTAACATCATACATATCCCATTCCACAGTACTGAATTTTAGCTATATTTTTCCTCTGGAATTAAGAACAGAGACCCATTGCAGGAAGAGTAGCTAGTTTCAATGACCTGTTATTTAAAGGTTTCCATGGTGATTTTGCAATGGGTATTTTTACAAACTAAACTTAGCTAGCCTGTAGCATGTAACAATCTTCCCATGCTGGGATTCATACTTTATTTGTTTTTCATGTATTTGATGAAGGCAAGTTCCAATTTAAACAGCAATTATATATCACATTATTTTGACACTATATCTCGCATACATTTCATGAATTTAAATATGCAATTAGATACGTGTTAGAATTCATATAGCCTGTTTTTAATGATGAATAAACAAAGACATATAATATTATGACATGCTCAGTGTTGTCGGTTTTAACAAAAAAAAATCCACAGCTGTACTGAAAGGTACCATAAGAACAGCAAAGATGTATCTGTCCTTCAGCCCCATTGAACATGAACCCAAATGTGTATATGACTCTCATTTACGTCAAATCCTCAGATTATGAGACAACACTCACCCCCTGGCCCGCTGCGACTCGCTCCAAGGCCTTAAAAAAAAAGAATCACATGACAAAGTGCTTAGGGTTTTAGTGACAACAGCATAAACACAGCAGTAGAGGTTACACAGGATACAAACTGGAATTCATAACCACCTTAATGGGCCTCTATGAATCTGGGAAAGGAAACTTGGAAATGCCCTAAATCCTGTTGGTTTTAACTGACAATGTCCAATTAGTAGGATCCAGTGTAGCCTGGACCGAGAAGCAGTTAGCCGTATGGCACACTGTTGGTGAATGAAAGAGCGTAGGCCTTGGCGAGGCCGCGGCCTGAGCGGGCCACAGACGTACCAGACATGCAGACATCCTGGCGTTTCTGCCACAACACCACCGCTGGTCTCTTAAGTGCCGGCTCATGGGAAATCCCCAGCCCTCAGTCGGGCCATCTACAGAGAAACACATAAAGGGACCCCCTCAAGTGCCAGCACAGCGACTGCACACTCCAGGAAAGCTAGTGTCAGGGAGACAGAGTGTGCCACTTTGGGCGAGCATGGAACTGGACCCCCGCCTCTATGATTCTACTCCAAACACACAAAAGTACAGTCTTGGGATAATAAATAAATCGTGGGTCAAACATGCTGCAAACACCAAAGTACGTCCTCCAGAAAAACACATCCACAAGTGTTACAAAGTTAGACTCCATGGTCTCACTCCCACATAATGCAGACACTCGTTTGACACTTAAGGCATTTTGTCATGGAGCCTGTTTGTTGACTTAAGACCATAATTTTAAAATCATGTCAAAATCGCTTTTTTCACAGGTCTTGGCTTAAATAAAAATGTAATAGCTAGTTCAACAAATACTTTTACCTTTACAATCCATCTACGACAGAAGACGACTTTGCAGTATTTGACACTACACGCTTTACAGCACACTTTCTTTGGTGCAGTCATTCACGACTAAGCACCTGCGAATAGGGCAACAGCGAGATAATGGTTTGGAAAAACAGATGAAACTATTTCAAATATGGTTGAATGATCCCATTACTACGATCCCAATGGACTTAACAGGGATCTGCATGGATTACAGGCAAATTCCTAAACTGACATCATTTCATAGTTCAGCCCCCTCGACGTTGGTCTTGTGAGGTCAAGATTTATGGGCGGAGCCACTCACAGAGGGGCACAGGCTCCCCACATGAGGATAGGGGTGGGTGGTCGACCCACCCAGGTAGATTGCCAGAAAATGGGGCAGCTCCATAGCTCTGGACCTGAGCACTGCTGTGCGTTCTTAGGCCCTGGTGTTTACAAAAGACCTAAACAAGGAAAATAGGTTTGATTTGGCAGAGGAAACGAGGCTCAATGTAAACCAGGTCCTCGGAAGGATCCGTGGTGCTCGTCGGACTTCACATCTCCGAGACAGAACTGCGGCAGCAGGAACCCAGCTTGGTGTGGTGACTTCAAGAAGAGTTCATGAAAGATTTACAGCATTTGGCAAAGGAAGTAGAGAGCATTGATTGTAAGCAGATCTGATCAGGTGAAGACGGGAAAAAGTAAAGATAATTAATAATCAAGCACCAAATATTCTTGAGTTGTCTTTTTCAACACATAGTCTGACCAACCTCCCTACAGGAGTCAGTCAAAAAAATATGCCGTCAGTTCCCATGAATACAAGGCAAGCAATGAAGTGAAAGGGTTACAACATTTTAAACTGTTAACAAAACCATAATGTCTTGGACTCCCATATGGTATCCATGGATACGGCTGTTGATTTTTCCCTCCAGACCACTGCAGGAACGCCGGAGGAGGTGACTCTGCTTTTGTGGTGCCTTTCACTCCGCATCGTGGAAACTACGCAAATGGAGAAGAAACAAGCACCCTGTAGAAAGCACTGTAACGCTCAACAGGACAGGACATCGCCAACTGACAGAAGGTTCATATTTTCACACGTTGGGTCCGATAAAGTTCAATATTCTACATTGAAAGAGAGCACCCTTCCCTGCCGTGAGTCGTTCTCCTCCTATCCGCGGTCAGCTACCAACTTCGTCTGAACTCCACAGCTGTTGAGCCAAAACAGGCGTCTAATGGACAACAGATGTGTTTCAAATTATTGAGTTTTACGGTCACTCTGCATTGCACTCCTCGAGGCAACAAGTGTGTTCACTCATCCACAGCAGCGTGAGCCATTTCCACTATGAAGTGCCCCAAAGCGTGGGGGGGGATTGGGGGGGGGGTAATACCGTAGCATAAACAATAAAATTAAAAAAAAAAGAAAAAAGAAAAAAAAACATAAAACGTAGACAAACAAGAGATTAAAGAGCAGCAGAGTTCAATCCTTTCCTCACCTTAGTGAGAGTGTGGAAAATTATGCATGGGCTCTCTGACTGCGAAGGGACCACAGTACTGAAAACAACAGCTAAGCTTCCCTTATGGACCCCGCAGGCTTAACTGAACTCTCAGCTTGCTTTGTGGCAGTGAGGTCCATGCGAGACAGCAGTGAGGTCGTTGCTTAGCAGCACACAGATGCACAAACCATGGCGTGAGGAGCAAGGCCCAAACGGGACACGGATACCAAGACCCCTGCCTCCTTTGGATAGCCTCCAGACTCCTCTTCAGCTCCCTCTGGTGGGCGGTTAGAGCAGGTGTTCAATGCCGACTCAGATTTTGGTGCCAAGTAGGGAGGGAAAGAGTTCATCTTGGTCCAGCCGCAAAGCCGTCTGGCCAGCTGCAGTCCGAAAACAGCTCATCAGTGTCAGCACTTTCCAGGGACTGAAAATGCCAGATTTATGTGGTCGCTAGGAAGGCCCACGGGGGGAAAAAAAATCACATCCTACAAATATACTCGACAAGTTTCTTCAGCTTCTAGTGGTGAGATTTCCGGTTCGGCTGCCCAGCTTTGGTCTGGACATGAAGAATATCTTTGAAGTCAAGAAATCCCTTTTTAATAACCTTAAATTGTAGCATTGCACCTTAAATTGTAGCATTGCACCTATAATTAAGATGCACCAATTACGCATCAAAATGTCTCAACTGACAAGGTGCATTATGGATTCAAATTTGGAAAATGTAGATTAGAGGGCTCTGCTCTGGTACTCCATGCAATTTACAACGTGAATTCACTGTCCCAGATTCAGGTGCAGTGGGGAAAAAAGAATTGAACACAGTTTACTATTCTACCTTTTACCTCGAACACCAAATAGGTCCAAAACAGCAACAACAGCATTAAATACAAAATAATGAAGGGTTCTGAAAAAGAAAATGTAAGGAATGGACCGGAGGGCAATCCAACCCAGAAACCGCAAGGTCACATGTCACAGTTACACAGATAAGGACCTGCCAGGGGGGGGCGATATAAGCCAAGGTCTTGCTTTGGACCAGCTCCAATTCTGCCCTTTAAACCACAAGGAGCCCCATGGCATCGTTTAAAAGCATCAGGCATGTTTTTATTTGACTTTTATAGCTGTTTGTTCCATTAGCCTGCGCTGATTTCTTCCACAGAAGTCAACCTTTAATCCCTTATAAACACTTTCTGCGGGGAGGAGTTTCTGGAATGATCTGACAGTGCCTGTGTTTCTCGTTGCAGAGTAACCCAGAAACGCAGTGGTCCAGGTCTTGGAGAGGAAGTATTTACAGCAACCAAAGGCTGGATAATGTCCTATATAATTACCCCTCCGATGGTACAAATGTGATTGTGACAAAAAAGAACACGCTCGCCCACTAAGAACCCCCAGGGATGGGGGGAAAAAAAACATTTTAACGACTCCGCTGAAATTTTTAATTTGGAAACCCTCATGCAGATGGTCCAAAACAGACGGAGAGTTTACATGGGTACCCACATGAAGATGGTCCAAAGTCTACAAGGCTGGCAAACAAGCACAATGCGTCCCCTGCGCTAACATCCGCTGTGAGCCTGTTGCACGCATAATGCGATTACGGCCTTATTCCATTCGTATTCAGCCGGTGGCTGCCCGACATTCGCACTCGCTGTGCATGGTCGGCTTCCTGAATAAAACAAGTCGGCCCTTAGCTCTGGGGATTCTCCCAAACTTAAAATCCCCTACAATCTCCTCTCTGCCTCGCAGTGAAATCCCTGTTAAAACAAGGCGACCTGAGACCATTCTTAGCGTCGTTTTCCAGTTTCTAAAATCTGGACTCCACAAACTCAGACGCCGTGAATTTCCCAATACAGTGTTTTTTGGGATTAAATGCTTTTTCCACCCTTGCTGCCAGAAACATTTCGAAGGCACGTTTCCACCAAAGCCTTTAAAACTCGATCTGATATTTAAATCCTGCTCAGCTTCTCGATAAAGCTTCTGTGAAGGTTTTATTCACCTAGAGGATGCATTATAGGATCAGGGGGGCGGGGGGGTGACCGAAAGAGCGGTTTGTGTTGGAGGGCCCATCTGAAAACACTGCGCATAAGTAGAGTCATGCAACAGCTCTTCAGTTTTCATTTTTTATAGCCGAGTGGTTTAAAGAAAAGGTTTTATGAAGTGACAGAAGTTGTCCCTGTTAAGTAACTAGTGTACAGCACATTCACATGCGGTTCAGGCCTGCTATATATATATATTCTTAAACTTTATAAACAGGCAGGTGAAAAGGATTAGGAGTGATTTAATTTTTTGTTTGTACACATAATATTCAACGCCGCATTTTAATTTAGGTAGGTTTTGGGTCATCAGTTCACCTGTATTAGAAATGTAACAATTTTGTAACACTTTAGCCATACTGTACTGGAAGACAACATTTAGCTACTAATGGTTTTTAACACAAAGAGATCAATCTTTTTCAAAACCTAAAAATCTTCAAAGCGAGGCATACCCACCTCCTAGATCTGCAGAATTCATCATTTAAAAATACTAAAGCTAAAGGTGCAGAAACCCTCATTATTCAGAGATTTGGAGAATTGCCAGTGAATAGCTTAATGTGCTTGAAATTAATAACATGACCATTTACTGTTCTTTCCATTTATCTTTCCTGCAAAAATACAAAGTGCACATTTCTTAGTTTCACACGCAGTAAAACCTGCTCTTGACAGCGATAAAATATTTTTTTTACAGTTGAAAACTGGTGCATCTTTTAAACCCTGGAACCAAGAGAAGCCTACTAAAATGTGCAAAAAGTTTTAGAAGTCAGTGAGAGGCCAGGTTTAAAAATAAACACCTTCATATCTTCTTCATGGAATCAATAGTCAGTATCAATGGAAACAACCATTACTAAAAGTGAAATATAGTTTTTCCATCTCTAAATATGCCTGACTTCAGACAGAATGTCTTTCCATGTTTCACTGAGAAAATACTGTTATCATAAAGCTTACAGTAAATCTCACCAGCTCTCCAAGGTACCATATGCAGATGACGTGATTTTGTTTGACACCGTAATTCTTGCATTTCCCTCGTTGGTAAGGCATGTAAATCTGTAAGGGAGCAATTTTTATTTCCGGTTCAGAGTCCTTCATTGTGTTGGGGTTTATGAAGCTGCACACAGGTCAGAAGATCGAGGCGAGGATACGGAGGTGAAGCTTCTCCAGTGTCTGAATATGACAGACAGTGCAAAGATCAGTCCTCAGCTTTGACAAATACAGTCTGATCAGATCCGGCCTGTCTTACGGTACCTGTGACTTTCCAAAACGAAACAGTGTGAAAATCGACAGACTAAATAAAAGTAGTGTTCCATACAGGCCCCCTTTATCACACTGACCCTGAAATAGCAGGAAAAATATTTAAATTAAAAGCCGGGACTGTTTTAACTGGCAGGGAGGCAGATTCATTAAATTAATTATCAGACTCTGGTCTGGCAATGACTACAGAAAACTTCAGGGAGAAATGTGAGGCTGACTTTGGTTACAGTTTTGCTAAAATCTGCTTTGGGGTTCTGTGCGGTCTTTCTGCAGTGTGCTGACAGTACATTCTGGGGTATTAAAAGGAGAAACGGGACCAAATCGCGGTTGGAGGTCACCCACACCAGCTCCTCTAATGCATATCCATCCCCCGTTCAATTTTCGGGGTTTATACGAGCTGCGATGTACCCAGAGCACAGCACAGATTCCTGGATAACCCTCACCATCCAGATGCTGATATACAGCAATTTCACGAACCCACCCGTTGGGCAACGGACCGCTCCGTATTTTGTCTAGAAACTCAAGAAAAATCATTTGTGTCCCTCCACAAGAATCTTTTTCAATCTGAACTGGTAACTGAACCAGCAGCAGTAGAGAAAGTTGAAAAAGGATACAAGTCACCGGGGGAGAAGCCGAACACCTGAGGACCCCCCACCCCGGGAGGGCAGAAACACACCAAGCGCTGCCACCTTTAAAACCAGCCTTAAAACATTTCCATTCCACAGTGCCTTCGATCAGCGCTGCTAATCGCTGTTGATGCTTTTTCTTTTACTCTTATTTTGTCTTGTATCTTTTGAATTTTCAATTTATTAATTGGTATTACTTGATCTTTTTGTTTTCTATAAAGCACTTTCAATCATCCCCGTGTTTGAAAATGTGTTATATAAACAAACTTGCCTTGCTCTGCGAGTACAGACTGTACCAGACACACTAGAAGGACGTCCCCCTTTGCACAGTGGAAATGGACCTTTCATCTGTTACAGACCTTCAGGAAAATGATCTAGTTTGTTTTTAACCTCAGTTCATCTTTGATCTGATAACTGTCAGCAGGAAGAGGTTCGCCGTTAACATCAACATCATAAATCAGAGTAGAACTTTCAAACGCTCTTCAGTACAGGTGTAATGTGCTCCTGGCTAGAGTCAGTGATGATGTGATCATATGTTTTGAGAAGCATTAAATCCTTTTATTTCAGACCATATATGCAGGCCCAGTGATTTGTTGCCAAATAATTAAGCCTTCCTGTTCTGTAAAAAAAAATTCCAAAATAAAATTTAAAAACCTGATTTCACATATTAAAAGGAAACAGTCCCAAAACATGTGTTTAGGCTACTAAGAATATGAATTTGGTTTATCTCTCAAACAAGCCAGCAGGCTTTTACTGAAAATAATCCTTGGTTATTAAAATGTTTGGAAGCCAACCATACAATGAATAAAATATCTAATTAAATAATACTGGTTCTCGTACATAGTGAAATTGCTGTAGGAATAGTGTATACAGCAGGGACCTCACGGTCTGGTTATCTGACACACCCCTGACAACCTCCTGTCCCAACTACCCCCCCCCACTCTGCTCAGATGTCACGACTGGGAAAATCCTCCCCGCTGTTAAGTTTGATAGTGACCTCAAACTGCTTCAGTACCAGACCACAGGCGAGGAAACTGGGGAAATTAGGAATCCCAAATGATGCAGTAAGGCAGGCTGCTGAAGCGGGAAGCTAAGGTCTGCACCTCGTCATGGTCACAGGGCCCGGGAAGTGCACCTGGGTCCGCAGCGGAGGAGAAGCTCTGGGGATTTGGGAACTACCGGGGGGGCCAGGAACCTTACCTCTGGCAGGGTGATCGAACTCCTCTGATAAGAGATGGTAACAACACGACACACTGCAGAGCGCGCGGAGCTCCCGTTTGGCCACAAACATGCGCAGAGTGCTGGGCGCCAGGTCGCCACATGTGTGCAGGCCGACAAGCACTGCGTCCTGGCAAGGAAGGAGGGTCGCGTCAGTCGAGCATTGATCATTACAAGAAATGGGCACTGATGTTAAACAGTGCACAGGATCCCATGTATGTCGGAAACCATGCATTACAGATTAGTATATAAAACATTCTGCTGATCTTGAGTTTATAAAAAAGTGAATGGCAGAATTAGACGTGCTTTAAAAATAAAGTGTATTATGCAAATAAGAAAATAAAATCTATTAATAAATAAAAATGACTAATTTCTAATTATAAATGATGTCCTATAAGAAGGTGCAAATAAAATCTTTAAAAACTACTGCAAGTGCAATTTTATGTTGAAGACTGATGCTAATGAGGCCTGCCCCCTGGAGGTGTGATTGTGTAATAACACCTCATCATGTCACAATGGTTCCAGAGCATGTGAATGGAATCCATTCAATGGCCGATACCTGCTCTTAGCTTTATTAGGGAATTCTTAGCAGCATTTGAAGGGCCAATGATATTGAAATATTATTTCGCAGTACACACAGTCCACAAAGGCTGTGCATTTCCTTGCTCAGGTTGGCGGCCGGTGACTGCTTGCACATCTGCTCAAACCCGAGAGGTTTTCTACACGTGCAGCCTTTGGCCAACCTCAAGAGGGAGGTTTAACTGTCTCAACAGCTGGACACACAAGTTACAGGAAAACAGAGGGAATTGTTGAAATGCTGAAGTATTAATAAAATATTACACAACTAATGGTTTTGTAACATTAATCTGTTAAATAAACAAAATAATACAAAATAAAAAAAAACATAGAAAATCACCTCCAGTTCTGTGATAATGTCTCGCAGCTCTGTTTCTGCGGTGACGTATGAGGTCACTGGGGAGTAAAGGCTGTCGTCCCTCACACTCTGCGCCTTCCTTTCCAGGTTCTCTCGCTTCCTCCTCTCCCTCTCCTCATAGGTCAGTTCACAGGGGGGCACACGGGACACAGGAGGCTCCACAGCCTCTGGAGAGAGGAGACCCAGGAATGGGTCCTCCAGGCTGGGGCCAAAGGCTTCCGGCAGCGATCCACCTGCGATGGCCTCCGGGCTGGCTGACAGGATGCTCTCCTCTTTCCGGTCCTCAACTCCCGCTCCGCTGCTGGATATGGAGGCCAAGGCTCTCTGTCGGCCGTGCCTCTGATAGGCCTTAGAGTACTTCTTCAGCTTCCTGTTCCTCTCCCAGGCCCCGTGGGTGTTTGTGCTGGAGGCATCGATGCCGAAAACCTTGAGGCCATACTGCATGTATAGAAACGAGCAGAGGTAGCCCTTTCCGGAGCCAACGTCGATGACCTGTCCCGAGTGAGAGAACAGATTATAGTTTGTATTCACATTAATCTCAATTAAACAAAGGTGATATACCACACCGGCAGACCCCTGTATCACAGCACAGAAACATATGGCTTGCAGAAATATGACACTCACCATGGCGAGCCCTGCAATGACTCACAGCGTATGTTGATGTTAAGACTAGAGATGCAAAAGAAATTACCTCATTTCCACTCTACATGTATCCATTATTGTCACCTTTAAATAACAAAGTCTTCAGTAAAAAAACAGTAAAATCAATAAATAATAAAAGTATTAAAAGGCTAAAGCTGAAATAATTGCAGGCATCACACAGTGCACAGTACATCCGGTGGTGCAGCCGTCTCGTACCTGTCGGACGCAGCAGCAGTCAGCTAGGCCGGCCACAACTCCAGACATGATCTGAACCTCGTGAGACTTCTTGGAGTTCATAAACTCACCCAGCTCCAGCATCACATCTGAAATCACACCTGGATTCATTTGCGAGACCCAGAGCGACATTTTCAAAGATGTTCGCGGCTCATAAATGTCAAACGCCACAGTGTGTGGGAACAAACGACGGCCCGGGAGGATGAGGAAAGAGCACAGGATCTGTTTTTACGCCTTCCAGGCTACAGCAAGAAGGGGCTAATGTGAGCTGCTTCTATAGGAACGGGACTGGGGGAGGCGGTGACATTCAGACCCTGCTGTCTAATGTCAAAGCCAATTGCCGAAACGCGTTTCAGGAACCGCCAAAGATGACCTGATAGTCAATAAAAATGCTGCAATCTTCATGTTACCCTCCATTTCACAGATGATTAGTGTCTGTGCAAAGTCTGCATAGATGTTCTTACTTATTAAATAACTGCAACTCAACAAATAGACCATTGCACTAAGAACGCATTAGGCATAAAAGTATCAGATAACAGCTACTTCACATTTATTTAATAAATGTTAGACTGCACTGACCATTCTCAGGCAGGGCCGAGTCATTTTGGACAGGTAAAACCTTCAGTAACTCTGGCAGGGGCACACAGACGCTGAGCGCAGGAAGAGAGTGTGCTCTGGCTGCATCCAAAAGAGCCCCCACGTCCTCCAAGCGCCTGGTGTCGCTACTGAAGCCGTAGAAACCCCTGTGCCATCCTGGAAAAATTTCAGTTGAAGAAAAAAAAAAGGCTACAGGTGAAATGCTGGTTCCTGAATTTAACATTATTAATATGTTCACAATTATTCACAATCCTCAAACAGAAATCACAATCACACATGTATACCCATGTGGAAACCTTTTGTTTAAATGAGCTCCTCCTCAATAATATCACATGGCAGGTTTTTACTAGGTGTTAAGACTTATCACTGGAGAGCAGGGTCAGACAGGGCCCAAAATTGGTATGATTACTCTTCAGATCATGGGATTTAAACCCACAGATCTGTACGTGATTGTAAAGCAATAATCCATTTTACAACAAATAATCAAAATTAAGTGATACCAGCTGTCCTCAGCTGTGTAGAATGTATCGCAAAATATCTTAATGACATGAATAAACATTACGCATTGCACTGAAACATCCAAATGAAACGTTAAATGAAAACAGATCTCGTCTTACCGGCTGGCGCCCTCCTCTGGGCAGTGAAATCACTAATAACTGATAAAACACTGTCAGCCGGCACGGCAACTAACTCGTTCCACAAATCGCGGGTGTAAAAGTCGACCGTATGGGCATTAGCAATGCATAGAGAGATGCTTAGAAAATCTTTAATAGCATTTATTGCTCTTTTAATACTATCGATAGACGTATTTAATGCGCTCAGCGAAGACATCTTCCATGCACACCTTTCCTACTTTCCGGTAAATATTGTCCCCCCTGTCTCTTTGTTAAGACATAAGTAATCAAGATCAGATTCTTACATTTTCACACGGCGCTCCTAACGGATTTCTTTTCGTAGTTGCGAATGCACGTTATTCATATAAAGACCACTGTTTCTTCACAACAATAAAATCCACGTTCATTAGAATGAATTATTGCTTTCAAAAATTTGAATTTGATTACAATGTCTGAAACGAGAGTCATTTCACTATTAAACGCGACTGTTCAAGCTCCTACGTAATGAATACGCGACCATATGGAGCCACGTTAATTACAGATACTTGTAAGTCTGCCAGTACGTTAGATAAGCCAAAGGCCCCGATAAATCGTAATATGAAAAATCAAGGGAAGTCGTTTTCGAAAGGTAGCAGAAAGAATGACACAAATTTGGAACGACGCGTTTTTGCTAAAAATAAGCGTAAATGGGTTCCGGAGCACAAAATCTTTGACGGTAGTATACAGAAAGGTGCGTATTGCCGTTGGTAGTTAATTTGGTTTTGAGATTTTTTTAACGTAAAAATAATGGCCGCGGTCTTCTAAATAAGGTGCCTAATTGCTAAGTGATGTTTTTGTCTGCTTATTCTTTTCCATTATCTTTGCATTCCTGTACCTGCCTCCTACTCTTACTTAAATTATTGCCTTTACCTATTCGTAAAACTGGCATCGAGATCACGTGATTGGTAATAAACGTATTAAGTGTAACAGTTGATATGATCCACAGCATACCTAGGATTACGATCTGAGTTTTCTGCAATGGCTGATCCAAACAATGTCGTTCTTTCAGGACAGGGTTTTGCTTTTAAAAGGAAACAAAAAATGCAGTATGAGTACAAAAAGCTCCTCCGTAAGGAGCGACGCACTTCGGAGACCAAAACACAGTTTCAGGATAAGTATCCAGACCACCTAAAGCATCTGTACCGGGCGGAAGCCATGAAACTGAAGAATGAAGAGGAAATGAACAGACTGAAAAGGAGGAAAGGTCATGAAGCTGTTTCTGAGGAAGACTTCGCTGAAGAAGACACCTCCAAGGCATCCAGAGCACCAGTTCATCCAGAACTCCCATCTCGCCAAATGGATGACCATCTCCCTACAGCAGCTCATTCAGCACCTGTTGAACACAGCAGGTATGTCAGGTTGACATTATTTGGACTCAGTGTTTGTCTTGTTATCAATGTCTTATTAATTTCACATCAAGATGATGATGATTATTTTAAGACATTTAAATATACAGTGAGAGTTACAATACGTGCCAAGTTTTTAAGAATACGTTTATTTTTGGAAGTACACCGAATAAAAAGAAAATGAGGAGAAAGACTTCTTACCAGAAAACCCAAGAAGAATATGAGAGGATCTGTGAGAAACGAGCCATGAAAAAAGAGGTAATGGAACAGGCCTGCTGCTGTGTTGGAATGGGCGTCAGCCATGCTCTGCATTAAACAGAGAAGTGTCTTCAGGGATGTCAAGGTGCATGACCTGAAAAGCTTTGTTTGTTTACCTGTGTAGGCGGCCATGAGGAACAAAAAGCAAAGAGAAGATGCACTGAAGATATACAAGGAAAAGAAACAGGAGAGATACAAGATCCTCAGCAGAAAGACTAGGAAAGGTCAACCCAACCTGAATGCTCAGGTGGAATACCTGCTTCAGAAAATCCAGGGTGAAAACAACTAACGACAAAATTAAATGTACAACTTGTGGACTCCAATGTGACTGTTGTACCTGAGAAAAAGCAATAGGTATTCAGCAGAATGGCAATTGAAAGATTAAAATAGTTACGCTTAAGCAAGCTGAAAGCAACAGTTTTTACTCATGAAAAGAAGTGTCAGTCCTACAGTAATTTCATGTATTTTTAAAATACACTTGGAGTTCAAGTCATTTATTTTATGAATTTTCATATGGACATTTTCTTATTACTTAAGCTGCAAATTTCTGAAACTTTTATTGTCAGCAGCTTACTAAGGTATAATTTTGAATGTATCTTTATTGCATAAATTGTATATAAGATGACTAGAGATGGACTGATGAATGAAATGCATTAGGAAATAGCATAAGCAAAATACATCGTAACTTGCATTTGCCGTTGAGTTTCACTGCAGCCGAGCAGATTCGCGTTGATGCTGAATTTATCACGAGGGCAGTATATTATACAAAATCCATCGGTCTTTTGCAAGTTCACTAGGATCAAGATACGAAAGGCTACATTTATGATGATAGCCATCTCAATTGAATATTTTAATATGTTTTAGATTATAAAATGCTTATTTTTATGTCTTATTGGGAGATTACTATTTGCATATTATCATTGGCGGTTCTAGACGGGGGCCAGGGTGGGCCAGGGCCCCTGTAGAATTGCTCTTGGCCCTTGTTATGGCCCCTGCACCGATCAGCCAATGATTTAAATTATTAATTTCTAACCGCGACATGCGCTCGTTTGAAAACC
>JABFDZ020000001.1:3350681-3390180 GCA_019775955.2 Pollimyrus isidori
CGGCCGATGCCGATACATTAAAAAATGCCAAATATCGGCCCGATATATCGGCCGGCCGATACATCGGTCGACCTCTATTGTGGATTGCCTGCTCCTTCTGCCCGTCTTTCATCTCAGTAAAGTAATCTGGAATTTGGCATCTCCGCAGGAAAGCAGCCACTCATAACGATGAACTTCAGCAGCTGTATGAGGAGATGGAACATCAAATCAAAACCGAGAAGGACCGCATCCTCCACCAGGTCCAGATCCGCGCCGCAGGTGCCTGTGCTGCGTTGGTGTTCCCCCCCATGATGCCACTCCCTCTGTCTACCTCCCCCCCCCCCAGGACTCTGAACACTTTTTGTACCGAAGTCATAACCTGGAGCAGAGACTGTCTAGCAAGGAGCTGGAGCTGGAGCAGCTGGTGCAGAAGCAACGGAGGGTGAGTGATCTCCAAGATATGAGAAACCATGCCATTGTGGAGAAAGCTTCCAGAATCTGGGTTTCCCCTCGTTTAACACACCAAATGCAACTTCTTGCACTAATTACCATACAGCTCTTTAGCTGAATCGTTTGTGTGGAAACAGGGAAAGAGGTAAAGCTACACAGGGCTGCGGCCCCCCAGGACTGCAGTCTCACACCCCTGCTATATAGTGAGCAAGTAAGTGGACAAGTGGACAATCCAAACACAGCATTAGACGACCTTCTAGGGCCCCCCCTCTTCAAATCCGGCCCTCGATTCTAAATCCAGGCCTTATTTTCAGTTCCCCCAGGTAGTTTAATAATTACTGACTCTGATTGTCCAGAGGTTTAACACCTGGCTCATAGGTAAAGGAAGGCTGGAAAATCAGCAGTGCTCTTGAGCTCTTGAGGACCGCGGCTTGAACAGCCCTGTTATAGGACTTAGAGGAAGGGCAGGGCATAGCCAGCCTGCTCTCCCAGCATCCTGATTGGTCATGTGAACCTCCATGGCAAAAGTACTCTAAGAAACACCTGTAGTTGGGACAGTCACACAAAAGCACACTTGTAATTCCAAATACGTGTAATAATATTAATAAACCATTTTATTTTGATTCGTAGGGGTAAATTCAAGTCATTGTTCTCCTTAAAGAGAAGCTCCAATAAAGCTTTATTTTCTTAAAATTGAGATTAGTGTGCAAATTCACCCAGAATCCTTTGTTAATGTGATGCATTAAAACGCTTCCGTTGCTGCTGCTTGGCACATTTCGATTAGTGTAACTGAGCCTGGGGTCGTCCATGTGTGTGCACAGCTGGAGCGGGAGTGCCAGGACCTCCACTGCGAGCAGGAGGAGACGCGTGTGGAGAATGTGAAGCTGAAGACGACCAATGAGCAGCTGGCATGTGAGTTAGTGCACACGTCCAAGGAGCTGAGCCTGGCACAGGAGCAGCTGGAGATGCTCCAGCAGGAGGCGACACGGCTACAGGAGGAGCGAGAGATGTGAGTCCCCATCCACAGCCAATCACATAAAAGATCCTGCTTTTTCCCAGTCAATCATGTGAAATGCCCCTTTCTCCCTACCAATCATGTTTCTACCCTGCCAGTATATGGCACCAAGTCATACAGTTAGCTATAAATTACTGACTGCAGTACAATCCTGTTATAACGGACTTTAAGTTATCTGGTAAAACAGTTCATTATATCCAAAGTCTGTTATATTCAGAGTTACTGTTTGCCCAGAACAAAACTACAGGACACCATTTATTCAGGCCACAGTTCAGCAGACACACTTGTGGTATAGATTGTTGTATTGTACATAAGGTAATACAACTTTATCTGAGCAGATGCATGACTATTAATAATCCTGACTACGTTTTTGCGCTGGATATCACTGGCATGCTACGCGCCTTGTAGGCGGAGCTGCATGTCCGTTATAGCCAAACAAAACTACAGCTAAAAGAGGCCCTGGGGACCAAATTGTTTGTGCATTATAAGTGAAATTCGTTCTATGTGAGTCCGCTATATCCGATGCTTTTTCTGCATGTTCGTAAAGGCGCACGGCGGACTTCGTCCATTATAGACGATATTCTGTTATAAGAGAGTCCACTATAATGGGATTATACTGTAATTACTTCACCAAATGTCCGAAGGTGATTTTACTCTTTGCAAGAAGGGGATTCTGTAGGTATATGATGTAATGGTAAATGGACTGGATTTATATAGCGCTTTTCTACTCTTCCGTGTACTCGAAAGTGCTTTACAATTCATGCCTCATATTCACCCATCCATACACACATTCACACACCGGTGGCGAAGGCTGCCATGCAAGGCGCCAGTGTCATGCTGAAGGACACTTTGATGGGGACATCAGGAACCAGGACTCAAACCTGCAACCTTCCAGTTGCTCAACGATAGCACTACCTCTTGCACCACCATAAAATGTGAAATTGAAGATTCATGTATGGACACTCACACAGACATCCATGTACCGTGTCCCACATGGCAAGCATGAAATGTCAGTTCTTTGCAATATGGGATGCAGTAAAGACAAGTTAAAATATAAATGTAGAAAACACATCCGCTCATCCGTCACAGCCGTCGGTCAGATTACAGCCCTTCAGCTCCTGCAATCTGCTTGTGTCGTTGGCTGACAGGGAGATGTACAGGCTGACGGAGGGCCTGCAGCGGGACAGGGCGAGTCTGCTCAAGCAGCTGGACCTACTGAGGTAGAAGGGACAGCAGAGGGCGGTCTGCACTCTGGCTTCGTCAGGCTGTCTGTTATTCTGACTGACTTTTCTCTTCCAGGGAAACCAATAAACATTTACGAGATGAGAGAGACATCTGTTACCTAGTAAGTTGTTTTTGCCTCAAATGAGATGTGTAGTGAGAAGAAATGTGCATGTTACGCAGTTATAACTGTGAAACTGCAAAAGTGTTTTTTTTTTTTTACCATGTATTTATAAAAATACCTAGTTTCTTAAGATATAGTTTATAAGTTCTTTTGCTGTATTAATGGCCCCAACTTTGCTGTAGATATTCCAGAATGCATTTATCAATTCCAGTCCAGATCAGGAAATGGTACTGGAGTTGGGATTGGGGACAAAACTATGGGGAACAGAATTGGAATTTAATAAAAATTTCAGAGTTCCCGTTTTTTGATTTGGATCGGAATTAATGAATGCATTCAGGAATGGCTCCAACCCTGATCTACAGTAATATTGTAATACTTGGTATTTCTCTTTGTGTCCTTTGCAGTTACATGGGAATGATGTTATCGTGTAGAATACTTTAAGCATTTCCAAGGAGACAGAGCCAAGTCCAAACCGATCCCCATCTCGTCCCAGAACTGGGTCAGGAGATTAACACTTAATCAATTTTTTCCCAGAAACCCAGGAATTCTCCCCCAATCCTGCGCCCCTCTCAGAACCAGAGATGTGGAGCAGTGGGTCTGAAGTTCGCGGAGGAGATGCTGGGGAGGTGTGCAGCTTGAGGAGAAAGGGCGTTTCCCTCGAAAAGCGCTGCTCTGCAGGCACAATGACTTGGGATGACCTCTAACACCTTTTACTGCTTCTCTGCTCTCACTGTTTCTTTAATACAGGATATTACTCCATTATCAAAAATAGAGATCATATCAAACAAATCATTACTTACATTATCTAGGCGAGGTTATAATAAGATACATAGTTGAGTAATTTAGAACTAGATGTCAGATTGCAGTTCAGCATCTCCGTATATTAGTTATTATCTACGTCATAAGTGTGAACCTTACAGTATAGGAGGCCATATTGTTCAAACTGCATCGTTCCACGTGATGATGGGCAGTAAGCTTCTGTTTTTTAGCCATGGGTATTTATTTGTGGATATTTATTTAGATATTTCTGTCTGAAATGTCATTGTTAAGTCAAATTTATGATTTATTTATTTTTTTGCATGAAACCTAGTGAAGACAATGTGGACACCCCCAAACACAGCAACAGGAAGTCCGTCTTGGGCCTGAACGTCCATGGGCATATTGTCAGGCCAGATGCGGCCCCTCCCATGGACAACCTGCAGCTCCAGAGGGTGATATCTATCGAGGAGGACCATCTGCCCCAGCCCCCTGCCAACCAATGGAGAGCGAAGGAAGAGGCAGAGCCTACTGACCTGGAAATAAGTAACATCTACGCCATCACTCTGGGCTCCACCATCCAGGCAGTGGCACCTGCTAATGACAGGGCTCCTTCATCCAGCAAGCAGAACCCCCCCCCATCACCCAGAGAGCAGCCTGTGGGCAGGGAGACTGACACACGGGTAAGACTAGCCCAACCACGTGGTCTGTGTGCAGGATTCAGAAGTGGGGGTGTCATCTCAGCACGATTGTGCTCATCAAGGGTTCATTGGGGGTGTGGGGGGAGGGGGGTCCTTCGTCTTCTCACCTCCCTTTGGCATTCAGGATCCTTCAAAACATTCTGCTGTTGGCCCATCAGCATTTTCAGACGGGAATTAGGCTGTCTTGCGCTGTCTCTCTTGGCTTCCCCTGCTCACTGGTGGGAAGAAGGCTTCCGTTTCAGCTTCCGTTTCAGCTTCCGTTTCCATTCCTGAATGCATTACATCATTGTTCTGGAGGGAAGTTCACTCTAGTGCTCTAGTGGATCTGAGATGTGTTTGACAGTGAAGACACAGTACGAAACATTTCTCTACTTGACTGTATGACTTGTCATGTCCATGAATTGGTCTGGGTATAAATCCCAAGTCACACTCCATCCTTTCTACATCTCTAGATAGAAGCCACCATCTCCAGCCCTGACCGCCTCTTCAAGGTTGTCGTTGTGGGGAACTCGAGTGTGGGCAAGACCTCAGTGCTTCAGCGTTTCTGTGATGACTCCTTCCTCCCTGGGACCTCTGCCACCATAGGTGTGCAGCTACCCCCAAATGTCTCGTGAGCTGTGCTAAGCGGAATGCAGATGACACATTGATGGGTGAAAGGCGGCCAGATATTCCCTGCTCTGTGGCAGACTGGGCTTTTGATAAACTCTCCACCCAGAAAAAGCATCGGTCTCCAACGCTGTAATGGAGAGGCATTGTGGGCGGTAAAGGGCCTCTACTGTGATGGGAAATGATTGATGCCCCCCTGTGGATAGCTAACCCCCACTGCTTTATTGTTTGATTATGAATGTCCCATTTGTGCCATTTATATTTATTGATGTATATTTTATTTTTCATAAATATTTATAGGAAATATAAATATTTATATAAATATTTTAGGTATATTATTTGGTACATATAATATAGCTTTTTGTCACTCTGTCATGCTCCAGAAGAAGCAAATGTTTGATATGACATCATGAAAAGAAGCAAGATCTTGTGTTGCTGAACAGAAAATGTTGGTGTAATTAGTGTAACAATTAATAATGTGCATTAGTACAAATTAACTGCATACTTACTCAGCATGCATGCAAAACTACACCATAAAACCCAACAACACTTTTGGAGAAACTACTGTGTTTAACTCGGCATCCAGCCTAAAGGAAAGAGAAGAAAAAAATACCAACGTGGGTCCTGCATGATGCCTGCAGTGGCCGAAATAATTCCTGCTCAAAACGCCGTACAATTAACAAACGGCTCATTTAACAGCTTTTCCTACAGTAATAACAATATGATTGTAACAGTGCACCAAGTGAGATGATGTATCTAGTCATCTAGATTGGAATCTTGGGAGAAGAGGATGCTATAGAGCAGGGTTTCTCAACACGGTCCTCAGGGACCTGCAGGTACATACTCCACATTTATGCTCCCTGTCAGACAGTCTACATTTCAAGGAGCTCGGGGGGAGCAAAAACGTGGACAGTCTGTGGGTCCCCGAGGACCGGGTTGGGAACCACTGCTATAGAGCCCAGGATATAGGCTTTGGGTGTGGTTTTATCCGATAAATTAGGCGTTTATTTAAGCTCACATGAAGAAAAAAACTGGTCTCGTTAGTTCTGTTTTACGATGACTGGGTGTGTTTTTCACAGGAATCGATTACAGTGTTAAAACAGTAACCATGGAGAGCAGCCAGGTGGCGTTGCAGATGTGGGACACAGCCGGGCAGGAGAGGTGAGGCCGGCGTGTCCACACGCCGTATGCTGATGGTCTCTTTCCTTTTAGCCATAACGGCACCCTGGCTAAAGCCGGCACCTCAGAACCATGCAGGCAGATGGCTCAGCGTTCTAGGAACTCCTGTCTCAGGGTCATACCCCCCCTGCTGGCTTCAGTCAAGATCTGTTATGCCTTAAGCCCCATCTTTAACTCTTTGTTGTGTACTGTTGTGATTTTTATATATGTAGTGTTTGCTGTTCAGTTGTCCTTGTTGTCCCCATTTCAATGCTCTGCTGAAACGCAGTTTCATTTCATGTGTGTGAAATGACAGCGGAGTGATTTGGCTCAACCCAGGTACCGGAGCATAACCAAGCAGTTCTTCCGCAAGGCTGACGGCGTTATCGTCATGTACGACATCACCTCCCAACAGACCTTCATGGCTGTCAGACAGTGGCTCACCAGCGTTCAGGTAGGCCGGGAAGCCCTTTGGCCTTGGCTTCTCTGAATTTGTCTAGCGGTTTCAGGCTCCCATGTTACACTTCCATGTCACTTTCCATAAGCGATGCATTTCACTGCAAAACCTCTTTATTACACAGTTATACATGGCAAATATCACTAACATACAACTGACTCAAGGGGGCGGCCTTGAGACAGCAACATCAGCTTCTGGTATTCTGTATATTTGTGGCTCTCTTCACAGGATAGTGCAGGAGAAGACATTCCCATCATGCTCCTTGGGAACAAGCTAGACATGGAAAGTGCGAGGGAAGTCCCGGTGCAAGTCGGGGAAAAGCTGGCTAAGGTTGGGGAGCGGTTTTCTCTGAGTGATACTAATGGTCCGGTAATGACATCATTACTGAACCAAGCACCATTTTCTGTATGAACTAGAGTACTGGGTAAAAAATAAATGGGGGGTCTTAGCAAAGCATTTATATGAGTCCCACAGAGGGATGCAATGCCCCTTGCCTTGTTTTTTCGTTTTATTAGTTGTTGTTTCTATGGAGATGGATGTCTAAGCAAGGCCTTCTGTTCTGCATTTATGCTGCTCTTATGCCATTAGCTGAGACTTGTTGAGATACTCTTATGCTGAAGAGCCTGCCTGCCATTGACCAATTCTGCCTGTGGCCTGTTTACAGCTCTCTACTGTTGGTGTTCCAGCTCTCTGACTGTTGCTCTGTGGGACTCCCAGCTGTCTGATTGTTGCTTTGTAGCTTTGGCCTCTATAGGACTCCCAGCTGTCTGACTGTTGCTCTGTACCTTTGGCCTGTATAGTTCTCCCAGCTATCTGACGGTTGCTTTGTAGCTTTGACCTCTATAGGACTCCCAGCTGTCTGACTGTTGCTCTGTAGCCTTGGCCTCTATAGGACTTCAGCTGCCTGACTGTTGCTCTGTAGCCTTGGCCTCTATAGGACTTCAGCTGTCTGACTGTTGCTCTGTAGCCTTGGCCTCTATAGGATTTCAGCTGTCTGACTGTTTCTCTGTAGGACTTTCAGCTGCTATGTCTCCTGAGATATGCTTGTGCCTTTTGTAGGACTCCCAGCTGATCTTCTATGAGTGCAGTGCTTTCTCAGGCCAAAATGTAACTGAAGCCATGGTCCATCTTGCCAGGTGAGAAACTCACGTCTCAAAAGCATAATAATAAAGTTGTTGCCTAATCTAACTGGACCTGAACCCATATTTTTGTAGGATCTCAATGCATATAGTGATTCTTCATTGCCAGCCCAGGGATGGAAGTATAATTACTGTTTCAGTCATGTGTGTGAAAATAATGGAATTACTCAGGGTTTCTGCCTGTGATTTAGGGCAATATTTTCATTTAGTTTTCATTTGGATATTTCATTTGCCTAAACAATGGTCGAGATACTTAATCAGGAAAAAAGAGCTTAGCATATTAAAATTGTTGTGAAAGGCTGTGTGAGTCTGAGAATAGTTTAATAAGGCCTGGGAGAAAGTCCAGTGGATTTGTAATTTGCCAGAATTAGGAGAAATAAGCAGCATTATTTCTGCTGCTGATCCAGTACACAATGTTTGTGAGGTAAACATAATCGTTTTGGGTTCCTCCGCTCTCTTGTTAGAGTCTATGGTGGATGAGTTCCGGGGTGCTGCTAATCCTACAGTGGGCTTGATGTTCAGGCAGAATGAAGAGTCCATTTTTTTTTTGTGGGGGGGGGAGGGGGGCGCGTTCCTGCAGTGTTTAGTTCCTAGGAGCAGCGGCTAATCAGAGACAGTGTCTTATCATGCCTAAATGCTATCCTGAAACCATCGAGACCTCACAGTTATCTTTCGGGTTTGTGTGGCAGGGTTCTGAAGGAGCAGGAAGATGAGGAGAAGGAGAGGACCATCCAGCTGGCTCACAGCCCACCAACCACGAGGAAAAAGTCCTGCTGTTAGGACCAGTAAGAGTTCAGAGGTGGGAGAGCCAATCAACCGGTGAAAACATCTATTCTAGAATCTTCATGCTGTAATGGCAGTTGATGTGAAATGACACCTGAAATGGACACTTCTGGATTTAGTTTTTTTTATTAAAAACACTGCAATCCTGAGTGCCAGTAGTCAATAGGCTGGCCAAAGCCACACCATTGCTGTGTGCAGTAATATGAAAGGTCGCTGGTCTGTCCAGTTAAAAATAGACATTTGATCAAATTTTCTCCACCCATTTCTCCAAGTATCGTTTCAGTATAAACTAAAAACATGCTTTTTTTCTGAAGTAAATTATTTTTATTCACGTTTGTAAATGAAGGAACAATGGTAAATTAAACTTAAAGAGCATAAAGTAACTATTATTACAGTCATCACAGTTATAATTAATGGTTCTGTTGGCACCAGAGACAATTATGCTTCATCCCCGAGTGCACAAGCGTGAACTCTTTGGAGAGTTTAACACTATCGTGACACAGCTGTCATGAATAAATGGTGTTCATTTATACAATGGCCCTGGTTCACCCAAATTAAATACTCTGGTAAGTACAATATAGTAGGTATTTTAAATATTTATATATTAAAGTTTTATTTATATATACAGCGTACTTGAATGTATTTGTCTGTACTTTGACTAAGAATGATCTCAGTCCATAAATGAAGGCTAGTATCACAGGTCGATGTTTATTTAAACCTAATAACTAAAATCACTCCATGTCACTCGCTGTCTGTAACGTGATTCATCCATTTTTGTTACAGTAATGCTTTGCTTTGTGGTTCTGTTTTCTTAGTTTAATGTCACTGGGTACAAGACCTGAAGACAAAATGCCAGAGACTTTTAAAGACTATTGTAAATGTACTTAATGACTTTAAGTATCTCTCAAATGAATCAGAATACATCTGCATGGGTCACCGCGGCTGCCTGTTCTTCTCATTAGACCTTAGCAGCTGAGATATGTTAGCTGTAGCGGGGCTCTAAGGTAGCAGTAATGCGTGCGTGACCAGCCTACCGAGGCTGATCTTGCTGCACAGTAGCTCTGGTGGTCTCGTGTGTCATTTTCACACATACACACACACTGCAGCTGTACTATGTTGTCAGCTGAGGGGAGATCGGACACGCTTGCTTGGTTGTAAATCCAGCTGTTTCAGATGAAAGTGTGCATTTTTGTACCTTTTATTGTTTTGCGATCTTCTCTTTGATACCAGTAAAGAGGTCTCTGACAGAACCTTGTTTTTGTGTCACCATTTGCTATAACATGGTTAAGGAATTTCTTAAATCTACAAAGGAATTATTTTAATATGTGTGGAATGTTCTCACCAGTAGATAATGTTGATCAAATGCATGATAAAAGCATATCTGGGGTTTCTGTGCTATTTTTGTGTGCTGTTTTGTCTGACAACCTGCTGTGGTTTGACTGCCCCCCAGTGGGCAACATGGGAAATAGCGATCCCAGTTTGTATAGCTGATTGGTTTTGACAGAGGGAGCTCTAGGTAGTAGCACCTTGGGATTGAAGCTCCGCATTTGAATAGATAAATTATGAATAAAATATTGTTAATGTATAAAAAATTTAATTACCTGAACTTTATCATTTGGAATCTATTTATCGTTCTATAACATTGACATCATTATAAATATTACAAGAATTTTTTAAGTACAGTTTCTTTACACCTCAATAAAAATATAAAGACTTTAAATTAAAGTCAACACAACTTTTATGCATGTAGCTATCCGCAGGCGGTTCCTGGGGAAATATAATCCTGCCAAAAATATTAACAACTAAAATACTCGTACCAATGCTGAAAGTGAGCAAACTGAGTTTAGGGGAAAATTAAACACAGAGGTAAATATATAACAAAACTGAGCTAAAAGACATTCTGCTTGTGAACTGTGATCTGCACCTATTTAGTGATCTTTAATATCAATCATATTAACCTGGACTCCCAATGAAGGCCGGAGATATTGAATATTATTTTACAGTAAAAATGATACAGGCATGATTCTCACTGAAAAGATGCGGGGAAATAGCTGCCTGTCTAACTGCTTCTCAGTATTCATAACGGCTCATGAAATATATTCATAAAAGGCAGAGAGTGTTTGCCATTGACCGGGATGTCTTTGGTAAGAGAGCTTCACAGCCGATGACCTTGGTAAGGGCACAGGTGAGGGGGAGAAGCTGCATCTCCAAGCCCAGACACCGTCCAATTGGACCCGTCCAATAGAGGCAGAGCAGAACCAGAGTGGCCCCTCCCACACAGTCACATGGGACAGTGGGAGGAGTTCACTTAAAGGTGGTATAGCAGCCTCCCTGGGACAATCTTGGTTTCAAAGCTTGAAGTAAGTGCAACTTGATTTTCCTTGTCATGCATACTAAGTACTGTAGATGCTGACACACTGAAGCGCCTGTTTTACTGCTCCAAAGAGCCTGTGTGGTTTAGGGTACTCAGACCGTGTAGCTTTCAATACTACATTCTGGGCACCCAAAAACCATCTATGCTTGACAAAATGCTGTGCTTATATTACCCCACCAGGTCCTGCAGAAATCACATCATTTAAATACATATTGCACTGGCTTGTTTATCTGCAGTTGTTTTAAATTACTACCAATTTCTATAAATCCCATATTTTAAAATTTTGTTCTGTAATTATAATATTCCCCATAATTAAGTGTATTTAATTTCCAAGTACATATATTGTAAAAAAAATCAGCAGGCATATTCATTTATTATTATTTATTATATAGGTATATAATAATAATTAATAGCAGCTATTTGTTAATATTTCAATATACTAGTTATAACTAAATGTAAAAACATACCATTGCTGCCTGTTTCCTAAGAGCTGTAACCGCCTCTGTCACCCTGCTCACTCGCTTGTTCATTTCCCCGGTACTAATAACATTCACAGCTAAAGATAACTTTCTTAGATAGGTGTGTCACATTCACATTCCTGCTCCAAATGACTGCTAAGTCTTGGCTCTATGTTTTTTAGCTGCAGTACTTGGATAGCTTCCATGCTGCAGAATCCGCACGCAGATGGGTCAGATCTTCCTCTTACATCCCCCCGGGTTGTCTTCCGCGGGCCTCCGCCTCTCTGTGCTGATGCAGCACCGCCCCCTGCTGGAGACTAGCGCATCCTGTAGTCGTGGGCGATGGAGGCTTCGCACAGCTGTCCCTTGAACTCGAGTTCAATGGTGAAGTCTAGGTCACGCTGTGGGAAAGCAAGGCCAAAATCACTAATCACGTTGTGTTTGCTAGCGCTTAAGTTTTCCTTCTGTTCATTCAGTGTGAGACCACGCCCAGCTAACAACAGGAACACCTCTAGGATCGTTACAGTTAAACCGTGAGAAAGAATTCAAAGTGTCCAGTTTTCCTGGTATTCTCAAAACATTATTACAACTACTACTGAAACTATGGCTAATAAAATATAAACTGACACTGACAGAACCTTTAATATGTTATGTGGAAATAATATTCCATTCAGTTACAGTAAGAACAATTTCTGGCAACGTTGAGAGGACCTGTAAATAAGGTGAGCTAAAGTTCTAGGAACATTCCCTGCTAGGTGGGTGGGTACGATTTATGGAAAGATAATGAGGGACACCTGAAGAGCTAGATTATTAGCCTAATGTCCATGGCAACTAGCTGTTCATGCATTTCTTGCAATAGGGGTGGGGATACAGGGACAGTGGCCCCAGCTGAAAGCTGATTGGCCCCCAGAGTCGCCATCCCCCGTCACTGACCAATTCGAAACATATCATTGGCCGATGAGAAGATTGGCCCTTCGGTATGACTTTTGCCCCCTTTATGCCCCCCACCTTAAACAATTCATCATATAAACGTTGTATGAACACTCAGGGTGACGTTCCTCCAAAGCATCAGTACCACCTCCATGTCTACAGCCCACTACTGACCACGTTGTTCTCGTTGGGTTTCATCCCGATGGTCCCCACGATCTCTTCACCACGTCTGACGGTCAGGTAGTCCTCCAGGTAGAAGACAGTCTGCTTCCAGTGCGTGTAGGGTGCGTCTGGAGCTGTTTCGAAAGATTTTCACCGGAAACCTGCTTTGTAAACACTAAGCTCAATTTTTTACCACAGTCTCATAGTTCAAAAACCAGGGCGGCTTGGAGATGAGCCTGAAGGAGAAAGATACTATTTTTGGCTAAAAAGCAGAACCATTTATCTAAGATGATTTGGATACATAGTTCATAATTTAGCTATTTTTATTTTTTTTACTGAAGCCACATAAGATGGTCGCCTCCCGGGTCCTGAATCTGCCGCTGTACCTTCAGATACACGGTGCTGGTATATCTGTTTGTAATCCAGTCTGGCGGCAGCCATGTTTAGGCCTGATGAGACAGGACCTATCTGTCAATCTGCATGAAGGGGCTTCTCTAGGCTCCTGGGCCGCAGTTATTAGACGGACCGGCTTCTGATCCAGAAGGACAGTGCTGCTTCCCTGCCAACTCCCACCCATGTCTGTCTCTGTCTCCCCCATCCCGGCAAGCGGCCGGCACCCCCTCAGGACCAGCGTGCTTCCGATAACCGGACGCGCCCCCCCCCCCCCCCCCAGTGTCGCACTGCAGAATAAACACCCAGTCGATCCACAGAGCTCAGCAGGACTGGCAAATTAGGTTTCAGCTCTGGCTCCTGATTACTGTCTCTTTGGGCTTCTCTGTTCCTCTGTATAGGAACATGGGGGGTTCCTGCCATTAGTGGACTAGTGGTCCATTATTGTAACAGTCTGAGACACCTGACCTGACCGTCTCTCTCATCAGCAGGGACTGTCCACGTTCATTCTGATGAAGCTTTGCTGTAACGTGGAAATCGATAGGAGCCTTCGCTCTGTGTAATCTGACCCACACAGACTTTTTCCGCAGCGACGTACAGTCTGCACCGTTGCGGTGCTCCAGTACGACTGACAGATTTTAAAACCAAGCAGAATCATGAAGAACCACAGCAGCCAGAACCAGGAGCTTCTTTCTGAAGTCCTGAGGAGTCATTGATCCATCCCATGGTACTGGGCTACGAGGCTGCAGTATGAGCTGTGACAGATAATGGATTGTGGTGCGTTTTCTTGGTCTTCACTAATGCTGCCATTGATCAATAAGCCTTGCAGGGATACAGAAACCCACGGTTAACAGAGATGACTATGTTTTGGGGGAATAACTTGTTCGCCAAACTAGACAGAAGTTAAGTAGCATCAAAGCTGCAAGTCAAGATTCATCCCAAATTATACACGACTTGGGGAAATGTAGTGCAATCATAATCATCTTTTTAATGACCTAAAGTGTGGAAATAAGTTATTCAAAAGAGCTGTTATTAAAGGAACTTGTCACTAGAGGGCAGTCAAAGATATCCCAAAAACCTATACTTCTCAAGTTAAATCAGACACCTCTGAAACAGATTAACCAGAAGCCCATCTTTGTAATATGCAGTGATTAACCTATTTTCACATTATAGCATTAATATTAATATTTGTACTCTTTTATTTATGAAAAAGGCAATTTCCTTCTAGGCCATCTTCAAATCTATAAAGATAAAAAAAGGAAAGATCCTTACAATTGTCTCTCTTGAACAGTGAATACTAAGCAGCCTCTACACCCGGGCGTCAAGGCACCAGCTCCCTGCATGTTTCAGTCAGTCATTCCAAAAGCTGCATGATTGTTCCCTTTTACCGGCCATTTAAGGATCCATCATTTTGAAGCAGTTGCATATGTCTGGGAAATGCAACTCCTTGGGTTCCTAATACTGTTCCTTGTAATGCTAACGGTGTTAGACCTTATGAAGACACGCCTTGACCTGGACATTTAAAATAGGCTTGACGGGTTGTCTTGGCCTCCTGTCTGCCTTGGCAGGGTCCCCCAGGGGAACAGGCGAGATAAGGCGTCCCTTTCAGCACACACCTCCAATGGAACCAAAGTGCCCTGAGACTGCCAACTCAAGCTTTAAATGTCCCAGTTCTACCCTCCTGATTGTTCTCGCTGTCGGGGTGCTCGCTGAGTGACAGTGGCTCCCAGGCTGAGCTGGCCCCGTCCCACGTGGCCCCTTTTTGGCACAGATGAGTTTGAAGATGGACTGCCGGGTTTTTTCAATGGATCCCATGCATATGCCCTTTTCCCTGAACCGCTGCCTGCTCACTCAGCATGTTTAGTACATCTCCACTGATGAAACTCTTCTCAAAAGGAAAAGATGGGGTGATATCACTCATAGTGTAGCTGAGTTCAAAAAGGCAAACCTGCAGGTAGGCTCCGTCACTGGTAAATGGCTCCTCTAAGCCAACCATGAACATCTAAGCTTGGGCACCCGAGGGAGCGACGAGCAAATGACATTATCGCTTGTGATTTGGAGCAGAAGGAGCCTTACCAGTGGAGAAGCCGGTCTTCTTGTGACACTTGGTGAACTCGATGTTGAAGTAGGTGACGAGGGCGTGGATGTAGTCGTTGCGCTGAATCTGCAGGCAGAACGAGGAGGTGAAGGACAGGTCCTCGGCCTTGACGGTGTAGATGTCCACTTCCTGTTAAGGTAGAAACATGGCGCCATCATGGCAGGACACAGGGACGTCTGCGGAGATGACCCCCACAGCAGCGTGTCAGCTGGCAGGCAGGAACATGACCTGTGCCTAGACACATTTCTGCGTTGTCATTGTGAGTAATTCCTACCCCAGTGCCTGTCGCAGTAATGAAGCCCGGCTGGCCCTAATAATGCGGTAAATATATGAGACAAAGCGCCCTGGTTTTGCTTGTGTGTTTGAACTGTTACTTTTAATCAATCAACTTTCACTCGATTCATTGCCAATCGTTTCTTCAACAAGCCTTCAGCATCCACCCAGCACCTCGGCCCAAAGGCAAACATTGTCACAACGTTCTGTTCCGAGCCCTGCATCCTGTCCCCCATCCACCCCGGGGCTGCCTTTGCCTCACCTGCACCCCCTCCAGCATATTAATCTGGCAGACGCCACATTAAGGCCTGCTCTATCGGCGCTGCATGAGTACAGCTCTGAGATGGAGCTCTCCTATAGCTGCTCACTCCCGGCCACAGCTCCGGAGAACTAGTTTATGAGCCATTATTTTAAAATCTCAGCTCCCAGAAGTAATCTATTTCCTTGACGTTGAATGACAGAGACTGTCATGTATCTCCCTGGAGAACATGCCATAAATCTTGATGGGGGCAGGAGGACAGACAGGGTGGAGGCTTTTGGCCAGAGAAGCAGGTCTCATAATGGCCTTAGTTCCACATGCAAACCCACAATGACTGAAGACAATCTTCAGTCCCCCCTTGTTTCTAGTATTACTTTCATGATGGTCCTGCTACCAGGAAATTCTCACTGAGTGTATCACTGTGGAATGTGGCCCCTTTTCCTGTGAGCCTTATCGTTCATTCTGGAATTGCAAACTCAAATGGTCGTCAGATGCTTTAAGGGTAAAGTATTGAACACCCAGCGATTAGCAAGTCCCTGCACTTCACATCCTGGTTGATACTCCTGGAAAAAGTGACGCAGATGCAGACAGATGTGCTGACACTGAACAAAAATGCAGTAATGAGTTCCCTGTTAGGCAGCTGGGACCTTACTCTCCATTCTTAGAGTGGCCAAAAGTTAAAAAATAACTCTTGTTAAGCAAAAACCCAGCCTACTGCCATGTTTAGTCTCTTCCCATTGTCACCAAACTAAAAAAAATAAGCCTGTCCCCATCCAGCCAAGAAGATAACCTGAACTACACTGCTTTTTACCAATTCTAAGTAGTATGGATGCAGTTGTACGCTGTCGTTAACCAACACTCAATGCCAGGGGCACAGCTACAAATTGTGGGCCCTTACAAAATGTCACTTTGGGCTGCCAGCCCAATTTTTCTGTATTCAAAGGCCCCTGTAAAGTGCTGGGCCCCCTGCATCTGACCATGGTATCCGTGCCCGTACTGCACCCCTGGGTAGGGCCCCTGTAAAGTGCTGGGCCCCCTGAATCTACCGGGGTATCCGTGACCCTACTGTGCCCCTGATCACAAACAACAATGAGTCAATCTACATGGCACACTTTTTAAATGTCTGTGTTACCGTTCATTTTGAACATACTTTCTCTGCTTGCATTTTTAACCTTTTTTTTCACTTTAATTTTAGCATAATTGGATTTTTAAACTTGCGCAGACTAACAAATTAACAGTGGTTCAGGACACATTTCACTGTGTTGTACTTTATATAACTATGTATGTGACAATTGAAGAATCTTGAATGAGGTTATCTGGTAAAAAATGAAAGGACCCTTGTCACACAATCTGTTTCTTTTGTGAAGTGTCATCTCTTTCCATTTCTAAACTGAATGAGCTTTGAAAATCGGGGTGGACTGTTAATTTGTTACAGAAGCAGGGAAAGGGGGACACAATAGTCTGGTGACCAGTAAGAGAGTATGAGTTGCGTACACGCTGCAGCCATGAGGCCAAAGACATTCACGGAGCAAAATCAAATTGCTGGAATTGCAGACTTGGTAAATGCTGCTATTTCTTTATGAAGTGACCCTCTGACCTTTACAAGCATTTTTGTAGTTCTAACTGAATTTATGGGAAACATTAATTCCTGTGGCCTTTAGAATTCAGTCCTTATTTCTTTAGTTTAAATCTTTAAAAATGTTTAGATTTGGCTCTAACTTTTTCAAGAGGCTGATGTGTCAAAATTCAGGCCAGGCCATCTTATGAAACAGCTGGTGTATGAGAATCACAGTGGCAGCAGGCTTTGAGGGCCTTACATTGTTCCTAGATAGCCACCCAATGCAAGTAGTAACTTATTTATTGACATGTCTTACTTGTTAAGAAACACACAATTGTGCCCAGGGATAGTTAATATGTAATGTTCTTATTGCTCTCTTAGTATTTAATGCTTCATCTATCTAATGCTTTAAAGTAAACCTGTTCATACACCAAGAGTATTCTCTAGGCAGATTTCTTAGAGAAGAGCTTCTCAGACCTTTAGGAGGCAGGAGTTGGTTACCACTTGCTTGGAGTCCACAGTGTCCACCAGGGGCTCCCTCATGGCCACATTTCGGATGCAGGTCATGTCAAAGCCGTACACGTTCTCCCACCCTGCCAAAGAACGCACAACAGCACGGTTCAAGCCTTCCTGCTGAACAGTTATATCCAGGCTGCGACAACTTCAGTCAACTCTAATTTGGCTACTTGGGGAGAACACAGACCCAAAGATGCAGAGGCCTGGTCAGGAATGTGGGATTTCAGATCACCCCCTTGTCCAAAATATAGCAGTTTAAGACTTTAGTCTTCTCTCTTGGTCTCCTCACCCCACCTACTCAAAAGGATTTGGTAATGAACAAACAGCCTATTCTAGCACAAGCGCTAGGCAAACTGTTACCGTAGTCGACAGCTATGATTCAACTGATGATTTAACATTTAGTTTCCTGTATGTTTATTCATAATTACAATACATTATTCATAAGAGCAGAGGACTGTGTATGTAAGCACTTCTGTTGTATCTCACAGAGGAATCGTGGCTTCAGTGTGACGCAAAGACAAAAGGATGAGCAGATCGCCGGCTGGGGTTTGATTTGCATACTTGGCTTCCAATAGAAGCTTCCTGGCCCAATGCTAACCAGTGTGAAGGTGCTCAAATTGGCTGTTGGATCGGAGACTTGGTTACCCATGATCCTCCTGGGGTAGCATATTGACAAGGAGTGCTCAAGTAAGAAATGAGGCCCTATATAGCAACAGTTCTTTCATCACAATTAAATGAGTTTGCATCAATTTATAAAGGAGTGGAACAGGCTTGTGTTTTTTTCTTTCAGCTCCAGGCCTTCTGCTTTAAGCATTTATATTGGATATGTCGGTGGAGATGTACTACTTAAATGGGGACACTACCTGGAAAATCATAGTGTTTTCTCCTCTACTCTAACAGGAACCGATGAACTGCACAGCATATGCCTATAGCCTTGCTTTAATCCTAAAATAAAATCCCAGAGTTGTGATAACGGCTAAAGATTCCCTGTCCTTTCACAGCCTCCGAGTTGCCGCTGGAAGATGGCACACTAACAATATTCGAAGTGACAGACTATGCATGTTCTCCCACAAGTCGGTGCCTGTCCCTGAGTTTGTAGTGTCCTAAAGAGGTACAAGTCTCACTAGGATGGTTCTAAGTGTCTGTGTGGGCAAAAAAGGCATATTACTCTAGACAAGCTAGTAAATGGCCTAGGAGAAGACACTGGAAACTTACAGTGAATTTTGAAGTCCTTGTACTGCCGGTCTTCAATGCCCACCACATACAGGGCAGCTCTGTCTGGGAACATCAGACCTCCGGGCTTCTATTCATACATCAGAAGGGAGGGGGCTGGCTTTGTGACAAATACTACACCTTTTCTGCACATGTATGCAATAAGCATGGAGCGAGCAAGACCAAAGTCGCTTTCCAATTGTTGTACTACTTGGTCCTTGGTTGCTGGCTAAGATCCATGGTAGGCTGTATGCATGAGAGCGGGGTGTACGTCATACACATGAAGTCTGCTCTCTATCCTGTTAGCAACTGACCCCATCCACGCTCGGGGCTGCAGGGAAGCTGAGAACCTACCAGCCACTTGTCCCGGGCAAAGATGACGGTGTTGAGCATGGACTCGTAGAAGAGGCAGTAGCCCATCCATTCAGAAATGATGATATCCACTTGCTCCACTGGCAGCTCCACCTCCTCCACCTTGCCCTTGAAAATGGTGATGACTACAAGACACACAGATATACCACTGATGTCTTGCCTCCATGGGTCCTCTATAAAGCAATTGAAGAGCAAATTTCCAAAGCTCACTTGGTCCAATGAGATACTTGGACAGGATAGGTTTATAAGTAAGTACAATTTCTGTAGATTTAGTGAGTTTGGAATTTAACAAAAGTTCTTTGCTGGATTACGGGAGGACTGAGTGAGTGATACTGAAACATGATGAGAATGACTTTAGGTCATTGGTGATCTCAAACAACAAAAAATTAATTGATTGAATTGTGGAAATTTGCTTTTCACTCTACTGATGAAAATTTGTAAAGCAGGAGAAACAGATTATGGGTGATATCTTCTGAGACTTAAGTAGCTTGACCTAGAGTTTCTTAACTGCCAACACTTTGCCGCCATTTACACAAAAAATTTCCGATTATTTACACAAATAATCGAAAATATCAAGGTGGTATTACTCAAATACTACAATGAGCTAAAAGATAAACATTACCATTATCCATGTGATTGGACTTGATGATTTTCTCTGAGAACTCGGAAATACTTGAACATTCAATCTGCAACACAACATATGGTGATTATAGAAAAACACTGCAACAGACTAAATATATTTTAAGTCTGCATTATGCTGGTACAGCAATGGTATGTGACATCCCCGGAGCATGAGTATACGTTGAGAGTTAGTTAGGGTTCAAGAGTTTAATCATGAGAGGATTAGGTTCAGTATACCAACCCAAAGTGTCTCCACTTACCAGACTGGTTTGCAGAGGACTTTGGGGGATTAATGCAATTCAACAGTTCAGTTTTGACATTCATTTCTGTTGGTATAGCGCTATTAAGAGGTCATGACAATTGTCTTACTATCCAAAACACATAGTGAGGAGATTATTGTGGAAAAGCTTTTCCACACAAACTGTCCTGCTGTTTTGTAGTGAGTGGGTCTTGGTTGTTGTGCTATTTTTCTGCAAGACACCAAAGCATTGAGCCGAGCTTTGCAGTTTTTGTTCTGAACGCAGTGCACCCCAACACAAAACTTAAAATGCAACACAAGCTTGCTCATGAGAGTTTTACTTAAACAAAAATGGTCTGAGGGCAGAACAAAAAATTATTGATTCAGAGAAATAACCAATCACATTGTACAGGAGGTGCGTCCAAGCAACTAGAGGAAGCAGGACCAAGACATCTGATTGGTTGCCCCTGCCTCCTTTAGTTGCTTGGACACACGTCATCTACAATTTGTTTGGTTATCTCTTTGGTCCAAACATTTTTCATTCTGCCCTCAGAACATTGATCAGATATATAGCAGTATGCTTCCTGAATTTTTCCCTATTAACATATTGAATTGTAGATGAGGGGCAAGAATAATTTATTTTATTCGTCACAAGAATGGGTAGAAAGTGTTAAACAATAATAATAATTGTAAAAATAATGAGAACAATAATAATAATAATTCTAATTTTGAATATTGAAATATAGGGAACCCTATTTGCACACTCCTAAAGTGCTGCCTTGGCTCGAACATACCTCATGCTTTTTATTCGGCGTGAATATATGATGATACCATAGAGAGCAGTGAGAGTGCCGCAGCACCTTGAGAAGACATTACGAGGAAGCACAGCATGCACACATGAAGTCTTCGCGAGGAAGACCGTATGGCCAGGGTCTTCCACAAGGAGATAATCTGCCCTGTATCCCACTGCTTTCATTAATTTGTTAATGGAATACTGTGTACAATACCGTTTAATGGAATATAACAAGTGCTGACACTGTAGCGTGATCTAACATACAAATGATCCACCTTGCTCTCAGCCTTCTATAGTGACATGCATGCATATATTATACAAGCATAAAAGACCTAAAAATATCGATCCATTCTTGCATGATCCATTACAGGACCACTGTGATGCTGGAATGCATACTGCATTTAAGATAACACATGTATATAACATATTAGTGGGAGTGACCATCTGTAACACAGCTCAGCCCTGCCAGTCCCAGTCAGGCGCAGTACTTCCTGTGGCCAACGGGGACAGTCTACTTTCACAGGCAGACTTGCAGCAGTTCACACTTCACGCAAATGGTGCCGAGTGCCAGAACTGTTACCAGAGAGAGCAGCCGTTTCCTGTCTGCAGGTTGATACTGAGCCGGGATGACTTACAGGTTCTCACGCCGGCCTTGGCACACCAACAGCAGGGAGGACTTTCATCATGAGCAGAGCAGTGCGGAAAATGATTGCTTTAAACAGCATTGGCATTATATTGGGCAAAACTAAGGGATTTCACAGAGAAGATTGAATTTTAAATCCTCTAACACCACAATGATGCCCTCCGTTCTATGGGGCAACACTCTCTCCCACCTCTTTGTAAATATAGCTTCATTCAATTGTTGTTTTTTTTGGAGCTCTTGTCTCACATATCAAACTTGTCCTTGATTCACTTTGGTCTCTGACTACCTCTCTGTTCCTCACACATAAAAGGCAAACTTTCTTCTCCAGGCTGTAGAATTCTCCAGGCTCTGTAAATATACCCTTTTCCTGTAATTGTTTGTTGAATAGTCAAAAGCAAGACACTTGTTATCATCTGTCAACGCGGAGCCCTTCCCTCATATATAGACGATGCTTGGGGCTCCCAGTCTCTTCTGAGTAACACGCCACCTGAGGCCCGTGAGTTTGTTACTTTGCAGGTTGCTGCCAGTGTGCCACCAACACTGCAGAATATGGACACAAAGCACCCTTCCGGAACAGAAGCCTCACTTATATGAAAGTGTTTTTTCCATATTCAGCCGCGATTTCGTATCTTCACAGAGTTCTGTTCTTCTACAAGAAAAAGTTACATACAGAACCATGTCTTAGGCAGTCTACCATTAGCCCACCTTGCCTGGCTAATCTGTACCCCACTAAGTTAATTTAGAGAGTTGGGCGTAAAACTTGGCAAATACTCCCTGAATCTGCACTTTCATTTATCAACGGTTCACCGCAGTCCGAAGAAAGAAATTGACACAGGAGAGAATCTGTGCAAGAACAATGCTGCTGAATGATGCCGAGGCCAAGAGCTTCTCTGTCATTGTGGTTCCAGGTGGGGCTGAATGTTCAAGGTTCAAGTGGAAAGATACAAACTGGGGCCAGAAACAATGGCCATAGTCAGCAGCTTAGTAATACTCCAGAATAAAACCAGGAGCGGCAAACAATTGAAATTGTGAGACACTAATGTGAGACGATAATGCTAATGAGTAGCAGATGCATGGACATAACACGTGTAGAACCAGAGGCAGCCAGGAAGCTGGCACATAGCATGCTGGGAAATGTACATCCATAATTATAAAATGCATATCAGTACGTTTTTTCATTGTTCGTTTGTCCACTGAAGGGGTATAAAAAGCATGATTTTCATTGTTTTCCCTTAACATATTTTTTCATTGCTCTATCGTCTCTTGAGAATTAGACTTAAACGTCATGATCTCTTTCATTCAAGAGAGAGTACAGTGTAGAGTACTGTATAGTAAGGTATAATAAAGGTACTTTATGTATGTTGGTAATGTTTTACTGTGTCTGTTTTATCAGTTACCCTAGATACACGAAAATCACGCTAGCTTGCATATGGGGTCCACGGATGGTTCGCTGTTTTCCCCGGTTTCTGCGATCCGCACTCCACACATGGATAAGGGGGCACATGTTCTTCCTGGGTCATTAGGGGATTTTCTCCAGTTTCCAGTTACAGTCCAAGAACTGTAAATGGAATGGCTGAGGTGCCCCTGAGGAGAGCTAAAGCAGTGTTCATTTAACCATCCCACTAGATATTAGTAACGTTTTGGAGAATTCCTTGCTATTTCCTTTTGTGTCACTCTTAATTTCCATTTGTTCTAATGTTAAACTGTGTTTTTTTCTGAGCAAATATACAGTTACTACCCAGATAAATAGCCTTAAACATTTTTTGAGTGCCAAGGACTTTTGCACAGTGCTATATATCAGACATGGTCTATTTTTTGTTTAGAATCAGACAGATCAGCTTTGACGGTCTTATTTGCAAGTAGACTATATTCAGTGCTGAGCCCCAAGTAGATGTTATCGCACATTAGCCAGTCTAGCTAGGAGAGACAGAGATGTGTTTGTCGACAGGCATGGGGAGACGCGGGTGACCTGGCTCCTTACCCCATACACATGGCGTGCTCCTGCCTTGGCTGCAAACAGCGACAGAATCCCTGTCCCACTGCCCACATCCAGGACTATCTTATCCTTGAAGATATGCTTGTTGTGGTACATGGAGTTCCTGTAGGTCAGCGTCCTCACCTCATCCTTCAGCATCTCCTGCGGAGAAGGGAAAATTGCCAGCTCTGCCCTTTTTCTTCCAAAAGAGCACATACACCCGCAATTGATTGAGGTCTTGCAACACACAAGACAAACATTTTCGTGGCCTGCCTGATTTCCAGTCCAACTTCAATGCTCTGTGTCAGTTTATAATAATTCCACAATTGGGGGGGGGGGGGGGGTGGTGTTGCGGGACATTTTAGACCCCATCAAAGCATGTCAAATTGGGCCCCCATCCCAGACCAAATAAATTATGTTCCAAATATGTTGGCTGCCATAACTTTCTCCCCTTTATGGAGGCCCTGATTCCAGATTCAGGGATGATTTGCGACAGAAGTGGTGACTCATAAGAAATCAGAGGTGCAAATAAAGCAGCACAGTGATAAACTAAAAGGAACTAGCAAATCTTAAAACAATCATGCATCCTGCCCATGTTTCAGCAAAGTGGAAGCAGACCTTATAAATCCAATTTGTAATTCTCTGTTGTTGAATCTAAGAAACTCAGAGGAATCAGTATTTTAACAAGGTCCTTGTTTCTTTCAAGGGAATTTTCTACTGAAATGTAACCCTATATTTGGATTGTCTGGAAAATAGTTTTCCCCCATAAATGTACACCATTGAACATATTTCTATGTACTGAATATGCTGTACTGTCACCGTACAGGAAAGCATGTGACCTAATATCCAGAAAAATAACAGATTGACTTATTATAACGGTCTTTGACTTTTGTCCTTTTCACCTCATGGATGCCAAAGTGAGCGTAGGAGTCGAAGTAGTAGTCTCTGGAGGTCATATCCTCAGGGTTGAGTAATTTGGCCATCTTGCCTCGGCCAGGGCAGCTAGGCAGGGCCGCAGAGTGGGGCTTGGGGGCCATGCAGGGCCCATGGTGGACAGACGGCACCGGCTTGGGCAGCGGGGTGGGCTGCACCGACTGGGACGGAAGCATACGGATGGGCTGCTCCTGGCCAGGGGCGGAGACATCAAGTGCACACATGTTTAGCTGCCAGAACGACACTGCGGGCGGCAAGGGCTTCGCACCAAGGGTGAGAAAACTTTGTTTATCACTTGCATCGCTTGCTGGGATAGATACACAAGGGACCTGTCACTTGAACATCCCATTTTGACACAGTGTTCATAAAAACATATCATAAAGGATATTTTGAATGTTTGTGAAATTTAGTGTGGGAGCAATTAATGTATTTATTCAAATCAGTGCAAGACCGAATGTTATATACGACTTAATCTACACTGTGAATATTACAGTGTTTTAAGTGTATTGTAGGACTATAGAAGAGATCAAGGTGGGTTTGAGAGTAACTTTGCCACATCTAAAAATAATTGATCCTGAAGTGTCAGAAATCTGATAATCACTGAGGGAGAAATGGGTGTTACTGTATTACGAGACAGGGAGAGGGCACTCAGTACGGCAGGTCCTGCAGATTTGCCACTGAATAGCCAGCAGTGTCAAAATTTCATTATGTTCCAAATGCTCAATATGAGACACAGCATCTGTACATGATACATATTACAATGATATTATTTGTCACTGAAATTTCTCATCTGAGTGTCGTCCCTCGTAGATTGTCCCGTGCCTTGGGCTTTATGCTGTCTAGGATAGACTCCCAGTCATAATTCAGTACTGGGTAAATAGTAAAAAGTTGGATGACAAATGGATGGATGGATAGTATCATTTATATTGCTTTTTCAATTACTTCCTTATTTGTTAAGTTGCAAGGTATACACAAATGACCTATGGTCACATGATCTTTTGGTAAAAATACGGATAGTAATTATTTAGACCATTATAATTTTATGGTTAATTTAAACAACAGTCTGTCATAATCAAGCAAAATAATGTCTAAAACAATACAGGTACACAACATTCCATCCATAGTTTTTAATTCTCTAAGAAGTGGGCGATCCTGATTATGTGACTTGTTAGGTAACCTGAAACCCAGACCATGTGAGGCACTTGGGACGGTAGGACCTCCTCTAAATAAAGCCTGTTCAATAGCAAAGTGGGAAAATTGTGCTTTCAGGAGTCCATATGGAGATGGCAGATGAGAGGCGGCTAGCGGAAATGTGGGAGGTGAGACTTTGCGTTTCGAGTTTGAGGTGATTGTCTGCCATTGGCTCCTGAAATGTATGATCCTGAAGATAGATGAACAAGACACATTCTCTGCTGATTACTGTTGATGCTGCATCCCGACACACACACACACAATGTCATTTCATGATGAATGCGAGACTAATCTTCGGGAAACACTGTAATCAGATTAAACCAAGTGTGTGAAGAGCTGCCCGAGTGAAACATATTAGGCTGTTTTCTATAAGCTTCTGAGAATGAGATGGGTGCCATCCCATCTCAGGGCACACACACACAATTTATTTACACATCATTTATTTACACATGCAAGCTCCACACAGATAGAGCTGAGGTGGAGACCCCCCCCCCAGTTCCTACAATCCTACAAGAGGAAAAGTTGAACTTCGACCCCCAAGATGTATCTTCTCCTTAGGACAGCCAAATGCTCTTCCCAGAGACAAAGCAAAGCCTGATCTTTATTTTCCACCCACTAACCCTGAGCATTACACAACATTACAAAGTGACTGTTTGCTATTGCCAAGCATGGTATCTGCCAAGGAAACCATCTGAAGGATACATTACTTCTACTTCTGCTACTATGTGAGATGGTGTGGGAAAAAACACTTAATAGCCTGTATTGATAACATTATACTTTTTCGTGACTCCGTGGCATGTGTGAGGTACCAGCGGAATGGAGGTTGAGTATTCTCCTATAACTTTGAAGTCCAAAGCTCCAAATGCCTGAAAGTACAGGGACATGGTTCAGAGACCCACATCAGACAACCATAAGTTACTGTTGGTTCACTTTCTCACTGTGTTTATGGTTCAGTTTATCTAACAGGGTGCTTCTTTCCTATTCTGCTTAGAACTTCAGCCTCTTTTCCTTCCTGCACCCACAATCTGAAACTGCAAAGGAGAGTATTTGTGTCCACCTTGCAAACACCTAACTCAAGAACAGACACTACCTGATATGTATTGATGGTGGGAATAATTTCCTCCCTGCAATATTTCAGTCATAAAGGGAACTACAGATGAATTATGCATACAGTACCTTTAAGCTCTTGTGCATTCTCATATATCAGTACATTTGATAGCAACCTGAAGTCAGGGGAGCATTTTCCAATTAACTGGAGAACGTCAGTAGAACAACCTTTTTTGAAGGTCCTTATGTCGCTTGCAATGTTGTAGACTGTGTAATTACCCCATAAGTCAATGAATCAAACACCTGCTATGCTGTAACGTTACACCCCGCTGATCTATAATCACTGATTGTTCTAGTGGGAAATAGCGGTAGACCCATTACAGCCGTCTGTCTTGCCAAGTATTAAGATGTGCTACCATGATGCAGATAGAGCATCCACCCCTCCCCCTTCTTTAAGCTTTATGCATCTTGTGCTCTGGAAATCTCACAATAACTGACAGCTGTTTTTTCTTGTACTTCTTCAGTCATTTAAGTACTAAATTCTTTGCAACTCGGCTAAATTATGAAAATATGAAGTATAAAAATGAAGAGATAATAGTTTTAAACGACTTTTCTGGGCTTATCATCAAAGCAGTGAGTGTTCCAAGGAATACGTTAAACGTTGAACTTCTTTCATGCCGTCTAAATACTGTTTGGTCAGTTTCGAGCCATTTAGATAGAGGATGGAATTAGACAGCGGCTACAGGACCAAGGACAGCGGACGGGGCGGCCATCGCCGCACACTCCTGCCTCTGGATTGTGGATTTCCTCAACGAGGCATCACTAACATCCTCAAGAAGCAGAAGCATCTCTCTCCGCGATAGTTAAACATTAAGGTTAGACATCACACCCCCGTGTGCGGGCTGTTTAATAGAAAGTCTAATTAAACTCCAATTATTTTAACCGCGCCGGATCCTAATGCTATATTGGAGCACTGAGATCGCAGATGCCGCTTATATGCACACCTCACTAAAAGCTTAAGATCGTTAATTAATACAGACAAAAAACCGAATTGGCTGTTAATGTCAATGACTGTAAGACACATGTAATACGGTCAAAATAGTATCGTTTTGTTGCTTTTACAGGCTCTAAGGTGCCCGCTTTAAAAATATCATACCTTGATACAAGCGGGACAGCAGAATAAAGTCGGGCGACAATTATATTAAATAAAAACGTATTTCTTACCTACCTCTGGGTTCTCAGTCTCCGCCATCTTTCTCCTGAGGAGCATACAGCGTGAGGAGTGTTTCATTCCCATAAGAGCCAACGAGATTTCTGCAGCTCCACGACAGGAAAAGGGCAAGAGAACTTAAAAAAAGAGTTAGATTTTTTTCCTTTAATTTTGATCTTTTCCTTTCCGTATGAGCTTCAATTTATCTACAATTTTGATGCAAGTTTTGATGCATTGAAGAGAGAAAAAAATTGGTTAAGTCCCGACAGAAGTGTGATCTCCGTTTAAAGCAGATAGGGTCACGGAATCCATAGTACAAAAGTTATCTCCAGTGTCACTCCTAGAGGGGGAATATGAGATAACACGCATGACTTGACAACAACTGCGATCAAGGTGGAAAGCAGTCCTTTTGCCCCAGCGGTATATTGTTAGGTTATGTATGCGCACATAGAGAAACTTCATAGCCACCATCCACACCGCTTTAATGCAATATCATAGCAGGGGTGCAGATGATTTGTGCATAGTCCGCCAGGAAAACAACGGTCTTCTTTTTGTCATGTTGCGTCGCAGAAAAATGCGAGCAACTCTCCTTATTTCTTCTAAAAATCACTATTTATTTTTTCTATAAACAATCCAGGTTAAAATATATGATGTTTTATTCAGGTTTGCTCGTGAGAAAAAAAATCTTCCGAAATTTGCTGTAGGCTATTAATGAGCTCGTGTAATGACACCTAATTTCGACAGTGGCGGCCGGTTCTATCACAGCGCGGCACGCCGTCTTACTTACGGCGTTTAATGGTCGAGTGCGTTTCCAGTACGGTATTTTCCAGTTAGGCTAATTGCCAAGTGTCCGCTTTACATGTAAAGTTCAACTTACCTCTTTGCGCAATAACCGATAGTATGGAAAAATTGCGTGAGCATATATAGCCCCTATGTGTTTGAGTAAGACGTGCCTCTATCCTGCAGGTCGGCGTCTTACTATTTTCTGTAAATGTACTGAACTCCTCTGGATCCTCTGAGCTGCTTTTCGCGGTTCTGATCAGCGTTTCATTCTTCCGGCTCGTCTTGTCCTGTTACATCTTGAATAAGATTATTACAGTCGGGACGTGAGATTTGATTCGCCGGTTTGCCGTTTACGAATCTCACTTCCCTGTTCTATAAATACATATAAAATAATTCTTCAAAATTACCTGCTCTGTGCTTTTGCAGTTGATGTTCTTGCACCTCTGCAATTGCAATTCAACACCTGGCATTGTAAAGCATCATCACGAATTAGTGAAGATCACCCTGCAGATTAAGTAGACAAAGCCCGGGGTGCTGAATGATCTGCCCTCTGACTGAGTGTGAAGATGGTCTCTCTTTTGAATTTACACCGATAATATGAACTAAAAGTCGTGAATCACCAACTTAGCCAGTAGTTGGACTCTGAAACCACTATTGACAGTACTGGGGTGCCCAACCATGTGGGATGCTATCTTAGAATTACCATGGAGACACTATTGTGACAAGAGTGTAGGTTATGAAACTGCTAAGTGTAAAATGGCTGGTCTGCAGAATATAAGGGGGTATTTTGGCAGGGAGGAAACTCACCATTGTTAATCAACATTGTTAGTGAAATAACATCATGCGACACACTAAAAATATTCACTCATCACCAATTTGAGAGTTTCAGAAGTGTGAAAAGTCGAGAGCAGTGCATAGCTTAGTATCTTTTGTTTATTTCACTTTAAAAAAAAATTGCTTAGGTCTCAATGAAAAACACGCAAGTTTACACAGTGATGATGAAATAGCGTGACATGCACAATCAATAACTCAATAATCAATAATACTTAGGCAATGCACTTTAGAAACCGTATGTTTAGTTAAAACCGTTCGTTTTAAACCTTTTTGTGAAATAAATGCGGGTAAACCACCGCTGTACCGAGAATGCGCATGCACGAGAAAGATGGGGGGATTTGGCGGGGGCGAGCGTTTGGATTTCACCTAATTTGGGGAGGAAATAAAATTCCCCAACTTGTCGATGGACAGTCTGCGTCTGCCTTCTGGAAAGCCTTTATTCATAAGTCTTCAGTGCCTTTACATTCTAAAACATCGTGAACCATAGTGATTAACTATTTGGTTCATTTCCTCCGATTACACGTTAGTACAACAGGTTTTTCCCATGATACAACCCAATAAACTACAATTTCCAGAACAGTTCACATAAGTCTAACAGCTGTATATTTGCCTGGGGAAGACCAATCTGTTCCTTCATGACTAAGGCTGTCTCCCGTCTCGTACGCGTGATCGTCCCGCACTGGAAAATATACTGCTGCGTCTAGTATTATACAGGAGGATCCCGTATTAACAAGCGTTCTGAAATTTTAGCACACCCATCAGAACATCGTTCTCTCACTTAGAGTGCATGCGTTAAACAGAATTTCATAATATTCTTCTTTTCTCCATAAGTTTAGCATACTGTTGCGAGAACATTCGACGGAAGTTCAGCATTTCATAGAATATTAGATGAAAAGTAAGCAATTATGCTTTCTGGTATTTCGTGTTGTTATATTATATATAGGTATGAGTAGGTACACGAAAGTGGCATAAATAATTTCTACTGTTTCTCGCCGCATTATTACGTGTAGCCTAGTGCTGTTATACGAGTTATTACATGTGGTTATACCGTTATAGTGCAGTGCATATTATTACGTGTAGTTATAGTGTAGTTGTAGCCTACGTGTTATTACGTGTAGTTCCAAGAACATAACATTCGCCCCATCGAGCTCGATTAGGCAGAACTCAACTAATAGCTCAGAGTTGTTAAAATCTTATCTAGCTCTAATATAAAGGAATCAAAGGTTGCACGACACTAACAGGAAGAATATTCCAAACTCTATCTACTCGCTGTGTAAAGATCGTCCTTTCTCAAATCCATTTTAAAATATTTTCTCATTCATTTTCACCTGTGGCTCTAATATTGAAGTATCTATTTGGTTGAAGTGCACCCAGACCTGTTAGAATCTTATACAGTATACAGTAACTGGATTTTATACCGCTACTGTGTAGTTATACATGTTATTACGTGTAGTTATAACGTTAAAATCTAAAGGTATGTTGATCTGATATTTCCTTATCAGAACGTGTTTCCACTGTTAAAATGTATTTTATTCTGATTCAGTAAATTTCCTGATTAGTGCATGTTTCCAGTTTATTTTGGCATTGTACATTTCCTTGTCAGACTATTTTACCCTTATTAAAATATGTAGGTATGCTATTTTAATAAAGTGCGATAGACCAATAAATGTAGCAATAAATTTTCACTACTGGTATGCTATTCTGATAAAGTAGAATCCCACACTTCAATAACATTGCAATAGCCATATATCATCAGCACACTTTACCTGCCACATCTCCTCTGACCAAAGAGTAAACAGCAACAGCCATCAGCATGGCGGAGGATGCAATCAATTATTTAATCCACCCCCTTCGCCACATTTTGATCTCACTAGTCTCTCTGGGGTAAATAGCGACAGCTAACAAAAAACAGAGTGATGACCATTTTTGTACTGTCAGCTCAAAACGTTGCTGTGATATTCTGAGAAATATTTGTCCTTAGGTCTTATGGTCTCGAATTTGTCTATGCGTTTGTCATCCAAATCACAGATATGAATAGCTGTGAATTATAAGTTTTTTGCCTGTTTGGGAATTCACAACATTCATCATTTAAATTATTGTCAGGGCACCTGTTTACTTGTATCTTTTTTGTAGCAAGATTTGCACCCTTCAGTCAGCACAGAACTCTGAAGTACCTTCCTACAGCTGAACAGCGTGTCCTAAAGCAGGTTAGTACTGTCCGATCCCTTTGCAGCATCGTGACGAGGTTGACATGGGTCAGGATGTCATCTACACGGTGGGAGGACACTGAAGCTCGTTTTACCCCGTTTTGACTCGCACACAGCTGGTGCACAGGTGCCAGGGTAATAGGAACAATGGACACTAAGTGGACTGTGACAGTGAAAATGGGGGGGTGGGGAGGCACTATAATTCTCTTGCCATCATGCCACGCCATTGCATGTTCAGCTGGCTGTAGGGGTGGGGTCGTGCTTCAGTGGTTTTATCCCTTTTGGTCGCCTATCAGCAGGTTAGGTATGACGGTCAACAGGGACACTTGAAGACCAAGAGGAGGACAGCAGACTGAAAGGGGTTAAAACAAGACAAATGGCATTGTAGATGATGTTAAAGGAGTGCAGAGCTGCCTCTTCCTTGCAATATTCAGACAGAAGGATTTTAATAAGTTATATCTGCTCAGTTGCTCAGATTTCCTGTATGACAGGAAATAGTTCCCACAGTAAATTTCAACAGAAATGTCAACCTTTATATTGCAATGCCTTTCAAATTAATTAAAATAGAAATAATATCTAGAGAAAGATAAAATTGAATTATAAACAGGCTAAATTACTGTGATTTTGAATCAGAAATTTTCTCGTGTTTCAGAGAACAATACTATGATTCCATGATCACATGACACCAGTGGGCAGCAGCTTAAAGAAGATCCAAAATAGACACAGCAAAGCCTGCGGTCAAAGATCTGATGGTTCAAATTCTGGAAAGTATGTTGGTCTAATGATTTGGGACACTTACAGCTGTGCACATATATGACATGGCTTGAAATGTGTCATGTTGTGTGGCATTGGCAAGCGGCCCACGGTACAGAGGAGCAGCTAATTCTACAAATAACCAGAGTAACAATGTCTACACTTGGCTGCCATCAAAAGATGCTGAAGAGTGTCCCAGTGCATGCTGGGAGGGGGATGAAGCACAGCCTGTCCACAGATTCCCCTCGTTTCTGAAACAAGGCTGGTTGTCTTTACTGATGCACCCCCCCCCCCCCCCGCCCCCATGCAGTGTGCTGATTCATATTCCCTGGCAAGTTGGCAGAGTTCAGAAATAGTCCTTAATGGGGAGCATAACAGTGCTAGCAGTTGGACAGGAGGTATATCCAGTGCTGGGCAAGCTTGAAAACCAGCCCAGAGCGAGACAAACATCATAATGGATTTTCCCTCTTCCTTCATTCCCTATTATGGTAGATTGGCATTAGGGATTCATTACTGTATTTGTGCTGTTCTTGAATTTCAGATGAGAAATCCCCCCCCTTTGATAGTTTGCTTATCTGATGGTGTATCCCACATTTGGGCAGCAGTTGGTTGGCCAGAGGAAGCCCCAAGGACGGGATCAAAGGCACATTGTTTATTGAAACGTGGGGCCGCTCCTTGGAGCAGGACGTTCAGGAACAACATGCTCACTGTTGGCTGTTTCTGCCTATGGAAGTCGCTCACTTCTGCCCACGAGGGAATGCGATGATGCTAGCGGCCATCGGCGTTAGCAGGACAGGTGTCGTGGGGTGACAGCGCTGTGGGCTTCGCATGCTGTGCTTCTCCTTAAATGGGCTTATGTGGATTGGCGTCTCTAAATAGTGTGTGGACTGATATCCCAACAGGAGTAAGTATAAATGCGTAAGGTAATCGACTCTGATAAAACAGACATACTTTAATGCATAATTTCGGCAGTTTGCTTTAATTAAATGGGGTGGCACTGTGAGGGGCGGTAAACTCTGTTACCACAGCCCTGCTCTGTGTGTGTGGCGTTTGCATGTTCTTCCTGTCTTGTCTGGACTTCCTCCCATTGTCTACTCAGTTTCTCAGTGTTGCCAGTAGTGTCTGCGTTTGTGTGTATATGTGCCCTGTGATAGGCTGGCATCTTGTGCAGGCTGTACCCCAACCATATGTGTATATGTGCCCTGTGATTGGCTGGCATCTTGTGCAGGTTGTACCCCAGCCATATGTGTATATGTGCCCTATGATAGGCTGGCATCTTGTGCAGGCTGTACTGCAGCCTTGTGCCCCATGTTACTGGGATAGGAAGGTGACTGGGATATGTGGTCGGAAGATGGATGGATTTTATAAATGTACTCAGTTATAATGCACACATGTTGTATGTGGTTGCGTTCAAATTTGTAGATGTGTATGAAATATCTTTATCCTTTTAAACCATGCTGCCTTATGGTAATGTCCTGTGTTTTGGCCAAAGTGTAGAACATTTATGGGGGAAATACAGACGTGGACAAATTTGTTGGTACCCTTACAGCTCACCGAAGCAGTACTTCATTTATCCTGAGAGGTGATGTAGTGTATACCCACATGTCTTTAGGATATAATAGAGGAAACCAATAAAACTGAAAAGAAATGATTTGTTATTTTACAAAGATATGTTAAAATATTATGGACAGATTTGTTGGTGCACCTAAAGAGACTATTTATCCTTGCATTATTGTCATGTTTCAAACTAAGTGTTTAACCTTAATTGGTATCACTGGTGCCTTCAAGCTTTTCATCAGCCATTCAGCCTTTTTAAAGAGAAAGAACATGCTACTATGTTGATTGGTATCATTGTGTGCACCACACTGAACATGGAGCTTAGAAAGCAAAGGAGAAAGCTGTCTATGGAGCTCAGAAAGAAGATTATAGATAACCATGTTAAAGGTAAAGGCTGTAAGACCATCTCCAAGCAGCTTCATGTTCCTGTGACCACAGTTGCCAATATTACTAAAAGGTATAAAGTTCATAGGACTGTAGCCAACCTCCCAAATCATGGATGCAAGAGGAAATGCAACTCCAGGCTCAACAGAAGGACAGTGTGGATGGTAGAAAAAGAGCCAAGGAAACCATCCAAAACCATTCAAGCTGAGCTCCATGGTCAAGGTACGCCACTTTCTGATCATACCATCCAACACATTTTAATCAATAATGGGCTCCATGGAAGAAGACCCAGGAGGGCTCCTCTAGAGCAGGAAAACACAAAAAATAAAATTTGCCAAAGTGCATGTTGAGAAGCCCCACAGTTTCTGAGAGAATGTCCTTTAGACTGATAAGATAAAACTGGAGCTTTTTGGCCAGTCACACCAGCTCTGTTTACAGAAGGAAAAATGGATTTGTTTTGGGGCTGCTTTGCTGCATCTGGCACAGGGATCCTTGAACTTATGCAGGGCACAATGAAGTCTCAAGAGACTTCGCTACCGAGGCATCCTGGAGTGAAACATGCTGGCCGTTGTCAGAAAGCTCACCCTCAGCTGCAGATCATGTGTCATCCAACATGACAACGACCAAAAATATACAACTAAAAGCACTGAAGAATGGCTGGGAAAAAAAACATTGGATTATTCTTAAATGGCCCTCCGTGAGCCCAGATCTTAATCCTATCGAAGATTTATGGAATGATCTGAAAATTGCAGTGTGGAGACACCACCCTTCAAACTGGAGACAGCTTGAGCAGTTTGTTTAGGAAGAGGGGGTCAAACTACCTGCCGGCAAATGCAGACCTCTCACTGTGAAGTACAGAGATCACTTCTTGGCAGTGATTGCTGCAAAAGGTGGTGCCACAGAATATTAAATTAAGGGTGCCATGTTTTTTTAAATTTGTTTAATTCTATAAAATATCCAGCTCTATCAATAAGGAAAAGCAAAGTCTGATTTGTGTTAAATGTGAAATAAACAATAAGGGATCTCATTACATTTTTGTCAGGTTCAAGTTATTGCAGAGATAGTGGTGGTTTTTTGTTTTTTTTGTGGAAGCAGTACCAACAAATTTGTCCGCGTCTGTAATTATGGGAGGCCTCAAAATAATTGTGAACAATAACATGCTGTGTCTGTGATGTGGCAGGCCAGGTTACCGCTGGCATCATCCAGGTCGTCGTTTCATTTTCCTGTCTTTCTCCTGTGTCGTTTACAAAGAGTATATAGTTATCCTGTAACATGGGTATGGGATTCGGGCAAATGAAAACCACCTGACACGTTAGCCACGTGTTAGAAAATGAGAAAATACTGTCACCACGTATTAATGTCTTCGTTTGTTCAGGAACCGCAATGTGATAGGGATGGCCAGTCTGCACTGTAAATCCTGCGTGCTAATACGGAAGCATGCCAAAAGGCCCATTTGGACAACAAAGAGCCATTCTAAGTAGCTGAGAACATTTCCCACGATCTGGCAGAGCATCTTACTGGCAGAGTTGTGCATTTTCTCAAGAGGCACGCATCTCAGACCTCCACCTCAGTGGTGCCCACTTAGGTTATATCCTTGCCCTGGTTTGTGCCACCCTGTCACGGAGAGCAGGCTCCTGGTAAGGTTAACGGCTCATGCATATTAACAATACGGTAACAAGAAACGTTAAAAAAACAAGCACGATTACTTTATGTCACGCGACAACTACTTAGAGAAAAGACAAATGAGTTACAGTAAGTACAAATAAAGCTTGTTTTTTTCTTGGGGGAGGGGGGATGTTTATATATACATAATAAAATATGTTTGTAAATTGTCATTGCGATTTGTAGTTAAATATAACTGGCCCTATTTAGTTTGGTAGGAAATTAGGAAGCAGGCGTCTGATTGTCCTGTTTCCTTCTGAACCCTCACTGACCGGACGGCTGAGAAGCAACAAGCTGGAGCCGGATCACTGACGGCGAGGCGGCTGGAGCGCGCCGCGACTTCTCACGGACAGCCTTTTGTCAACGTCCTGTTCTGGTAAGTGTGTAGAATGTGCAATTGCTAACAATAAACGGTTATGTAAAATTTGCCCTTAATTACATGCGAGATATAATGTGGGTCCAGGTGTGCGTGGCAACTTATAAGGCAGTTTGCCGTATGCGTATCGAAAATGCAGAATATCCCTGGCTGCAAGATAAGATCATGTAGGCTACCATCATTTAGCCGAAAAATATGATGGACATATTTTGGCGTGGTTTGTGTTTTTCTTTTTTTTTCTCTGAAACGTGAGAAAGGAATATGGATTGGAAAGTGCATTTCTTGTTCTTTGTGACGCAATGGAGGCGGTGTGTCCATAATTGCGGACCTGCTGGAAAGGAAATGTCGATCTAAGGTGTATTTTTCACGGACTACACACGATACACAATTTTTATTCAGAAATATGCCAGTTTTTCCAATGCATTATTATTCTGTATATTGCGATTACGTATAATGGTAAACGAAAGGCTGTCCGCAGTTTAAAAGAGTAAACTACGATCGGCCGATGTTCACATAATTCAAACCTAATATTTCCTTTTTGTCTTTAATCTACTGCTAAAGTGCAATATGTATTGGCCACAAAATATTTGAACGGAATTGTGCTCACATATAAAATGTTTAGAATGTGTATATAATAATGTGTAAAAACGTTTCGGTTAGCTTACTGACAACGTCGTATCAGGTATAAACAAATTTAAATAACTACAAGAATCCGTTTCCAGGCGTGTTAAGACCGTCGGGAACCTTGAGTCGGCTGGCGTCCAAGTGTTACAAGGTTAATAACGTTTGAAAATGCTTGAAATTTCACTTATTTAAGCCTAGCATTCGGAGTGTGCATCGCTCCAGACAGAGATGTAAGAAAACAGATATCAGAAATTGTGCCAAAAATGTCACGTCGCTTGTGTAGCACTGTTCCACATGTCACCCCAATACACTATAGTTACCGGAATACAACATGCCACCGGTTGCTTTTTGGTGTCATGGTGTTTTTCACAACTATATAACGGCTGTCAGGATGGAAACTTCCCAGTGCCTTCACCCAGCTGTTCAAAATTACCTTCTGCTGTTCGCAGGTGTGCTTCCCAGTGATAGGATATACAAATTATTATGGAATGGAAAATTATTGTGATGTCTCAGACACTGCATATTTTATTTCAGTGTCACGTTGTCTCTTTTGCTTTATTTGGTAATTGTGTACGAGGTAGGTAACATGTTAATTCGGAATGAATTTCTTAGCAGCAACGAGGCATAACTCGATTTTAATTAAGTTTTAATTTGCAGTTTAATATGCACACTAAAATATGCAGTTTCACTCTTCGATGTGATTACGATGTATGGGAACATAAATATGGCATCCCGTGTGTGTGTGTATATATATATATATATATACTGTATATATACACACACACACAGTGGTACCTCGGTTCTCGAACTCACTAGGACTCGAATTTCACCAGTTTGACCTAGAACTTGATCTGAATATCAGAAGTCGAACCGTGAACTCTGACCTAATGAGTTGTAGGCACTAGGAAATGAGTCATATTATAATGCAATTCTTATTTTGATGCCTTCTTCACAGACTGGACGATTAACCAAATAAAGTAGCGCAACGTTACAGTAACTAACAATTAAAAAACCACTAACTTACGTCTGCCTGGGATACAAACGCGATATGTGTAGCTAAACTTTTCAGCCAATAAGGGCAAAGGTGTGTTGTCACGGAGGCAGTTCCAGTTTGTGCAGCCGGGTGAGAGGTTGCAATGCATCTATCTGTAATGCACTAAGTCAGGATCAGAATGCGTTGCTTTAGCTGTAAGCAAGTCAAACGCACCCACTGACCAGACTGGGTAAACAAACTGAAACACGTACTTAATACAGAGGACTAATGACAACAACTAGAAACAGCTGATCACATGGGGATCCCACACGAGGTTAACAAAGGGGCACACAGAAGGAGCAGACGATCGGGCCAAGACAGGGGTAATGTTGGGATAAGATCTTTATCGTTTTACAAGCCATTAAGAAAGAAATTCTCTTCTTGTTTTATCTTATTCATTTTGTGTTTAAATGCTTAAAAACATATTTAGGTGGAATTTTGGGGGGACCTGGAACCAGTTAATTGTTTTTCGGTTATTTTTTGTAGGAAAAATTTAGGATTCGATCCGGAGTCCGGAACGGATTAAGTTCGAGAACCGAGGTACCACTGTGTGTATACATATATATATATAAGTGTATGTATGTATGTATGTATGTATGTATGTATGTGTTTGTTATTTTTTGGCTGAGACAGACTAATCAAGGTCTGGGGGTGTAGCTTATGGCTAATTTGTATAATGGAACATAATTAATCAGAGTGCCCCCGTCCGTCTCCACAAAATTAATCCTGACTGTGTTATTTGTTTCTGTCTGTGTTTTAATTAATCTGCTTTATGCAGGCATATTTTGGATTTAAAGTTTACTTATGTTTTGCCTACCTAAATTACCTTTAGAAACCTATCAGGGCTCTACTGTCATAATATAGTGCACATTGTCGTGCGCCCCCTAGCTGTGTGGAGTGTTTCCATTTATTTTTTGTTTCTACATCCAATAATATACAATAATGTGTTCCTGTCTCCCTCATTAGCTCAGTGGCAGTAAGTTTGTTATTAACGATCATGTGTGTTTATTTACCCTGATGGATGTCTCCATATATAGACTGGAACAGTGTCCTGCTATATGTGATTAGATTATGTTAGTAACAGGCATATGGTTTTAGAGGAGAAACGGGCTGTTTTTTTACTTTAATAAAGCTTGCCTGCAGGATCCTCTGAGGAACATTGACATTTTCCCTCCATGAAGGAGCCTGTGTCCCCTTGTCATGTTTTGCCCTACCACCAGGAGGCGATACGCTTGTTTTTTGTGTCTGAGTTGGGGTTTTGGGGCATCTATAAAACAGGATACTGTAGGTAGAGGCTGTAATCCTGTTTGTTTGATGATGTTTGAAGACGTCTGTAGTGGGGATTAACAGGACCACAAACTCCTAAACCTGTTTGGGTTCAGCTTTGTCAAGGTTTTTATTAAACCAAGGTTAATTTTTCATAGAATGGAATGAACATTTATGTTAAGTACTGTGCCTCTGACTTGTCAATAAAATGCTGCTGTGTAATAGATCATGAAAATTGCTTCACTTTTCTGCATCTATGGCAAATTATATCTGAGTTTATATCTAATCTGAGGGTACTGTTTGTAGGAATTCACAGCTCAAATGGGGATGGTTTTCCACCAATGATCAGGGGAATTGATTATGAATTAATTTATGATT
>JABFDZ020000001.1:3404674-3422194 GCA_019775955.2 Pollimyrus isidori
TCTGTGCCCTGCCTTTGTGCCACGTGTAGTGTGTACACCTCTGTGCCCTGCCTTTGTGCCACGTGTAGTGTGTACACCTCTGTGCCCTGCCTTTGTGCCACGTGTAGTGTGTACACCTCTGTGCCCTGCCTTTGTGCCACGTGTAGTGTGTACACGAGGTTTTCTCCTGTACCCTAATTGCTGTAATGACGTCAGAACCCACATGGCAGAGAACCGTCTGTTCCAGCATGGCTGGTCAGAAACCATTAACTCCCTGCCAATTTTGACAAGTGACTTGATTATTGCTGTGTTTGAGATCTGTCTGGGTCCCAGCCGTCCCTCACATCCTTCACCAAGAAAGCACACAAAAAACAGTTGAAAATTCTGAGTGACTGTGTTAATAAGTCCAAAATCTTATAGGTTAAAATGCTGTAAGTTAAGGTAAGATTTACTATATTGATCCCAGGGGAAATCAGTTTGCATGCAGCAGCACATTGTTTAATGTGTACAGACACAGGAAACTCTGTGGGTTTAAAATGTGTCATGCTTGCATTTTCTGTCTAGGGGGCGATGTGCAGCTCAGTGAGTAAGCCTGTGTCTGTGGTCGGAAGATCACCAGTTCAAGCCCCAGCCTCAACAGAAGTGTCACATATCTGTGGCCCATGAGCAAAGCCCTTACCCCCCAGCTCCAGGGGCGCTATGTGCAGGCTCACCCTGTGCTGTGACTCCCCAAGCTTGCCCTCACATGTATATGTCTCTGTGTGTTTCATGGAGAGCCAAAAAGGGAACTTCTCCCAGGGCTTACTGAATATTGCTCTTCTGTACTCTAAGCATTCGTAATCTCGTCCTGGGCTGTGTACTGGAGGTTCAGCTCGCCCCTGCAGGTCGGCTTAGTTGACCCTGTTTTCTGACTGCCTGTGCCTTGCTTTAGCCAGACATGAGCACCGAGTCTCCACCCTGCAGGGACGTCTGGGCTTCTTGATTGCGCAGTCAGTCCATCTCAGCCCGAAAAAAGCCAGGTGAACATTAAATATTTGTACAAGGGAAAGGAAAACAAGTTTTTTTGGGAGAAAAAAGGCCACTGTGTACCTTGGCAATGGTCAGAATATCATTCTCACCTCCTTCCCATAAGTCTCATTGGACTTTCCTGACTCCCCAGTACCTCTTCAGAGGCAGCTCCCTCAGCACTGTGTGGTCCTGGATCTGGGTTAGGTTCGACCGGCCTGACATGGTGTCCTGCCAACCAATCAGTGCAGTAATCGGACCTTAAGGGTACCCTTCCGATTCTGACAAATTAATGACTTCTTTCACCCCTCCTGTAAACTGGGGGGGCAGTGATTTAAAATGGCCTCTAAGTGGTGGCAGACAGCTGGGATGAGCCTGGGGGCCTATGGAGGCTGAAGAGCAGATCCCGTTTATTTTAATGCCCGACCTTTGGTGACCCCAGCTGTAATTCACCATGTGGGAAAATCGCTTTTTAATGCCTGAATCCCGTCTCGGATTCCCTCCTTGATGGTTCTTTATGTGACATGCCATTTTCTCTTCCGTTGTGTTGTGGTCTTACTTTTATTTGGGGGGGGGGGGGGGCTTTGGCCCACCAGTTAGGGGAATGACACCACAAAGTTTTGATCAGGGAGATGTTTTCAATACGATCGTGCACAGACGGTTTACCTTAAAGGGCTTTCAGTTTGATCAGACCCCAATGCTGTGCCGCTTCCTCTCTCTGCAGTGGGGGTCCCGTTGGTGACCTGGGACCTGCCAGACCTTTTGTCTGAACGCATATGGTAATTTGTTAATAGCTGCCCCCTCAATGCCTCACTTTGCCCCATCTAATGGCGGTTTATGCGTCATCACCTCGATCGTTCGCGGGTTCCACTGAGCGCGTTTACCTCGCCACGTCCATCGCGAGCAGCCACCTCGCTTTGCTCCATCACGTCAGCAGTAATCAGGCCGATTTTGAAATATGATAAAACGTGGCACGTATCCTGCCTCTGTTTCTGACACTCCTTATTTAAGAAAAAAAAGAGGAAAAAAACATCTTTGGTAAGCTGGCTGGCTCTGGACCTGCGTAGGATGTCACTGCTCAGTAGAATATCCTGGCAAAAATGGTCAGAGAGCAAGTTCAGTGAAGATGCTAGCCATGTACGTTAACATTTCAGGTTGCTGTTTCACTTTCTGTGCGTAATCTAAAAACGCTTGTGTCCCTTTAAATAAAGAAATTGCGAGACGTGTGAATGTAAATGAATAATGACTTTAATCTTAACATGGTTCTCCCTTTAGCATGGGGTGACTAGCTGGTAACGGCAATGCCAGCTCATGCAGATTCCCCCTCCCCGCCCTCCCCCAGTGAATCATAACCTCCGATTTGCACAACCTGAGCACATTAGCATGTCATTCTATAAAGGAAGGATGAAGCAAGGCTCACTTGTTGTATATTAAGGCCACAACCCGGAGCTCCCTGTTCCATTCCTTTGTTCTGATTGGCCATTCGTTGTTCCTGGAGCTTGCTTATTAATAATATACCTTGATTTTTCACGTAAGAAAAGCAAACTAATGGCGTCATGCCTTCGGTTGGCTCTGCGTTGTGTCTGAAACCTCCTATAGGTGGATGTATTCCTTTACATTTATTTATTTAGCAGGCACGTTTTTTCCAAAGTGACGTATGAGTCAGGATCAGTGAGCAGGGTCCTGCAGTCCCTGGACTGGAGCAATGAGTGTTAGCATCTTTACTCAACGGCCTGATTGATATGATTACTTGCCAGTTGTGGGATTTGAGCCCACAGCCTTCCGGATATGGGCACAGTGTCCTAGCCCACCATCCCATATTCACAGCATAGTCTGGTTTCCAGGACCTCATTGCTTTAATCATACAACAAAAACACCGGTCGTTGTTGGTTTCCAGTGAAATGTTAGCATGCCGCTCACAGATGAAGGCTTTCCTGTAACGTTTGTGGGGAATATTTCCTCCCGGCTCATTGCGTTTTTATTTCGCTGTTGTAAGACACTGGAGATTCTGTAAATGTCAGAATGTCCAAATGGCAAACGGAGCTTGTGGAGCTCAGGCGGGTCGATTGTACTATAATGTTGTATAAAAATGGTTTCATTGGTTTCTGAGTCCATAAACCGCTCATTAAGTCTGACTGAAATGCAGCGTGTGTAAAATTGTTTTATTTTCTCTGCGTTGTTCTCAAGTGGAGCTTTTGGTCTGAATTTCTCAGCCGTTTTTTTTAATTGGCCACGTTTCTGGAGTTGGGGATGAAATGTGCAGTTGTTTTTCTGGTTATTGTGATTTTTACGCAGTCAAGATGTTTGGTCTTGGACTGGCTCCCATTTCCCCTGATTTGAGCTTGTGAGTGAGCCACTCTGGAACTAGAATCCATACCCTGTTGTCCCTGTACTGGCACGGAGCAAAGGATTTGGATCTCTGTAACGATGCAGGTTCCTATTTATTAGTCCTTTAACTGTTTCATTTGAGTGCTGTTTTAGAATTGAAGAGAAAATTTCCAAAATTCACCCAATGCATTTTTTGATGTTCTTGATATGAGACCACCAATGAGCTAAAGTCAGGCTTCCTCATCATATGTCACAGTGTTGGCAACTAAATCTCATTCAGTCCACATGACGTCCAACAAAGAAATTTCATTTTTCATTCATCTCCGAAACTAAACAGAAATTTTATTGAAAACATGCCGTGACCTGAGTAAGGTTTGGAAATTTATTCCCTGACCGTGGCGACCTTACAGTTTTTCTTTAAGATCACTGGAGTTCTCAGAGATGGGTCCTACCTATGGTAGGGTTTTGGTAAAACAGGCAGGCACTAACCCTCCCCCCTTGTCCTCTTCAGTACTTCTCCTGCCTGTTACTGATCTTCCTCATCGAGCTCGTGGCTGGGGTCTTGGCCTACGTCTACTACCAGCGGGTGAGTCCTCCTGCAGGCAGACACCAAATACTTCTCCGATGTTATCGTCAGTATTTTTGGATTTTACTCCACATTGCTGTATTCATAGGAGTGTGAAGGCCTATCAGGCTTTGTTACTAAGCTAAGTAAAAAAGTTATTTTGTAAGTAAGTTATTTTGCATTGTGCAGGATACGAATGTCTGTACGGTATAGACAGTTCTTCGGTTTGAATCCCCCCTCCCCCCCAAAAAAAAAAAAAAAGATTTCATTTATAAAGACCTGTTGAACTGCTGTAGGTGTTCTGTATCAGTGGTGGTACTAGCTTAGTGTCCAGGGGCCTCATGTATAAACGGTGCGTATGTCCGTTTCCACGCTCACGTTGAGATGTATAAAAATGAAACTTGCCGTACCGTTACGCACATTCTCATGGCAGCTCCAGATATGGCATATGCACGTTTCTGCTAAATTTTGTAAATGGACAGCACTTAGTGGCATGTCATTGCTACTGGTTTCCCTTTTTAAGCTCACAATCATGACACTGACTTTATCCAATACACTGACATTAATTGTATGTTTATAAATGTACGGCACCTGATTTTTTATTAATTTGTAACAATAAGTGCAGAAAATGACTGAACTATTACAATTACCATGGCAGCTCTTGCATTATCGGAAGACATAGCTTATGGAAGAATTAGACGAAAGCGCTTATTCAGGGATCATAGTTATTTCTTGGCCCTTGATGATGATTCTTGGTCGATTCAGATCTCCAAGAGCAATTCTTTTGGAGCTGTGTGCTCAACTGGTGCCAGCAGTACAAAGGCAGACGTTGAGGAATTGCGCTATACCTGTTCCTTTACAACTTCTGTCCACTGCGCCCTGCATGTTATTCATAAACATGCAAGTAATTCAAACAAGTATGGTACAAGAAATTCACCCGCGCTGACATCGCCGGTCCCCTCCCCCAATAAATGTGTCCCCAGTCATTGCAGCCACTTGTTGCTCAAAGGGTGTGAGACTGGGAATTCCACGACCTCCACCTGTGCCGTCAAGACTCTTATGGTGAGCGGCAACTCGTTTTTTCACATCGATTTTAATGTCCGACCACTTCTTTTCAATTTCGGCCACCGTGCAAATTTCGGAACCAGCACTTTTAACTGACTCGCTGCGCCACTCCGTCAACTTTCGTTTATTGCTGATGCCACTACTTAAACCACCAAATAATATCACTTTTTATGATTTCTGTTAACCTACACTTCACACTTGATAAAATACTTCTTTTTCCTACGTGGTTTATCAATTGTTGTTTAAGAAAAACATAGAACAAAGTGGGTATTTATACATATTTACATATGCAAATATACATAATGGTGGGCGGGACAGGGGGGTGGCTGTGGGCTCGGTCACTTACGTAAAATTCCACACTCATTGGGATTTATAAAGGGAATGTGCGTAGATCTGTGCTTATGCACAGTTTTAGGCATCTGAATTTTTTCTTGTTTACGCACATTCCTAGTTTTGTTCGTACGCCATGTTTTACTGTGAATTCTACACACGTCGTTATACATGAGAACCCATGTGTTTAAAAAAAGTGACTGGAGCATAACAGAGCTGTGCTGGGTAGCTGCACAAGCTTTGGGAGACGCAGATGGGTCAGGAGCTTTGGGAGATGCAGATGGGTCAGGAGCTTTGGGAGATGCAGATGGGTCAGGAACTTTGGGTAGTGGGTTACGCACTTCCCTTTTCTTCATGGCAGGAAGGGGAGTGAGTCACCCTTTCCTGGACGTGTTTATATTGAGTCTGCAGCCATTACAAGTCATGCTTCTGTTCTTTTCCACACTGGCCAACAACTAGGGGTACAGGGTGATCCCGCTGGCTTCTTCCAGGAGACAAGGAACAGAAGCATGTTCCATTTTTCTTTCACCATCTGGTGCTAGTTACAATGAGATTCCTCGCTGACATGTATCCATAGTGACTTATATTTGTGGCCATTTCACACCTGTCTATTTTACAGAAGTATCTTTTAGTCCCTTTTTTCAGTGACTTCTGCAACTTAAGGGGTTTGGTTTTTAAATTACTGGCCCGTGTGTTTAACCTCTGCTGTCCCCGTATCCAGAGTCCATGCAGTGACGGCGAAAACATGGCCGGTGTGTTTGAAGGGCAGCCGTGCATTACCTGCACTGGAGTCCACGTGCTTGCGAGCTCAGCCTGGCTCACAGGGATTTCCCGCTGGGGAAATGAAAATGAGCGCTGTGGCGTGAATGAAGGGTCAAGGGCCTTGTGGGGGGGGTGGGGGTGGGGCAGTGTACTCACCCCAAACTCATTTATTCGTCCTATAAGTCCTCCTTCCCATATGTCCATCATCGCTTAACACGCTGCGTAACCAAAGAAGGGGACATTGAAGATTTATTAAGGAAACCTAAAAAGATGGTTAAAGATCATAACTAATGCCAAACCGTCAGCTGGAGTTAGTCAATAGTGGCAGTAGTATGTAGCGCATGTTTGGATGAGTGAGGACTAAAGTGCTGTGCAACGTAAAAACCAGTGCAACAAATAAACCAGCACTGATAAGTAAACCACCCCCACCCCCCCAGTTCAGGCATGAATGAGGTTTTTAAGAGGATGACCCAGGTGAGGCAGATTTCTGGTAACCAGAAGCCAATTTAAAGAGACAATACAAAAAAAAACAGAAAGAGCCACAGGATCTTCTCGATTGCATATCAGTTCTTGAATCGGCTTACCGAAGTCGTGGTTTTCAGGCTGATTGTCTCTCTTCTCCAGTGTCTCCGTCTGTGTAACCCCTCCCACAGCTGAGCGATGAGCTGAAGCAGCATCTGAGCCGCACCATGACGGAAAACTACAGGCAGCCGGGGAAGGAGCCCGTCACGCTGGCCGTCGACAGCCTCCAGCAGGATGTAAGCGCCGCACAGGGCCGCCTGCTCCATTCGCCAACTCTTGGGGGCGGAGCCTCAAGGTGCCACAGGACAAACCGCGAGACGAAAACCTCCAGGCTGAAACAGGTGCAGGTGAACTAGTGCCAGCGTACCTAGGAGACGAAGAAAAAAAGCTCCCTTGTCGTCACCTTGACGTTTAGCAGTTTTATTGGACCACAAGGCATGTATGAAGTGCCCTCCCTGAACACAAATCAGAAAATTAACAAGGTCCGCTCAGAGATTTAAGACATGCTTGTCAAGGCAAGGTCATGTGCGTGTTCCTGTGCTGAGGCTCCTCGCAAGCCCTCAGCTTCCATGTTCATCTTACTGCAGCGCGGTTCGCAAGGTGGAGGTTCTGTTATACTGTGGAATCTGAATCACCCGCTGCGTATCTGCACCGCCCCCTGGTGTGTGTGTCCGCGTGTGCATGCACGCATGAGAGAGACCGCCTCATTTCACACTGCGTCCCTCTCTCCACAGATTAAATGGCGCCCTGTCGCTCGTGACGCCCAGCGTTAAAAATAAAGCGCAGCGTGACTTTGTAGGAAAGTGAGCCAAGGCGTGTAATCCCACGGCCAGTGAAAGGGCCAGCAAACTGTAACAGCAGCGGCGGTGGCACAAGCCTTGACAGGGGCGATGTTGGGGGTGGGGGGGGTGTTGTGCAGTGTTCAGGGTGGTATCGGGGGGGCAGTGCCGAGGGGGGTTTCCGGTGGGTAGTGTCAGGGATGGTGTGGGGAGGTAGTGGCATCTAGGGTGGTGTCAAGCGTGGTGTGGGGGGTTGTGTAGGGAAGTGCCAAGGGTGGTTTTGGAGGGTGAAGTTGAGCCGGGCTCATGTTGGAAGGCCTCCTAAAAACATTTTAATTTGATGTATATAGTTTTTTTTTAAATTATGTAAATATCCTTATTTCTAAATGAAATATATATGAATATATATTTTTTTTTTCCCCATGATTTTGCTGGGCCCCCATGTGCCCATCGGGCTACAGGCAGCTGCCTAGTTTGCCTGTGCCTGGATTCTGCCTTGGTGTTGAGACCGGAGGGTTGAAACAAGAACAGGTTTAACCATTGCTGCTGAAATGTAAATGGTGTCTCTAAAAGCATGATCTGTGATGACAGGGATGAGGCTTTGAGTGGGAGGAATGGTAATAAATGTCGCCAGCTCCCTCTGGATTAAATTCGTGATTGACACTCAGTGACCCAGCTTACACTGGATTTGGAGCTCTGCAGTGCTGTACTGGCGGCACAGAGATCCCATCACTACATGGGTTTGTGTCCCTGTCTGCCTGCCGTACTTTTGCAGAAAGATCATCTCACGCGTGTCCTGCTAGGATTCCTGATGTCTGCCCCGTATTGCCTCTGCCAGTAGCTCAAACTTCACAGTGTTAAGATACGTGCATTCCTCCCATAGAGGTGATTAGGGTGATGTTTGGATTAAATGAGTCATTGTTTGGTTTGGAGATGAGGGGGCAGTGACGAAAGATGGAGGTCTCGAAAGCCCACAGTCTGTCTTCTTCCTCCTGTACCCGATTTCTCCTCCCCGTCTGCAGTTCAAGTGCTGCGGAAGCAACAACTCCAGCGACTGGCTGTTCAGCGCCTACATGGCCTTGCCGGATGCAGAGGGCAGAGTGGTACCAGATAGTTGCTGCAAGACCGTGACTCCGCACTGTGGGCGCAGGGACCACCCTTCCAACATCTACAAGGTGGAGGTAGGTTTGAGGTCCTTGGGGGGTGGTGGGGGTGTGGATTAAGTAAAGCTTTTGGCTCAGCGGCGGACGATCCTCTCAGAGCACAAATATCGGCACCCTCACATGCGGTCTGCTGCAGCACGGGCTTGCTGTTAAATCCGCTCTGCGCCCCAGCTGATTCCAGGCATCCCGCCTTCCGCAGGGAAGAGCACAGCTTTTAAGGACAGGATCAATCACATGGAAGAATCATCTCACATGCGTCCTGCTATGATTCCTGATGTCTGCCCTGTATTGCCCCTGCCAGTACCTAAAACTTTACAGTGTTAAACGAATCTTGATCTAGTTACTGGTTAATGTTACCCTAATTATGTAGTGCTTGTTTTTTTTCCCCAGAATCCATGTAGTGACGTTTTGCATCCCGCCATCTATCTTCCAGCCACAGCGTAGGGTCATGGTGAGCTTGGAGTGAATCCCAGGAAGTATGGGGGAGGGGGGGCAGCCTTTACGGGGTGTCAGCCTATCACACAGTGACAGCTTGGAACTTAGTTTGGTCCTTTTGGTTCTAGGCTCGCGCCACAGCTGAAGCCATTTTGCCTTTCCCAGAAAATAAAGGAGGGAAAAAAGCTAATGGCTTCGTAATTTATTTGCATCACGCGTCATTAAACAAACTAAGGCACAAGTTATTTTCCGCAGCCGCATATAAATAGTGTTGTTTCAGAGATGAAGGTACAGATTGCTCCAGCTCTCCCATTGGCCCTGTGTTACTAAGAGGTCTCTCTGTCATCAGGAAGGTGGCTGGACTTGTCATGTAAAGCACCTTTGGTGCCTTGAGGGTTCAAGGTAAGAACTGACTTGTGCACAGGCTAACCTAAGCCACAGGCTGGGACCCTGAGCTTTACGTGGATCCAAGCATTTTCTGTAACCACTATCCATGGTCACAGGGGGTTCAGAGCCTATTGGCAGAAGGCAGAGAACAACAATGTTTTTGGGCTGTGGGGGGGAAACTGGAGAAAACCCTGTGAAAACATGGGGAGAACATGCAAACTCCATAGACACGGAACCAGGCGGCCGCAGGGATATAAGGCAACAGTGCTAACCACTGTGCCACCAGGCCCCCCTCTGGGGAACCCCATTTTTTTCTGTTTGTTAATTTTATGTTGTAGGTAGAGCCCCAACAATGAATTTAGAGCAGGGACCCCTACCCTAGGGGTGAAAGTTAGGACAGGAGCCCTAAAGAATTTGAAACATAATTGGATTGGTCTGGGTTGGGCTGCCCAGTACGGTATTCTTTTACGGGGCCCCAAATCTCCAGTGACACCCCTGCCCCCCCTGTAAATTCTATGGCCTGTTACTGAACCAGGGTATCTGGGCATGACCATAGAGATGTTACAATCAGACATTAGGAACATTGACATGAAATTTCATCATTGCATTTTTTTTAGATGGACCAATCAGGTTACAATGGGCTGGTGAGCAACCTGTTAGAGCCAAGCACTTCCTCTCCCTGCTCCTCCTGCACAGCGAGGAGCCCATTCTAGCCTCCACTGCTTCTGCTGTAAATCCATGGCCCAGTTCCTGATCTCTGTGGTGCCTGTGATGTAGGGATTGCATGGCTGCTTTCTCATGGCTGTCAGGACCACTTGGCAAGTCCCACAATGACGTCGCTGGCTCTCTGCACCACGCGTGCGTACGTAGCTATATATTTAAATTAAACAAGGATAAAGTTTCCTTGGAAAAATTTAGGGTTGGTTTTTTTTTTGCATGAGTAACTTCATGAATTATGCTTCTTATTATCTTCTTTTACAGTGCTTATGTTATTTTAGTGTAAGCTTATGCCAATGTTAACTTTAGCGTTACGGCCCATCATTTTTCGTATTTTGATTGACGATGCGCATTCATGCAGGGGATTTGTTGGAACTGCTTCTTTGCTGCTCTGCGCTGAGACCTTCACTCCTGAAACCACCTTTTTGTCTGGAGCTGTGTAGCATCTTGGACCGAAATGGTAGATAGCATGGCAGATTTGCCTCAGGAAGGATTAAACATCATTTATGGGCCCTAGCAGTAAGGGGACCCTACTCTTTCTGCAATTACCTCTGTATTTTGGGATAAGCCCAGGGAAACCTGGACCCTTCAGCTTGATTTTAGGTCACATTAAATCATGGTGGGGGCATTTTTTATATGTACAACTTCCTGCAGATACTACCAGGAGAAAAGTGCAAGTTCATCCCATCAAGGTGTAGATTGAGAAGGATTTTATTGTTTTTTTCTTAAAATCAGCAAGAATCTGAAGTCATAACAAATATACCTTTAGGAAGTATTTTTCAGAAAGGACTGGATTTTTTCTTTTGGAAGTGTGTCCATCCGTGCTGCTTTATTCTGTTTCTGTGGCATGTTTAGGTTATGGAGATGATAGAAAGGCATAGACTGGCCCAGAGGCCTCCTGCGTGTGGGATATCATCCCGGTGGGGGTCCTTTTTCTGTGGCTACGGCTTTTCCTGTGCCGAGCTGTGCGGTGAGGTTGTCACCTCATGAACACTGTGATCCCTGGCAGAGAATAGGCTTTTCCTGTAAAAGAGGTATTATGTTTATTTGTCTGTTATACATTTGGGGAAAGTAGATAAACACGTTGGAGATCTTGTAGTGCCATAGCTGTTAATGCTCATATGACTTCATAAGGACGTCACAGATTTGATCCCAACATATTTACTGCATCGGGATTCTAAGCTTGAAGAAGAACCTTGAATCTGTTTTTAAGGGTGATTTTATGCTGTTGCCACAAGGACTCTGTCTGATCCGCCTGTTTTAATTTGCCTGGTCCTCAAATGCAGTTTGCATATCTGCACTTGGGCCTCAGGAGAGACGAGGTAAGCAATATGAAAGTGAAACCGTAATGATTCTGGTGCTGATCCAAATGCCTGGTGCTCAAGGCTGACCTCAGATAAATGGTTCCAGGGCTGTTGGGGCACACAGATGTGGCTGTAATGGCATTAGAGCGCTTCTCGTGTAAGGTACCAAGGGCAGGGCGAAGTACAAGGCCAGCAGAGGCTCCATCCCCTACCGACACTCATGTCAATAATATCCTCCTCATGGATAATAAATGCATTTGCAAGGTCGGGCAGGCCACCGAAAGCCCTGTCTGCTCTGCTTAGGTCTGGGATGTGTTCGTGGACATCCCTTTCAGATACAGATGTGCCTGGCAGCAGCCAGATGTGCAATCAGATGCTTGTAACTCCTTCTAAAAGCCAGATTTGTGAAATGAGTCGCAATGCCAGACTCCTCAGTATGGCCCAGAATATTTACAGAAAGATAACTCAAAAAATGCATATAATTACTTCCAGCAAATGTTGTTTAGTTTATCAGCTGCATTGTGGGTGGCATGGTGGCTTACTGGATAACGCTGAGGCCTCGTGACACTAGCATTGTGGGTTCGATACCCACCCTTGGCTCTCCATGTGTGGCATTTGCACATGGCCAGTTGATCCTTCCGATGGCATAGACACCACCTAGAGTACCATTTTCTGAGGGGGCACCGACTTAGCAAACTGCCCTGTGGTGACCTAGATAAGCTTCACCGCTAGTTCTTCCAAGGTCTTTCTCTGGAACAATCGAAAGACATTTGGTTAAGTGAATTGGTGTGTCTCCCTGCTCTGTGTCTTGTGCTGGTTATGATGGGCTCCAGGTTCCACATCGCCAAATGCTGGATCAGCAGTCGAAGTTGGATCGATACTCATCGGTTAAGTCACATATGACAAAAGCACTGAATCAGAAACTTGAAGGAGGCCTATGTAATGATTATTCTGCATAGTCTGAATAGTGTTGAACATGCCTAAAGGTGAACACACACACATTGTGTTTCCACTGGAGTCTTTCCCTACTGGGAATTTGTGTTTGCTCCCCCTGTGCCAAACCTAGGAAGGACCTTCAAACAGATCTGATTGGAAACATGTGTCGCATTTGCTGTGGGATTAATTACTTAAATGCTTAGGCAACTCAAAGGTTTCTTAACAGGACTTGGAGGGATTCAAGACTCTTCTCTGTAAACACACTTTCAGTAGGGTGTTTCTGCATATCACTATTCAGATTTGTGCTTCATATTGATATTCTGGACCTAAAAAATGACAAAGGATAGTCATTTCTGTCAATGACACAATTGCTTGGATCTGGCATTTTGAACCTTGAATCATGTCCTATTAAAACAAATGTGAAGAAGCCACTTTTATTTGATTCAATGCAGTAACATTTGAAATCTATGGAGTTTTGTATCTGACTGTCCTGAAATGCGACCCAGAGCCATTGAAGCTTAAAATTACAAAGCGTTGGAAGGCAGAGATGATTAAGCAGACTGCTGAGGCTAAGACCGGGTCCCCATGTCGCTCGTGCTGTGAGCCCTTCTCTGTAGGGGCCGTGTCTTCACCGCTTGACTGCTCCGATTTCGATTTGTTTCCCAGACCTTTTTCTTTCACATTTTCCATGCCACATCGTCTGGTCGCTCCCCCAGTGGTGTCTGTGCCCTGTAGGCCCCTCCAGGTGGGACGTGACACAGCCACCTGCTGACACCCCCCCCCCCCCTCTGTGTACCCCCCACCCAGGGCGGCTGCATCACCAAGCTCAAGCAGTTCCTCTCCAATCACCTCTTGATCATTGGGGCGGTGGGTGTCGGGGTGGCCTGTCTGCAGGTAAGTGCATGGAGTCTTTAAGATGGACCCCTCCCTTGTAAAGAACACACACAGCCTACAGCTTAACCCTGTCAGAACCTCTGCTAAAATCAAACCAGTATTTGCAGTGACCGTACAGTGCAGCCATGTACTCTAATTTTTGACTTGGCCACTAGCACACCTCATACAGCTAGTCAATCTGTCACAGACTTTATAAACCAAATCATTTAATTATTTAATTGAGCTGTTGGTGAAATTTAACATGATTTAAAATCATGGAATGGCTGAGGTGCCCCCAAGGAGAGGCTTGGGAACTGAAGTAGGGTTCATCTAGCCATCCAACTAGACCAGTAACTTTTTAGAAAATAGAAGAGATTATTACTAGTTTTTATTTTTATTCTTAATTTGCATATGTTCTAATGTTAAATTGTGTTTTTTTGTTTTAAAGCAAAGTGCACTTGCTACCCAGATAAACAGCTTTAAACATTTCTGTATGTGATACAAATCCCTCCCCATCCACATTTATTATAATCTTACAGGTGATGGCCTGTCTGCAGCTAAGCTTACTGACCTGTACGAAGCATAGCAGGGTCCTTAAGATGCTTGTGGGAGTTTTACTTACACAAAAATGTTCTGAGGGCAAAACGAAAAATGATTAGTTCCAAGAGAGAACCAATCAGATTGTAGTGGAGGTGGGCCCAAGCAACTAGTGGAGACATGACCAAGACATCTGATTGCTTTATCACCCTTCCTTTAGTGCTTGGAACCACCTCTACAATCCAATTGGTTTCATCTCGCTGAACCAATCATTTTTCATTCTGCCCTCAGAACATTATCGTATAAGTAAAATTCCCATGAGCCCTTAGGGAGGACCCCTCCCCTTTAAAGAAAATATACAGCCTATCTAATACAAATCCCCCATCAACATATATTACAATCTTAAAAAATAGGAAAGACTGGAGACAATTGTCAAATGGGGTCAATTGTCAAACACTGATTGTTGACTTTTAACACACTTCTATGACTAACCCAGTCGTACATTTCTCTACTTCTGCTGTCTGCGAACAACAACTGTAAAACTTATGAAAGGCCTCACAATAAAAGCTCACAGATTAATCAATAGATACCAGATCTCATTCAGAAACTGCTCCCGTCTCTCCTACCAGAAGGATGCGCAAGACTCCTCGGAGCGTTGCTGTCACTGAATCATGTTGAGTTACAGCGTTAATAGTTAATAGCCTTACCTGCCTTCCCGCTCATAATGTTAATAATGCAGTGCTTCCTTAAATGTGACCTCACTGCATTATGTGAAATCGTGTTAAGTTCGATCACATAACGAGCCCCTCTAATTACTTTTTAATTAAACAAAGATGCGTCCCGTGTATGGCAGATGGAGGGAGCTTCCCCAAATCCGGAGCTGCGTCCCACAGACCAGCTGACAAAACAGTCACCAGTGTCACCGGGGGACATACCAGGGCCCTGATATGCCTGTTTGTTTTGCTTATTTAAGGCGGCCCCTCCCCATATGTTTCCAATCTAGCCAAGTCTATTTGGACCAAAGCTCTGATGAACCACACCAACCGTGAATGTAAACTCTGGTCCCGGTTGTTCTGACCCAGAATGACTCCTGGACTGACCTTTCATTTCTCGCAGAGAAGTTGATCATTTTGCAAATAAACTGTGTAACTGATCTTGAAATTGTTGCTGCATCTCCCCCCTTCGATGTGCATTTCGTGTAGTTTCTTATTTTCACACAGTCAATCCTGGATCAGTTTGGTACGTTGCTGTTTGAACAGACTGTGGCCAGGGGAACAAGCGTAAGCAAACCTCGCCTCACTGGGCGTGGGGTGAAACACAAAACTGATTTTTAATGTCTGGAAGACATGTGGCACATACTTTTTTTCCGGTAATAAGTTAATCAGCAAATCCAGTCAAGCTAGTCAGTTTCAGAATAGTAACTGGTGTATAAAATTTCACAGAGGGGTGCAGTGTGGAATGGGGCTGTGTGGAGCAGCTCAGATGTTTTACCTGTGTCACTGCATCAACCTTGGTTAGTTAAATGACTGTATAGTCATTATTCACACTGAATAATTAACCGCAGCAAAACACATGGCCAGTATTTGCCTGTAACAGGATAGATGAAGACGGTTCCCTGACACCTGAGAGGGAGGGAGGCTGGCAGAATGTAATCGCAGCAGATCTTTGCCCTTTTCCCTCACAAACATCTTCATGTCTGGACGTTTCATTTCTGCCGTCTATAGCCAGACAGCCTTTACCATCAGGCCTGAAGGTTCCCTGTCTTCGTTGGAGCTGTCGTCCTTCACGTGCTGCTGGGTTCATGCAGGGACGTTTGGTGTGCCTGTCTTCCCTTCCTTCCTGTCTTTCCTTTGACCCCGTCTCTCCCTCACGCCTGTCTCTCCCTGGTGACCTTGTCCTGCCCCCCTTACCTATTTCCCCGGTGACTCCATCTCTCCCTCACACTTATCTCCCTGGTGACCCCATCTATCTTGCATGTTCATCTCCCTGGTGACCCTGTCTCTCCCTCACACCCATCGCCCTGGTGACCCCATCTATCCCCTTTATGCTCATCTCTGTGGTGATCCTGTATGTTCTGCACACTCATCTCCTCAGTGACCTCATGTCTCCTCTATGCCGATCTGCCAGGTGATCCCATCTCCCTGGTGTCCAAATCTCCCCTCTCCCCAGTGCCCCCATCTCCGACCTCCCTTCCCTCCCCAACCCACCCTTGTGTCTCTCCTGCATGCCCATTTCTCCCTGTCTATTAGCATATATCAGTCTCAACCAGATGGGCGCTGAGCTGCTTCATTAATTCTGCTCCCCCTGGATTAGACAATTAGCCCCTTAATTGAAGTTTAAGAACTTTAATGGGTGGGACGCCTTATTTCTCTACCCCGGCAAGGCAATCAGAAAATCCTGTCCCCAGACATCATTAAATGTGCCTGTCAGCATATGCAAACTGAAAATAAACCATTTTGGAGTCTCTGCCACATTGCTGCACCTGTAGCTCTTAATAAGCCCCTATTCACGCCAAGACAAAACTGATGTATTAAATTGGATTCACCGGGATTAATGACATCATCAGGTTGTCACCAACTGGGGAGATTAATAGGTATCCATCATCAGCATGGCTTTCCAAACTCAGGATGTCATTGGGTGAGACTCAGGCAAGTGGGCGGTGTTCTGCTCCTTGTAGCTCTTACACTTCAGTGACAGGTCTCTTTACGACCGTTCTGTTTCACTAGGTAACCCTTCAGGTCCTGGAAGGTCGAGACCTCACGATTCAGTGACGTTTCTACTTGTTTACAGGTTATGTTCATATAATGGTATTACTCAGTGTCTGGGGTTAAGGTTAGTAACATATAAAGCATTAAATGAATTAATTTAGCAGACAGTTTTTTCCAAAACGGAATGCAATTCAGAAAGCGATTGGCGGTTAAGGGATTTTCTCAAGGGCCCAGCGGTGACTCTGCCAGCCATTGGTTTGGATCAGTGACCTCATGGTAATGGCTAGAAGGTCCTGACCCAACTGAGTTACACAACTCTCTTCCAGTTGTAGTTCAAACTCACCAGTTTACCCAGTGGGGGCAAGAATGTCAGCCATTTGCAAAGGTGTATAAAAAAAGAAATTTCTGTATAGAACATCATGTATTCAATTACAAGTATTAACTGTCTGCTGTAGAACATCTGTATTGTGGATAAAGTAAACCAGCTGCACCTTTAATTGCTCCTGTTTTGAGAAATGTAGCCCAGTTTGCATGTGTTACTGCACGGCGTCGTGCAAACTAGCAGTAAGTAAGTAGTGTTTTCCTGAATAGTGAGTGACGAGCTTCCCAGACACATGGTGTTCTGCCACACTGATGAGTAACGAAAAAAATTCTGGTCCAGTAACCCTGTGTTCCAGTAACGCGGGCAAACTGGGGAGGATATTTATAACTGGAAATGCCTTATTGCAGTGACAACGCAAAACCTTCTCAAGGTGCACATTTTCTCTGTAGAAGACATTTAATTGGACCTTTCTGGTACACATGCAGTTGTTTTTGCTGTCCAGGGCCTGGTGTATCCTGTCAGCCATGTTTGTATACTAAAACTTCAGGAAAAGGGGGAGGACAGGAGGTCAAAGGGGTAAGAAAAAATGTATAGTTAGAAATGCATTAAACCTCAGCACCTCCCGGAGTGCCGTTGGGGCGGACCGGGGCCCCGCATGCGAACAGAACCTGCAGGTCACAGCCATTCAGCAGGATCTCCTGAGGGAAGCCACTCTGATCCGGCCCGTGTCACCGCATCCTGTCCCTGAGGGAAGCCGCTCTGATCCGGCCCATGTCACCGCATCCTGTCCCTGAGGGAAGCCG
>JABFDZ020000001.1:3432033-3452115 GCA_019775955.2 Pollimyrus isidori
ACACTACAGCCTGACGCTGAAGAATACTCAGTCCTCCCCGAAGGGTACCTCTATTGCACAGCTGATGTACAGTAGGAAGGTCCCGTAAGGTGATGGTGTACTCTGCCACACTACAGCCTGACGCTGAAGAATACCCATTTCTCCCTGAAGAGTCTGACTGAGATGCACCAATTCCCTCGCATTCCCTTTGATTGCACTGCCAGGATTGCGTCTTTGCAGCGGTGTGGGTGTGTGGTACAGACACATGGCTTTTTCAGTCTGCATCTCTGTAGCCGGACAATGTGCTGGCGTTGGCCTCACAGCACAGCGGAAGGATGTTGGGATACTGCGTGCTGAAGTCAATCTAGTGCAGGATGTGGAGAGTCAAATGGCACACGTATAAATCACTGTCACACATGTATAAATCATTGTTACACATGTATAAATCACTGGCACACGTATAAATCACTATTGCACATGTATAAGTCACTGGCACACAGACCAGTATCTTAGCTTATTTTTAGTCCTTTTGTGACAGGCCTTGTTGGACACTTGTGTGCTTAATACCCCTACCGAACCCCAATGCTGTTCTTCTGGTGTCTTCTTTCAGAAGGTGCTTTGTGTCCACGGGTGGTGCTTAATGATACCTGATAGGTTTGGCATAATTCGAGACTAACTTTCAGGCAGGAACTGATTAACTTCTCTGGGGGCCCTAGGCTGACATGGTTAAGCCCCCATGGTTAAAGAACAAAGGAAAATGATACAACACCAGTTACTGACTGGGGGGTTGGATCGCACTAGTGGATCATTCGGCCAGTTTTAATAAGTTTTACCACTGCAGTTTTGCTAAGGCAAGGCTGAGGCCCTTGATGCTGGCTGATGCCCCTGATGTTTCATTGCTGGTTAGTGTTGGGTAAGGTGCTAGGGGTCACAGTATGTTTCTTGATGTAATTTATCAGTTCCTGGTAGTTCTTAGGAAAAAAGGCCCCATCCTTCGGAAAGGAGTCCCGGCCAGCTGAGTTCTGCAGGTGGTTTCGCTGTCATGTTGCGACTCAGCTCCCTCTGTCCACCCCCTACCCCTTCTGATGTCCTGCAGCTCGCATTCCTCATCTGGGTGATGTCATCTTTCAGACACTGTTGGGAGCTAGCCCCCTATGACTGTGGCAGAATTTGTTCTCTGCATTCTGCAAATTCCATTTCTGGTAGCCACCTTTGTGCAGGGCTGGGGAACGGAGCATGCTGCTGACTGGTGCCTGAGCAGGCCCCTGAGGACATTCGGTGGGGGCAGGACGGTGTGAGGGGGGATCGATGTCACTTTCATCATTTTAATTAATGATTTTTTTCACACTTTCGTCTTCGAGTTTCAGTGAGCAAATATATCTCTGACTGACACTTTCCTGGGTGCTGCACTTACACACATCACTCGCCATTATTTAGCTAATAAGCAGGGACAAATACAGAGGCGGGGATAATTACCATAGTAGGGTCTGTCACTCACTGATTCAAGGCTTACCATTGGCTAATGATAAAGCTAGCCTCTCCTATGCCTCCCACTTTAGAATCACCACTGCTAATAAGGTCTTCATGCTCATCTGTGTCTGTTGTGCCATGTTGGTTCGTATTTTATTGAAGGGGTGCAGCTTACAAAACGTAGCTATCTGAAGATCAGGTCGCAGCACTACAAAATGGCTGAGACGTGACTGTTCCCTCCCTTGTCCGGATGTTTGACCTTGAATCAGCTCTCTCCTCCCCATTCAGTCCAGAGGCCCAGCATCTCTCTTCATTCCCATTCAAAGTGCTAAATGACAAGTTAATAAACTCTGTTTTTGACAACAGCTGCCGTGCAAACAATTAATCAAAATTACGTTGCGTTGTGTTCATTGAAAGGGCATTTGACAGAACACCTGGTGTATGTTTAAACAGCGTAAATAACTCTATGAAAAATTGCATGGTTATTTCTAATCCACCTTTCTCCTGTGACCTTCTGCAAAATTGTGTACTCTTTTCATATGCGATGGCAACATCAGTTTTAAATTTGATAATCTCATGAGCATATTAGTAAGATTGCACCATTTTGGCTGGTACATGTCTGTTACCTAGATGGGAGCATCCTGTTATGTTATATGAAAACGGTCTGTCCTTCGCGGCATTTTCATCCTTGTGACAGGATTTTTCCCTCAGAGTTTATGCTCTGATTTTCTTGTTTGCCTGTTTATATTTTTTCTATTTTTTTCTACTTTCTATTTTTTTTTTCTTTTCTGGAATGATTATGGGGAAGCAGCTCCCCCCAGCCTCAGTTTATTTACACTGAAGCGTGTAGTAAAACAAAGTAGATTGTATTAATAAAGAAAAATAGTTTCCCATATCCATCCATCCATCCATCCATCCATCCGTCTTCCAACTTCTTCTCTTTTGCAGGGTTATGTGGGGCCTGGAGCTACTCCAATCCACTGCCGGGCCATGCATGCATGCACACGCACACACACACATACACATGCACACACACATACACACGCACATGTGCACACACACATACACACATGCGCGTGTACACACAGGCAGACATGCATGCACGCAAGCACACACACACACAGATGCATGCACAATGGATGCAGATGGATGGAGACAAAGGAATAGAGTGACTATGACACTTGGCAGGAGGAGGTGTGGCCTATGTACTTTTGGATCTAGAACCAAAATTTACTCAGTATATATAATACACTTAATACACTGACAAATTCATGGTTCATTCCATGGGTCTGGCTTTGTTTTAAGATCTCTGCCTCTGATGTGAAGCAGACCTGAAGACCTGGAAGGGAATCTTAAGGGCAGACATGAGTGGGCTTGCACAACCTCTTTACTTAAAGGAACGGATCTGGGTAGTGCAGCATCCACCTGATTCACGGTCAGTTAAAGCAACTGCCAGTCCAGCTACAATAATAAACACACATGATTATAAGAAGACCAGAGTAATGAACTGCATCTGATTGGAATTTATGGTAGGAAAATTAAGTGAATTCAGGTCTTTTTGGTAGTTTCAGTATAAGTTGACCCTTAATGATTGTACTGATTGTAGTGATTGATTGTTGGGATAGAGAGATAGGGGATTGTGCAGATTCCCCAATTGTAAGGTTTGATGTAACATGGGATATGAGATTTGCAGAGGCGCCCTGATTGTTGCGATTGATGTCCTGTTTGATAGGGGATTGTGGAGGTGCCATGATTGTTGGGATTGATGTCCTGTTTGATAGGGGATTTCGGAGGTGCCCTGATTGTTGGGATTGATGTCCTGTTTGATAGGCGATTTCGGAGGTGCCCTGATTGTTGGGATTGATGTCCTGTTTGATAGGGGATTTCGGAGGTGCCCTGATTGTTGGGATTGATGTCCTGTTTGATAGGGGATTGTGGAGGTTCCCTGATTGTTGGGATCGATGTCTTGTTTCATAGGGGATTGCGGATGTTCCCCGATTGTTGCATATGCGGTTGGGCTTTCCTGGTGGACAGGGTGTCTTCTACTTTATATTATGTAATACACATTTTCCATTCAGTTCTTATCTAAAACATTTCTTAGGTGCCCATGAGTAAACAACTGAACATGTTTGAAATTAACCATGAGAACAGCTCTGGCAGGTCAGTTTATGGGAATTTCCACCACAGCATGCTCTCAGGCAGGCCTTGCGCTTAGAATTTCTAAATGGAAATGAGGTTGCTGTCTGTTCCATTGACCTAAAGGTAGAATGGAGATCTTGGCTACTGCATAGTCAGCAGGACAAAGATGGTCAATCCCAACCCGCTGCTATGAATATCCATTTAACCCATAATGCTCTGCATCCTTATTTTCACAAATCACTGCTTATGAGGAGAGACTCTGAAACAGCAGATAGCCGGTCTGGGTAAAGTGCTAATCTGAAGTCTAATGTGAAACACTACACTAATGCATCTAGCCATTAAGAGGAGGCAATGGTAAGGTACTCAAAAGAAAGGGAGAAAAAAGCAGCAGCAAAGCAGGCATGAACAATTCTAAAAAAACACTACTTTGTGTGATTGTTTATACTTTTAACATCCAAAGGTTTTCAGAATCTTTGAGAACATGAGCAAGAATTTAGGAGTAAGCTGGAAATTTTGAGAGTCAGATATTAGAAGGACGGCATATTGGTCTGATTTCAGCTTTGGGATAATTTTCCTCATAATGGAGCATGCTTTGTATGGGCAGTAAAGATCTGACGTTACCCAATCCGTTCCAGTGCCTCAACCCATCCTAGGAGAAAAGGGCAGTAAAGGCCGGAAGTTACTCAATCCGCTCCAGTGCCTCATCCCATCCTAGGAGAAACACACACTACAATTGTGTGTGTTTTCACAGCATTATATCAATACACTACGTACCATCATAGGCCAAGATATTGCTTTAAATAAGCATCTTTATTTTGATGATAATTGAGTATTGTCTTCAGATAAGACAGTATAAATTTAAGCAGATTTAAGATTTCAGGAGAATAATTTGGATAAACTTCTGTTATGTTTAAGATCAGTGTCTCAGTGGATGCCTTTTCAATCAAAGGTGACTTCCACCTGGCATTTGTGAGTGGACAGCAAAGTAAGAATTTCATTGTACTGAGGAATACTACTTTTTCTCTGTACATATGACAATAAACGCTTTGAATCCTTGAATCCTTCTACTTTTAAAATATGTTTTTGCTGGTGTGATGTTACTCTGAAATAGATGGTTCACAAACATTTAAAAATGACAAAACATAATCAACAAATTTCAGATTCTTGCCTTTCGGCTTATGTGATCTTTAGGATGAGGGGTGTTAAGCAACTGAAAATAAAAACTTTGTATGTAGTTTTGATTCAGTGGTTTAAAGTAACTTAATGATGAAAACTGAAATTGCACTTTCTCTAGCAAAAAAACAAAGTTAGTGCACTATGATTTAACACATAACCACAGCTGCTGATTAACCAAGGCAAAGGGATGCAGTGTTTACACGTTTATAATCTGTTGTGCGCACCACTGAACAGACTGTCTTGGATTGGCGGTATCCAGACTAATTTAATTACAATGTTTATCTATTCAGCCTGCGTCATTAATATTATAAAATTTCAGTTGAGAATTTTAAGTAGCAGGGATTCGTTGTGTACAACATGAGGACGCAAACTGCCCGCAACATTACCCTCTGTGTAATCCGCGGACTTCATCCTACGGCATATAGACCTCAGTATGCCACAATGTTTCGTCACTAGGCGGCGCTCAAGACTCAGTTGCTCAACTTTGCTGGCGGATAGAAAAAAATCGTCGCTTATCCTAAGTGTTCATTGTTATTTATGAGACATTTTATATGTAGATTTGTGATATTTATTTTAATCACGATCACATTTATCTTTCTATTTCATTCCAACAGTGTTATATTTCTTGTTAAGGAAAGCGGGTTAATATATATGTCTAGTAAACATTCAGAAATGTCCAGATAATAAAACATATACCCGCAATTCTCCACACTCTGCCTGCTGTAGTGTTCTGTCTTTTCGAAATGCCGCAATATTGTTCTAACTACCAACAACCAAAAACGTATCTTTGGGTGTCTAGGCCTAACTCCCATCGGTAAAACTGTTAAAATAATATTCCATTCATATCGCTGCGTGTAATCGCAAATAAACCAAGTTAGTAAAAAAAAATAAAATGAAATAACAGCTCTATAAAATGTAACCATATTGTGTTACCTATTAGATGCCGTCTGCTGCACGCAATTACACCACATTTCAACATCAATAAAACACTCCAGTCCTGACATATGGCCGTTAAGGGAAATATTCCGCAGCTGAATTAATTGCCCCCTAACTGCGATCTCACTTGAGGCTGCCTAAACGTCCATCATTATGCGCGACCCGCAATTAAAACTGTACGATGTTTGACCCCAGCACGGCGACCCATAAATAGATGACAGGACGAGAAACTGCGCGGGGATCGGGGGCTGATTCATGAAGGGATCACGCCTGTAGGAGTCATTGCGACTCCCGGCCCCCTTTCCCACCCCTAGTTGCTTCATTTCCGCTTCCAGAAGGTAAATCCACAAGTTTCCCCCAGAAATCCAGCGAGCAGTGAAACCCTAAAGGGATCAGGGGATCGGGGAGTCCGGCAGCCGCATTGTCCGCACAGCCGCCGGGGTCTGCGCAGTGCAAATCCGCCCTCCATAAATACTTTAGGAAGTGATCGCTGCTTTTCTCTTTAATAGAAAGCGTAAGCATCCAGGAAAACTTTTGTCTGCCAGAAAGTTCAGCTGCATTGATTTCTGGCCTTGGCTGTGAAATAACTACGAGGTGTTGCTAATCCCGACCATCACAAGGTAAGGTCGCGCCTGAAAGGTAAACTTTCATTACAAATTATTTCTAGTATATCAGCCTATTTTATTTTATTGAGGTTAACGCGCTCTTTTTATCAGTATTATCCCGGCATGCGTTTTTGCTGCTGAAAATATTTCCAGATAGAAAACATCCGTATGTACACATATAGAAGCGTGCGTGAACGTAAAAATGGGCATAAAAAGTGCAAATAAGCACAGAAACATGGATACGCAAGAGTCATGCGCCGTGATGCATTGATCCTGTACATTAAGCCGCCCTCTTAGATAAAGGCTGGCTGGTTTTACCCCTGTCTTCCGTACTTTCCTTTTTAATATCGTAGCCTGTTTCACTTTTAAACTGCAGAGCAGTCATAAGTGGGGCGTCCATGACTCGTTTTTTGCTGCTGTAATTGTGTACAGCTGCTTCTTTTCTGGCAAAAATGACAGCATTTATAGGCTGAGAACAATAATAAATACAATGATTAAGCTGTATGCTTTTAAAGAGTTGTACAAGTAAACAGTGCAAAGAATGCCTTCCCGAATAATTACCCGCATTAACCCTTACAGTGGCGCTTGCAGCGGGGATTTATTCGTGTGGGTATAGAGTCCTTTTATAACTTTATAGCAGACGGGTCAGGCAAACTGCATTAAAATATGGATATAAATCATCTTGCGTGCTGGGCGACTAGAGTCTGCGTGGGGTGCGTGTATATCAGAAGGCATTACCAGCCCTTGGAGAATGCGAGGAATTAAGACAGAAATGCACAGCACTTTGTGGAGCGACAGCTGAGCCGCCGCTCGGACCCAGCTGTGGATGTCTGCTGTCCCGGTGCTGGACGGCTCGCTGTCCCGCGGGACTCCAGCCCCTTGTAAGGACACAGCCCGAAAGTGTCTGTCTGCTAAAAGACCCTTTTAAACTGGTGGCTGTGGGATTTTATGTTTTTGGCTGTTGAAGGGAAGACAGTCTCGATATGATTAGGAGACTTTTGAGATAAGCTTTACCTTTTGCTGCACTGCGATTGTGCTGACTTGACCTGGCTGTTTTTCGCTCCATGTCCTACTTTACACTTCACCGAGTTTTCAGTAAAGAAATACTAGTTTAACTGTGCCCTTATATGAGGTTGAAAGTTTTTGAAGGGTTCAGCATGGTAACTTCAGGGGATTAAGCTTTCAACATTCACTATCTACTCTGTTTCTTTAATGGGTAGATGGTTGGTACAATAGCACCCTGGCAGGTTAGCGTGGGACTCGCCTGCTGCGCAGTGCAGTGATATGCTGCTGCTTCTTGTGTTCATGGCTTTCTGCATGAACTCTTGGCCCTGAGGCGACGTGCTGGAGGCTGTTTTTGTCTGGCTGGGTTGAGTAAGATTGGGGGAAAAAAAATGGATCACACTCATAAGTTGAAGTATGAAGGAGTAGCAGTGGGTCTTGATGATCTCATGCTGCGTGTCAGCGAAGACGAGGAGGCAGGCATGAGGAATGTGGGGGTCGTGGGTGAGAGGACATGAGGACTGCTGAAGCAGATAACGGCCACAGCTCGGGTCCAAGTTTCTGCTGCTGTTGTCCATTGAGAACAAACGGATGTGCATATTCTTATTCTTCACCCCTCACCCCCAGTCTTCATTGGGGTCCTTGCTGTTTATTTTGGTTCACAGATCCCTACAGTTGCTGGCATAGGAGCAGATATTTTTTGGGAAACTGATAGCAAATCAGTATCGTGGCCCATAGAAGACCCCTGTTTGGCCTACTAATTCACCTGACCTCTGGTGGCTGGTGTCCAAACTCTTCTGGTGAGAACCAATGGCCAAGCGTGTTGTGCTGTGGGGTGGAAGGACATTTCGTGTGGTTGTCCTGTCTTCTCGTTTTATTTTGGTTGTGTTGTTAGGAAAGCCATATCCTGTTGAAGAAGCAATGTGTAAAAATAAAACCAGAATTGTGTTTTTTCCATTGACTCCCCCCCCCATGTTTACTGCCTGATGTCCGGTCCTGTCATCGAGTCCCTTTGTCATTCCTCCATGAAAGCACTGATTCACCAGTGTTGCTCATGACTCTCGGTCTGCATCCCAAGCTGCCAGCCTACAATGGACGAGTTGTGCGCTGTGTCAACATTTTGGGCTGCTTTAACCTCAGTGACAGCCTGCGTTCCCAGTTCCTCCTGTGCCAGTCGGACCAGTGCGGCCTCCGTGAGCGCAGGTTCTGTACGGAGAACAAAGCGGCCCTGTGTCCGTGCGAGATTGGACTGTGAGCCGCCGGCCCAGCAGCACCGGCCCAGCAGATACAGAGACGTGTATGAAGAGCCTCTTTCACCCCGGGTGACCCTGGAATCAGCATATGGTGAAGCGGTGATCCCAAGATGATGGAAATGGAAACCTCACAAGGCGGCACTGTCTCTGTTCCTCCTTAAATTTAGCATGACGCTAAGGATGCATAAGTGTTCCCAGCAGCTCAGTGGCTCATACTCAACCATCATACTGAACCATCTTCATGCCAAGACCCACTTTACGGACATGGCTTTCTTGCGCAGACAGTCTTTATATCGTTGGATTAGACGGAGCGTTATGGTTTTTGACCGTATTTCAGGAGGATCGCCTGACGTGGCATGTTGCCCGTGGTTAGGGCCTTTGTGAAGTCTCTTCTGTGTGCTGGAAGCTCTCGCTCACACGCTCTCTCTCTCTCTCTGTTGCTCTCGCTCGCTCGCTCGCTCACTCACACTGGCATCACCCCATTATGGCCTTAAGCTGGAGTGGCAGTTTGATCAGAGGATGCCCTGCTCAGTTTGAGAATATCTCCTGGCTTTTGTGCGCATTATGAGGATGGCACAGAGCCCTGCGCCACGTTCGCCCACTGTCCTGTAGCCTACGGATAAGGTCACTCCCTCTCGTAGAATTAGTGCTTCTCAGAGCCAGCAAAGAAAATCCAGTGAAACCTCCCTGCATCTGGGACATACGCCTGTTTGTTTGGCACATTTTTAAAATGTTATAAGCCATCAAATAGAATATGATGCTGAGGATTGCAAGTCACTTTTCAGGCTTGTTGCAGGATAATTGAATAAACTTTCCTGAATGAATTTATGGATGAATATCATTTTTAGGGCTTTGAATGAATGAATGTATTTATTGGCACAAAGGTACAATGAAATTGGAAGACCTTGTTTGTGCAGGACAGATAAAGAAAAGACAGGAAGGACACAAAATACAAAGAATATTAATAGAATTAAACAAATAGAATATAAACAGAAAACAATATGAATTAGAAAACAGAAAATTGAATATAAAAGGAATGTAAAAAATAAAAATGGAAACAATGTAAAAATAAAGGAAAATAATGACAAAGTGTTGAAAATAATTACGTTATTTGTGTTCCTCTGCTTGTGATTCAGTTAATATCTGTTTGCTTGTATTTGCTTTTGGTTGTGGTACCTGAATTGACTCAGCCAGTTACTCCTACCCTCAAACCGCACCAATCTTTACTCTTGAAAATAAGGCTGTCACTACAGTGCTCTTGGTGGACTGTAAAACTCACAAGTGCTTCTGCCAGAGATGTGACTCCCAGCCACTCGTAGCCGAGGAGATGAGAAGGAGCATGACAGCGATACCGTGGACCCCAATCTACCTCTTAAAGTTACCGTGAATAATCGGCTGCTGAACCCAACCTCAGGTGATGTATGTTGAAATGTTGGCCACCAAATTACTCGCATTACTGCAGGGGCTGCTTCTGAAAGGAAGAGTTCTTAACCTGTTATTTGTTTGATTGCAGAGTTAGGACCGTAATACCTGGCTAAGGGAAGGAGAGTCTGGGGTTGGACCTTGGGGGGCCATTTTGATCCTCCTCTGTTAGAAAAGAGATTATCACTGACTATAAACAGGGTTTGTGCCTCAGGATGAAGAATACCACAAAGCCATGCATTTTATGGGGTGGTAATGACATCATGCAAAAGGGAGAATAGAGACTGTGAAAATCGGGATTTTCTTTCCTTGTCTCCCACCTTCTCCCCTGTTGCCCTCCTGTCCTGTTGACACTTGTCCCAGCTGTTCTTGGGGGTGGGCGGGAGGATTCCCTACAGTACAGTGAGGTATGAGCACCTGGGTGTGGCTGCAGGTGTTGACAGCATCCCTCCCTAGCTTTCCAGATGGTGTCAGAGAAAAATGCTGAGCTGTGGATTAGCACCACTTTGTGGCTGGAGGACTAGACACTACTCTCGTTCCAATTAAGAAAATGTTTTTGGGGAGGGGGTGGGGTGGTATTTGTGGTCTTAATTGAGGAGGCCTGGGGTGGAGTAGGGAGATAGAAAATTCTTATTGTGGGATATTCAATTTCCGCGCAGTGTGTCTAAACTATTAACACATCCAGTTCTGAGTGTCACACATTATTCTGGCGGTCTGTGAATATCACAGAGTCCACTCTGTTTATTGATGCAAGCACCGTTATTTTGAGTGGCCTTTTTAGGGTTGATCTTTTGGCAGCTACAGTCTTGTTTAAACCTGTAATAACACCTTAGTGAGTGAGCCCTAGTGCAGACATTTATGTAAAGCGGTATTCCTGAGATCGCTGCAGTGGATGTGGCTGTGATTCTGAAGGACTGATATGTCTCCTCTCCTGCGACACCCATCATCCTTCGTCTGTCAGTTGTGATTTTGCTTGTTGGGACTCCCTCCCGTTGTGTGACAAACTAAATGCAGCCTGAAATTGCTGTGGTCCGTTAATCTTTCAGGAGCTGAACGCTTTTAGCAGGTGGGTTTTTATGGTACTTTGGAGGCTCTTGTTAAGGAGTTCAGAACGTGTGGCAAAGACTTTCAGTATTCTCACAGGCCACTAGTGGCTGGATTTTAGGTCATTCTCTGAAGGCTATCCTTAGCCGGTCTAAGTCCTGCTGAGTGGAACGGCTAAGAATCAATAGAAATGGTTCCGTTTCACAGCGACTACGAAACTCCCACAGCCTGATTTGGGGTTTCACTGGGTTTGGTGTGCAGGGATGTTATTTCTTAGCTTGTTTTTAAGAATAACAGTCTGGGTTCTTTATCAGCAGGTCTGTTCAGACTTGCTTTGCGTGTAGTGAGCTGGCACTTCCTGTTTTCTTGGAGAGACCCAGTGGGGAGGAAATGCAATGCAATGGAAGGGGCGGTGCTGTGTGTGTGTGTGTGTGTGTGTGTGTGTGTGTGTGTGTGTGTGTGTGTGTGTGTGTGTGTGAGAGAGAGAGAGAGAGCGCGCGCGCGAGCACTGGGCTTCTGTTAGAGTCCTTCAAATACGTTTTCCCGTAACTGTGCGAGACAGAGACGTGATGAGGTTGTTCTTTTTCTAAGACTGACGAAAACCCTCTGCAGTAAATGTAGAATTTGGTACTTGTCCCTCAGAATATCGCATAAACGCTTTCTGTGGACGATTACGATGGAATCGTCCAGCTTCAGCTTGTTTTGCGAGATCTGAGGCAGAATCGCAGCCCTGGGGCGGTTTGGTCTGCTCCCGTGATGAATAAGTGGGCCAGCCTGAGTCGGCGCGCTCTCCAGGGATAGGTCGGGGGCAGTGCAGATTCCCAGAATAGCTGCAGTGCGCTTACTGCCTGTTTAAGTTTTTTTTTTTTTAAATGTTTGGAAAAAATTCAAGAAATCTGCTCCATGCTGGGGGGGTTCTCTGTCTCAAATGTATTTACAGGGTTATTTCAGAGAGCATGACAGAGGCGCAAGTATCTATAAACTTAGAGCCAGGATACAACAGCGTTCTGCTTTTAATGTTTTTATTTGTCCTTGTCCAACCTTTTACAGTTGGAGTCTCTGTTCTTTTTTTTTTGTTGTGTTTTTTTGCTGTCACGGTTCCCTAAGTACTGTTGGACAGTGTGGCTGGTGAATCAGTTACTCAGAACCTGCCAAGAAACACATCTGCTCAAGCTGCTGTGAAGCTGTGCTTCGGGGGGGGGGTGGGGGGGGCTCTTCTAGTGGCGCCATTAAATTTCAGGTTTCATAAAGATGGTGGGGCGGAGAGGAGCGGGGGATGATGCTGGGCTGGAGATGGAGACGCATCCCGAGAACTGGAATGCTAAGTGGTGGCCTGACCTCTTGGCCTGCTGGGTCAGCACCAATCTCTCTGCCCCTTTTGTTGGGTCATCAGCTGCTGTTGGTGGGGACTGTGGTCATCATCTTCTGAGGTGAAATTCTACTTTGCTGCTCAGAAGGCCTTTGATATGTTATTAATGAAAAACAACTTGCACTTTCCACACATTGAAACATGTGAATGTTAGACACAGCACTCTCGATGCTCCAACCAACAACCTTCTCCCTTTTAAGATGGGGGGGTTAAACTCACAACAGCCTGGCTACCCTGCTAATTTGATCCATACTCTTCATTTCCAATTGGCCCACGTGAAATGGAACAGTTGTGAATTTTTACATGCTTCAAAATGATAATCCCACTGCGATTCAATGTTGTACTATTGGAGATCTGATCTCTTTCCTGATGTTTCATCTGTCATTAGACTCCTCCTTGGCATTTAAGAGCTGGTATGGGGATTGTATGGTTTGGGGGAGGACTTGGAACATTTTCAATCAAATTAATAGGTCTTGGGGGTGCTTCGTTTAACTTGCGCGGTTACAACCATGATATGAAGCCGAGTAATTGGCTGGTGGGTGTGGCTTGCTGATGCCATTATTTTTTTTTTTTAGCGCTGAAGACTCCCGTTTTATCTGTCTGTGAGGAATTAACAGCAGAATATTCTCTGTACTCTGCAGATTAATCATCTCTAAATTGTCTAATGGTTGCCATTCTGAAATTTTAATGATCGGTTTGTGGTGCTTCTTTTTTAAATACGTTTTAATCCCATGCAGAGTCTTCAGTGTGTCCTTGACACTTAGCATAAGTGTAAAAGAGCTGCATCATAACACACCCTAACCCCAAAACCCAGTAAAACTTGGTTGTTGTAATGCTTGATGGTATTTGTTTAATTATTATTCTTTTCATGTACTTGTAAATGCGTCTTATTTTACGGACAAATGATTGTGAGCGAAAAACACTTAATTATTTTAATTATGATTAATTGCCGTGGGCAGATATAGCCTAACAAACTGACTTGTCAGAGGGTTCGCCTAGTCCCAGCCGCGGTATCGATTGCTGCACTCTTGAGTGATTTTGCTGGTCTGTTTGCGTCCCGGTGCTGTAATGTACGGCCTGCTGTGGATGCCGACTGACCTGTTGCTCTGATGAGACTTGCGTTCAGCTGCCTTTCCGCATTAACTGCTAAGTTTGCGCTGGGACGCCACGCTGCACCAGGACAGACTGTTTGTTTATTTACTTATTTCTTTGTAAGCATTAAGACTTTAACCTTTCTGGTATTAGAAAGGTTAGAGCTGTTGTCCTGTTCAAATACCTCACTGTAGGCCTTCCAGAAAAGGCCATACATGCTAAGGATGCTCAGTGTGTACTGCACTGTGTACACATGGAAGTAGCTGTGTTCTTATAAAACTATCATGCCTGTAAGGTCTGCTGAATTGGAGACGGTGAAATGGAGCAGTCTTAAAACGGCTAACCTTTTGCTGCTGCCGATGCTCCCAGGGAGCCTCAGTCCGGCCTCTATGACTGTCTTGTATCTAGGAGACAGCAGAGGCTCCTTAACTCTCACAAGGCCTTAATCATCATACCAGACCCACTAGCCAGATATGGGTCAGCTGCTGGAGTCATTGGATACTTGGATTCAGGAATATTTGTACTCTGTGCCTTTGCATGTGTTTGAAAACAAACCTCATGAGTCTGCCTCACAAACAGAGGGAACCATTGCTTTTCTCTATAGGGACCTAATTACCTCCCATTTCTGTGGTGTATAACACTTCTAGAGAGCTCAAACTTTCCAAAAAAAAGAGGAAACCCTTTTGGGAAAGAATAGTGTCCTCCAAGCTGACCTGCTACGCTAACAGGTTTTCAGCAAGGGTGAGACGAGGGGAACTTGGTGTGGAGCCTCCCCAACTTGGCAGCTGGGCCATCAGACCTCACCATCCCTCAGTGACAAACATCTGCTGGGCCTGACTGGGAGTCTCTCTGCTCACTTTAAATGCTTTTATTTGAACATCCAGTCATGCTTTTGGTGTTTATAATGCATGTCATTTCAGGGCAGCTGATAAGCTGCTCTTTGTGGAAACATGTCAGAGTGTAAAGTTTGAAAGTAGTTTCTCTGTAGCTGGTCTTTGATGTCTGTAGGTTTTTGGAAGCAGGGTGGCTGGAATAGGGTTACTGGTTTATAGCAGCTGCGAATCTAAGTTCCCTCGCTGTGGTCCGCAGTTGTCCTGCTTAGCCTTCCCAGGTTCCTCTGGGTGTCACGTCCAGGTTGGATTCTCTTCTAAACCTTCTCACAGGTGTAAGTACCTGTCCAGTTGGTCTGCAGCCCCTAGGTCTTGCTGAAATGTTCCTCCCTCCAATCAGCTAGTCCTTGCTGTTGACTGGTGCTCTTCGGGCTGCTAGCCAAAGCTCCTCTCTGACCCTACCACAACCATAAATCATTAGGAGTGGTCCACTCTCATCCATTGTTCCACATGCACCTGCTATATGACTTGGCCACTGGGCACGTCTTTATTGAATCATCATTCAAAGTAAAACTCTGTCATTGAGACTTCTGAAGCACAAGCAGAGTTAACCGTATTTCAGTGTTTTTAGTGAATCTGATTTATCACTGGGCTGTCGGAAATGGAATACTCAGATGTTTCATCTGTTTTTTTTTTTTTTTTTTTGATATCCTGATACTCTTAAGGTAATTGCCCATGGAAAGAAATGTTTATTTGGTGTTAGTTTGGAGGGATGGGAAGGGGGTAGCTCTGACGTGTGGATGTCAGACTTCTCCTCTGGAAATAGTGAAGCCTACTGAGGTTGGTGCGTTTTAGATGGAAAACAGTCCCGCCTCCAGTCCCGAGTCGTTCTTGCTAGATGTTCCACTGCTTGCGGCTTGGCCACAACAGAATACGAGCTGCATGTTTGCTTGACATTCGGTCGAGAAAGGGGTGGGGGCAGATCTATGAAATGCTCTATTAAAAGACGCCGGCTTGGAAAAACTGCCACGTTTCCAGCAGTCTGCCCCCTTTTTGGGTTGTCCCCAGTGCACCCCCCCCACACACACACACACACACACACACACTTGTATTCAAATCTTTGTGGGGACTCTCTATTCATTTCTATGGGGACAAACCCTAATCCCAACATTGACGACCTTAACCCCTACCCAGCCCTAACCTTAATCATACTGTACTGTAAGTAACCAGACAAAATTCACTAGTTTTTTGATTGCAGTCACAGATTTTTGTAGAATTGAGGTTATTTTCATGGGGACCAAAAAAGTAAGAAGTTATTGTCACAATTTATTTATCTGCTGGCGCGCTCCAAACAAAATCTCATTATACTTGTTTTATTGTCATTATACATCGTTATAATGTGGGGACATTAGGTCCCCACAATGTAATATTCACATGAGACAGACAAACACACACACACATCTAGCAAGCAGAGGAAAACCCCTGGGCCCATGGTCAGGAGCTGATCAATATGCTTCAGAGTGGGACCCAGTATGAGCGAGGTCCCGCATGACCGTGGGAGTGGTCGGTGTCCCTCAGCAAACCCTCCACTCAGAAGCATCCCTTTGGTGGCGTAGCTGTTAGCTCAGGGACCCAGTCTCCAGAACACAACGGCATCCCTAGGGCCGTGTTTCCAGGCCCCGCCTCCAGTATGTGCCGATTCGCATCCCTGCCGTGTGTTTATGCTGCATTTTGTAGCGGCTTGCGCTCCAGTTGGCATCGCCATTCTCCCCCTCACCTCCTGCCAGCCTAATGACCCCTTTTACAACCGTTCCTGTATGTATGAGAAGCACATTGATTTTTGATCATGGGATTGGATCCAAGAGTTTTAAAGTACACTTTCAGTAAGTGCTTTAGCATGTGCTTCTGAAATAAATATTTCTCCATTTTGCTTCATATTGCTAATATTCCCTTGTTTACCCATCCATCTTGCTATCATAGTGGCATCTTTTTGGGGTGTTTTATTTGGGCAGCACAAACCATAGTGTTGAGCTTGATTTCCACAAAAATGAAGAAACACGTGATAAGATGTTTTGGTAAAGTGCCAGCCAATCACAAACCTTCCCTCCGCGTAGTTGGGTTTGCAGAATTGACTTGGCTTGCATGCTTGATTTAAAAAAAAAAAATAATAATAAAAAATTCCCCCAGGGCTCCTTAAGCCGGTAGCAGGGGGTCTAAAGAGACCAAAGAGTGACATAATGCGTGCTTGTCTTCTGCATAATGTGCCACGAAATCAATCGAAGGGGGCGCCTGCCTGCTGTATAAAGATGCCCCATGTGATGTAACACACTCCTAAACCAAATTTGTTAAATTCGCTCTGATTTCTTTCCAACTGCTTGGTCCAGATCAAATTGGAAAAGGCAGAGTTTTGCCCAGGTTTATCGCAAGCCCTGTTGCTCAGTAAATACATGGGATATAAGATAGTCGGACTGCGATAGGACTGTGTGCGTGCGTGCGCATTCAGTATTCAGCGTAAAATCTTTAACTATTCTTGCACCAATAACATGTTTATATCTGTGCTGACTGGCACTTAACCCGCCCCCCCACCCCCCCTCCGAAACAGACAATTGATAATGCTGCCATATGCTGCCATATTGATAATGCTGTTCATAAAGCCCATTGACCTCATTGACCCCATGATTGCATAAGAACCAGTTGCAGGCTGGGGAATTTTATCAGGGTGAAATGCACCATGGGAGCCTGAGATAGCACACCTTTAACGGCACACGTATCTGCGCTGCCTGGCTGGCTGAGTGTGACGGTGAAGGTCTGGTACTCAGTGAAGGTGCAGTAAAGTCTTGCTCATTCTGGCATCTACTTGTGTCCTTGTCCTGCTGTTTTACACGATCCACCAACCCTTACATCATGCCTGCTTGTGAAATGCATTTCCGCAGGCTGAGCCGAAGATTTGGAATGCTTGGCTCGGAGTAACTTTTCTTGTGTGTGGCTCCTACCGGCCTGTTGCCGGATGCTGGGCAGCATGGCTTGTGTAGATGGCAGTGGAGGCTGTCGAGAGACCTCGAAGCTGAAAGACGCGGGAAATTTCCTCTCTGTTCGATCTGGGTGAGCCTGGCACTCGCCCTGTTCTTTGAAGGAGTTTATTGAGCATTTGTTTAAAACGAGGTTATTCTTTGGAAATCCGACGCTAACGTCCTGCCAACGTCCATAAAAGCAATACGGGATGAATGAATATCAGCTGGTAGCCTGTCTGCCAGCTCACTCAGAAAACTTCTCATAAACTGCCTTTGCAGGCTGGTAACGGCAGCTTCTGACTCTAATCCAGTAGTCTCTTTATTGTCTAAGACAGTATTTCCAGAACCGGTCCTCAGGGACCCATAAACAGTCCATGTTTTTGCTCCCTCTCAGCTCCAGGAGGTGAGAGGGAGCAAAAATATGGATTTTCTGGCAGGGAGCATGGAGGGAACAAAAATATGAGTTAGTGAGTGTGCCACCTAGAGGGCCCAAAATAGCATTATAAATGGCAGAGATCTTAGCCACATGGATCAGTATAATGAAATGCTGCAAGGATCACACATGGGATTTGGTCCGGCTAACTAAATCGGGGTTCCAGGTGAAAATCTTTGTTTTGCCCGGACGCTGGACCACGGTGGCTTTGTCCGCAGCACCGACTTGCTCTGCGGGATGGTTCCCAAAGCGTGGCACGTTGTGGCCGTGAAATGCAAGTGCGTAGAGTCAGCAGATGTGGCCTGGAGGTCGCACCAAGTGGATAGTAAGAGTTTCTCTAGTAGATTTTGAGAGCTTGTTATGCGCATAAATCAGCTCTGTGGTCAGATGTGTTTTCATTTTATTAATTTTTAGGTGGACTTGGTGATAGTGGGAAGCAGACTAAGCTAGACCAGTTGTTACAGAACTTAGTGTTTCTGCAATGTGTGTGTGTTTGTGTGTGTGTGTTTTAAATCTATTGATTATTCCCTAACCCTTAGTTGAAGCCAGCTGTGATTTAACACATCGTACGACACTGCACTCGGGTCTCGTAACAGCCAATCCCTGAATGGCCATTGGTAAGTATTGCTTTTCCTTTGGTACTGCTCCCCCTCCCCCATCTGTGGGGGGGTCAGGGGGGGCACATCCCTTGTGATGGCTGCCGCAGAGGTGTCATTGTCCCGCAAATGGCCCAGTGACGGGCCTGCTTGGCATCGGCGACCTACCGTCCCGGCTGCAGTAAATCAGTCTAGCAGAGTGCTTTTTACTCGGTCTGCTCTCGTATGCCACCCAGTGGCTGCTGCTGAGCAACGCACACCAATGTGTTTTTTGAGGCATTGCCGATCTGTGCCTGCTTACTTTTAGGGACTCTGTCTGTGTCCTATGTGTCCTAGGATCTGGTCGATAAAGCTCAGAGTGGCATTTGAGTTAGTACCCATAGAAAGGCCTGTTTTGTTTCCTGTGATTCTGTGAAGCCTTTTCATGCTGTTTTCTCTTCTGTTGCTCCTAATCTGTCCCTAAATATTTTGTGAGCAGCAACCACAATGTACACAGCCACACCTATTTTTGGTCATGAAGATGGTGGTGCAGGAGGTAGTGCTATCATTTGGCAATCAGAGGGCTGCAGGTTTGAGCCCTGGTTCCTGATGTCCCCATCAAAGTGTCCTTGAGCAAGACCCTGAACCCTAAATTGCTCCCGGTGTGCAGGTTGGCGTCTTGCATGGCATCCTCTGCCACTGGTATATGAATGTGAGTGTGGATGGGTGAATGTGAGGCATGTATTGTAAAGTGCTTTGAGTACTCGGAAGAGTAGAAAAGTGCTATATAAATGCAGTCCATTTATCATGATCCCATTGATCAATCAATCAATCCCTGGATTTGTGTTGATTAGATCATGTAATGTGTGGTGCAGTCTCTCTGTCACTCCCTGAACACCCTGCCTGCCATTCTGAGCATCACACAAGAGTCCATAAAGCCACTGTCCAGAAGAAGCCAGAGAGCCTCAGAGCTGGAACCTGCTAAGATGCGATTTCCCGTCCCAGATTTCATCTTCATTGGTCTGTCTGTATTTAGTTCAGCTTTCTGGGCATTTTCCACAGTGTGGCCTGCACACGCTTAAAGAATCCATCTTTAGTGGCTGCAGGATTATTTTGATGGGGCTGGCAAATGGGAAATGGACCTTAAATGCATGACAGCCTGATGGCAGCTGATGCCTGTGCCCCAATTGGCTAGCTGTCAGATGGAAACCCACCGCGACATGATGGAGATGCCTTTGATTATGACAGCAGTGCATCCATATATAAATAATTACAGATTGACTTGTGGCAGGAGGGGAGCAGGGAAACTGACGTTTTATACCAGGGAAGACCCACTGCTAGTGATTATATATATATATATTTTTGCTCGCTTATCTCCATGCGGGGCTTGAGTGTCCAGCGTCTTACCCAAAGGCTTACCCATATATTCTTTCTTCTTCTTGGAGAATAAGCTTTTACACCGAGTTCATGCATAATCTAAAGAATAGTAGGCTCTCTGTTTTATTGCAATAAATTTTCAGCTTTAGGTTTGGTTTCCACTGGAGTTTGTTAATAAAAAGAGTTTTGCTCATGCAGTGTGGCAGAGTAGGGCTCTAGAGTGCGACCAATTTGGTCGCACGTGCGACCTAATTTCTCAATGGTGCGAATAAAAAAAATCAAAGGTTGCACCGGTGCGACCAGCCGTTCGAGGGGGAAAAACGAAACTCCGTGACTCTTAAAGTCTCCCTGTTGTTCAATAACAGACAC
>JABFDZ020000001.1:3480360-3491242 GCA_019775955.2 Pollimyrus isidori
GCAGCGCGCAGGAGCCAGACTCGGCCTGAACGTCGGCTCGCATGGGCGCGGACGCCTTTGGCCAGTAGGAGGCAGCGCGCAGGAGCCAGACTCGGCCTGAACGTCGGCTCGCATGGGCGCGGACGCCTTTGGCCAGTAGGAGGCAGCGTGCAGGAGCCAGACTCGGCCTGAGTGTCGGCTCGCATGGGCGTGGACACGTTTGGCCAGAGGAGTGCGTGGTGCGCCTGCTGTCCGGCCCAGCAGCGGGGGGGAAGGCTGACTGGATGCTTTTCTTTGAAGGTCATCATGCAAGGAGAACTGGGGGGGGCATTAAGTAATATACTGCACCCTGGATGCAGGTTGGGTGTCATTTCCTGTAGTGAGGAAGCTGAGTTTTTAAAGACAAAAAGTGAAATCTTATAAGGGATGGAGACTTTATAGGTAAGGGGTCTTATGACACCCCCTCCCCCAGGGTCGGGGAAGATTTTAACCTGCAGAATTCCAGTGGTGCACGTGTGTGTGTGTGTGTGTGTGTGTGTGTGTGTGTGTGCGTGTGTGTTCGGAAGGGGGGGGGGGGGTATTCTTCATCTCGTTCCCTGCAAATCCCTAATTTGATCCTGCTTCTCTCTAGGGTTAAATTCAATGCCGGTATTAAAGTCAGATGAGCAAAAGGCTGCAATTTGACTTTCTGGGATGTGTGTTTTTTTCATCAAACATAGGGGCTTCAATTTGGGGGGGTGGGGGGACGGGGTCTCGTGACACAAGAGTGGAGGAGATTGGAAGAGCGACGAGGGGGAATAATGTCCGATTAGAACCTCGCAGTTTTTCTCTGGTGACCGAGGTGTCCTCTTGGACGTGATTGAGGCCTAGCAGGGGCGCTATATCTCAGCTCCACCTGGAATCTCGGTTCGCTCCCAGCGTTCCCGTGGAAACGGAGTGTATGCTGTTTCTGCTGGCCGCATTACTGTGTGGCTTCATGCTCTGAGGACTCCTGCGGTATCAGGAACGCGCAGCTGCGCTGGAACGACTCTGCTAATAACGGGTAGCCAGACCTCATTTGAGTTAATCCCCCAAAGAGAATTGCCTTCTTATAAATGTTGTTTAGCAACATCTGAACGTATATTGGTTAATTGGTATGCTCTTTGTTTTTATCCACAAAATAAAATTTGCAGTGTGATCATTAACACTATGCGGCGCTCTCCAAGGAAAACACTCAGGCCCAGGGGTGAGGCAGGAGGATAATCATCTTGATATTAATTTGCATATTACAATATTCATTCGTCTTTAGTATGTCTGTGGGTTGTAACTGAGGGGGGTGGGATTAATTAGTATGTTTATTGCAATTCGTGCACAAATTTTCCCATGAGACGAAAGTAAACCTTATCATATGTGTTGGTACTTTTAGGCACCTAAGGGCCATTGTCTTCCCCATCTCCTAGCAGCATGGTGACTCAATATATTGTTTACCAAATATTGTGTTGCTTGGACTTCCTACCATTTGGGTTGTATGCGCCATTCTTTAGATTGTTTCCTCAATGCTTCTGACAAACCAGTGTCCTGTCCTCAATGTAACGGAGCTTTAGCTAATGCTAGACTTTAACAGACAGTTTTGGGGATTCCTGTGAGGAAACTCCTTAACTTATATACTCTCTTCAGGTCCATATTCACGAGCCCCTGGTCTTGTCACCATAGTCTTTGTTTGTTGTTGTTTAGTTTAGCAGCATTAGTCACATGACCATCCTGCTCATTGGCAGTTATCCAGCCTCAATGTGCGCCAACGCTGTAGCCATAGTCTCCCTCCCTCTAGGGTCCCACACCCCATGGCGGTGGGGGGTGGTGGGGGCGTCGTTGGCAACCGTCAACACCTTGATGAGCTTGTCAGTACCGCAGCTATATGGGGTTAGGGTGGCACACATGTCATAGACTAGCGCTTGGATCATCATTCACAGCACGTTGGACCTGCTTTTAGTGCTGAGGGTCTGGAGAGCCTGTTCTTCTGTTTAGTCAACATTTATATTTCCGGAACCTTCTGTGGAGTGAGACATCACGGCTCTTTCGCCGCTCTCTGTGCTTACCACAACCGGCCTGCTTTAAATACAAAAGAGGTAATGAAAAACTGTAGCTGATTTGAAATTTCCTGGTCGCGTTTCCTGATTTTAATTTTCCTGGCCACATTTTTCAATATCTCGCTATGACCCAAATACTTACATTTTTATCATCCATGTGCAAGGAGCTAGAGAAACCTGGGTCCTCCGCGACACCGAGCGTGTGACACGAGCGTGTGACACCTCATTTTTTCTCTTGAGGACCTCACTGGGGATTCCATGGGCGGCGCTGACAGAATCCGGCATGTCATGGCCAGTGGGAAGCCGCCGTAGGGTGCTGTCAGGCGGTAGGTGGCGTCTTTAAGGAAGACCAAGGTGACCTTTCTTTGGGTGACCGCAGCTGGCGTTCTATCCATTGTTTGCCTTGGAAGTTCAGGGACACTCGTGGGATGATGCGTATGTTGGCGTGTGAGGGACACCATCTTCCATTGCAGTTCTGGCTGATCCCCTTTGGAAGACTCTTGCTGGGCCTGCACTCCTACTGCAGACTCTGCTGTGTCCATGGCCCCTGGTGCCATACTGAAGATGATAGCAGAATCCCACAGGATCTGTTACATTCTGTTTAATAGCCCCCCCCCCACACATACACACACACGCACACACACACACACACACACACACACACACACACACACATACACACACACGCACATACACACACACATACACACGCACATACACACACACACACGCACACGCGCACACACACGCACACACATACACACACACATACACACACACATGCACACACACACACACACACACACACACACATACACACACACACACGCACACCTAGCCCCAATCCATAGCTATGTTCCCATAAGTCCTGGGTGTATTTCTATACCTGTTCCTTGCCAAGTCCCGTGCCCTGTTTCTTCGGGGCGCAGCAGGAAGGCTTAAAGATCTATCATATTGCCTGCTCGGCGCCATGGGAGCATTGCCGGGGGGGTGGGGTGCGGTGGGGGGCACTGTATGGTTGGGGCTAGAATGCTGATATGACCTCATTCCTCCAAGGCAGAAAATTGACCGACGTCAAAGTCACATCTCAGAATGTTTCTCAAATTGATTCCGAGGGAAGGAAGACACGTCTTACCAGAGCGAAGCGATTTTTACTTAGCGGCATTGCGGCAGACTGCAAGCCACACTCAGCTTTGTGGTCTCTTGACCTCTGTTCTGAAAATAAGTAGAGGACCTCCCATTCTCGGGGGTGGGTAACTGTACGCTGCCCGCTAACTTTAGCTGGTGATGTTTATTCGGTTTGGTCTTTTTCCGGTATGCGTATCGTGACAAAGGCGCGAAAAGAGGAGCATAGCTGAGGAATCCAGTGGTTTCTTCACTTGCAATGGAAGCACTTCGCTTATTTCACGCAGACCAAAGTGCGACCGCAGCGGGTGGAAGATGCACAGTCATAATCCCAAGGTTTCCGGGTTCAAAGCAAGTCACAGCAGGTGCTCTGCATTGATATCATTCAGCAGTATTTAACCTAAACTGCTGTGTAAGTAGATACATATGGTGTATAAAAGCATATGGTAAGCAACTCAAAGTGTATGGGGGTAGCAATGGAAGGAGTATCCCTCTGTAGCTTTTCTAACCACTAGTCAGTTTAATTTCTGGTCTTTAGCTCTTGCTTGATATGGTGTTAGTCACTGATGAAAGACGCTTTGGAAATTCTTACTGGCTCCACTAGCTATACAGGGTAGGTGTGTGTGTGTGTCTGTTCGTGTGTGTGCTTTTAAAAATGTTGTTTTTACCATATAGTGTGACATATTCTACCATACACATCCAACATGTCATGCTTTTCATAATAATGGATTTTGACTATTTTTTGAATACTTGAAAAGCCATGGATTAGTGGTTATCCTGTGACTTTTTAATTTACGTTTCAAAGAGTGTTGCAAAATATGTTTCTATATTTCCAGGATAAACACAGGACAAGATTAATCATCTTTATTTATGACTCATTCATCTGTATTATGCAAAATTTTAAATTCACCTCAGCTGAATGTCATAGCAAGTGAAATGATTTCTTGGTGTTAACTGATATTTTCGATTGTTTTTGACACCCATTCTTTCTGCTTTCACTGGGTGTTTTCTGTGCCGGCCTGTCACGGGTTCATGTGCATGGTCCGGTATTGGATGGTCCAGAAACTGTGCCGTCTATGACCGAAAAAACTCTGTGTCACATACCTTCTGTGATGGCAGATAATTTTTTTGTATCCCAGCATATGTTGGTCACCCGATGGTCCCATCCTAAAATAATTTGGGGAAATATCTACTTTTATAATTTCAGGGGTTGATTGTTTAAGTCAAAGTGATGCATTTTCAATCTGTTTGATTTTTATTTATTCTATTCTAGTTATTCTATTCAGGGCCCTGGAAGGCACCAGGAGCTGGTTCTAGGTAGTATTTGGTATAGGGCAGGATACAGACTGGATGGGATATAAACCCATCACTGATCCCACTCGCACACAATCATACACTGCTGGAAATGTGCATAGATGCTAATTAGGCTAACTACATGTCTTTAGACTGTGGGAAGTTCTCAGGGCCCCGACAGGAAACCACAGATAACATGCAAGCCCCAAACGTGCAGACTGCAAGACTCATATGCGCAGAGTGCAAGTCCAAAACGCTCAGACTGCAAGAGAGATTTTAACCCACAACCCTTGGAAGTGTGAAGCAAATTACTGCCATTTATGTCATTGATTAGCACTGCCCGTAAACCTTATTTTACAAAATTATAGAAGGTTCTATTCACAGAGGATGTCAGAACGCACCAACTGGAATGCTGAACTCTCTCCCACGTCCCTGCAAGCATTTACAGATACTCTAGTCATTCAGTTGTACATTCCCATAAATTCTAAATTTACTTCTGCCAACTCAGACGGCCTCCTTATCGTCTGTGTGTCACCAATGAGAAGCGACTCTGCTGCCTGTGACAGGAATTAGCTGAACGTCAGCTACCATAGGGGAAGGGGAAGGTTATCGCAGAGAAAATCAAATCATATTAGCATCACTTAAGTAGTTAGCCTGCCCGGTACAGGTGACATGTCCTGGCCATCTGCTGGATGCAGAGTAATCAGGTTTGGCCCATAAGTGAGTGGTGTGGCTTTATTGATTCTCTTTGCTTCTCGCCCTTTTCCCATTCCCAGAATTCCACCACCATTAAGGACCGGCTGACATTTACAGAGGTTTTAATTTTTCCTGCCCTCCCACCTGTACTTCGAACTTCAAGTCAAAATGACGCTGACTGCTTAAAATGCAGGGTATATAATAGGATCTACTGCACGTAGAAGGTTCTGCAGCAAGCTAGTAGATACCAAAGAGGCTTAACCAGGCCTTAGTCTGAATCCAGTAGCCTCCTATGGGGAGCATGTACCCAGGCCTTGAGATCAAGCTGTGGTAAAGGTTCTCATGAATCTTCAGGAGCCTCTCAGTGTCCCTGGCCTTTCTGAGCTGCCTTGGTTTCCGCTCTGGGGTTTGAGGTTTGGTAACCAGGGGAGAAAATGGTCACTTCTTATCATGCAAACCGAGTTTCATCTCCCAGCCATGCAGCACGCAGAGCTGCTTCTGAGGACAGCAACAGCATGAACATTGATGGTCTGAGCCTGGAACTCGGGGCTCAGATCTTCACCCAGGTAGCCTAACTGAAGCTCTCCGTGGTGTTACAGCCGGCTAGCTTATATCTTTACATGCCAACTTTTAGTGCTTTTGCTAGAAATTTATTTCTTGCCTCCATGACCCTGGACTCATTCCACTGATTGTAAACATGGTTCTCTGAGCTTCTCCTGTGGCATTATGACTCAGCTGTATATTTTTTTTGGTTTGCAGGATGAAAGTCCTAAAAGTCTAATAGAAACATCTCAATTCTTTCCTGCTCTCAACCTCATGTCTTCAGAGCAGTAACTGAATGATTTCCTGCTGTGTTTCTGAAGGATTCGGAGGGTCCGTGACTGACAGGAGCTCTGTCATGATGCTGGAATGATAAAGGTTTGCATTTCAGGTGTGTCTAGGGTTCTTCCGGATTTGTTCCGCGATCAGAGCAGCTAAAGCCTAACTCATCACAGAACAGCTGTAATCCCCCTTTGTAATCTGACATTGCACACCGTATTCCTTATAAACATGACCTGAATGTTACATTTTTTACAGTTTCCAGGAGTCATGGGAAAATGCCAGGCTTTTTCATCAAAACTGTGATCAATTCCTCTATGCAGCCTTCAACACACTCTGGATAATTCACACAGTCAGGCCTGCGTTGGACCTCTAGTCTGCAAGCTCTGGAATGTTGTCCATCCCCATTTATATTGGGACAAGGGTGCCCTAGTACACTTAGCAGTGTTGGAGAGGTGTATGGCTTAGTATTGTATCTTTGAATACTGTGGGGGGTCAAGGTTGGCTAATGTATTTTCTTGAGGTGTGCGGTGAACTTTTGCAGAATCATCCGGCAAAGTATATCATGGTGGGGATTTATTGTTCGTTTGGATTTATTCCACGTCAACATGATGAATGTGCCAGACTTGTGATTAAAATTAGCAATTGCCTGAATGTGAAGTGGGGGGGGGGTCAGGATGGTACAAGAAGAAGCCATAATGGGGATGTGTGACAGATCTCCGATTTGATGAGTTGCGAGCATCGATTCCTGACCTGTTCTTCCTCCTTATGGGGTGGGGGCTTCCTAATGTACGGATATAGTCAGTCCATCAAACATTATGACCTTAAGGAATCAATAACTGATACTTTCCTCATTACATTTTACCTGCGATTGATGCGTTGAAGCCTTTGGCCCATTAACAGACAACAGCATAGATTACAGTTTCCATCCATGCTAATCATATATGACTCTGGCCCACAAATTGTAATTTGCTCCCGTCACCCAATGAATCACAAAACTTCTTCCGAGACGTTAACAGCTGCTTAAGGGTAACACTGCGGACAAACCCAGAGGGAAATCAGCTAGAGAGTATGTGCAAATCGGGCTGGTTAGTGGATTAACCTTAAGGCCATCCAGCTAACAGGTTTACTTTTCTCTGATAACAGTGCTGCCAAGGAATTAACATCATGTCCGTCTGTTTCGGGAAGTTCCAAGAGACCGCCTTGTCCCGTTGTCCTGCTTGATGCTTCTGGGGATTTACTGGCGACTGGAGAGTGGCGAAGTTTAATGCTGGCGATTCTCCCTCTTTACACGCGCTGTAGTGTTTAGAGCGTTACTAGACAATCATTTCGAAGGCCAGGGATCATGTCAAGATGTGATTGAAATGCGCCTTCCAGTAAAGTACACGTGTCTCCTGTGCACTGGGCAACTCAGATCAACATTGACAGCACTTGTCCCCAAGGTGCATCACCAGAAACGGTGAGGAGTCTATCAATACTCCCCTCTTTTCTTCCTGATTTATCATCTCTTTTCTGTGTGTGTATTAATATACACTGCAGAGCCCAGCTGGTTGGTGCCCCGTTGAACAGCATTTCCCAGTGTGAACGTCTGTTACTGGTGTTATGTTAATTTTAATTCCACTACCATACATGGAAGGGCTGGCAGTGATGGTTATTAATTCAATATGTAGCCACAGAACATTAAACAGCCAGGTGCAGTTTATATGGCCTTATTTCAGTTTGCATCCTAAAATTTCATGCCATTTAAATGGCTGAAATGAAACGCTGTGTCTGTGGCCTGGAATAGTAGTTGACGATAATCTAAAATGATCCTTGTGTGGCAAAACGGGCTCTGCAGACGGCGGCTGCGGGGCTGGTGCTCAGTGTGGCTTTGCAACATTGTAGACGAGCAGCAGATCATGTTATTTTGACAGTAGGGATGGGTGGGGGGTGGGGGGGCTTTTTGGGCAGCGCTGGAGCTGACTGCCTCTCTGCCCACGCAGCCCTGTTGAGACGTTACCCTCCCCTGGCATGGTGACTGACAGGCAGTGTCACAGTCCCTGTGCCAAAAGTCCAGTTGAAGCTCTCATCTCGTCATTAAAATGTTAGCTTTTCTCTCTCTCTCTCTCTCTCTCTCTCTCTCTCTCTCTCACACACACACACACAGACACACACAGACACACACACACACACAAACCCTTATGCTCAGCTGAGCTTCCTGTCGTCTAAAGATTTTTAATTTTAATTTGTTCTTTTTAATTCCCAGTTGTCCTCCCCTGCATCCCCATGCATGGACCGTAGCGTAGATGAAAGCCCTAAACTTTGATAGGCAGAGTACTAACAAGCTTATTAAATGAAGGTGGGAGGAGCCATGCCCCCCGAGCAGGCACCCTGATTGGCTATCCTCTACCCCTCTCGTGTTCTCATTTAAAGCAGGAAAAGGGGGCTGCATGGAGGAGGAGAGGCACAGTCGGGGGGAGAAAGTGGAGAGATAGGGGGCCAGTGCCGCGGCGGAGCTGTTAGCGGAGTATCTTTATGCAGGAGCCACGCAGACAGATACCAGGTCAGAACAGCTGAGCGTGGAAGGGGAGGAGAAAACGAGGGAGGGAGCGAGAGAGAGAGAGGGAAAGAGAGAGCATATGCACCAGGGACGGGGAAGCGCTTGCATTGGTATGAGGAGGACACTATTCACAGGTGGTGAGAGAGGAGAGCGTGAGGAAAGTTAAAAGCTGTGGGAACTCCCAGCTCCTCCAGACGAGAAGGAACGGCAGCGTGCCGAGAGGAGCAGCTGGGGATCGCTGGAGGTGGAGCGAGAGAGGCGCCAAGGATAAAAGTTACTTGGGGGGGAGAATCGAGCCGGAGGCCCTGGATGGAGGTCTTTACTGCCACACTTACGCCTGACGAGGAAGCATGAGGACTGATTACCACGCCGTTACAGAGCTGCTGCTGGGCGTGGAGCCGTGAGTGAGGGCTGTGAGCGTGCAAGAGCGTGTCGCACGGGGGACACATGTGCGTCTCCCCTCCGTAAGAGAGCTCCACACCGAAACTTTGCTGGAGAGACGCGAGTAAAGCGTGTAGCCCACAGCCAGTAAGGGACGGGGGACAGCGGAAGTGACTTTCGAGCACCTGCATTCAGAGACATGGTCTGGGCCACATCCGGGCTCCAAGCAGCAACGGCCACCCCCTAGCATGGAGAAATCGAGTAGCGAGGAGTCTGCCATCCACCGCAGCCCCTCTGTGGACAGTCGGGACTCGGATTTTGCCAGAGCATCCTCCTCAGGCCGGCCAATCGGAGGCCGCGGCTTCACCGCCGGCGCCTTCTACGGCTCCACAAACCGGCGGGACACCGCGGCCCCCGGAGACAAGGCCGACGACAAGCAGGCAGCAGCCAAGGGGAGCAAATACCTGGTGTTTTACCTGGACCTTTCCTTTGTGTTTCTTCTAGAATTCAAGAAGTTGGACATGGCTCGAGGCTGCCTCTGCTGCTTAAAATACATGATGTTCCTCTTCAACCTCATCTTCTGGGTAAGTGGACACCATCTCTACATTCCTATGCTCCTCTCATGTCTTGTTTTTGCTTATATTTGGTTACTTTTGCTCTTGGTTAGCTGCTGTTGCACAACTCATGTTTGATATTTGTATTATTGCAAGTCAGAAGTGTGAAAATAATGGCCTGTTACAGATCATGATTTGGGGGGGGCAATTACAGTTGTGCCAAATGTGAACCTGGTGTTTTTCTCTACAGGTTTCTCGTAACATAATTTACATGCACTTCTACTGGTTTGCCTGTATCCTTCCCATTCGCTGTAATGTTTTTTTTAATGAATTTAATAGATCGGTCAATGCATGCAGCTCGGGAATGAACAGGAGAGTCATTTAAAATAGGCAAAGTTAGCAGACTGCACATAAGGAATTAGTTTTTAAGGCATAAAGTGGAGTGGTTTATGGTTTGAAAACGTGGAGCTTTACACCAGCCGAGTGCAATTCCCTCTGATCTATCCCTGAAGCATTGTAAAATTAAACGTTGAATGTCTCATTTTATCATGTGGCAAAACTTGATTTGTCTGCCTAGAGTGAAGTGCGCCTTGCATCACTTTACCCAGAATGCCTCACTTCCTCCTTTTCTCCCCAGAGAACCCATGAGGGTGTGGTGGTTTTGTCTTTAGAGATCCAGTGTCCTGTGAGCACTGGGATGCTCAATTTGGACATCAGTGCAGCCCAGAGTCACTTTCTATAGGGCACAAGCCATAATAACATCATAGATTCAAACCCCCGTTTTGCTTTGCAACCACACCACTGTTATCCTGCTGTCATCTGGTTGTATTTAGGAATTAAGCAACAGATATGTTGAATTCCCTGAGCCCCTGCCTCAATCTGTAAGTGTTCATCTTACTTGGGCTCTTAGTTAAGGAACCCCTGCACGGATTGAGCAAAAGTGTAGGAACTCCATACATGGTAAATGGGGGTATTTTTTCAGAAAGCGTGCTCGGAGTGTATGCCTGCTCCCCCAGGCATGGTCTGACAGCACAGTAATCCTGGGGAGTGAGAGTTAGAGATTAGAGGTGAGGTACATTTCCTACCTGTGCTGGCTAAGGTAGTGTTCAGACCCCGCTTCGGGTGGCGCTGCCCTGACAGCGGATACTCCACGAGTCAGAAGGTCGGCTGTCCATCCCTGGCACCAAGGTGCAGAGTAATTCGAGCCCTGGCCGTGCCGGCCGCCTGCCTGCCGGGCCCAGGCAGTCCGAATCCCTGTGGGCCTCACATCGGTAACCCGAAACAAGTGCAAAACCACGTCAGGAACTCCAGGCATCTCCGTGTGTTCATCTCGGATCCTGTGGCAGTTGTTCCCAACCATCTGGCTTTTCTTTCTTATGGGGATTAGTGGAGACTGAGCCTGGGGGGTTGGGGGACTTGTGGTGGTGGGG
>JABFDZ020000001.1:3491342-3508362 GCA_019775955.2 Pollimyrus isidori
CCGCCCGCCCCCCCCCCCCGCCCGCCGCCCCCCCCCCCCCGCCCGAGAGAGATTCCCCATAGTTTTAAACGCACGGTCATGTCATGGCCCCACCATGCGTCCTGGCCCACAACTGTGTGACCGAGTCCTGATCTCTCTCTATCAAGGGTGATCAGATCAGACAAAAGGAACTGTAATCATTTCCTATTGCTGGGGGGGGACGGGCGCTGGGACTTCAGCCCATCCTGTTGCTGGTTATCCTGAAACTCAGATTGGCCACCTGACCACAATAGCGCAAGACTGTGGTGCATCACCTCACTGCTCCACAGCAAGTTTTATTTTATGCAGAAAATTAATCGGAAGGCAGTTCTGCAGAGAACACAATGCCAAGCATAATGATTGTGAACGTGTCCCCAGCACCAACAGGAGGGGGGTGGGGAATTACAGTGTGCTGGTGCTTTTAAGAAGGAGGGAGCCTGTGGATACAGGCAAGGAGCATGTAGATCACTAACACAGATTGCGTGAAATAATCCGTATATCTATTTGAGTTATTGATCTTTATTATGTCCTATACAGGCTTTTGAATGTCTCTGCAAAAACCGGACACCGCTGTCGTTCCTTACACTCGTTACGTTTTGCTCTCTCCCTCATCACGCTCCCTTCACACCTGAGCACAGCCACACGCAGTGAGCTGGAGAGAATCACGCGGTATCTGCTCTTAAAGGAGCGTCTCAGAGTGAGCAACTGGAGACAGCAGTAACAACTACCTAAGCAGCACGGCTCCCGCTGAGCGAGTGATGGTCTTGTCACCGCAGGGTGCAGGTACGGGGCCCCCCAGGGTATTTTTGGTGCCGCGGAAGTTAACGGTGCCTGTCACGCAGAAACTGAAGTGTTTGTTCCGGCAGAAGTACCAATGCATGAGGCGCTGAGGTCAAACGCTTTGCCATCTGTGGGACCGTGTTTACTGGATATCTTATCTGGATATCTTCATTTTATGGTAGCTGGAGGTCGGTGGAGTGGCGTGGTGTTACTCCTGCGACCGCGGCCTTTTGGGGGTCGCTTCGTTACATCTATCTCCATATAGGCCACCGTTTAACTTGCGTTACATTCCAAATGTAAAAGGAACTTGCGTTTGATGAGGCACTAATTGGTTCCTTGGGCTGAAAAACGATCCCGCCGGGTCTATAACACTCTGTAATTGAAGGTAGCGCGTTAAAAACAATGACCTGAATAAAAGGCTTGCATGTATTTATTTACCTCTGTCTGCACTCTGGGAAAATCAATGCCATTTTAGACCTTTAGGGAATATATAAAAAAAAATCATCCCATTTGTAAAAATAGTCATATGTACTCTCCTGGTTTTGTGGTAAAAGGCAGTATCTCACAGGAAGCCTGCAAGGAGGAATGTCATGGCGTTAGGACTGTAGAATTTCAGATAACTTTTTTTGTTAATGTTGCCTTCTGTCCTTTTTATATGCCAGGCTATAAACCTGTCCCCAGATGCACCCTGCTGACAGTGGAATCGATGCTAATCTGCTTCTAACCGCTGAATTAATGCGTATTGTTAGAGGGGCCCGCCGGCCTGCAGTGCTCAGCGCTTTCTCAGTCACTCAGGAGCAAATCAGTGGCTGATCGATGCAAGTCAGCAGCCCCTCTGCCAGGCCGCTTGACTGCTTGTGCCCCCCCCCCCAACTCATCTGTAGGTATATCTGTTATTTATTTATTTATTCCTTATTCCTTCATAGAGGCCTTCCGCTTGGTTAATAATTGATCGAGTGGGAGGAAACTCTTCTCAAATGGTGTTTGCTCTTCACAAATGGGTGAGACATTCAGACTTTTAAACAAGTCACTACATGAGCTTTTGCGGTGTCTGGTTTCCATCCAGGTATATTTATGCCCTCTGACGGGCCACACTTGTAGGAATCATGGGAATTACTGCTGATTCCCCATCACTCTCGCCAACCTACCCTGTTTTCCAGTTCCATCTGTGAGCAATATGCGATGAACATCTATTAGAAGGTCTGCAGTGTGTTTTCTAATGAGAAAATGAGCTTTAGCATATCAGAAAGCCTAAGTGAGTGTGAAACTATCTGCTTCTGGCCTGTCTCATCAGATTTTACCTCAAGCCACAACTGGATTAAACAAAACATATCCAGTCTCCAGTAGTAGGTATTTCAGAAACGTTTCTGAAGTTACCTCCGAGATTTCTCCGGGGACAGGTTTAAGGGACAGAGATTGCCGTCTGCATGAGGACGGGCCGACAGCGTGGTCGTTCTTTTTGGCTGGAGTGGCCGGGAGGAGCAGCTGACAGGAGAGCTTTGTTACTGCTGCGCTTATGCATCAAACACTCCGGGGCCTTTGATTTTTTAAACTTTCATGTATAATGGATGTCGCGATAGTTTCCGTGCCCTACACCCATGAGCTGACTGGATATTAAAAAGAACAAAAAATTATCACGCAGTACATGATTCAGGAGCAGTATTATTATTAATGATACTGTTTTTATCAGTTTAATTAAATTAGCATAAGTTTTTTTTTATTATTATTATTTGAAGCCTGTTCAGAATTTGGGTGAGGTAGGGTTGAGGGGGTTATGTCCCGTGGGCTGGATTGGCACCGTGTTAGCGAGGCTGGGCTAAGACCCTCTGCAGTGATGCAGGATTCAGGCAGGCGGTTTTGGTTTCTAGGGGATGGGACAGCACTGCTTTGGTTACATGGCGGTTTAGCTCCTGTTCTGAATACTTGATGATTCATCAACGGCCTGCACATCTTCAAACGAGCGTGCTGCGCTGCTGTGACCTTCTTCTAGTTTAATTAAGACCATCCCCACATGTTCACTCATCGATTTAATTACCTTGTCTCAATTAGAAAGAATAGTCAGCCATAAGAGTCGAGGGTTGTCAGGGATGCCTGCATTATTAGTTTTGAACAGAATGCAGGCTTACCTGTCGCATATTAAGTCTTTGAGAGTCCCTTGTTTAGCCTCCTTCTATGAGAATAGCTAGAAGCGGACGCTATTCTCTACTGCGGATGCTGTCAGACGGTCTTTGGCTGTGAGCGGAGGCTCAGTGATTGAGTGAAGTGATTTTCTCCTCTTATTTTATCGAGCTTATTAAGGGATTCTGGAATGCAGAATGGCTGGTAGTGTGGAGACTCTGCTGGAAGGTGGCCAAAATGAAGGTGTCTCATGCGGGTGGTCATATGTGAGGCACACGTCTTCATTACTGCAGTCTTCCCCTCATGTGCGATACCCCACAGCTGAATGCTTTGAAACATTGAAATGGACGGGACCTTTTGCTGTTAATTGATGGATCTCGCTTCCAGGAAATGGGCTGGTTTAGCGCAGGCCTGCAGTGTTAAGTGCCCCAAATATCCATGGATATTTGGGATCGGCTGAGATGTCCCTATTACTGGTGATGCTGTCCCGCTCCACTGTGGGTCGACTTGAGCTGTTCATTGCGGGGCCAGCCTGCCTTTCCTCGCATCTCCCTCCACTCTCTTTGCAGGTCTGTCCCGTGGATTATATGGGACCCTTAATACAGGGTCCTTTGCCCAATGCCTGCCTTGGCCAGCTAAGCATGGTTTTGGCCCCCAGGCTTGATGACCGCACGTGCCGACAGTCTCTGAGTAGGTGATTCGTCTCCTCGCGGCATGTTGTTTCGCTTCACCTTGTTAAGACACATGGTCTCATCTGAATTTAGTTCCCCCTCCACGAAAGTACCATCATCAGTCATGTGCATCTGTAAAACAAAATATACACCAAGGAATAAGCGAATCAGGGGGGCTTCCACACTTGCGTAGTTTAATTCTACATTGAAATATTTAGGAAAATTCTGCTTCATTAGTTGGCTCTGCCTTGACCAGTGTCAGAGGATGCAGATTTAGATTCAGAATACGTTATTGATCTCTGAGGAAAATATGTGGATACAGTTTCTCCTGGACAGTAAGAAATTAATAACAATAATACAAATATAACAGTACCAAAATTACAAATGTCTGTAACACATTATAAAGAAGTCAATATACAAACTATATATATATATGTATTATATATAATATAAACAATACGCAAACAATATTCTAATATATATTACAGAGATTACCTACACATGGGGTTGAATTGAGGTGTATACTTGCATTGTAGTGTGATACTTGTGCTTGTTGAGGCGTTGTACGGAGAGAGAGCCACAGGCAAGAGTGATTTCCTGTTTCATTCAGTAGAGCGTTTGGGTAATCTTAGCCTCTCACTGAACGAGCTCCTGTGACTGTCCAGCACGTCATGGAGTGGATGGGAGAAATTGTCTAGCATTGTGCTTAGCTTGGACAACATCCGCCTCTCTCACACCACCTTAAGAGAGTCCAGCTCCATCCCCACAATGTTACCGACCTTGCGAATGAGTTTGTTGAGTCTGTTTGTTGAGTCTGAGCCCCAGCATGCAACAGCGTAGAGTATGACACTGGCCACAACAGACTCATACAAAAAAATAGATTTTATTAAGAGTGTTTGCTGGTAAACACAAAGGTAAGCTATAGGTTATCACCACAATTTTAATAATGCTCTCAACGAATCCCTGGAATAATCCATCTGGAAATAATTAGGATTGTTTTTCCAGGCTTTTAGCTGAGGCTTTGAATGGTGTGAGGCTTTTTGTGAAATCACTCCGTTATGACACATCAGAGAAACGTCTCGTACGAAGATGTCTCTGTACTTCATGCTTCAGGGACCTCGTATCCATTTTGGGAGAGATGTGCAGTCAGCTGGGTATTTACATGGAGATAAATTCAAAATTTAAAAGTGTAGTGCGATTAGTGAGTAATCTGCGTACACTAGAGACTAGTCAGTGTAACTACCTTCGTGCTCTAAGATGGGTCCCCTGGGCACTTGGCTCTTAGCTTGGATAAATTTTTGTCTTGGTCCAGTTCATGATGTCATGCTCCAAACACACCTATAGTCAGCTAAGCCAGATGGGGGGGTCATGCGCTGAAGCCACATCACCTGGAGTGAGGAGAGTCAAAATTACATGTTCACTCGGGCATCTCCAAACCACTATGCTTCTTGGCAAACTCGTTTAATCTCCCCCATTGCTGTGCTATGCTGAAGATCTGCGCCAAGCACAGTTAGCGGGAGTAAACGCTCAGGATCAAGACTGACAAGCTGCACAAGGAATCCTTTGTCACCAGAATAGGTCCCAGTTGTGGATTAGAGTTGTCCCCAATTGCTTTGCACGCCTTTGAAAAGCAGGCCCTAACCCTCCGCACCACAGATAAGAATCCCCGATTTTCCTTCATGCGCTCAGTCCTTTGAAAGGCTGAATCTGGGGTGCCGTACACTGTGGATATCTTTGTCTCTTGTGTACGAGTTTCAAACGGCGTAGGCAGAGGGCTTTATAGGACAAATTCCTGATATTTTAGATTTCCATCCCTTTCATGATGCAGCGTGGATTCCGCTTGCATTGTGAATGGCCCTTGGGGAACGTGCCTCCCTCGCTCCCATCCCTTCAGGCAGCACCCAAGCCTTGCTTGCAGGTGATGGCTGCTCCCATGCATCTCTGGTGGGTGGACGAGTCTCGCTGTGGCACGGGGGCGTGTTTCCTCTCAGTTTCCCAGTAATGTATAGAACTGCCTCTCTTCCTTGGTGCTCCGCGCATGTGTTCTGCAGTGAAAGCCAAGCCACTGGGACATTAGTAGAGGTGGGTAGTTCATGTCCAGAGAACAGATGTCGAGATAAAGATTTTGTCTCAACTAACCAGTTTATATAAAAGTCACAGTCATTCAACTGGTTGGTTGACTCAAAATCTTGGTTTGGACTCTTAGTCTCTGGACATGAACTGCCCACCTCCGGACATTAGCCTGAGTATACAGTATGCATGACCACAGGCTGCCCTGTTTGTAGTGTACCCCTGAATGCTCAAATATTAGCATTTGTTACAGGATTTATTCAAGATCTGCCACTGAACGTTTTGCTAGTCATGCTGATTTTCTAGCCTTTGTGCTGGTAACTGTTACTAACGGGTCAGCATCTCCCAAATCTCCATCTTTAGCTTTTGGCAAGTTGATCCCTGATATGTAATGTACAGACTTACCTGGATGGGATCAGCAGCTGTAATTTTGAAACTGACCTGCATTTTAGTGTGTTCCAGGTCAGAGAGGTTGAGGGATTCATCAATGGAGTTCGTACTGAGACTCACTGAGATGACTCCCAGTACCCAGAATGGTACTTGAGTCACTACAATGAATCAAGCAGAAAATTACAAGTCATCTGAGGAACAGAGATTTTGTTGAGCAGCTGTTCTTCCCCAGAACTGTGTTGTGTTGATCAGTGAAAGGCTAGTAGACAAAATTGAACTATGATGCATAATGACAATTTGTACTTTACACATTAACGTATAATTCTATTGGAAGTCCCCAAGAAGGTGTGCATGTTTCTGGGTGTTAACAAATGATCCCAGCCCATGTGTTCTTAAAGCAGACACACGTTCACATTTGCAGTGACATGACTCTTTTTTTTATCTGTACCTAAAGCCCTTGAGCTGGGTTTGTAGTTCTGAAAAATTCATAGCAGCAGCTTGCAGTTGGGGATAGTCTACCCACCTCTAAGGACTGCTCTTTCTGCCTGATAAAAGATGGCAAAGGCTCAATGAAAGCTGGAAAAATTAAGACACCTCTTCTGGCTTGGAAATAATGTCTTAACTTCTTGCTAATCTGCTCTAGTAAATCCCTCAATAGACAAATGCACCTTTAAAATGTTGTGGAGTACTTGTGTTGGTTCTTTCTTAGCTGAGTTGATAAAAGGCGGCCATTCATCTGGCCTAATTTGCACGCACAGGTGCCCACTTTTTGTCATTTTGTATCATGTTTACAGTCTGCTTGTCAGGCCTCCTCCTTACCCACATGTCATAGATGCATCTTTTCTGTCTGTGCCGTTGGCTAGTCTAAGGCATCCTTTAGTCCGTGCAGTCAAAGCAAAAGCGAAAGGCAAATCAGCAGACCTGTGCGAAAGCGTGGCCTTTTTGCTCACTGTTTGGAGACCAGAGATATTATTACTAGGCCTCTATAGCAAGCATCCCTCTGTATGTTACATCGTGATAATCTGCCCAAGGCTCAGTCGGAAAATCGGCCCTTAGCGACGTTGCACTCCTGAAATTTGATCTCTGTCAAAGCCGCTTTTATCTAAACAGTTAGCCACCAAGGGTGCGATAGGTGCGTTGCTGGCCAAGAGTACCGCTGTCCTAATCTCTGTCATTTGAGGGTCTCCAAGCTTCCCAATTATTTGAGACAAGATGGGAGCCTTGGGATTGCTGTGATGAACATGGGCATTTGTGCCACAGAGAGTCGGCCTGGACGGTCATGGCGGCAGCATCTTCTCTGCCAGGAACAGTGAGAGCTGTCGGTGCGCAAGGCTCCTCTGAGGCTCTCTCCAGAACTGTGCTACTGCAAAATACCCAACCGATGTTATGACAGCAATGGGTAAACAAGGCCTATTTGCATAGTAAGAAGAAGCACTATCCATTCCGTCAATGCTGACTGACTGAAACAGTTTATTTTATGGTACATCTCTACTTACATATTTCAGATATTAAGTGACGGGTTGATTTGCCTTTAAAAGACTTTTTTAAATGACTTCCTGCTCATTATTTTATTGGGTTAAAGCAGGCAGTGATTGACTGTCATGGGCTTTGCGGTATTCCTGATAACTGGCTCATGTTCAGCCCCAGTGGGGGGGTGCATCTCTGCTGGATTTGGTTTGATGCTTGGTGGAGATGGGATATAATAGGCTGGGCTAATGGGGGCTGAAGATGGCTGAGAGGGAGCATGCCAAAGTGCTCTCCAGTCTTTGATCACAGGGCCCACTTTCCCGTTTCCCATTGCAGTGAAGGTACATTTTCTTAAATTATCCTTGTTTTTCTCAGTCAGCAATTATTGTGCTTCAATGGAGGGCTATTTTGCCATCTTACATGTGACATTTGGTAGCCTCCTTATTTAATTAGGATGACTAATTGTCAGCAGTGTCATTTTGGCGGGGGTGAGGCACTGAATTAGTCACCAAATGCTGTTGTTCCGGGGCTGTGTAGTTTATGGCTCTGTTCAGTGCCGCGCTCCTGTGTGATGTTGGTAACGGAATGGTAGTCTGTCAGGTTCATCAGGCTTAAGCAGCCTTAACATCTGCACTGTCGCTGGTGCCTTGAACAGCCCCTCCTGTATCCCCCATCATGCAAAGCTGCAGCAGCTGCCTGAACTTGGGGGTGACTTTAAACATTAACGGGAACGTCAAGGGTCATGCAGGACAAAGCTCTTTCCCAGCGTCCTGCAGATTGCTGTTGGGGGTTCACTACCTCTGTTTGGTTTGATCTGCCCAGCTCAAGATTGTCTGTTTGCTTTTAATTCAATTGCACAACATGTGGATGGGATAGAGGAGCATTTTACAGTGTGCTGATGACGTGTTACGTAACTTGTTGTCCAAAGCCATTAAGGAGAAGTGTGGTGATTGGGGAAAAGCTGTCACATGGTGGATTCACTCGCACCTGCCCACTGAGGCCAGTTTCCCATCTTCAGCCTTCAAACCATGTTGTGTAGTGTTGAGGCTGGCATCCCTCTCCGTTGGGTCCCTCTGGCTGACCAGGGCCTCCTCCAGGGCAGCACGGGAAGCCCTGCACTCCACTACACCCGCCCCCGAGACACTTTGTGTTTGTTTATACTGCTTGATTGCTTTGGCTGCTAGCCTCTTTTTTTCTTCCTGCCAAGTGATGGATAGCGCTCTCAGGAAGAGTCCCTCCTACCCCCCCAAACGCAGTCAATCAGAAAACACACAAAACTGTGCGGTGTCCTCAGCGGGGAAACACAGAGGCACGTACGATTTTATTTGAGGAGCCCCTCGAACATCAGCCTCCATGCCAGATGCTTATAATGATGCGCGTGAGTTTGACCTCGTGGTTAGAAGCTGCGCAGCATTTAAGCGGCCTAATATGCATTTTAAACTGCAACCTGGATTTAATTAGCAGGTATAGGACAACTTTATGTGGGGCATTTGGTTGGAGGGTGATCTCTTGATCTCTGTTAACTGCATGCTCAGGAGTTTATCACATATTTTACTGAGCTTTGATTTTTATTGCGTCCTTTGCTTCTGTCTGTGATTTAATAGGCCTGAAAAAGAGGCTATAAAATCAGGGATGGGCATTTGACGATGCCCCACCCATTACTCAGACGGATTAGTGGGCAGGCCTGAATGATCGGGATTACCTTGTCATGCACAGGATCATGGCTTCCCCGCCCCACACGTTTTCCCTCCGTCGGTGCAGGGATATGTATTAGCATTTATATTTGGTCTCGTGTACCGTTGAATGTGTTTGTTATAGTGCACGGACAATGAATGTTAAATCAATGCACAGTCCAAGCTCAAGTAAACTGTCACCAAACAAAATACACTCATAACTATCACCCTCTGTGGGAGAATCTCACTGGCACCATTTTCTGACGTGGAGAGGTGAGTCTAATAAAAGGAGGGTTAATGGCCAGAGGGCCTGTGAATTTTGGCAGCGGCGTAGAACCTGCACTCCCCTAGGGCCTCCTGGGGACCTGGTCTGCTGCTGAAGGAGGCTGCCTTCTGTGGGGTGAGAGCCTGGGCGCTCCCCCTGACCTCCTAAATGGACTGCCCAGTGGCACACCTGAAGTCTGTGGTTGGACGCGAGGCTCTGTGGCCCCGGTTCTTGGCTCTGCCGCCCACCCTGAGCACCGAGTGCTCGTGCCGCAGTGATGATGCCCCCATCTTGAGCCCTTGTTAACCTTTTGTGTGGAATTTGAATAGAGGACTTTGTCGCTCTTTTTATTTTCGCAATTTCCCGCACTCGTTATTTAAACGTGATTTGACCTTTTAAAAACCAGCATCTAAGAGCCTGGAGGCTTCAGCTAATTTGGACTTTGATTTAATGGGTTGACACAGGATTTCAGGCGGCAGTAGGTAGAATGACGCAGACTAATTTTTTACACGTCGCCATGCAGTGATTACAGCAGACGTCCTACAGCGTAGAGCATAGGATCATGTGGTCCGTATGAAAACGTCGGCTTACCAGTTGAAGGTGAAGCCTCTGCTGTCTATACTAAGAGTGAGTCACACCATGTAGATGATTCCCTCATGAGCATCGGTCACTGTGGCTTTTGTGCAGAAGGCTTTGTTGGGCCTTGGTGAGAGTGGCTCCCGCCTTCGGAAACGACCCCACGCATTCATACTGTCTGAACCCAGTGCGTTTCCCACAGAACTCACTCCTTGCAAATGGACTGAATAGGCCAAAGATGCTATGGTCCTCGCATTCGCCTATTACATGTTTGAGCAAACACACGCAACACTGTTCCTCTTCATTTATTCATACTGTATTGCACTTACAAACATTCATACGCATGCATGCTTATTTATTTATGACAGACTGGGATCTAGAGTGGGTAACGGTTATTACCTAGTGGAGCAGTGGGTAAAATGCAGACGGCAGTGAGAATAAGGACATAGACGAAAATGACTGAATTTTACGTCAGTTCTGCTGTCAATTATATATGACACATTTCCATTTCCAATGCCCCAGTCATTTAAAGCCAACCGTCTCAGTCCTCTTCGGGCTGAGAAACAGTTTCGTGAAGCAGAAGGTATATAAAATATCTCATAAACAGAAAATCAGTTTTAATACCAGCGAATTGGCCATTGTTAGCATCCCAGTAGACTGTGGAGTTCTTCAGGGGGCTCTGCTGGATACCTGAGAGCTCAAGGGGAAGGTGAGTAGTGTGAATGGTGCTCTGGACGTATTGTCGCACTGCGCTGCGGCACAGAGAATCAGACACCAGGACCATTTAACCTCAGCAGGCGGGGGCTTGTCCCCTAGGGTGCCATCAGCAAGATTACTGTGCTTTTGATTTGGACAAAACTTTGGAAAGAAACTGGCTGGATCTGAAGTCAGATTGTAGATTGATCTAAGCTTTGGCTTGTTTAATCACACGCTTTACCCTTTATGCGATCAGTAGCTGTCTGCATATCTGTGCTTATGCTAATGTTTCCATGAACTTACTGAATTTCGATTTTATTTTTCTCCCCCTCCTCTATCAGTGTCTGAAAATTAGTAGTTGTGTCATGTCTGATTAAAGACTGTTTCAATTCTGGCCTGCAATAACAGCTTGGCTATTCTCTCAACCTACTTCAGTAACACTCCCACATCAAAGATGGAGATTTGACTAATGGTTGGTTTTATGTGCAACTCCGCTACGCTTCAGCTACACCTGTTTGGCCGGCAGGGCGTCGCTGATGGCGGCCGATCTGGCCTCTCGTCATGGCGGGGTGTCGTGTCCCGCCGGTAGTCAGCCTGCCAGCTTGTGCGCGTCTGTCTTTTATCGCAGGTTTCCGGCTGAGACGCCACTCTTCTGGGGACGCGGGATTGGCTGCCCTCTTCATGGGGCCCTGAACACTTGCACTCAAATGACTGATAGGGCTTCCTGCTCACTGTGGCTTAGCACGTGTCTTATTGAATCAGAATCCCAAGCAGATTTATTGGCCAAGTATGTTACGTCACACGAGGAATTTAGTTCTGGCAGATGGTGTCTCTCAAGTTAGACAGACAGTATACAGACAGTCAACATATAATTCACTATACACAAGCAATTTACAGATTAAATACAAGACAAGTGATATACATAAAGTGCCAACAGCAATAATGAGCATCATGTAAGGGAATGAGATTCTATGATATAGTATTTCCATATGTGAGACAGGGAGTAAAGACAGGAGTAGCTACAGCCTGGCAGATGATACTGGTCACCAATTTATGAGGGTGATTGCATAAGAAAGATGCCCCAACTTTTTTTCTTTTTTCTTCCTCCCGTTGCAGGATTCTTCATGTCTGTTGGGGTGCATATGCCAGTTTTCTTTGCTGGTTCTTGGACAGGTTTAGCTGAGGTTGCAGAGATGCCGTGGTTCTGTCTCTGCGTGAAGCTGTGCGCCATTTCCTCTCCGCCATTATGCCCATGCCGCTGTCCTCCTCCTGTCTGTCTTCCACACTCCTCAGCATCTTCCTAAGCGTCTCACACCCTATGCACTTGCAAAGCACAGACACTTCTCTGCAAGTGGCTTCCTGCCAGATGTGTATGTTCTCCCCATGCTACCCCCAGCTCCTCTCTCCGGCGGGGGGTGGGGGGGGGGTGGACAGCTGTCTAGCTGCGGAGTGACGGTCCCTTGGCCCCCGTGGCCCTAAGGCCTCACCGGGAGCAGTGCTACTTAGCAGCGCAGCTGCTGTAAGTCGGATTCGCGAGGACGGCAGCAGTGCATGCTGCGTGCCCAAAACGGCCTCTTATTAATCATCTCCAGGAGGAAACTGCGCGTGGAATTAATGCGGATGCTGATTGGATTGCTCTCCATCCCATCCCTAACTGCATCTGTCATACACCTTTCTGTCGTCGTCCTCCACGGCCTGAGGACTCTCTCGCTCTCTCTCTCTCTCTCTCTTTCTCTCGCTCTCCCTCACTTCCCGAGAGCTCTTCTTCCAGTCCATCGCCTGTGGTGCTGTCGTTTCAGCCCACACGGGGAGCCGGGGGGCGGGGTATGATGCGTCAGGTTTTTGAGGGTGTTCGAGGTGCTCTCTCAGCTCTGAGCGATGAGCGGAACAAAGAACAGGTGAAGCCCGCCTCTCTGCCATTCATCCAGAACTCCCACTTGATGACGTGACACTCGGCAGACGACGCCGATGCATTCCTGCCGATGCACGACAAACAAATGCAATGTCATCGATTCTTGCCGTCTGTTTAACACTTATTGGTGTACGAAGGCACGTAGCTGAAGATTCTTCCCCTCTCTGTTGTCGATAAGTGAGGGGGGGGGTGCAACCATGGTTGCCGAATTCGTTCTGAAAGTGCGTTACACCTCTGTCTGCATCCGCAGCACTTAACGACGCCCAAAAGCTCTTTAAAATGTCGTGTTCTACCTTCTGAGATGATTAATGCCATGGATCCTTCAACCATGCAGCATAATCGTCTTTGCCTTCGGTACCTAAAAAGTGAGGTGTCTCTTAAGATGACTCAATTAAGAGCCAAAGGTGGGAGACAGCGGGGGGTGGAAGTCCTGGTACTACATAATTTTGTCTAAATACACTTCGAAATATTTCTCTGGCAGAGTGTTTTCATGTGCGGAAATGAAAGCCAATACAACAGCTACTGGAGGAGATGGGCAGTAATTTGGTGTGTGTTTGGCAAACAGAGTCTGCCGGTCATTAATCTCCTAAAGAATATGAATTTTTCTGTCCCTCCCTTCCACTGGTGTGGAGCTGCGGGGTGGAGATGGAGAAGCCGAATGTTCACACTGTATCAGGAGATATTTATTGTCAGGGTGTGGGTGCAGCTTCACCTTCCTTGGCGGCTGCCCTGCAAGTCTGTCAGTAGAGTACGTTGGCTGATGTCTGGGGTGCGGAGCGTATTCATGCCTCCTCTCGCGCTCCTGGCGGAGCTGCCTTCTCTCTGCTCTCTTTTTGCTTACATTTTGGCACAGATGTGTCTGCGGCAACTAGCCAACAAACCTTGGGTCCGAGTCGCTAAATGTTTAACAGAGCCGATTAAACAGAGCCTAATTAGCTTGGTATTCTTCAGTTGATTTTGCCAAAAATGTAGGAGTAGCCGGTACTCATCCATGTACACAGTCAGAATTACCGTCCTATAATCAAGGCACCTTATAGCAAAAAACCCATAAGCTAAAAAGTATACTAGTAATGTGTACTAAAGGACATAAATTAAATTAATGAAACATGTAAATTTACTTTTGTAAACTCTGTGATATTTTTGCTCAGGTTCAGATATGCTCATGTTGGTTTTGTGTAAGCTGAGAGCAGCTTTTAATTTCTTTTTTAATTCTTTTGATTTGCATGATTGCGGTTATTGAAATCCCTGGGGAGTTAATGTCACCGATATCTGTGAAGGGATCAGTATGCAGAGAACAGCAGCGGTGAGCAGTTTCCCATGAGCGTGATCAGCTGCAGTTGCCTGTTGTGGGTCGTCTGCAGAAACTCACTGCCGGTGTCACAGCTGCTATACTACATGCGAAATATTAGTGGAGAACTGGGTTTATTTTTAACAGAAGCAGTGACACTTCCATAATCCACCCCCTGTTTGGTTCAGTTTTAATTACTGCATGGATCAACAAACTTCATGCTGCTGGAAATGAATCGAAGGTGGATCCAAGTATCAGGAGCAGTTCACAGTTCACACACCATCTGGACTTGGGCGTATGGCTGTGACACTTGTGAGAACTTCTGTTTGAAGGCCCCTTGTGTTCATCCAGATGTTCAAGTGCTCCTGTTTTTAAGCAATTTTTCCCTTAACACACGGGAGAAATAAAAATACACGTCATCAGTATGTGACCCTAACCTGTTAATCCACCCTGTGGTCTCGCCAGACCTGAAAAATATCCAATACTATATTATAAACACTTATTCTTTGCTGTTTTGCAATCTTTGTACAGATGAAGTAATAATAATAATGGATGCAGCTGTGGGTCTTTTAATATGCATTTTATGCCATTTATGGAATGGAAAAAAAAATAAAATGAACGGTAGGCAGATAGGCAGCTGATGCTGAATCTGAGTGCCAAGCTTTTAAGAAGTTGTACTACACAGAAGCAGAGGGTACAAGGTTCCCCAAAGCTGGTCCGGTGGGGGGTGTTCTTTGGCTGCCTTTGTGTCGAGTTGCGTCCTCATCTTGGGAGACGGCTCCTCCTGAGAGAGTCTTGAAGGTCTTATTATGTGAAGGAATCCGTGGGATGAACTGAGGCTGGTTCCTGCTGTCAGGCGCACTTACGATTTTTCTCCCCCTCCCTTTATGGAAAAGAGGATGCATCATGAAAGTGTATCGGAAGGGGAGAGGAGCGTGCAGATGGGATGGGATACAGGTGAAATGATCAAATATTTAGCAATGGGGGGATGTATCTCAAACTGTGCAGATAGAGAGTGTACACATCCCTTATTCCTGTCGGTGATGTGCGTCTCATTTCAGGGGGCAGGGGGAAGCTTTATATATTTCATATTCCATTGGCTATACAGGGGGTTTGTGGAAGCTTCCTGTTCGGGGGAAAGCGCCGTAGCTTTAACCCCTTCAGCTATCTGCGTAGAGGAAGCGCTTCAGCTTGCCACTCTATGCTGCACTTCTGCGGACTCAGGGAATAATGAGACAACACTCTCTATATCTTTTACTTGCGCAAGGGTGCCCACCTGGAATGCAACAGACAATATCTGTGCCTTCGCTCAGTGTCACACGGGACTGCCCCTTGGCTTCTTTATTTATAGGGTAGGGGAGTGGTTACATGGGTGTAGCCTTAAGGTACACATTTCCTGTCTTTTCAGGTTTCTGTCCTCAGCGAGTTCCTACAGGATAAACATGATAAGCAATCTTTATTACCTACACTCTAACAGTCCCCCTCCAGTCTGTGGTGTCACTGCGTTTGTGATGAGGGACAAAGCGCCGCCCTTGACAATGCCGTGTATTACATGTCTAGTTGAGTTTTGAAAGGATGTAGCTGGACTCCTAGCTATCGATATTTACAGTACATTGGTTTTCAATTTGCTTTTTCAGAACCAAAAGGTGGGCCAGATGTTTCCTCTGCCGCTGAGCAAAGTGATCTACTGAAGTGTGAGTTTGTTTCTTGTTCAAAGTAGTGGAGGTTTCACAGATGCCAGCTGTCCATAGTCCTGTAACTTGAGTATATATACATATATGATTTTAAAGTCACTGTTTGTGGCTGAGTGAATTCACCTGTCCAATACTGTCAATGAAGATGCATCCTTTTTGATCAATAAACAGATTTTCTTCTGAACATTTCACCTGGAACCACTGTAGGGTTGAGCTCAGTATAACAGCTCTCTGATGGGTTGGGTCTGGGCATCTCTGGTGTCTCTGTTTTCTTGCTTATTCTTTTGATGTTTGCTTTCAGTTCCCAATCCCAAGGATGTGAAGGGTGAAAAAGCTGGCAGTAAGAACATTCTCCCTTTTGTGATTCCCAGTTGAAATTACTTTATCATTTGTACCTTTTGTATATAGTTCAGAAAGTTTCAATTTGCATTTAACAAAGAGATCCAGTCTGCATTCCACTGCACATTTTTGTGGTGTGAAAAATACCAATGGATGCATTTAACACCCAAAAAAAATTATAGAGCATTTGTGAAGCTGAAAAATATGACATGCTTAGAAAATTGGAAATTTTGAATCTGGTAAAGTTTGCAAGCTGATACAAACTGTTCTACTCCAGAAACTCAGAAGAAAAACACGCCTCATCCTCCAAGAGAACCAGCCGCTCCAAAGACCTCTAACGAACCAACAAAAGCCCCAGGCTGTTTTGTCCCTCTTGGTGAGCAGAAGCACCATTTTCCACATGTGCTGATTTTCAGTTGCACACTAGTATGGAGTTTGCTCTGGATTTTATTACATAACACAGCATGTACATTTACAGTTTTATTTCATTTATTCAGAAACCTAGTACATAAAACTGAATTATACAATTTAATTCCCTTTATATATTATTTAGCTTAATTTCCAGCATAGTAATGGGAAAGCATTTATCCAAGCTTCGGGAAGAACAGCACACCAACAATAACTCACAGTGAAATCATGCAGAATGAAAGGCCAACGACAACAAAGTACGGTTAAGCATTGTGTGATGCAGACGTCTGGGGCTCAAGCCCAATCCCCCAAGTGTCCCCCTCCAGTCTGTGGTGTCACTGCGTTTGTGATGAGGGACAAAGCGCCGCCCTTGACAATGCCGTGTATTACATGTCTAGTTGAGTTTTGTAAGGATATAGCTAGACACCTAGCTATTGGTATTTACAGTACATTGGTTTTCAATTTGCTTTTTCAGAACCAAAAACTGGGCCGGATGTTTCCTCTGCCGCTAAGCGAAGTGATCTACTGAAGTGTGAGTTTGTTTCTTATTCAAAGTAGTGGAGGTTTGTTTCTCCTTCTGACTCGACTGAATATTTCGGAATGTTGGTGTGCGGTGACTGATTGTTCTCACCCTTTCACCAGATGCCGTCGAACT
>JABFDZ020000001.1:3530316-3553454 GCA_019775955.2 Pollimyrus isidori
CACCCCCCTGAATACCCTTTGTTCACAGATGATTTCACAGGCTCCATACGCAACAACCCCATCACCTTTTAATTTGCCAAAGAGAAGTTTGACTGCAGTGACTGAAGGAAATAGACTTTCGGTGAGAGACACAAGTCACGTGACCTATGTTTGGGCCCCACAAGCTACTCGCTGTGAAGAAACTGACAATGAAGAGCAAATTGATTCAGTAACAGGCCCCAAGAAGGTATGATGAAGCTGGCAAGAAAATGTGGACAATACTATACCAAGACAAGCCTAGAAGAATGGATCTCAGCGCTGATTACAGGTGACACCATCTTCCACTGCAAAAATGTCTTGTGGCTCCTCCTCCACACCTATGGCTCCTCTTCCACACCTATGGCTCCTCCTCCACACGTATGGCTCCTCCTCCACACCTATGGCTCCTCCTCCACACGTATGGCTCCTCCTCCACACCTATGGCTCCTCCTCCACATCATGGGCTAAAATCCCCTTAACCTTAGTTCTATCACAACGCTACAAACAAAAGCCGTGTCAGACTCTCAAAGCAGAGAGCACATCCTTTGAGCAAATCCCACACCTGGTTTGTCTCCTGTAGTACAAAAAGCTGTCGGCCTAAGGCACATTAACCAGAATAATCTGTAGACCCCAAGCACCTCTACCTTTTAATCCAGTGATTTATAACCACGCGCACAGGGGGATACATGTACAGCTCTCGCCGGATCACTGAGACCCAAAGACCAACACAGCATTCCTGGCGAGAATCGGCCTCGGAGCAGCACCGAGCAATCCTCCCCCAGTGTCACCTGCTGATTGATTGCTTTGTTCAAAAATCCGTCTGCTTTCGTTTGCCCGCTCAGCTATTTTTACCCCCCCCCCCCCAGCAATTTTTTTTTTTAAAACTTCAGACCTGCATCTTTTCTTATTTTATGCTACAGCGAGAGTCCCAGAGATTCCAGCAAGATGAGCTGAATAGGGAATTTATAAATAAATACACACAATACCGCCAAATGCCCATGCAGTCTTTAGGAAGCTGTTTAATAGCTGAGCCCCATCTGAATCTCAGCAATTTACACTGGGTGAAAAAGTGGATAGTGCTGATACAATGTGTTGAACTTTAGTGTAATAGTCACTATGTGGATTGTGTTTGCAAAGCATGTATAAGTGCATACTTAGAGTAAACAGGTGTGTTTCAGCTGTGTGCACATCTGGTTTCATCAGAAAGAGATAATCGGCTGTTTGTGGCTCAGGTGATGACGATCGTGTGCAAAAGAAATGCCCGGCGGAGTAGGATGTGAACATGCTAGTGTTTGTGGGAGTGTTTTCACACTACAGTACAAGAAGCTTAAGGCAAAGTGCTGATTAGCAGAAAGGCATGCTGGGAGAGAAGGGAAGTTGATCATGACAGAGGCATTGTATGTGCCGTGTGGAAGCCTTCTCGATCGCCAAGTCCTGGGTCACGGCTCGTGCCTAACAAGGCAAGGCAGTTGGGGTGTAGCTGGAAGCAGCTTAACTTTCATAGGCAGCAAAGGCCCTTTCAGGTAGGAGGTGTGTGGGGGGTATTGCTTCCAGCACCTAGTTAATGAAGGAAACAGGGACCATAGGTGGCTTAGGTCTTAATTTTATTTTAGAGATGCAGCCAAGGTCAATTTGACGGACTGGACTCGGCACTTGTGCAGGAGCTGTTGCGTCTCCAGCTGTAGTCTGGGCGGGGGGCGCTGACAGTATGTCCCCCCCCCCCTTCATGACCATGCTAGCTCTCCTCTGCAGAGTTTCTCTGGCATGGAGAAGGTACTTTTTATTATGCTTATCTATACTTATGCCTGGTGTCGGTCAAACCATTAGGCGATGGGGGCAGCTGCCTCTTCTGGGGGCAGCACCTTAGCGAGCCGACTTTGTCTCAGACAGGCAGCGCCAGCAGTGACACTTACCTGCTTATGCCTGATAGCTTCTGAAAAATGCCAGTGTCATTTTTTGTTAAAAGGGGCATGGAGCTTCTGGGCATTTACCTTTGACAGTCTGAAGACCATAGATGTTTGTGGCATTGCAGGGGTCGCATGCCAACACTCCAGCCTGCTCACGCTGCACACAGCCAGGCTGCCGCTTCCCTCGCATCGCCCATTTCTCAGCGCTGAATTCCTAATACAAGCTGGCACCCTGAAAGCGAGAGGTTTACTTTGTGTGGCTGGTGCCGTCGTTCAGGCTATCCCACTGCACCAACAGCTCATTTCACGTGTTCCAACCACTGTGTTAGATAGACTCCCTTATGTCCACTGTACCAGGACTGAAATCTGAAAGCTTGTCACTTTAACTGTTTTGTACGGTAGTCCCTTTTTTAAAAAACAAAAAAAACTCTTAATTTGTCTATGTTATAATGCAGATTGTACGCTGCATTACTTTTACAAAAATAAAGAAAAATCACTCATGGTTTGATAGTCACTTCAACAGCCATTGTCTTAAACCACTGATTATAACTGAGGCATTTTTGAAGATGTGTTTTTTTTTCTTCCCGTTTAAGCAGTTTGGGTTCTTACCAAATAGGGTGCCTGTTACTCTATATGGCCCTGACAAAGCGTAACGCTGTCTTGTAATTGCGTCCATGTTTGAAACACCTGTAGATGTTATGTCACACAGCTGGGTTCTTGTTAAAGAGGCTGAAATGCCCTCCAGTGCTGTTTAGTCAATTAAGCTACACTTACTCCCCAGCATTGTTACTATGCTATGGTACAGGGCAGATCCATTCTCTTCATGGTTATTGCTATATTCAAGTAGCACTGTTACAACCAATACTGCAGTCTGTTTCTGACTAATTGATATGTCAGGAAAAATGTATCCAAATGACAATTGTTGTGACAATGTTTATATGCATACATTATGTGAAATTTCCTTTTTACCCATTAATTCAGAGTTGTTACATTTTGTAAATATTGATCATCTTGTCTATATTGTATACATATTTTAAACTCTGCTTTGAGTGGAAAATTTTTACTAATGGCTTTTAAAGAGGTCAAGTATTTTCTTAAATCACTTCTCACTGCCAGATAGTTTTGCAGTACTCCAGAATTTTTTTTTTTTTTTAGTTTTTTTTGGTCAATTTTTCTGTTTGCCCTTCTATATAGTTTAGTTTTTTTTTCTCCTTTACATTGCCATTGTTGGTGAATATTTACATATATTTATATAGTAAATATATATGTCTCATTAGCAACACCTGCAGCTTGTGACTGGATTTCTGAAGGACTTCCCTGTGTGATTCGCACCGGCGCCAGATCCAACATGGGTACCAAGGACCCAGGACTCCTGTCAAACCACGCTTAAAAACGCCTGAGAGACGGTGCAGAAACTGCATAGTCCAACATGGAGGAGGCTGTGTGTGGAGCTTCTCCGGGGAGTTGTGCCGTCTTGTATTTGGCTTGGTAGCTGGAACGCTGGATACGAAGACCAGCTCTCTGCCAAGCTCCAGGTTCCATCCCAAACCATTTTGTTGGTGATTAGTCTTGTGCCATTCCATCCAGCTTAGATTCCACTGCTCCTTCTATGCAAAAAGAAAAAATCCTTCTCTAGCCTTTGTACAGATTATTTTGTATTAGTAATACGTAAAGAAATAAAGTGAGTAGAACCAACCTTCTGATGGACTGTACTCTTCAAAAGGCGAGAAGTCTAGGCGAGACTCCAAATGCCATTTTGTAATTCTGCAAAAGACACTGATAATTACAAGTTCCAAGGCACCATGGGACAGGAACAAGAAAAAGTGGAGCTGAAATCGACCAAATTCCAGGTGCAGTCGTGTTATATGAAAAAGCACTACTTCTCAAAACTGAGCTGCCACAGAATGGATCTGAACTCAAATCCTCCGGCTTGCTCACAATAAACCTGAACATAAAGCAGTGAAAATAAAGCTGGGGATTACGGTACACTGAAGTCAGACAGACAAGGAGGGTAGGTTTGGGGTTGGCTCTAATGCTACAGATAAGTAGCCATTATTAAGCCAAGGTTTATGGTTCCAGTCAGGGTTACAGCTAGGATTTGGATTAAGATTGTTTTAAGGATTAGGGATAGAGCTAGGGTTAGGCTTCCAATTACGGTTAGGCCTATAGTCAAGGTTAGGATTTGCATTAGGGTTACGGCTGGAATTAGGTTATTTTAGCTTTCATGAAATTAATAAACTACTCAAGTTGTAGAATACTTTAATTGTTTCCAGAATTCATTCTGACCGCTCGATTTATGCTTTATCAAATCGTTCTACCTAGTAAAAGAAGATGGAGATGAATGTGGGGTAACTCCAGACTGGGGTTGAGAAGAGATGCTTTTGGTGGTATTGCAAGGACCAAAGACAGACAGACTAGCAGATTAATACAAGCTTCTGTACCATGATGAAAGGGTGAGACTCATAAACAGACTGCTTCATGAGGAGATGGCTACCTGACAGCGTGCTGGTAATAAACCTGGCTGAGGAGAACCAACAGTAATCTTGGTCTACAGCAGGTGTCAGACTCCAGTCCTGGGGGCCGGAGTCCTGCACATTTCTGGGTTTCCCCTCCTTTAACACACCTGATTCAGCTTCTTGTGCTGATTACTACACAACTCTTGAGCTGAATCATTTATGGTGAAACAGGGAGAGAACTACGGTATACATGGCTCCGGCCCCCCAGGACTGGAGTTGATGACCCCTGGTCTACAGCAATGATCTGTCTTTTATGGCCTACGGGGGGTGCCGTTGTGCTACAGCAGCTAAATGTTGAAGGACCACTGTGCTAGACTTCTGACTCCTTCCCTAATGAACCCCTGGGTTCAGCTGGTTAGCTGCACAGCACCAAGTGCTACTCGGTAAATGCCTGGCAGCTACGGGTTAGCCCCTATCCCTAGTAGTACCTTTCGGCAAGAAAGCTCACTTAAAACCAGCAACGTTAAAAACGTGGCTGTTTTCATTGGTGAAAATAGAACTTGGCAGAAGTCAATTTGAGTCTCTCTGGATGAACATGATGGGTCAGCAGTAGAGGGAAATGTAATCAGGTGTAGAGCCTGTAAAGACAGAAGGCCATCCCCTCAAAGCAGATTATTCCTGTGTATCCGTTCAGCTCCACTGAACCATCTGTACCTATGTGAAAGTCTGCGTCTGAAAAAGGCAATTGGGTCCAGCGATAATCCAGATAAATTGAGATTCCCCCCTTGCCCCAGCACCCAGTCATAATCTTGCAGAATTTAAAACTCATTACTGTAGGCTGGGAGTTAAGAAAGTGGCGTCACCCATGATGCAATGCTGTGATCAACATGATCCCATTACCGAAGTACTCTGGCTCCGAGGTTAGGGCCCTGACACTGTGTGGGATCTCTCAAAAACATGCCATGAAGTGGACGGGGGGGTAGTGTGTGTTAATGAGTCGAGTCAAGGCTTCCTCCACCCATTTATGGAGAAGCAGTTTCAGAGACTTTGGTACATGTCAACATCATCATCTGTTTTGGCCCAAATTCTTTCCCATAGTTTCTCTAAATCACATTTTTCTCGCCCTTGCCCTTGCTGTGAATGACCATATGCCACTTAGCCGTCATGCTGGAGTTCATTAAATATACAAAGTTACTTTTTATACTCCAGAGGCAGAAATGATATAAAGAAGCAGATGGTCTTAAGATACTTGGCGTTTCTTAAGCTGGCGCCCCTCTCTAAAAAAAACTTTAGAAACTCATCATTAGAATCCTATTTGGCCTCACAATGATAGTGTCTGATTGAGAGCTGCGAACATCCAAACATCACTTATAATTGTCTCTTTTTTACAGGAAGCTTTAATAGAGGGAGGTCACGTTTGTTCTACCTATAACCAAGATATGTTTATCACACTGGTATTTAATCATGTATAGAATAAGGTAAGGTTTTCCTTGCTTACAATAAACGTCTATGAGCAGTACCTTTTACCATATTTATCAGAGTCAGCCGCTGTCATCTTTATTTATGTGATATACTTGCATCCTGGATTATTTATGGTTAAAGCTGTCCAGGTGATCACCTCTTCAATACCCCAGTGAATTGTGATCCCTATTAAATCACAGTCTCTCTGACGGTCCTTTAACACAAAGGGGGGGGGGGGGGTGTAAAGCAGGAACATGGTATCTGCACACCAGAATCAGTCATTTCCCAGTGGAGGACCAGAGCCAAAAAAGCCAGCATCTAGTCCGACCACCTTAAATCACATAAGCGTGAAACCGGTCACATCACGAGCTGTAGCCTAAACTGCACATGAAATTTGGTTTTGGCAGTAATGTGATCCCCCCCCCCTTTCCTTTCTTGTGCTCCTTCTTGCTGATCGGCGTGGCAGGAGATAATGCTTAATCTCAGACGATGCCATCTCTTTGGATAGCCGTGCCCTTGAAATCTTCCATGGGTGCTCACAGAGATACTGGCTGTTAGCGTTCCATAAACACATGCGTCACAGTGGAGTTCCAGCACAGTGCAGATTCATGCCATTTTCTTCCATTACATCCATGAAGACTTTGGGACACTGACATATAGAGAGCTTCATGTAATACGTTGAGCAATATTAGCCCTGACGTCAACATACTGACAGGCCTCCTCTCTCTCTCTGTACACGAGACCTAAATGAGGGCACCTGCAGCCCATCCAGCTCTGATCCAGTATCCTGGCACCCCCCCCCCCCCAATTTCATTCAGTGTAAATTGCTGTTTTCCCCATATTACCTTGTGTGTAAACTTTAATGGAATTGAAGTGCTGCTGCCCCCTATAGTATATCTAGAATAATTACATGGAGTTCTCTCCTCCAAGCGTTTATGTTCGCTGGCGTTTTGTTTCACTTCATCTGGGTTTAAGTACAATGGGGATAGCACGCTAATCCATAAGGCTGTTTTACCCAGAAGTCATACAGGCGCTGCTATGAAGTATAAGCCTTCATCTCATAATGAAAAGATGCACTTTGTGGATTTGCATAGATAACCACTCAATTTTCTGAATGTGCCTTTGGGAATCCCTGATAATGCTGGGACCCGGGACAAACCTTTGTGGTATGCAATCTCCATTTCATTTGTACTCATACAATTGTCAAACTAAAATTTAAGTCTGATGTTCTGAGAAGAGATTTAATACATTTTTTTATATATATATGTAAACCCCAGTCCCATTGTGCAACAGTATGGTGATAAGGAAAGTGTAACGAGAAATCATTTTTAATCACTTTACTGACTTACATTTGAGATTCGGAAGAGGTGCAATGCCTTATGGGATACAGTGGGTAAGAGAATTAGTATTATTCATCATTCTGGGGATTAAAGATCAAAAGGATGCCTCTTTCAAAAAATAAAACCTACTATCATTTCTAAATGTAGCACGTAACTGGAAAAAAGGGGATAGTTAGTGTGTCACAAATAAGCATGTGTGCGCGCACACACACACACACACACACACACACACAAACGTCTATGTGCTGAAGCTGTTCACCTGAGCTCTGAAATACTGCCAGTAACATTTAACTAACAAACAGCCTGGGAATAATTCATTTGCCCAATACTCTTTAATTTCACTAGGAAGAGGAAATCGAACAATGCCACAGACCAAACTGTTCAGGGTTTAAGGGTTATCAATGAAACAGACATCATGCAGGATTACACTCCTGCTAATTCATTAAACTGGACCTAGTTCCACTGAAAGACTCCTGGTGAAAATGTGAAACTGTCAACTAAACATTATTCAGGGCTACGCTGAAACCTCAGTAAAAACAAATCAGCTGTGTGCATTGCAGCTTAGCATACACACATAATAGCTACATAATTTATATTGCTATACATTGTTATTTTAGATTACCAGGTTCAGTATTACCATATAATGAACAGAAGACGTTATTAATATTAAAGCAATATAAACCTCTTCCTGCAATTAAAGCAGAGTATTAATTTGCAAAGCTTCAATTGTGCTTTTTATCATGAAATCTGAATTCAAAACAATTATGCATAACATAAATATGTTAATTTATTCAAACACCGCTGATTTATGCATTAACATTTTTATGGGTAATTAATGGCCTGAACAGTGCGGAAGACTGCAGTAATCGAAAAGACTGGATTAATCTGAGTTTCACTGATAGACACAGTACTCCTGCAGTACCTACTAGCTTTTACACAGGCCCTCTGGTCCTGCCCTGGAGCTACTCTGTGGTAGTTCATTGACCTTTGACCTCTGCTAGGCATGCAGGGCATTGGCTCTCTGGATCAGGCGACTGGTGAGTGGGGAGTTGGGTCTGGCGGCATCTCGTTCAGCCAACAGGCACCTAAGGATCATAGCTTCCATGAGCATTTGCATTTTGAGTGTGACGTTGCAAAGAGAACAAATAACAGCATTAAAAACTTCCATCTTCGCGTTCCATGACCTACCGCAGATAGACGGGAACTCGGATCATAGCAGAAGATCCACAGACCCCAAACAAAACACAACACGCATATACTGTACGTATGGGAAGGGCTTAGTTGTTAAATTGCACACAGTAAGGCATTACCGACATTAAATACAGTGGAAATAAAGTACATTATTATACAGTACTCTCTCAAATGGAAGAGATTATAACATTTTAGCCTAATTCTCAAGATACAATAGAGCAATGAAAAAAACAGCATGTATCAAGGAGTGATGGAGTGATGACGATCATGCTTTTGATACATTTTTATGACATACACACCGCAATAATGTGGTAACAAATACAATCAGCGAGAGAATGCTAGAGGCAGATGATGAGAGTTCTGCAAGGAAGTGTGGGAATGGTGACAAAGGGGGATGAGTCATGTACTGGGAGTCACTGGGCTGGCAGATCTCACCATGTTACAGTCTGCACTCACTCGGTGTGTAGTTTGAAACTTATCAACCGTTTGAATTGCTGGAATTCACAGTTGGAATTTTCCAACTTTTTGGATGTCAAGCAGATAACTGCAATTGTGTATATGGGGGAACCATTCTACTTACAGCTTTGGCAAAACTCCACTGAAACATAGAACTCAACCAAAGCCTGGCTGTAACATGTATAATCAGATATTCACACAACATCTGTTAAGGTACTCAAAGCCAATGGAGAACTCTACTGCACACCTTGAAAACCGCTTTCTGCAAAAAAATTTATTAATTCAAATCAAACGACGTGCTGACCTGGCCAGTCTTCGGTGATACTCGCTCTCTGACTTCATGGCTCCGTGAATAAGCAGCTGGCTGAGAAGATCCCTCTGAAAAGAGCAGCAGGATCAGTTTGCAACATCCACTAGTCCCTTCACGCTGTGGCCCAATTCTACAACAACTACACAACAGAAAATAAAACCATCAGAGGCTCATCTGGTTATTTATTGCACTAACGCCACAGAGAAGCAGCTCCTCAGATAAAAGACACATCTAGAGACTTTGCCGTCCCATCCAGAGACATCCGCACCAGTGCTGTTAATTTCATAAAATGGCTTTCAGGCAGGAGGACAATTCAGATGATATTGGCAACAGCCTTTGTTACATTCTCAAATATATACATGGGCTGAGATCAGCTGTCCTGAGGCCAATGTTAGCTATGCTGTAAAATATTTTGTCCAAGCACATCATACATTTAATTATGGTCTGCATACACTTAACTGTAACAGGTCCAAGGTTAAAAAGACAATATCATTCAAGGGCAGAACACAATAGGCATGGACAATATGTGAAGGGAATTGTAAGACCAGCACAGCAGCACTCCGAAGGCAGCGGACGTGAGAAAAATGCTAACTGCTCACCTGCGCATCACTGCCCCCTATCTGGCAGAAGCGGTAGCGAATGGGCCGCAGCAGTTCCACAGCCTGCCCGTAGTTCCCCTGATCATATTCCACCAGGGCCTGGCATATGGGCAGTCCCAAATCCTTGGCCAGCTGAAGTTGGTGGTTAACCCCCGGGGTCCTGAAAAAGGGGTGAGCCCATGCCAGCCTGGATGATCCTGCCCACACTTCTCTGTCTGACTGGTTAAGGGATGTGTTTAAAGCTGCCATTGAGCATGGAATTTATAAAAATCTATCCACAAAAGCTAAAAAAAAATCTCATTCCCATTAGCATTTAAATTAATCTCCTAAACAATGTTTTACCTGCCGCAAAAACCTATGCCTAGAATCTCTGCGACTTCAGGATACCCTTTATAATTGTTTCTATTCATCCAAAGTGACTCAAGCTTTAGTATCTTTATGATAAATGTTTTACTGGAGTCTCCGCTAAAGGGGACTATGGCACAGACTCCATACAGGACTTCATCTGGCCACCTTCAGGATGTCAGTCTATGCTTTTAAAGGCCGTTTTGATGGTTTTACCCATAGTAAGCGCCATTGGGTTCCACTCTGTGTGTCAGAACAGAGGTGAAGGAAGCCTCTCCCTTATGGCATACAGGAACCAAGAGCGACACTGATGCAAGATCCGGTTTGGAGAGCGACAGTGATGCAAGATTACATGGCGTACATCAGGATTTACTATGTGCTAATTTCCGCCAGGACGTCTCTAAGAATCACCATATTATGTTACCATTAAATGCTAGTGGACTACCAATAATGAATAATATATAGAATATGCCCTTTTTTCTCCTTCAGAAAATCCATGCATATTGATGCAGATCACAGGCATCTTCCTGCATTTAGAGCAACGAAATGGCAATGATGCAGCCGTTGCGGTTCGCTCATGCACGTAAGCAGGGCCATGTCAGGGCGGGTGTAGCTCAGATCTTGGTGGCAGTGGAAAGGCATCATTACAGAGCATCTCTTTGGCCCCCTTCTGGCTATAGTGTGCGGCGTGATGTCCGCTGTTCCTCACTCTGCCTGCTCCCGCAGGGACTCCAGTAGTCGGTGAGTGGCTCCCTCCTCTGCAGCACCGAGTGACGTCATGAGAAAGTGGAGGTCATTGAAGATCAGAGTGTGGTCCTCCGTGTGTGACTCCGTGACCTGCATCAGTTCCCTCGAGCGCTCCTTCACAGCAACACCTGCCACCACACACGTCCTGCCATGAAGACCCCATCGCTAACGTCTGCATGACAGTGCCACGTAGGATGAGCGGATGGTCGTCTCACCCTCCAAGCCCAGCCGGTAGAGCAAGGAGCAGGCGTCCACTGTGTCCAGCATCGCCCCAGAGGACAGGCATCGAGAAGCCACCTGCAGGACAGGGGTCGCATTGCATGAAGGACCCTACTGAGTCGGCGGCATCATCACAGAGCAGCAGAATAATCCACACACACCCCCCCGCCCAGCCAAACAAGGAAACATCTCACAGTTGATTTTACTGCAGCCCTGCAAGCATATACAAAGGGCCCATTATCTGCAGCATAAGCACTTCTGCGAGTTAGGGGGCACTTACCTGCCCGTCGTATATGCCCAGGGCAGATTCATACTCCCCCTGGGGGTGGAAAAAAAAAGCACATCTGGCTACTGTTTACCGAACCAGCCCACCAAAGCACTGCGGCAGAAAGATGGCAATCATTAAAACTCTGCATCGTGATGACCCTGGCATTTCCAAGCATATCTTCTAAAACAAACATCTCACTCTCTGCCGTTGTTATTTACATTGTGGCCCCAGGCTTACATGAGCCGCGTTTATACATCTTCCCTTTATTTTGAACATTCTACTTTCGTGCAGCAACTGATAATCACACCTACCTTTTCAATGAAGTACAAGGCCCAGTGCCAGTAGTTATGGCAGGCAAGCATGTCACAGGCCTGCAAAGCAGAGGTAAGCATATGTTTATGACCTGCGGACATAACTGGGGTAAACAGCCAGCAGGTGTGTTGATGTTCTGTTAAGATTAATGCAAACAATAACCATTTCCACAACCCAGGTATGCATACAAAACAGCAAGCAGCACAGCAGTTAATTAACTGGGCCAGTTAAGAGTGTCACGGGTCCAAATCCCAGCTTGGAAATTTGCCACTGCTTAAATGTAGCTAGATAGCTGGAATTGCAGTGCACCGTTTTCGCCATCTAGTGGTGAGAAGCAGCCATGACGGCAGCGGCAGCATTAAATCACAGATGTTCTCAATCTCAAATCAGCAGCTGTGAGAATGTGTAATTATAGGAGATCACAGCCAGATCGGAAATGGTACAGCAGGTTTACAAGCATCTCTGGTATGATTTCTCTCACTGAAGAGAAAGGATCTTGTCCAAAAGTCAGATTTTTCGCAATAGAATCTGTTTTTAATGAGGACCCCTCCAGCTGCTATGATTTTAGATGCACAACAAACTACTAAAATATTTTGTTATGTGAAATATCATGAATGCCTGCGGGGGAAAAAAACATGCCTCTCACCAAATTTTAGTTACTGCATGCCCCCAGATCTGTATACATCTTCCCTCATTCTGTACTGCACCTGAGTTGACCACACCATTTAACAAGAACTGTTTCATTAATTCCCAACTGTTTATTACTATAATTAAGTCATATCAACCAACCAATAAATAATATATATAAGGGTTGCTTAAAAAGTACAAAATCTCTTTCCATCCATCTTCCAACCCACTTATCCTACTGGGTCACAGGGGGTCCGGAGCTTATCCCGGAAGCAATGGGCACGAGGCAGGGAACAACCCTGGATGGGGGGGCCAGCTGATTGCAGGGCACACTCACATACCAACCACTTACATATGCACACCTACGGGCAATTTATGAACTCCAATCAGCCTCAGCATGTCTCTGGGCTGTGGGGGGAAACCAGAGCACCCAGAGGAAACCCGACAATGACATGGGGAGAACATGTAACCCAGGCGGAGACTCGAACCCGGGTCCCAGAGGTGTGAGGCAACAGTGCTAACCACTGCACCACCATGCCGCCCAAATATTTTTCCCTAAAAAAAAAAAAAAAACTGACATTCCAGTTTTTCTCTGTATCTTCCATAAACTTCAGGCCCTTGTCAATCTCAGCTCTCATTTCGTGCACATGTGCCACGGAGTGGACACTCCAAGCATCGCCAGGATTTAAGACCAGGCCCTGGGGGTGAGAATCAGAAACAAACAGACTAAACATCAACTCCCTGCACAGTACAGAGAGTCAGGCTCTAACACACACTCACAAGACACCAGTGACACCGGGGTATACACAACTCTCAACTTGCACTCACTGCATAAGAAAATCGTGCTTACAGCAAGCACTAGTGTGCTGAAGAATTGTTGTTGAAATATTCGATCTATTCGTGGTCTACTTGCCTCTTTTGCAACCTTTTCGGCCTGGTCATATAAACGTGTCTCCAGAAGCCCAAAGGAATATAATCCTTTAAGGTAGCTGCCAAGGAACATGGAGGAAAAAAGCAGCAATGCAATAAAAGCATACAGCAACAGGCTAGAGGAATAAACATGAAGAGAAAGGTTTGGAGAAGAAATCTAAGGCCAAATTGATGGAACCTCAGGTCCTACAGAGGATGCTACCTCTTCCTGCTTAAGCTCAAAGCTGCAGGGATTTTAGGAACTGTATCACCTGGAATCGAAAACTACTTAATTAACAGACAGGAAGTAACAAGTAGCTATTAGAAGCACAATGTCACAGTGGGCGTATTTCACAGGCTCGCGTTCATAGTGGGGTACCGCAGAGTTCAATTTTAGGACCACTATTGTTGAGTTTAAGTCATGGGAGGTGATGCTACGATTATATAATTCCCTGGTAAGACCCCACCTAGAATATTGTGTGCAGGTTTGGTCACCTTACCTTAAAATAACATTGCTGCCTTGGAAAGGGTGCAACTTAGGGCTACAAGAATGTTTTATGGTCTTAGAGGAATGTCTTAATTATGAGGAGAGCTTAGCTGAGCTGAATCTGTTTAGCTTCAAGCAAAGGAGACTAAGAGAAACAATCCAAGTCTATAAGATTCTAACAGGTGTAGATGCTGTTCAGCCGAGTGGCTATTCCTATAACAGTTTAAATACTAGACCTCATGTCCATAAGTGGAAATTAACGGGAGTACATTTTAAAATGAATTTGAGAAAGCACTTCCTTACACAGCGTGTAGAGTATACATATGGAATAGACTTCCTGCTAGTGTAGTGTAAGCTAAAATGCTGGGTTTCTTTCAATCGGAGCTTGATAAGATTTTAATAGCTCTGAGTTATTAGTAAAATTCTCCACAAAGGAGTTTGATGGGCCGAATGGCCTCCTCTCATTTGTAAATGTCTTATGTTCTTATCTACCTGTAGAGAGGCATGGAGGGCTTCCAGTGGGGCAGGACCCGGGCCACTGAGTCTCGCATCTGCACTTGATATCCCATGTAGAAGTAGCTATCATGGGCAAACTTTAGTGCCAGCAGGTCGGTGGGGTGCTCCAGCAGGATCTCCTCCCACAAATCACACGCTTTGGGAAGGCACCTGAGATCGGTAGATTCCCCACCTCCATTAACTGACAAAGAGCAAGTGGAATGTTCCAGAACAAAAATGCATATGTGACCTGAGCGAGACTAAACAGAATCAGCCATGGAAACATGCTGCAAATGTTAGTGAGGTTTTTTTAAGTACTAAAATGTTACACATTCACATGGTGAGTCTTTGCTCCAAAAACCCGCCGACTAACTCTGAGAAGCCCCATGTTCCAATCACATGACCACTGACAACAAGGATAAGAACCATGTGAGCAGACATCAAAGTTTGGCCAATGAGACATTAAAATAAACATGATTGTGATTTGTGACTTAAAAGAGCTTTGAAAAGAAGACTTACATGCATGCATCAGCAAAAAAAGTATAGTTAAATGAATTACACAAACTAAACTTTAAGAAAACACTTAAATTGGTCATTTGACATTATGACTGTTGGTTTCATTGATAAGGCTGATTAGAGATCTTTAAATAATACATCGAAGGGAGGTACCAAGATCTTCAATATATAAGAAAGCAGACATGAAAAATATATGCAAGAGCCAATGGTGTCCAAAGACATCAACCCAAGTTTCACTGGTGGGATGAGGGCTTCCTCACCCCTTGGAGAACATCTCCACAGCGCTGACATGCAGCTTCTCTCGGAGAGTAAGGTTTTGGATGTGAGCTAGCTCCATGGTCCTCCTGACGGCACTGGCCAGCCTTTCATTCAGCAGGACAGAGCTCCCCGTCCCAACCAGCTCCAACCCCGTGCTGATCACATGACCCATCACTGCAGGATTTGGATGGAGCCGAGGTCATGTGACCACACAAACACAAAAATTCAGGATACTGTAAAGATTTCCAGGATACTTAACATAAGCCATCAGGGTGCAGACATCTCAGAACAGCAATGACGAATATAACCTTATTTTTAACTGAAGGACAGTTCTCTCCTACCAAAGTTTGGGTCAGCTTTCTGGACCCTGGAGATACATTCATCTATCCCACCAAGAGTCTTGTCGTTACGCCATGTGACATACTGCAAGCGAAAACAACACAACTCAGACTAATAACCCCAGTTCACAGCAGGATTAAACAGCCATTGCAGCATTCAGCCAAGACACAGTACCTGAGTAAGTATGGCATCATACATTTTGCACGCCTCATTGCTGGTGGTGGATAGAGGCAGACCTTCTGCCTGCCAGGCCTTTGAAAAAAGTCCCACAAGGTGACGGACATTATTACATTAGGGATTTGATGTAAATATCACAGGACAGTGTGCATGCGCTGAGTATCTACAAATACTGTAGATGTATTACACTTTGACCCGTTTGACCCGTATTACACTTTGACCCCGGTCCGGGGTTTCGACAAGCTACAACGCACAAAAATAATTTGCAATAAGTTCATATACCACTGAGTACTGCAGCACTAATCAGCCCGTTAGCAAACTATTACATTTATTATTTATTTTCTTAAAACATCTTATTCCACAGTTGCAAGCCCAAACTTCTACACCTACGTATTCATTCATGCAGTAAGGAATTTAATATGCTGCCTCATATTACTTCACGCAAAGAATTAAGAGTACAACGGAATAACAACTTTTAAATGTAATGCATTCGGATAAACTTGACAGGATTTCAGAAATGATGAATAGTAATATCAATACCCAAAATCCGTGACACGGAGGACCTGCGCAAGCCAGTGTTGTCTACTTCAGTTACATCGCCGGTGTCATAAGTACAAAAGTAAATGTAATGTTTCTGGTATCTACTAACTAGCGTTTTACTTACCCCGCAGTCCTTCAAAGCAGCGGACTCCATGACTGAAGCGGTCCGGGATCAGTCACGCCCAGAGGGGCGACTGGAGAGGAGTAGCGGGGCGGGTCTTGGCAATGGCGTCTGACGAGCAGAAAGAGGTACATCTGTAGCCTTGTTTTTCTGTCTGCTCTCAGTTCATCAAGCAGCGTGGACGCCCTGTCTCATGCTAGCAGTCTAGAATGGTGATTATCTCTGACATATTCAGTTAATTTTCAGAGCAGCAAATCGCCTGTATGACTATAAAACCCTGAAGCCTGGGCCTGTGTTTTTATTCGCGTTTGACTGGGTGGCGCTGCTGCACCTTCAGGGTTGTGGCTTTGAACCCCTGCTTTCTGGGTCTGCAGTCTCACGTCGTAGTTACCAACAGCTGTCTAGTTATTAATCTGTATTTAAATTCAGTTCCCCGTGTTGTGTGTACACGCACCATGGGATGAACTGGCTCCCCGTTTAATGTATACCCGTATACTCTGTACTGTCTTGGATCAGGGTTGTCAACTTTGCTCAGCTGGCTTGTGTGAGTGTGTGCACTCATTTAAATGTATGTGACGGTTTTATTACCCAGTAAATGGTCTGTAGGGTTGGCAAACTACACCAATGCGTTTGGTATAGCTAATTTTACGTTTATAATGAAATAATGTAGATTTGCCGTAATATTTCTTGCATAAACATGAGTCACGCCATATGCGTGAGAGCTGGCAACGCTGTGGGATACCTGTTACTCCAAGCAAGATAAGCGATTAGAAAATGGATGGTATTTGCTTCTCCGCACATGACATTGCCCCCGCTGTCTGTCTCTGTGACCACAGCTGATTCGGGGCCGTATCCGCCTGCGAGTCAGATACAAGACGTGATGGCCGATTCGCGAACGAATCGTTCTTTTAACTCGGTTTTTTTAGTGAACGGGTTGAACCGATTCGTAAGTCTGAGTTCGGATTTATTGATTATATGTTCCGCCTGCGCTTGTCTTATCATTTTTACGTTTATTGTTATGGTTGGCTTTTGCGTCTACGACTTTTGCGTTCGTAGATTTCCGTCTGGTGTCGAGAACACCCGAACGGCCAAGTATCTGTTCTCTAACTCGCTGATTTTAAAAGACCCGAGAGTGTGTTCGATGAACGAATCGAAGTTACGGATTCTCAGACAATCGGTGTCTCAAAAGACCATGTTCGATTACCAAATCGGAAATGACGGTTTTCCGACACTTGGTCGGCGAATCAAATGGACGGTTCGCGAACCGATCCCAAGAGCCCTCGCGGAGTTTACTGCGGAAATGCAGTTACGCTGTTAAAATGAATAAATAAACGGAACTCTTCATCATTTATCACAAAAGTAAATTATTGCGTTTCTGTATAATAAAACTATATGTCTTTCATCAAAGAACTAAGATATTTATTAATTTTGACGTTTACACAACAACATGCAAGGTTACTTATGCTCATTGTATGGGTATGTGTGTTGTATTGGTAATATTGCAATTGTTGTTTACTGTGATGTGGTCCTTGATACTCTGTTTTTTGTATATTGTTTTTTTATTGTGAATAGTGTTGGAGTCTGAGCCTGAGCAAACTCTGCCGGGTCCGTTGATGAGAAGAGATTCACGCTTAGAGTCGCTGGAGGTGTTGCAGGTCACATGGTGTTTATTTACTGCCAGCTGATCAGGGAGCAACTATCAGACATACACCCTCGGCATGTACATCAAGATGCTCAAAGTATACACGTCCGGCCTTCCCTCTTATAGCCCATTTGGGCTTGGCCCCCCTCATTCGGTATTATTCCATCTATATAATTTTTGTTATAGTTTGTGTTAGTATGGGTATGTTCTCTCTCCTGATCTCATCATGGGCAGTGCCTCATCGCCCAGAGATGTTCCGAGACAGGCACTATCTGTGTTCCTGTCTCTATCTCTAGCTTGGGTAGGTCACCCTGACCTAACAGAGTCCTGACCAATTTCCACTTTTAATTGGTTTTAGTCTTATGACTGTTCTTTCCCCACTTTGTTAGTTGTCTGTGTATTCCACTATGTGTTGGTTATATTGTTCTAAGTGCAGGTGTTAGTGATATCCTTTATAAGATCTGTTCCCACAATAGTGAAGCTGAACATTTTTGTTGAACACCAGCACTATCTTTGTCAAACAATGTTACCTTGAGACAGATTTATTATCCGATCCCGCGATTCATGGTTCATATGGTCAGGCGCAAAAAAGAGATGGGGGGAAAAAAAAAAAGAATCATAGAATCGGTTTTAAAATCGATTCATTACAACGGACAGTTAGAAAGAATCAAATCAGTTAATTGAGCCGAACTTCCCATCACTATCAGATACGTTTTGTGGTTGCGCGCAAAGGTATAGCTCAAGTACAATAGAGGCACTGAGAGCACGTTGTCGCACACACCACTTGACTAACCACCTTGGAATCTTGGTTGGTGACCCTCCCCTCAAGGTCGACACGCGATTCAGTCTGACCCTTTCGGAAATCGCTGTCAATCTGTGGCAGCCAGATGTTACGTGGGCGTCCCTTTGGGCTGGGGCAGCCCCTCCGGTCCTCACATGAAGGATCCTGCGAGGCTGATCGCCCTCATGGACCCACGCCATGTGGCCGTAGTGCCGTCGTTCTGACAAGTTGAGCTACCTACCAAGACGTACAGTACGATAGTCTTTTACCACATATGCAGTTTCACCGTTTTGGGATTAGGGTTAGGTTTTAGGGGTTTGGGTTAGGGAGTTAGGGTTAGGTTTTAGGGGTTTGGGTTAGGGAGTTAGGGTTAGGTTTTAGGGGTTTGGGTTAGGGAGTTAGTGCTATTGATTAGCACTACGGTAGGATAACTTGACAAAGTAGCTCATGTCGACAGAACACAGTGACCGACGCTTCCTCACAATCAATGGGGCGTGAACAGCTTCAACGGTCTGAATAACAGTTCTCTGAGGCTTCCAGGAAAGCTGAGAAGAGTGGTTACTCCAAAGTTATTGCTTATGGTAAATTAGCAGTAATTTAAGTAGTGGATTAAATAATATTTTTATATTTCCTAACTTTTATCAAATGAGGTGGCCTGGTGGTTAGGGACACGCACTTGTATTCAAAATATTGCTGGTTCTAATCCCAGACCAGCAAAATACCACTGAGGTACCCTGAGCAAGGATCTATGATACAAAAAATGCTCGATGTCCAACTTCTTAAAATACCGTCTGCTTTGCTTTTATTTACTTTTCAATATACATCCAACAGTGTATGCGTAGAAGCTACAAGCATTTTACATTTTAGTTGACACAAGTTTAAAAATTAGGATTTTTTTTTTTACATTTTATATTATACATATTATACATCCCACCTGACATGTTAATAAATAAAATACTCAGACATACCACAATTTGTCTTGAAGCCATATAAACATGTGCTTGGCCTTTTGACTGTACAAAATCCCATTTCATGCAGTTACGCATCTGTTTATATATAGCAATACGCAGTTTGGCAGAATTTTCTTTTGCATTTGCCAAAATTAATGATACATGCTATAATTAGCAGCCTCGATTCAGGCAAGTGAACAGTCTTTAATATTGTGAACTCTTACGTGGAGTAAAGAGGGGGGAGGGGATGTTATTAATAGAATTTCTAACATTTAAGGAGTGAACTATAAAACTGAAGGGCATAGACAAACGCGATAAGGACCTTTGAAAGTTTACACCAGAGAAGGCATGTTGTTCCAGCACTGAAATGGAAAGATCAGGATGCTGCAAAGCCACCTTTCCCATGTCACATCATGTGAGCTTTATGAAAACTTCATCCACCTTTTGTGTGGTTTGTTCTGGGTGATCAGTATGCCACATGCTTGCAACCCAGGCATGCATGTCTGACTATACATTTGTACTGTACAAAGGATTCACATTTTATTTAAAACACATGAGTAGATACCAGCAAATCCAAAAACGTAGAAAAGGTAATCAATTCTTTTGTAATTGACCATTTGAAAATATTGATTGTACAAAATAAACTCAGGATTTTGAGGGGTGTGTCTGATGTTATTGTCACATGACAGAACCATACCCACGTCCCTAATCCCTATTCATTCTGCCAGGTTAAATTTCATACTGCAGTTAGAAGTCCACTCTTCAGACCTTCAACATTGTGTTCTTGCTTTTAGTTCTCTTTAATGGTGATGGAGAAAAACAAGCCTCCGTACAATAACCTTAATGAAGGAAACTGCGTTTCAGTTACAATACAACTACACCAGCAGTAGACCATCCTTAGACAAGCCTGTGAATACTGGACAAACAGGACACAACCATCCCACCCATACCAGCTCAGCCAATTGAAGGTGACTGACAGCAAGGCTGATCAGTGTTAAAAGTGTGGCGGGGGGTGGATCCAGTGACAACCCTACTGCATGCTTCCTCTTCTTGAAAATCCCTGGCCATTTATTCAGGCTTCCAGGTTAAACAATCCATCTCTTTCTCCTTCTATCAAAAAGAAAAAAGCAAAACAAAATATAAAACAAAACAGGCAATAATAAATTCAGAATCTTTCTCCTTCCATGAAAGTAAAAAAGAAACTATGGTGAAGGTGGCCTGTTCAATGCACAAGTGATATGTAAACAGTCCAGGTGGCATGAGGACGACAGGAAGTATACAGGAAGCTGAACATGTTCCATGAAAGTGAGGAGGGGGGATCAGCCCCTTGCCAGCATGTCTTTGGCTATTGCGTTGGAGGTGGGTATACTCTTTGTTTCAGGTCAGCAGAGTCTATATCTCAGGCCCAGTTGAGGTTGAAGCCTTTGGAGAGCATAACAGCCTCAAGGTCCCTGTCCTCCTCTTTTTCTCTCAGCCGCTGTTCCTCCAAGAGGGCCACCAGTGAGTCACGCTGTTCCACCACCTCTAGCATCTCATTCAGGATCTGCCTCTCCTGCAGCAGCTCCTCCTCAGACTTTAGGTGGTCTAAGGATGAACAGAAAGTTCAATATCCAAGTTACATGAAGTTTAGCCAAGGCAGAATGGTAGAACACTGATAACCACACACTAATTGATTTGGGCAGAGCTAATAAACACCGAATCCACACATCGCCTTACCTTCCACAGCCATGCGCTCCCTCAGCTCCTGCTGCAGACGGCTCTGCCGGTCCTCTAGCTCCAGCTCCCGTGCACTAAGGACAAGGGGACAGGGGGGCAGTGCAGCCTTAAGTCATGGGAATAGAGATCAAGAGCAGGTGCAGTGATGAGTTTGTTTGTACTCACAATATCATCAGCTCTGACTCATAGCGCACCAAAGCGTTCTTCTCTTGTACCAGTTTAAACCATTCCTGCATGAGTCTGGGGTCATCCTTCTTACCCATTCCTGCAAGGGGGCCAGTGAGAGAAGGTAATCAAATGCAGAGCAGGACCAAGGAAGGCTCCTGGGCTGACAGAGTGAGTCAGGCAGTGTGGGCAGCAGCCAAGCAGAGATGTTTCTACTGAATGGCAGGGAAGACAAGCCCACAAACCAAACATCTGGGCTTTTCCGAATGGGATGAAAACTTGTCCTGACTTTTCTCTGGAAACCACAGGATTCTGTACGTTGGGTAATCATTAGGGCTGTTACATACATCAGATATCAACATAGAAATTAACGACATAGAAAGGTCCCCCCAAACACAGGTAAGTGTATAGACAGCTATACTCACATATGATCTTTAATTTTAGAACATGTGAGAAATTTTATACAACCATTTGAACCAGATCAGCATTTGAAGATAATACACACAGTGGATGGTAACTTTCTGTGTCAGGGGGGTGAGGAACAAAAGCCAGGAACGGCATGCGTTAAGTCACATGACCAGCACATCCACCAAGTCACCCAGCTTCACGCCCTCTTATGGCGTGAAGCCTGCAACCGCAGCGATGGGCAGGGCAGAGCCAAGCAGGTTCCATGATACATCAGGAGCGGGTGGGTGGGGGGGGAGACATACTTAGCTGACGGAGTGGGGGCTCTTGCAAAACAAAAAGAAAAAACACAGTGCACACATAAATGGAGTGACTGTGCTCTTGGGCGCTGGCATTTGCTGTTTTCAGACAGGGACAGAGACAAAGGCAGGAACTCAGACCGATAAAGTTTAGCTACCAGCTTCAGCATAGCTGTCACACCACACCTCCCTCTTAAAACTTGCATCAGAAAATCGTGAATATACACTCAATTACATGCAAAAAAGCTGGCTAGTTTGCAAACACAACACGTACTCCAAAAGGTAGCAAAAGTAGCACATGTGAGGTTCCACCCAGGGCGCCAAAATTTCAACACGCACTAGATCAGAATCCCCCATGGGGACCAATCCAAGCAGTTATGACCTTTGACCTCTAACTGGTCCCCAACACCCGGGCCATCTAAGCACTGATCTGAGATTAGGCAGCACGCACACGCACCATCAGTGTTATAAGGAGCACGCTGCCACCCACCCCCCCGCAATCTTACGTGCGCACGCTCAGTAAGGACAGTCACACAGGTGTAACAGTGGGCATGAGGCAGGCAACCACAGTACGCTTTCAGAAACTGACCACATGCTGTTAATTAAATACACTCAGTTTGCCCTGCAAATGGTGAAATCGAGAGCTGGGATAGAAATACAGACAGATTACAGTAAACAGCACTAATGTATGTTTAATAAATATTTCTATGTATTATATTTGTATTGAGAAAACATTGATAATACATTTAATATTTTGTTGAGAAATGTTGACATTTCCCTTTAAATAAATTCTATAGGTTTTAAATTTTTAATTTCATTGCTGTTTTCAGATTACAACTCATCTAGGGCAACTTTTCAATACATTTTAAAATCTATTTATGTGTGAGCTGTTTTATAGCACCTCAACAAATTTCTTCATACATGCTTCCTTACACTAAAATGGAAAACGTAGTTTAAAACATATTGCCCAAAATCTGGTGTAAAAGATGCAACTGGACTACTATGGTAGACATTGAAAAGTGAATATCAGGTACAGGCACAGAAGTACGTGGTGCCGGGGTAGGGGGAAGAATCCTGGGGTT
>JABFDZ020000001.1:3553554-3567868 GCA_019775955.2 Pollimyrus isidori
CCCCCCCCCCCCCCCCCCCGCCCCCCCCCCGGCCGGCCCCGCAGCCCCCAACCCGGCGGCCGCCCGGGGGGCGGGGGAGGCGGGGCTACTTTACCTTCAGAGACACAGCATGGGCAGAAGGAGAAAGGTCTTCGGCGAGGGATCCGAAGTGGGGGCTCCACTTCCATAATACAGGGAATAGGGAGCGGGGGAGGTGCGTGGAGCCGAGAGGGAGACGGAGAGAGAGAGGGAGACGGCAACGCACGGAGGTGGAACGCACAGGACAGGCGAGGGCAACAGAGGGAGGGAGAGATGTGAGAGAGAAATGAGGAAAACTGTGAGGGGGCATGGGAGTGGGCAAAATAGAGGGGGAGGTTGGAATACTACTGGGAAAGTGGAGTGTTCCCAGCACAATGAGAGTGATCTGAAGGAAACAGGGCGTGGAAAACAGAGGCCTGGGAAAATGGGTGTGCTAGGGTGAAAAGTTCCCCTGCAGGGCTGATCTTTCAAATGAATATGCCAAAGTGTCTTATAGTGTTTCTAGTATAAATACATTTATATTTTTATTGTACATTACTGTATTTATTATACTCTTACTAGCCAAACATTAACAGAAGTACCATTGCCATCAAGTAAGTGTAGAACAAATAAAAGTAGAAAAAAAAAGACGGCAGAGGTATAGAAGGAAATGTATGGATATCTGAAAGAGAGGTATCGCAGTAATATTGACAGCATAGGCTAGCGAATCAGCCAATGAGAAAGTACGAGGAGTGAGGGACTCTGGGCAATCACAAGGGACTATCACAGAGGATGGGACTTGGCAGGACTGGATAGGCGCTTTACAAGTGAAAACACTCACACATGGCAGACCGGCTCATCAAGCACACATAGCCATATACAATACACATTTTATCGAGCTTTTAAAACGTCTTTTAGAAACAATACATTACGGCTTACAAAAGGCTTATGTTAACAAGAGGATTTAAATTGCATAACACAATTCAAAGAGCCAGCATTCTCTAATCATATCCAAGATTGCGTAGGACTATAAAGAAATACGAGTCAGGGATTTTAATTTCATACAACACTGAAACCGAGCAGCCAAAGAGTGTTTCTTAGAGCCATCATGATTACTTGATTAAACTCAATTACTCGATTATTTTAAAGCACCAACTAAAATTTTCCTTCCTGATTACTTGGCAATATGACGAAAAGAGAATGGTGAATAGTGAAAAATAGAGAGCTAAAGCTTCAGTCATGTGGAAGCTCTTCACATAAAAATCGAATGAAAGTGCAGCTGTCTGTCAATATCACAGTGCAGAAATTAAACATCACCACAGCACGACTAACAACACAAATACATTTTAAAATAAGACATTCAGGTTTGATGGACTCACCTAATAATGTGAGGTTAGCCATGGATATGTCTCATTTAATCTCTGTCATCACTTTGATTTAAATTATTTTCCTTAATTTACTTTCTACGATTCATGTATGTCTAGTGTATGTATGACTAATCACTGCTAAAATGAATCTTGACCCTGTTGCTGAAGCACATCATCTTATATAATATAGCACATATTAGCCATATAATATTAAATATTTCTTGTGGGTAGGGCTGGACAATATTGGAAAAACTTCACATTGCGATATTCCAGTTTTTCAGGCTCTCGATACATGAGTTTTTACCATATTTAGAAGTTTATTAAATAGTATAAACTAGATAATGTTAAAAAGGAACCATCATTAATATTGCAAAGCTTACAAACTTTTGTTTCCTATGACAGAGTGAAAATGTTTTAGGGCAATTCATAGATGGTTTGAACTCAGCAGACTAATGTGGTCCTTGAAGTGTGACAACTGCATTTGCATAAAATGGCATGCCAATATTAACATTGTACAGGCCTATCTAGGATAGCACAGTGGGTAGCACTGTGTGCTGTTAATTCTCAGAAGAGCCACCCTGCTGCCACACCGCTGGATCCTACAGTTTCAGACTGCAGTGTACAGTAGAAAGAAACTGGCCATTGCTACATTTCTATCTCTAGTACCAAGCACACTCCCATTGCAGTTCCTCTTCAGTTATACAGGGCTGGTTTATGCAGCGTGTTCCCACAGTCTGACACAAGGGGTGACCGTGGAACCGGCAAACAGAATATGCAGTTTGCAGACACCCTTAGTAGTCCTGACACCCTATCTTTGTAGCACAGAATATACCAGAGACAGAAAGCCAGACACAGGGATCGGGATTGGGGCACCAGACAAACACACCTGAACACACACGGCTTTGAATGCAACTGAGCAGATATGAAGAAATCAAGAGGATTAGGGCAGCAGCTACAAAAGCAGAGCACTAAGGAGTAGAAGGGTTACTGAGAGTCTCTAAATGGGGCGTGGGCGGGGGGGCTATAGGAGCATTGTCTACAGGGGAGGGTAGTGGTCAGGTGGGTCCTTTTAGGGTTGTACTCCACTTTCCAGTTCTTATGTGTAGCTAACTACCACAAATTCAAAAATAAAATTCACACACCCAACCACCAAGAGGATGTAGATGGGAATTTTCCTTCAGCCAAATCACAAGCTCTGAAAAGAGCAATGTGCTGGTTACTTCAGTAACCATTTTCTCCCATAAAAGATTTCACTATTTTCACTTAGACCAGTGGTTCTCAATTCTGTTCCTGGCGCCCCCTCTGCCAGAGTTTTCGTTCCAACCCTACTTTAATAGGTTAAAGATGATTACAGAACAAACGAGGCACGCACTGTGCGCACCCCATTCAAAAAATCAGCGGGGTCCACTCAACGTGCTGTGCTCGCATGGGGCTTCTGCGCAAAGAGTAGGTGTGGTTTTCAAAACTCTCTCCTGTCATTTCGGCTTGCGGTCAGTAGCGACGATGTATATTTTGCATTCAAAAAGATTCTACGATTGTGTGATCTATTGTCCGTGTCTGAGTTCCCAGAGCTATAAGTTTTCCCTCTATTTCAGTGCTTTGTTTCTATTGATCGTGCAACAATGCATCACAGCACTTAGTGGTCAAAGTTTAACAAAGTTCATATTTGACCACAAAGTTTGCACAAGCGGCGCACGGCACAAAACGCAGCGTAGTGTTTGGTCTGCAACTGGCTTTAGCCTATTAAGGACCATCTCAGCCTGATTAAGGTAGGGTTGGAATGAAAACATTCTGGCAGGGGGGCACCAGGAATGGAATTGGGAACCACTGACTTAGACAAATATATCTCACTATAGCAATTTTGGAAAGTTACCCAAATTAAAGGTGACTTGAATGGGCGACTTTAAAAGTTCATTTCCATAAGCTTCCTACGACAATGTTTCAGTGAATTAATTCATTCATCACATAAAAAGAACCAAAAAAACAGCTAAGCCAGGTGAAAACGCTGCAGGCATGTGAACACAGATTGCTATAGCCCACCCTGTTATCTGTGTTTTGAACTGGAAAGTGCAGCGATGCCAATAGCTACAGAGAACACAGGTACAGTGAAAGGAGGAGCAAGGGGGGGGATTAGCCATTAGTCGGGGGGAGCGACAGCTTGGAAATACATACCGCCCAGGTGCAAGTCCAGGATTTCACTGTAATTAGACTCTCCCCAATAGTCTATAATGAGGATATATTAGAGACAGTTACTGCAGGCAGCCCTTGAGGCTGCACAACCTGCCATAAGTCAGGCATGCACTGGCAAACATACCCAGCACACACAACACACTGTCCACATGCCAGACTACACACACACAAAGACTGTGGCTTTGCGTGACTGCTGTGCACTGCACCCGCACACAACTGCGTGTGAATGCCATCTATTTGATTCTCTATGCAGCTTAGTTCATTAGACTGACTGGTCTCACTGGGTATTACCGGATGCCAGTACCATGCCTTTAACCGGCACAAGGCTGGCATTCACACTAACAGCCGCAGTTAGGTACATGCACAGCTGGAACCTCATAGAGAAAAGCGCTGTGGATACAGGACATCTGTGCAGAGCATCTCTGGATGGTTGGGTGGCATCTGTCCGAATATTTCCATATTAATCCTCAAAAACACCACTGAGCTGTGCACATAATAAACGCACCAACTTTGTCTGTAAAACTCCAGCTGTGAAGACAACGTTTGATCCACGTGAAGCAGGACTTCCAAAGTACAGCAACACAGATTTGTTTTAGATCGCTCTCTCCGCAATCAAAGGCATGCAGCTCGGGGATCAAGAGGAAGACATAATGGGGGGCAATGGTTGGACAGGGGATGACCCTGCATCACCACTACAAACGGTACGAAAAACTCCAACCAGCTTTAGTACCTGATCGCCTTTTGTGCTGTTTTGGACTAACATAAGACCATCTACAAATCCCTTTAAGAGAGTAAACGATAGAGGTTAAAGGCATCCTCACATTTCATATTGCATTCAGATGGACAACAGATCAATCATACAGATACACAGAAGGGCTTCTCAGAACATCCAATGAGCAAATCTGTTTGTGTTCCATTTCACTTTTGGCTCTAAAAGTACTTGCAGAATCATAGGTCTTACAAATAGCATAACAAGGTCCATCATCCCAAACAGACCAGCTGAGGATAAAACCAAATGAGTGTGTTGAGAGACATTTTGTTCAGTGCTGTGGATAAAATCACCCCCTTCTGCAAACTGAAGCCTATTTAAACTGGAAGCAGCTTTATAAAAGATCTCAGATGTATTCCATAGCAATAGATCAGGCAAAATATGCTGCCCATGGAATTTAAGAGACAAGGATTCTTATATTTTCATCTGGTTTTGAACAATTAAACATTCTTTTTTTAAAAAAAACCCTAAAAAACATCACGGTAACATTTTAAAATTTACTTTGAGAACTGTGTACACCTTATATGTCTGTGATAGTCCCTTGTCTTATAGGCTTTAGAGGATGAGTGCACATGTGTGAGGTAACCACTAAAGAAGGACCACAGATGATTAGGCAGCCCAGTGCGATCATTAACTCTCGTCGCACCCTGACGCCAATAGGAGGTAGACATAGGAGCAGAGAGGTACCTGCTTCCCCCCGCAAAGCCTTCTCTACAGCCACCCCCCTCTCCTCCAGCTGCCTCTGTTTCTCCTCCACCTGCTCCAGCTGCCTTTGGATGATCTAAGGGGGTCAAGACCAGGCATGTGCATTAGCCGAGCTGACTTCACCAGACAGTGGTTAGAGGATACTAACCTTCATCATTCTTGCATCACGCCCAGCAACACCATCATGACCATCACCAACACCATTATCATTACTACCAATACCATCATCTCCACCACCCGCAACACCATCATCACCAAATTTTCAGATGTGACACGGTAAGTACCTGGGCTCGGTGCAGCCTCTTTAGCTCGTCTTGCTTGGCCTGCCTGCGAGCGGCCTTCTGCACCCTCCTTGTCAGCTTGGCATTCAGCTCCTCCTCCGTATAGGTTCTCTGAAATGGCATTCCACACAAATTGGACACATGCACTGACCTGCAGCCATTTGCTAAAGGGACCACTTCTAGTGGGAGGGGACGAAGCTACTTAAATATTACGCTACTAAAAGCTGAACATTAGGCACTTAAAAAAAAAAAAATGCAAATTTATAAATCGATGTCCGATTCAGACGTTTAGACCACCTTCAAGGTACCTAAAATTCTACCAAAATTTTGATATTTTCTGAAATAAGGAACAGGTTGAAACAAACACTGAAACTCCCAGTAAGATTTAAGACTCAAATAAAACACCTGTTGGGAAAGCAGAGTGTGACAGAGACTGGAAACAGGTGAATGTTAACAGCCCCTCAAGTCAGTTCACCAGCTCACAGCGAGAGACTGAAGCCTAGGGAAAGCTTGAGAAATGTTATAAAGCGGCGCTGTCAGAAAGCACTGCGAGGAGAAGCAGCAACAGTAGCTGTGGGACTCCAGGTGGGACACAACTGCCACGGCGATGGCACATGTGCCAAGGCAGAGCCCCGAAGCCTGCCAGCTGGAACATGTCGGCCTCCGGCAGGCAAGGGGCATGCATCGGCAAAGAGGTGGTTAGTACCAAAGAGGGTGGAGTACCGCGATGGATGGAGAGACGGTGCATGCGCAGACCGACGGGAGCGCGCACACTACCTTTGTGGCGTACCCTCGCTTGAGTGCCAGGGCGTGAGGGACATTAACAGACTGGGAGAGACGGAACAAGAAAACGCACACAGGGGAAGACAGAACAAAATAGATGGTGTGATTAAATGAGTTAATGTAAAATGTTAAATCAGTCAGAAGAAACAGTCAATCAGCGCATCCAGTCAATGCAAAGATGAATCCTTTAAGTACACAGCTTCTCTCAATGTCGCAAATATTCCATCAGATGAAAATCGTTAGTAATATTGGTATCTGGGTAGAGAAATTTCAGAATGATGGATGTAGTTGTGTTTCTTGAATCTCAATTTTAAACCAGCAGAACACATACAGAACACCATTTTTAAAATCTATTACCCAGCAAGACTAAGAAAATTAAAGATCCAGACAAAGATCCATCCATATATGGGGGATCTCCTGATAAATTAAATTTGTGGCAAAATTGACTTGTGACCAGCACTTCCTCATCCAGTGTGTCATCCATTTTGTGCCAAACTACCACGGCAATTAAAGAGAAGCCCCGCGGAGATACTTTCTAAGCAAAGGACAAGGAAAATCACTTCACACTGTTGGATTTTCTCTCTCCATCCCTCGACTTCTGCTACACTTCAATAAAAAAGAATGAGGCTCAAGCATTGAAGTTGTCAAGCAAGGCAGAAGCAGGGTGACTGCAGTAAGAAACACAGTCACAACTCTGATATAATAAAGCTCCTTAAACTCGGTTTAAAATGCCTTTGTAGCCATATACACTACACTTTTATTAAAAATAATAATAATAATAAAAAAAACAGGAGATTTAACCTATCTGCAAAAACAACAACTTTACTGATCCCCATAGGGAAATTCTCTTTATGTCTTCCCCCAATTACTCTCCATAGGTGAAATCAAGCTGGCCTTGATGGACAGCCACCTGTTGTCTAGGGAGCTGGGGGTTAAGGGTCTTGCTCAAGGACCCACAGATGTGTTGAAGCCGGGCTTGAACCAGTGACCATCTTATCACAGGCACAGAGGCTTAGCCCACTGAACTGAAAACTACCTTCAACGAGAAATGTTTCTGCAAAAAAAAAAAAGCATATTAGCTTGGGGAGTTAAGATGAGGTTGCTTGCAAAGAATTTTTACGGTGTTGAGGAAACCCAAACACGGCAATCCCAGCCAGGGTGGTGAGCTTCTTTTTGGGTAGGGCATTATCTTTCTTTCATGAACTATGGTCATTGTTATCAAGATGTCTAGAATTGATAACTGTCCCTAATGTCATAGGTTGCCCTCCACATACACGACAGTGGTTTTATCCCATGAGAACTTATGAAACAGTTACGTTCTGCTTAAGGAAAGTCTAACATTCTAATGAAAACTGAGGAACTGCATTATCAAGTATGATTATGTAGCTCAACAATAGAATACATCTGTCTGTATTGGGAGAGGACTGATTGTCAAGACCCTGACAGACAAATTTTAATAACGGATGAAATAAATAGTCTATCAAGGTGAAGTACGTGCAATAAATGAGCAAGAACTTACATCTGCCTTAGATCTCTGGGAAGACTTCTCCAACACATCATCACAAGACAGGTCAGAGTCTTCTGAGAAGCTCAGGTTTCTTCTCAACTGGACATCTGCACCAATGTAAAACCACACTTGCATAACAGAATAAGCAACTCAATAGCATATTTCGAGAATTCCAGTATAAACCTGCATGAGACAATATCCTTACCTGATGCCCTGTTGAGAGGGGAGGTTCTCTTCTTTTCAGAATCCACTGCTGAAGCACTGGAAGGTGTGCTGGGCAAAGATTTGTCATCTTTCTTTCTCTTTTCTTTCTTGTACCCTGAGAAGACAGTCTTCCAGATAGATTTGTGCTTGGGCAAATCTTCCTGGTTGTGTTTGTCAGGGGATCGGCCTTCACTCTTGGCCTTCTTCTCTTTCTTGCTTTTGCGGGGAGAAAAGATAGAGCTGCGTTTCTTGACTTTACCCCCTGCTGAGCCCTCTGAAGAGGCTGCAGATCCCTCAACACTCTGGTTCCCATCCTGGGTCTGGCTGCCACAGCTACTGGGAAGTCTCGCTGGCAAAGTATCTGCAAACCTCTGGGAATCAATGACCTTGGCTTCCATCACATTAGGAGGACTCAATACCACAGATGTGTGCTCCGTTTTCCCTTCTGAGTCAGAGGACACATCCCAAGCTGCTTTTGACGATGCCTTCGGAGCATCCATTTCCTTCATCTTGGTGAGGTGCACTGCCATGGCATCCTTGAGAGCCTGGCTTTTAATGTTTTTCTCCCTAGCACGCATTCGCTCTTCCGCAATCCCCTTAGCTTCAGGAGAGAATTCCGAAATATCTCTGTGTCTCTTGGGAATATTGGGTGTGCCATTCTCCATACCCAGGGCCAAGTTCATAGGTGGCCTCTCCCTCTGGGGCCTGCTAGTGGGTGGAGTGTAGAACTTTTCTTTCTGGCTTGTGTTAGGTGTACGGGCATCAGATGGGTCCTCCACATCATCAGCGAATGGAATCTCCTCCACACTCTCCACAAAAGACCTGCGCTTAGTGTTCTCTCGTCTGACAACTGCTGATATTGGTTTTGTTCTGAGAGCTGGTACAGACGTAGCTGTAGGCTTAAAGTCGTCATGGGCTGGAGATGGAACTGGGGGTTTATCTGGGTCTGGTGGCGGGCCAGGGGTTTGAGGGGAACTTGTGATTGGTTCGGCTGACTCAGACGGATTGTTCCAGCCAACCTGGGGCTTTTTGTGTCTGAGGGTGGCCGGCTCCTCATTGGGTGGGGGAGGGGGTGGACTGGAAGGGGGAGTGAGCATAGCAGAATCAGAAGTATTTAATGTCTGGCTGGTAGTTGTGCAGCCATTGAGGCCCAGCCCAGAGCTGCTACTAAGGTCCCTCTTGACGGAGCCAATGGTCTTAGGCTCCTTGTCAACAGGCGAGATGACTTGTCCCTCTACCGTAACGTTGAGCCTATGGATGGGAGAACAGCTACTAAACAGTGGTTTTGATTCATCTGGTACCTCGTCTGGAGTATGTAACCTGGATGAGAGCAAGTCAAAGGGGACTGAGAAACGCTTCTGTGGACCCCTGCTTCTTTCTAAAGGAGTGAGCCCCAAACTCTTTCTGATCTCGGCACTCTTCATCCAAAACTCCTCAATAATGTCTGACCTTTTGATAGGACTAGTCGTGGTATTGGGTAAACTTGGCTCCTGAGCCTTTTCTTTTGGGGATGAGGGAAGTGGTGTGGAGGCAATAGTAGGTACTGGCTGAGTCCGCACAGGGGAGTCTTCAGATAGTGTCCTGATGGACTCATCTATGGGTAGGGGCTGAGAGCAGATAGGGGAGAGGGGATTCCCAGCTGGAGAACACGCAAAAGACTGTTGTTTGGTTGGCGATTTTGTAGTGATAGCGTCCGGAAGCGGTTCTAACTGCAAGTGGATGGGGGACCCAGGGACAACGGGAGATGCAGGGGACTGCAGAAGAGAGACTGGGCTCTTTGCGCTGGTGTCTGCAACGTGCACATCCAGTTTACTGGTATCCTCAACATACGGCTCAGGGAAAAAACGCATACTGGAAGATTTTGCCAGTGAGTAAGGTGACTGAAATTCTTGGATGGTCTGGAAGAGAACACCATGGTTTCATTAGACATGCTCAAAAACTACTCAGTCTTTCAGAAAGCCAAAAATATAGCTTACTGTAGCTTGAAACCGCTGTACATACCCCCAACTGAGGTTCAACGAGTACATCATCACCATCCATTTGCATTGGACCAATAGACGATTGTACTAAAGACACAAAACAAATTGTGCAACTAGTTAAACATTTGGCAGAAAATCACAAGTCAGAAGTTGTAATGGTTTGGTTAAAAAGGGCCAAATTTGTGAGAGTTCACTTCTGGGGGGAAAAAAATCACAAATATGGCCATGCAAACTCACCAAGACTGGAGACTCGACCGTGGCTGACAGATTTATCCTCATCCTCCTGCAGTGGATCTCCAGCTTCCAACTGGTGTAGACGTGCCTCTGCCTCTGCATCTGAGGGAATATCATCTGAAAGCAGAGCACTTTGTTACTCTCTCATATTGGTGAAGATGGGGAGCCTTCAAGCCAGTGTTTTACTACGCAATCCTCAGGGACCTCCAGACAGTTTTTTTTTTATTTTAAAGTTAATCTGACTTCAATTACGCAGTATTTTAAAGTTAGACCAAGTTACATTTTTCAGCATGGCCAAACCTATCTGCCTTTCCTTCTACAAACTTCTACAAAACGACTTGCTTCACTAGAACTTTAGACATGGCACTACAATATTATAGGACTGGACGATGTGCATTAACATATTCATTCACCATTGTTTTTGAGCTTGCAACTTTTTTCCCAAGATAGTGGTTGTATTGTGTTTCAGTGGCAGGCTATTTGCATAATGTGCCACCCCGAAGTAACAAAAAAGTACTCCAATTGGTTAGGCACTTTATACTAAATACTAGAACTTTTGATACTGGTACTTGACGGAAAGTCAATGGAAAAGTACAAAAAATATCATATCAAAAATGTAAAGCCTATGGCACTTAGTTCAGTAGAAAAGTATCTAAAGCTCCTGCACAGATGAAACTCACTTCCAGAAGTCGCAGTAATTTAACATTTTTCAGATCTTAAGTGAGGGCAAAAATAGTTCTTCAATATATAGATAACTAAGTTCAGAGAAAGTCTTCCTTTTTTACTTTGACCATTATATAAAAATAAGTCAACTAAAGTGGGAACGTGTAACAAATGTAAAGTTTTATGTTGAGAATCTTCTTCATTGTTAGTGTTACTTACTATACACTTGAAACATCTTTTAGAGTGTGGTACAAGTGTGTTGGGAGCTGGGAGGGGGCAAAAATGAGACTGGGGGTCCCTGGGGACTGGGTAGTGAAACACCGGTGTAAAGGCTCCCCACCTTCATCAGCATAAGGTAGTATCAAGAGGACCAGGTTAAGAAACACCACTTGAAACTAAAATGCTGCAACCTTCAACATATCAACTCCATTAATTGAGTTTTAGGGAAAAAAATGTACAGAGGAGGACAGGAGTAAACAGAAACTCAAGTTGACCTCCCTCACTGCTAACACCCACCCTCAAATATGTCAGGGCCTTCATCCCCATTCGTGCTCTTGGCTTCCTCTTCCAGGGCATCCTCATAGGCATCTGGGGTGATAGGAGGTAGCAAAACAGTGTAAGGGCAGTGCCCAAGACCTCATCTCCACGAGAGATCATAGGGTGAACTTGAGTACTGCTCACTTTATAGTTCCAACTACTAGTTGGGTCATATGGGTAAGTGAGATTATGAGAGAAACACCAAAAAGATATCAAGAAGATGGAGAAAGAAACAAAAGACTAAAACGAACAGATATGAAAACTGCTACCCAAACGAGCAAAACCCAATACAGGGAAACTTAGTACATACATTTATATATAACTAAGCAATTCTTTGGCAGTTATTTTTGCCATTCAGGTTTATATGAATTTTAGACATTAGACACATGCACATCCTTTTCAGTACAAAAATGGATAAGCTTGCAAAATAAAGGGGTTAGGGCAAGTGCACGCAAACAAAGCCTTGTCTATTTACCAATATCAGCTGCAGCAGAAAACTGATCCAAGTGCAGAAAACACACATGCCACAGACCAGTGAGCATTGAGAAGGGGATTATAAAACTGGGTCCAAAAAAAAAAAAAGACTACGGGAATTCCACACAATGAGCTTGGAAATAGGCTCAGACAAAAGGCCACATGAAATGAACAGAACAAAGGCCAACTCAAGATTAAGTCATTCTATCTGACTGCCAGGTTATGGATACTAATATTTTTGGTTGTGTCTTTCCAAGCAAAACAGGGATGAACCAAAGCAAACCAGACTGGACTTGTCTGGACATCAGCAGTAGCTGTAAGGGTGGTGATATAAGAGTATCAGAGATGAAAACCTCCATCCATTCATCTTCTCCAACTGCTTATCATATGCAGGGTTGCGGGGGTCTGGAGCCTATCCTAGAAGCACCAACCCATCCCAGGACACACACACTACTCGAACACATTCACAACTACAGACAATTTTGCCAACGCCAATTCACCTTGGCATGTTTTAGGACTGTGTGCAGAAACCTGAGAACCCTAGAGGAAACCCCATTACAACATGAGGACAACAGGCAAACTCCACACACTGAACCATGGGCCCCAGAGGTGTGAGTCATAATTAACTTACGCATTACCTACATTCTAAGTAGCTAAAATGAAAAGGTCAAATTAGTTAATTAAAACTGACACTCTGTAATAATTAACCTCAGAACACTCAACCTAGTAAGGATGGTGGTGTCAGTAAGCCAGCACATCTGGACCGGACCTCTCTCTCCAGGATATCTTACACTAGCTCATTCTGGGGGATCCCCAGATGTTCCCAAGCCAGACCGGAGACATAACCCTTCCAGTATGTCTCCAATCAGCAAGGGTCTCCTCCCAGTGGGACAGCCTAAGTATGGTGGCTGGCTAGGTGGCCTTTTCAATACCTAAACCACCTCAGCCGACACCTCTCAATCCAAAGGAGCAGTGCCATTATTTCACTATCTAGAGAAACCTTACTTTGGCTGCTCAGTGAGGCCCAGCTAACTCAAAACAGAAACACAACTCTCAGTAAACCCCAGTATGGCTCAGCAGCAGGAGAACAACTCCTGTGATGTTTCCCGTATTGGGCAATGATCAGGATTATCTTTATATATACACACATGCGTCATTCCATTCGCACATGCAAAGGCTGAGTTTGAGTGCTGTGGTCCATTGGGGGCCACATGACATGCTTAAAAACCAACCCAAAATGAGCAGGACCCGGGGCAGAGCCAAGACCCACAACTTTTGGGTGCGGTGAGGTTGTGAGACTCGCATGCATGTGCTGCCATGCCGTCATAAAAAGCCAATGAGCCAGCAGAAGAAAGGCAAGATGGACACAGTGTGGGGCGGGGGTGCTGTCAGGTAAACACAGCACTACCTCCGGGTAGGGAGTCCAACCACGCTCTCACGATCTCAAGACGGGCAGATGGGGGGGCAGGGGCTACATATGAACAAAACAAGGATGGAGGCGGAAATAAAACAAAACATTATGAACAAAAATCTACGCAACAGGGGTAAAACAAACACAAAGAGGACTGTAAGATCTTCAAAAGGTTACATACACACATGATCAAATAAAACAACAGAACAATAAACACACAGAAGCGATGTGTTTGAGAGATGCCAGGGATGACAGGCATGTGGTCCCACAGGACCTCAGAGCCAGGACTCCAGGCTGCCAAGACCCAGCAGCTTTACCTTTGGAGAGTGACGGCCCAGAGGCCTTGGCTGAGGCCCCCCCTTGGGGGCACTCAGCCTGGACGTGGCCCGGATGGGCGTCGGCTAGAGGGTCGACGGGCTGCAGAGCTTGCTGGATGCGCAGGTTCCTGGCTGAAAGCAGTCACGGGCATTTTTGTGTGTTTGTTCGCGCATGTAGAAAGACCAAGAGACAGAGGCCATCCCCGGGAGAGGAAAAGGAGGGGAGAAAGGAATGGAGGAAAGACAGCATTAAAGAAGTCAAAGCAAGAGATATAACAGGAAAAGGTCACAGCTCCACAGGACAGAGATGGTCTACATGCACCAGGCAGAAAACACGTTTTACACAAGATATCACAAAGGGGCAAGAGCAGTGCTACGGTCGTGTTCCTTAGTCCAGGGCGGCAATGCACGATTTATGAACTGCAGGACGCTCACATGCAGGGATGGAAATGGGGTCTTCACACCAAGGCAGAAGCAGAAACACACAACGGATCCTCAGCTAGAAAAATCAAAAGCCCCTATTTTTTAAAAAACTGTAAATCTTTGTCTACAAATAAAGTATATGAAGTGTCATTCACATTACTTTATTGCCTGATGTCAATGAAAAATCAGCTTAAGCCACTAGACAACTCGAGTGTTATGTAATTTCTCAATGTGTTAACCTATAAGAAACTAGGTAAGACCCAGCAACATGTCAGCTTCATAAACAAAATTTTGTTAACCAAGCAGGGTGAATATCAAGGTTTAGCATGGCACACACAACTAAGAGTGCCTGGTGGGGGGGGGGGGGGGGTGTGTGGAACAGCGGGGCCAATTTTAAAGGGGAAGAAAAAGGGGAAAATGCAAAAATAAACGGGGATTTTTTTAAATACAAGTTGCATTTCATGTGGTTAAAA
>JABFDZ020000001.1:3600853-3635445 GCA_019775955.2 Pollimyrus isidori
ATTTTGTTTAAAAAAAAAAAAAAAACGCCAATAAGGGCAAATGTGTGTTGTTACGGAGGTGGTTCTAGTTTGTGCAGCTGGGTGGGAGGTCGCAATGCATCTAGCCATAAAAGATCAAGTACATGTATTTCAAGGATTCAAAGTTTTTATTATCATGTACACTGTACAATGCAATCCTTACTTGAATGCCTTCTTCACACACTGGACGATTTAACAAATAAAGCAGCACAACATTACAGTAACTAACGATAAATAAACCACTAACTTATGTGGACCATTACAGCATTTATATAATTTATTTAAACTTTATTTTACCAGGTAAATGAACTGAAAACCAGTTCTCACTGCTTTATCTGCTTTTCGGGAGAAATAGATAACGCATTGGAACTTTCTGGGATAGAAACGTTATGCGTGTGACTAAAAACTACAGGCAATAAGGGCAAAGGTGTGTCGTCATGGAGGCGGTTCCAGTCTGTGCTGCACAGCCTCTCTGAAGTCGTCTTGCTCTTTCAAGGATTTTGTATCATGTGACATGGTGACGCGTGGTTATGTTTTGCAGCACCGGACAAAAAAAAAAATCTAACCATGATTTCATGATTTGGCTTTTTTTTGAATAAGTGTTTTTGTTTGGTTAAGATAATTTTCTACCTCAGAATTTTTTACTTTTCTACCTCAGAAGTTCTTAAGAGACCAACAATACTTGTTGCAGTCAGTTCTGTCTGCTTTATTTCATGTTTGCCCTTTAACACATTTGCAGTGTTATACAGTTTTGCACATTGGCACATTATTATATGTTTTGTTAAATTGAGCTATATTTCTTTGAATACTTGAAAATCAATAACCTTTTATAATCTTAAGGGAATTTTGTATGTAAATAGTAATTTGTTGGGAAATAAGTATTTGTTTACTAGTACTGTTCATTTAAAAATATTCATTCTATTTGCCAGAGTAGGGTTATTTTTATTATTATTTTGATTATTATATCACTACATGGAACATCATTGTGAAATTATAATATTGATATTAATATTGTATATTTAAATCAATTATACGATTATCAATTTCAATCAATAAAGGAAAAAATATTGTGATCAATATTTGTTGCCATAACACCCAGCTCTACAGACAAGAAACATAGAAACATAGTCCAATGAACAGAATTTGAACATTTAGTCATCTTCATTTTTATGTTTGAAAGTTCGTAAATTGAAAGTTTGTAAGTAGAGGATCATTTGTACTTTTATCCAATACACCAGTAGAGACACTTAGTGTGAGGGATCTGAGAATTCCACGTGATGTCATTGAAACCTGGTGCTCCACAAGACATAGAACGACCCCCCTATATCTTCGATAAATGACTGGCTCAAAACAAAATCTTTTGTACAGGTATCAAATAGACAAAAACAAATACACTAACAAAGAGGGCTGCACGATATTTTGACATAGTCATCGCAATGTATGCTTTTTGTTTGTTTTGCTGTCATGCTGTTCTTATTCAATCAACAAAAGTCTAATATAATTTAGGTCAATTTGAAGGTTTCTGAATACAGAGCCGACACGCAGCTTTCCAGGAGCAGCTAAACACTTAAGCTGGACAAACCCCATCTGCCATGAGAACGGTGTGATAGGCTGAAAATTTCAGAACGAACCACCAATTACAAACAAAATCTTAATGAACTTGCTCCCTCTAGTCATCATTTCATTACAGCATAAAAATGAGTGAGGAACAGGATCAAAACACTGAAAAAAAGATTTTGTTGCAAGAAGAAATGCAACATTGTCTGTTTGGAATTATTTTGGCTACAGAAAGCATGACGTCGACCAAAACAGGTCATTTGTCGATGGTGCCGTGCGGTTGTTGCCACAACACGGGGAAACACAACTAAATTGTTTGATCATTTAAATTGGCACAGCAAAATCTGATTGCCGTCCAAAGCAAAGCACCATTTCAGATGCCTTTACCAGTGTTAAGCCATATGAGAAAGGATCCAAATGACAGAAATACCAGATATGATAACTTTCCATCTTGCAACAGAGATGGTACCAAATAACACAGTCAGCAAAGAGGGCTTTAAAAACATGATTCGGTCACTTGGCAAGTAGAGGTGTAAAAATCACTGGTCTCACGATTCGATTACGATTATCATGTCAGCGATTCGATATCTTGATGCATCACGATGCATCCCATCAATTTTTCTACATTACTTCACATTATATTTTCAAATACAAATACAAGCAGTGAAATGTAAGCTCCCGTTTTTATTTAACCTGAAAATGTAAACGGAGATTGTGACATCGGTCGTCATCGGTCGGTATTTTTCACTCGTTTCATCAAAATTTGCGGGTCACCCATTGAGTACCCGAACCTTTGCAGGACTCTGCCTGGCGGGACCTTTATGGGAGAAATGGTCATACTAATATACATGGAGTTGTGACACTAGTCTATTTGTCTTAGTTTTATAGCTTCAGGTTGTCTTGTTTTCTGCTTACCTACAGTTTACAAAACCAACCTGTGTTTTTAATACAAGATAAAACGAGGGACTTGAAATGTTCCCATATTTTTTCTATAACTGCAGATTGGCACAATAAATATTCTACGTTCACAACTACTTTGAAATGTGTTAACAGTTTATTATACAACTTCCTGCTGCAATGCCTTTGCTATGGACATGTTACCCTTTCAAAAACAGATTTAATGAAACTTACAGATAAAATTATATGGTTCAAATTAGAGGTGGGTAATAATCCGATTTTATCGATTAATTCGAATATACAGTTCAGGCCAATGTGTTTTTATGAAAATCGACTTAGTGCTTATTTTACAAGCGAGTGCCGAAAGCGTAACTAATGCGACACACAGGTCTTCACGGGTAAATTAGCGTGGCGCACGCAAACACTGTAGCAGATTCACCAACATCATGGTAATTGTTCGGTTTTATGCAGTCGGACACAGACCAAACAAGTCCTGTTTAAAAGCTGTTGCAACCAAAGGAAGCAGCACAACAAATTTATTCCAGCACCTAAAGCAGAGACACACAGCGAAGTGGGAGAAGTGCAGCTCCCAGCGAAATTAAAATACCAGCAGCACCAGCACAACATCCAATGTTAAGCAAGCAACCCTGACACGTTTTCGAACTGTGTGCCATATGATAAGGGGCACGGTGGAAGGCGATAACAAACCCTATCGCGATGTATATTCTGTTACGGTCCCCAGTCTAGGGTTGGACATGGTCTTACAAAAGACATGGTGCCCATACATACTGTGGAAAATCCGCGATTCATTAACATGCTAAAAGTTTTTACAAGTTTCTAAAAGTGTTTACAATGGCGTGGTCTGCCATCTCACAAACTTGTCAGATTAATTTTATTTTACTTAAAGTTAAAGTACAAAGTTAAAACTTGTTTTGAACTATTTATTTGTCATCTGTAGTTTGATTTTGAATATGGGAGAGGAAAATCGATTAAAATCGAAAATGGAATTTATTATGAAAAATTGATTTTATTTTTAGGCCATATCACCCAGCCCTACAGTAGCTCAAAGGAGACATTTTTCCACCTCAGAGGTGGGGCAGCATTGTGATATATTCGAAAACTGACATCTCATTTCCTGCATGCCCCGACCAGGCCCACCCATTCCAACTGGCTCGCGATAAGGTCAGTCAAATGCAGTGGCCAAGTCAAAGATCAAGGGTCATTTGTTTTACATCTCCCACTAGTTCCTGGGGCTTTTCTCTAAAAGGTTAATCACTGAAAGCTATCTTAAAGCGAGGACAAGTGGATCCAGGTAAAAAGGGTGGGATAAACCACAGGACCATCTCCACCTTTATCCGAAGGGCCAGGCTGGCACATCTAGACTCAGAAACCCAGTAAGGAAACCATGACATGAGATATTCTTTTAAATGCAAGGATGAGTCAGGGCTGTACAGCAAACAGAATGAACACAAATGCAACTTTATAAGTGTTACATGAAAATAAAGATGTAAAAGAAACTACTTTAGAAAAACAATTTAAGGCATTTCCGTATGAGAAACTAAAGGACTTTCATGGAAAATTTATAACAGACCCCAAACACTCTTGTTGAAAGTAAGGTAGCATGCAGTTTGGGATATAAATAGAGGTCCTACTTCCCTTCTCCAGAGCAAAGGCAGCAAGCTTTGAGTCACACTTTCTGCCCGCTTATTCCAATGTAGGGGAGAGAATGCAAAACCAAACAGAGACCAACCTTTCAGACCACAACTCTGGTAGGATGCCCCAGCTGTGGAGGACGGCGTGCAGCTCTCACGTGCACATTCGTCTGCCGCACCATCTGGTGTGATTTTGATCCTGGGCCATCCACAACCCTGATGTAGAACCACTTAAGCGGGGTACACCCCAGCTGCCATGAGAATGGTGTGATGGGCTGAAACTCTGAGGCTGTACAGCAAGCCTGTACAACCCTGGATTTTACTGAAACCACAGGGATTCCAAGTATTTATAAAATCACGATATCATGCATTAAGTATAAAATAAATGACTCTCCCTTTCCACGTCCCAATTTTCTCTAGACAAGATTTTGTTCTGCCCTGAGAAACAATTAGTTATCCTTCCTGATATGGCACCGCATGATTCTGGAGCAAATGAGACCAGGAAAGACAGGCATGACCAATCAATTTAAAATCCAGGGGATCGAACTGTCATGTGTCTGCTCTCCATTTACTGTGCCTGACATGGCCATGTGCTTCCTGTTCAAGGGTGACTGCAGTTAGCCCTGTTAATTGCAGCTAATTATCATCACGCAGCTGATTGAACATGTATCTGCCTAATAACCAGCCCCTTAATAACCCCATAACAAACCTTCAAGAAGCCCTACATGGCTCACTGATACTCACTCATAGCTCATATATCCTTCATTAAGCTTCATCCAAACCTCTTAGCTAACATTAACCAAACAAAACAGTATTTGAAAGAGCACGTACTCTGAAAAATAAACATTGTATTGTATTTATATTTCTCTTGTATTTTTTTTATTTTTATTTTTTGTAGTTATGTTTTTCTGTTTAATCGGGTTTGTGGGAAAACACTATTTCAATTCTCTGTGTGTTCTGTACATATGGCAGAATTCACAATAAAGCTGACTTTGACAACTGCAAATATGACTGTACAGTACAGTTATAACAAAGTTTATTTAAATAAAGAAACTAACCATTAAAATGCTCTTCCTCTACCTTGCATGTTAACTGCCAGATGTGTCCATCGCACTCTGAGATACATGGTGAGAACCTTTATAAAAATTTCTGGAAAAATGGCTTTGAACCAGGGGCCTGTGTTGGAAAGAAGGCTGGTGTCATTTCCCCTTTTCCTGTACTGCAAGCCCGACTCTCATTGGGCGAGTATCCAATGGGAGGAGGAGGGTAGAAGAGAATATCTTTATTGTCATTATACATGTACGATGAAACTCTGTAACACTACTTAATTACTGCCCCACCTAATATATTTTGCTACTGCTATAACCACATGGCACACCTATTGTAAATTGATGCTCTGGTCCTCATTTTTCAAACTGAAGGGGGCTGAGGATTTCTATAAGGTCTGTGACCTACAATGAGTCATGGGCTAATTTCTACCTTGGGCTGCCCACACTCGGAGATGGAGCAGTATGAAAAACAAAACATGAGAGGAAGACGTGCGGGTACACACAAGGCGCTTCTGGAAAGGCAATTAAGCCTAGAGAGCAGCCGGCTATCAGCTTACACCTGCGGTGGAGCTGAGGGGGCAGGTGCCGTTAGAAGCAACAGCTCATAAATAAATAAGGCGACGATGAGCACATCTAACTGGATAAAGACGGCTCAAGTCTCACCACTGCCCATCATTTTGTTAGGGTAGGAACTGGCCTTGGGCATTATGAAGTTCCTCCCTCCTCTAATGGGGCTTTTCCACTGTCAGCAAGAACCGAGCCGGACCCGAGTCATGTTGTGAACTGGCTGTTTTTCATCGTCAAGTAGGCAAACAGTACTCGCAATGTCATGGCCCAGCTTACTGGCATGACCAAGTGTGAGCGAACTGAATTGGTTCCATGACCACCATCTGATTGGGTAAAATGGTCAGAAATTCCAGTGTTCTACTGAGCTGACCTTTCTGCAGTGGAAAACTGAAGAACCATGCTACGACTAGTACCTCTGTGGCGTGCGGTTCAGGTACAGCTTGGTTACTGTATGCCAGTGGAAAAGCGCCATAAGCTCCCACCACAGGAAGTTGTCACTCACAGCTCAGAAGAAGCCCCATCACCTGTCCTTCCTCCTGCCACTACCTAAAACACAGGGCACCTCAGCCAACACTCCAGAGAAAATACAACTGACAGACAGATACACAAAGCACCAGCATCATAAGAAAAGCACCAGCATCATAAAAGTTTACAATGAAACACCTTGCAGTTACTACATTTCTGTTACTACACTAAGCCATATAAAGTCACTGGCAGTGGCCAAGCGCTTGGGCTCAAGGCTAATATTTGGAAATAGTAAAACTGTGAAAGCTGGATAAACCTCACAAATCACCATTACAGTCACTAAGGTCAAACCCCGTGTTTTTGAGCATTATGCTGTCAAAGCACTGGAGCAGAAAGCAGAATAAAAATGACATCTTCTAAGATGATTCTTAACAGTCCAACAACGCATTCTTTAAGTCACGTGATGCATTCCTCCCTCGAGCCAATAGTCAGCCAGGGCAGTGTTAGGCATCAAATTTGTTTGCATGTCTTGTTTACTACACAGCTGCCCAATGACAAGGCAGACTTATAGGTTATTGGTTATACAGAACAGCTGTAGGTCCAGCAGCTGCTGGAGTCAATTCTCAGAGTCCAGGAGCTACAATAAACCCATCCATCAGGCTCCTTAATAAACCCCTTCAAAGATTATGATATGAATCATATGTTATGGTAATGGTACAATGTTCGTTTATGATGGTTTACAAGCATATCGCATCTGCAGATCAGGTAACAAAAGCATTGTTGCCAATGAAGCACAGAGATACAGCTGATCTCCCTCCATTAAACAGACGATGCAACATGATGGTCCATACCAAGTTCTCAGTGTAATGCACGGAGCTAACTCTGAGAAGTGCAACTATTAGCCAAAACTCCAGGGCACCAACACTGAAAATTAGAACCAACAGCTAACACAGATGCTTGAGGGAAGCGGTAGGAATTTCCTCGTTGATGTTTTTTAAGCAAATCATGAAAGAAATTATTCACCTGTCATTTTGTGCGATAAGGGTTTCCACTGCCGATTAAACAACCTTGAACCCAGATCATGCCTTTAGGTTAGGACAAACCGCACATGTTACACAACACAGATGGCAATCGCTCTGAGCTGCACACAATGCAAGTCCCATTAATCGGGCAAAGTGGGGGCAACAGAAGCCTTCAAATACAAGACACTGGCAATCCAGGGCCCTCTAGATTACCCACAGAAAACAAACACCAATCCAAAAAAAGCCTTTTAAGCATGACATATAAATTTAAGCTACATACCACTATGGTGACCAGACTAGCTACACTACTCCACCCTGAAATGACCACAAACTGCCTAAGCAAACTGGCCTCCTTCACAGTGTTCCCCGCAATTAGGAGGGAAACTTCCAACCTTCATCTTCCTGGAGCAGGCGGTGTGATCCAACATACTCTGCTGAAGCAGAGCACCCTGCCTGCCAGTGGTCCACAAAACAGCCCTACTTGATGAGACATGCATTTCAGCACCTTTCCCTTTGGCTATCGAGAATAAGGTGATAGGAAAGCAGCTGAGCTTGGCTACCAGGTTGTGCACGTGGCTCTTCGGACTAATGCCTAAAAGGGTGACGTGACGGTTCCAGCCATCAAGGTCTCGTACTCCAACTGGACCGGTCCAGCCAAGACCACATCCGACATGCGAAGCTCTGGCTCTCCAGCCGTGGAAGACTAACAGTCATACAGCTTTTGGTTCAACTTACAACAAACAAGAGGTCCTCAGTCCAAAAAACACTTAAGAACGCCCCATGGGAAGCAGGCAAATTACCCATAATTCTTGGCAAATTTACAACAGGCAAGTGCTTTGGCTGCATTAATTATCAACTTCATCATCATTCCAACTGAAGTGAATTAGAAATAAACACAGCTCTGACAGACTGGCTTTTGAGCTTCCAACAATAATAGATGCGGTTGTGGGAGGTGGGGCATGGGGCTGAAGCCCATAGCAGTGCAGGCTGACTTTGGGGCCAAAAAACAAAGCATCAGTTCTTTTTTTTTATGTTTAAAAAAAAATAAAAAAATGAAACACAAGAGAAACAGTCACTAAAATAGGAATTCAAGAACTATGCCTCATCCTTTCATAAAGCCTGCCTCTGACTGCGCCCACTGCCCTGGCACTTGGCAGCCATGCCAGTGACCACTGCTGAGGAAGCAGGCATCTGCAGCTCTTATGTTGAAAGGTTGGAGGAAATTCCGGCACACTTCCGGGCTCAAGTGTGTGACATGAACAGCAATCAGGGTAGCCTGCAGAGATCTAGTTATCTTCAAGACATGGTGGGGACAGGGTGAATAGTGCAGTTCAATGAGGAAAAGTTCCATCCTTTTCCCAGAAGGAAAGGACCCTAACACTAGCAGCCTAGCAGGTCAGGACACTCAAAAGCACAGCATCCTCCTAGAGAAGCACGTGTCCCATTAAATGGGAAATGAACATACAGACCAGAGTGCAGCCTGCAGAGAAAGGACAAACATGGTAGATGCTCTCGTGAAATCCAGTCACACAAACACAAAACAGCTTGGGAATGTTCAAAATGAGGGCTGTTATAGCAACTGACATGAACAAAACTAAGTTTATATAGGCTTAAAATTGATGAACACATAAGTATGGTTTTCAAAGAAGACTTTTCAGAGGCATCTTGAAAAAGTTACACAAAGACCTGACATTCCAGTTAACCACAAACACTTCATCTGCACAGTGTCAGAAAATCAATGCCCATTCACAGAAAGTGTCACCAGTAAAGACTTAGTGAACGTGTATAGTGACATAAGTGTATAGAGGAGTGGACATTCTTAAAAGGCAAATTCCTTTTCTGCGAAAGGCACTGCAAAACACAGCATAACTTATGCAACAAGATAAGGGCTCATTGTAGACACCATCTAAGATTAAGCTTAAGCAAACTGATCCCTTTACAAGCTTCTTATTTTCACAGGTCTTCAGTAATGAATGTCCTAATCCATAAGGCTAAAAGATGAAGACTAATCAAGACCTGAACTTGGAGACAGCAGGTCATGAGTGACAAAGGGCGTTTTTGGTACGGTACTTTCAGGAATTTCAGAGCCACCACCAAAAGTTTCAGTACCCAAGGTACTTTTCTTGGTAATTTTGTACTTTGAGATGGGACTTGCAAACACGTTCTCACAAGGAAAAGCGGTCTAAAAACACTTCACAACATACCTACATTCTATGCACGGTTGCAGGACCCAATTGCTTGTTTTTCTTAAAACTCCATATTTTCAAACATACAATGTTATTTAACGTCGCATTATATTTTACTTCACTTAACTAATGAATATATTGCTTTTAATTGTCAAAGAGAGGCATTCTTCTATGCATCAGTAAGGAAAATTGGGACAGGGGTATTAAGTACAAAAAATAATAATCATACAATTTCAGTAGGGTTCTGGCACTATTCCGACCAGCCAAAATTCAAGGTAAGTAAACTGCCACATATGTTCTGCTGATACAAGCTATGGTGTGAGGGCTAAAGGCGGAATCCATGCTTCCGAAGGAAGTACAAGGATTCTCAGCCATGTACCCCCTCTTTACTGTTCCCATTAGGAAACAGCTGAGCTTTAGAGAACTCGCTTTTGGATTTCCATTCATCTCCGGGTATCTCCACGGCCCTCGCAATTGTCTGACTCAGCGGATAGGCAGGACATACATGCCACTGCCTTTGGCTTAGGACTGTGACGGTCCACCTATAGTTAGCTGTGGCTTCATTCAGCCCTCTGTTATGAGGTGGTAAACCAGAAGCTCTCCTTTTGGTTTTCAATGTAGGTCACCCGAGGGCCCAGTCCATCACTGTAGCTGCAGACACATGTGACCGATGGCTCCAAAAAATTAGCAGGCAAAAGTTTTTTTAAATCACCAACGCAAGTTTCTTTATAGAGTCAGACTTTAATACCACCATGCATCCGACTTGTAACTGTTTATCCTGGGCGGGGCAGGAACCTACCCCAGGTGGTAATAGTGCACTACATTGGGGTACACCCTTGACTGGATGTTAAATTCGGTAGGATTCAAAAAAATGCATAACGTGCAAGGTATCAAAAGACAGAGATGCCGCATGTTTTCCTAGGCTTGTCCAAGAAGGCTGGCCCCTAGAGGCAAACTGTCAGACAACGCTGCATCTACCAGGCTCAAATATATAACAAACCTAGAATGTACTGTACCAGCATATTATATTCTCCTATCTAATAATAAACCAATATGATCACAATCAGGGATTTACACATGGCACAATGTTATTGGCACCCATCATATTTAAGAGACAATAAAAACTACAGCATCAGAATGCTGAAAAAACGTACACATCCGGAAGACAAATTATTGTAAAAATCATTGTATTGTTAAACACATGTAAGATATTAATTTAGAGCCATTTCTTGAATAACAGGAATCCAGTCATTTTACATTACTCGGCGGTAAAAGTACGTGAAACCGCAAAGCCGTAAACTAACGCGGTCAGCGCCATACCTTATTAAATAATTATGTGTTGTTCCTGAATTTACTGTAGACAAGACCTGCCGCGGTGCGTCTACGCGGTCGCCGTTTGATTGCGGATTACAAGGGATTCGTCTCAACTCCAAGAACCCTCTGGGCCACCATTATTTAAGGTGGGACTTTCTGGAGGCTGACCCCAAAGATCGACACAGATATACAGGGTAAAGTATACTAACACATGGTTAAACTCCGACACAGACATACGTCAGGTATCCACCAGTAAAGGATATCACTCAGATTCAAAATCTTGATATTACGAAATATACATAAAAAACATACATAAAACACACACGACTCATCAAACGTGAGGTCCCGGTGATAAAGTAACACTGCACTTACCCAGGATCACGGCAAAGGCGCAGTGGTTATAAACGGTTATTTCCCCTTGCAGACTTTGGAAGTTTAATCCAAACTATGACACGTATAACAGGTTCCACATTTGACATTTTATACAAAGCAAAATGTCGATTCTATAAAAAACAGGCTGTGATTATTTTTCTCCCCAAACTTTCTTTTTTGATATATCTGATGAAATCACCAAGTGCAGGAGTACTTCGTTTGTCAAGATTGAAGGTGCAAACTCGCAGCAGACGAATGCACTTCGGCAGGTTTCGAGGGGGACAACGCTAAAACACAGTAAACATTAAACAATCTTTACAACAGAAATTAAACGCAGAATAACTTCTCACTACATAGTATACAATAATTTGGGTAAAATATAAAAATGGTTTACATATTACAAGTAAGAATGTTTCAAAACACAGTTAACTATAAAACCATCCCCCTATTTTTGAAACGCTGCGGCGTGTTTTCACATCGTTTAATCTAATTGGATATACAACGAATGACGTCTCACCGAAGGCGGGGAAGTAGAAATATTATCGCTAATACATCTGAAACTGAGCGTGGAGTCCAGTCTTGATAGTCTTAGGGTATTTCTTTTTTTACCATACTTTCTTGATAGTTACCGATTTTCTGTTTTAAATTGCTTCTCGTAAAATAACAGAACTTTATTATTATTGCCTGCGAAGGATCAAAAGTACCCTTGGGAACATGTCCAGTTCACCTCCATGGAGAACCATCGAGTCCCGCCTAAAAATAAACCCTTATCTGAGAAGATTGAGTGTTAGGAAGACGTCGTGCAGCCATTCCTCCGGCGGTCTGACGTTAAAGAACCTCCGAGCACCATTTGTTTTTCCCCCATTAACCCAGCCTTTTCTGCCGTTGCAGCCGAGCACAGATTCCTGTCGTCCACCATAAGCATATTATCGCGTAAAGAACGTAAAGGGGGAAAATTCCCAATCCAGAGGTTAGTACCTAGAAAATTGAATTTTTAATTCTAAAAATCACTTTATTTGTGAATGGTATAAACATAATTGCATACCCAGTAAGGTACAATATTAAATAATTACAAATCTCAGGACCATGTGGGTTAAGCCGGTAATCTGTTTTCTGAGCCTGACACCAACGACCTTATTTTTTTCTGGAATAGAGCACTGAGGCTTTTCTGTAATTTCAAATTGCATACATCAAAAATAAATTTTGTAAATCTAAATACATTTGGTTGGAAGGAAAAACACTGTGACTAAACGTTTAAACATACAAAAAGGTTTTATCTTGAAATTTTACTGGTTCAGTTAAAGTAATAATGTAAGAAAAATATTAACAAAACTGTTGAAGACAGGGAACATATTTACGAAGCTTTAGGGAAGCGTCCTGCCCTTGATGGAGGCAGAAATACCAGTGAGAGATTTGAAAAACCACAGCGGGTGTGGTTATGATGTGCTGTTAGTCACTGACTGGTTTAACCCAATTTCTGTGACTTCTTTATTATGTCATATAGGGTTAAACTGGTAGTCACAGATAGCATCATATCACACCCGCCATACCATCTGTCCTTCGTTCCACACAGATTGAGAAATCTCATCTCCGCTGTAATGGCATCTTAACCAGCAAACACACAAGCTTTACATTTCCCCTTTTGAAGCTTAAAAGTTAGTGCATTCTGCTTTGAAAGCAGCATGAGATGCACAAAGTGAGCAGTATTGTGTCTCTAGGAATTGCACTGTCACCTTACAGCTTCTGTGATTTCTACCCTGCTGCATGTGGACATTCTCTGTTAGCCAGGATGGTGGCTGTGTTTTCTGGGATAAGCTGCAGATCCTCATGACCCTGTAAAATGGGCATTTAAAGGTGATTATGGGGAATTAACTGTGGGGGAAAGTACTGGTGCCTCATTCAGGTCCACTTGGTATCATTAAGATGCATAGGATTAATCACCATTGAAAGGGTGAACATGAGTTTAAGTTCCTGCGAGACATCCAGCATTACAATGACCGTTGTCAGAATGAACGCCTCTGGTCATTTTCCAAGGTTATGGTCAAGTCTTTCAAAACATTTCTCTTCCAAACAACATTATTGCTAACAGCAGTGATATTGTCTGTTGCTTCAATTTGGTAAAGTTATGGGCAATATACGACTTTTGGAACTACATCTTAATGCTATGTAATGAACACTTGTTCATGCTTAGAAATCGTAATAGTTTTGTCAACTTCAATAAGTGTATCGTGCTCTGATGTCTGTTAAATACAGGTGCTCCTCGACTTGTGATGTAGTTACCTCCTGATGAACCCATCTACTGTCACTGTATAAGTAAAGGCATATTTTCTGCAACTCACTAAATACCAGTAATTGAAAAGTAAATAAATACAAGTTTATTTGATTAAAAACAGAAAGAAAAGCACTGTACAACACTTTGATAAATACTGTATCAGATGTTTACGCTTGTGATCACTTCAGAGTCTGGAAACACGGATGACATCATTACCTGAAAGTAGACACAGTATACTGGTAGACCAGGAACAAATCAAAATTCAGAGTTGACTACTGAATGTGCATCGCTATCACAGCATTATAAAGTCTTGTAAGCAAATACTGAAACCTGTATTGGCTGCGCATACAGGGAAACACTGCATGCACAATTTCAAATACAAGTTTTTATTGTTATAATTTATGTAAGCAAAATGAACTATTAAACCATTACTGTCCAAAAGCAGTATCTAATATGGTATTTTTTAATTCTGATTAAGCCAGCCCTGGAGTATGGAAATGACAGCTCAACTGTATTTTAAGAAACCTCATGCACTCATTGCGGGAAGATTGCCGTTTCAACTGTAACAAGAGTGTATGCTCTTCAGCTCTTCCCAACAGAGCAGGCTGACCTAGATGCAGTAGCTCGGGTTTGATAATTGAACGTAGAATGAGACACCAGAGAATCACAGCTGACAGCAGTTGACTTGGTTGGATGAAATGTTGCTGGCGGGGAGCTATTTTAGGAAACCCCTGGGAAATCCCATTAAAAACACTGAAAAGGTATTGAGTGTCAATATACTGAGCCACTATATCAGCAAAGCCTTGAAATGGAGATAATGCATTTATATGGGATGGATGTTAATCAAAGTGAATCAACCTAAAACTCAAAGGGACAAGTGGTATTGTGGTCTTAATATATATTTCAAACAACATCCATCTACTTAACTCTTATCCTGGCCTTTGTGATAGGAGTATCTGGAAAGTATCTCAGGCAGTATAAGGTACTTGGCTGGGGTACACCCTGAACAGGATTCCACCACATGTCATATACACACATTGATATTGGTAAGTTAGCAACACCAGTCACACTATGGATAATGTGTATGTGGATGCTTTACCCACAATGCATGGAAAAATGGTTTTCTACATCCTGAGAGTCCTGTAGTATTACGTACAATGAAGATCAGTTACAAGCAACACCGTAATTATTTTTTAATGCGTCTGTGCCACAGGGATCGTGGACTGTGCTGCTACTGTTTCTCAGGGGACGCAGCCGTAGCGGTACGGCTAGATTGTGCGGTGGACATCAATCAGTGTCCCTTCCATCTCACAGTAGCAGCATACAGTATGGGCCAGTGCTTTTTGTCATGGAGACCGGAGGAACTCATGATTCAACAGGAGGGAAGGCAAACATTGACAAAGGCAGGGCTCTCTGGCCTCCTGTGAGGACACAATGGGCATTTTTGCGAGTAGGGGTGACAGTCTAGGCTGGGTGACCTGAATGACTGGTAAAGACTGAACAAATACACTTTGCAGAATGGACTTCTGTGAGTCAGGCAGCCTGGGCACAGAAACGGCAATGGCGAGGAAGACTTCTAGATCTTCTAGAACAATCTAACCAAGCTTGGCTGTGGAAGGGACTATTTACAGCACACAAAAAACACAATTTTATTTGGAAGGACACAGTTGTACAAACATATTTTTCTCTGTATGCTGGATCTAGGACTGTACAAGCACGGTACAAAAGATAGAAACAAAATATTTGTTAACCATGTCACAGGGCCAGCACTAATAACAACATGACGAAATACAGCCAAGGTGGATTCCGTTATTGTATCAGCATTACTGATAGATACTAACAGAATCTAAATACCTTCCAGTTATTGTCTGCTGCCATGTGGAACCAAAGAGACCAACAGGCCTACAGTTTTTTGCTCTCATTACGTATTGACTTGGACTGTTACTCAGTTTGCAGACTGTTGACAGACGGCAGCATAACAACAGGTGGAACACAGCAGATGTGGAAGAGAGAGACGGTACGCAGACAGTAAGGTTTCCAGCTGAGGACGTTAAATTTGTTCATTGATACCATATTTTTGAACCAGAGCTTTTACATCCTCCTGCCAATGTCTGAACAAAACCCAGAGATGGTGCACCAAGGACAAACACCATCCAAGGTGAATGGCAGGGCGATAACATTAAACCTTAATTAGACCCATCTGCACTAGGAGAAGGATGTCATCGTTTCTGTGGGCCATCAATGAGGTCACCCCGCTTCATAGTCCAGGGTTGGAGTTATAGTGTTCCATCTAAAAAAAGGGTTCTCAGAATACCCCTTGAAGTCATGACAGCTTGATAACATTCCTCTAGGACAATGATAACGCAAAGAGATGATTTGTTAGTCTCCATCCTCAGTGAAGTTATGTATATGCATCTTCATCTTTGTCCACCATAATTGGATAGATGATAGTGCTGGAAACAATTACTGGAATGTCACTGCTCTTGCTATCAGAACTATAATATGCTTGGCTAATATGTTTATGCTATGTTAACCAAATACTAGAATGAAATCATTTGTAACTCATAACTGGGCTTCATGACAACTGCCTCTCAGATACAAGGCACAAGGTGTGTAAGATGACCTTTTCAAACAATCAGGAAGTATTTTATGTAGCCTACTTCAGCCTGGCAGGGAGCATTTCAATTGGACCACCTTAGCCAATCAGAAACCATTTCAGGAAGGCCGATCCAACATCCTGCATAATTTACACATATCAGTTGTGATGATTTGCGATAAGGCAGAGGGAACATTCACAGAATGTGGTTCTTATTGTTGCAGAAATGAATTTTAGTGTCAGGTCTAAATCAGTTTGATAAAATTTTAATGTGTAACTGAAGGAGAACACAACAATATCCAGGAGAAAATGCCGCAAGTAGGAGTAGAACCTGCTGGATCCCTGTAAAATGAGCCTGGCAAGGCTGGAGATGCCACTATTTATAGGCGTTCGCGCCTAGATCTGTGTTCTTTCCAGAACAAAAAGCAAGCAGCCTGCACTGAGTGTACTCAAGAGAAGCCCCTTTTTCACTTATCAAGTTTGTCCACATTGAGGCCCGATCCTCAGTCTCATGCCAGAGCAGTCCCACTAGGCATAGCTCTGAGTCAGGGTCACACTCAGCTCAAAGGAGACACAGGACAGTCTAATCTCCTTCTCAGGATAATGCTCCCTAGCTTGGCCCACATGGCCCACAAAGTGGCTTGTGCTGCTACGACAAGGGGGGGTCTTCTGGACACCTAGCTTCCGGGACTGGCCAGCCCAAGGTCTATAGGGGTAATACATAAGATCATGCAGAGCAGCTGGCTCCCAACACCAGCTTGGGCCCTTCTCCGTTTACAAAGCAGCCAGCCCTGGGCATCAGATATTGTTGATGATCTTGGGGCAAAGAATCAAGGCAAGTCTCCTCAACACAACGGATTAAATTAAGGTCAACACTGTGGTAAACAAGCGTGTTTCATAGCAATTCATCCAACCATTCCAAACAGATGAATCTATTTCCATGGCTGCTATGACCAGGCTATGTGTATAATTATCCCTGTGGTAACCCCTTTGGCAAGTTCCGGGAGAGAGCCACATAAGTTTCTGATCCCTGCTTGGCATGAATTCCCACATATCTTATTTCTGCATCCGAGTGCTGCTCATCTACATGGTACAACTTGCCATCTGCTGCCCCAACTATATCTCCTTATCTTTGTCAAAGGTGAGCTCTTCAAGTGAGTCTGGGAGAGTCGTAGTTGCCTTGACATTGCCATTATAACCCTATCAGCTGCACACCTTCAACCCTTTCATGGGCAAAATTAAGAGAGTCCAGTGAGGCCAGGAAACCTGATCACAGTCATGAATCCTGGAAATCAGAGCCAACGACATGGGGTACATAGTTGGAGGAATGTAGCTTGTGTATCCCAGAGCCGCTTCACCAATGAACTGAAGCATTTCTAAGGCTGCCAGGAAAACAAAGGCATGTTTGTGTGTTAAAGCGACGCATCCGTAGTCCAGGATTTGCAGACCTCTCGGTAGGATGCCGTCCGAGCTCCTTAGTGTCTCTCTAATTTAAAGCAGCCCATAAATGTAGAACAGTGATCATTAACCCAGAGGCCACAATCTGAGCACCCATCCCTGGGCGGTCAGGGGCCATTGACCATGGGGATGCTTGGATAGCAGAGCCATCGAGTCCGGAACGAGCTGCACCGTGGGAAACAAGCTTACCCCAATACATGTGTATACATGGATACAAATGATACATATGACCTCTGAAGCATGCCTGCAGAGAGAATTAATAAAAATAATTGCTTAAATGCAGAGAAATCACTTGGTAATATTTCAAAGGGAAAGAACAACAGAAACCTTCTGTATTGCAGAAGAAGAACCATGGCTCTAGCCTGCTAATACAGATGCACCAGTGACAGTGTAAGATGACCTGCCTTCTGGTAGCCTGTATTCTTTGGGTGTGCATATCAGAGTATACCAACTGGTTTGGCACATCAGACACAGCATTTATAATTAAGCAATGCAGACGTAAGCATTGTAAATATTTATAGTTTTTTTTTCCTTTCAAGCTCTTGTGAGAGCAGATGTTTCACGCTTTAAAATCCTGGCCGGTATGTTGCATGAATCTCACTGGACTGAAACAGATCATATTTATCCTATTTACTGTCCAGAAATAGTACCCAAAGTCCCCACAGCACACCATAACCTTGGTTTTTAAATATTAAAAGTACACGTAGACATATCTCTAAAAGTGAAATTGGACATTTTGAGGGGATATGAATCAAAGTGGTTCGGTCCCCCTATAATTTCTTATGGTGCGATCCACTGAAAAGCTGAGAAAACACACACAAGCCATTCGGGTCTCGCTTAAGAGCAGGCTATACTTACGAGCACAAGCAGATGTCCAGACAAAGTGGCTGCCTCCTAATTGCAGCCTGTTCTTGGTCGTCCGCAAAAGAACCCGGCCCTGCTGGCGGCCACAGAGCTGCAGTGGTCTGGGAGCAGCCTCTCTGGACAAAGGGCTTCGCACCCTGGGAGAGAGAGCAATTCCTAGGGGTAAGGAAACATGAAGACATGAGGGGAGAACTTGTGGATTCTACTCCCCATCCAAACTGCCAACAGGTCAAGTGTCTCCACAACCTAGAGCTGCTTCTCCGAGGTCAGTGGAGCCTAAAAATAGGCCCCGTTTATCATGCTTTAGAGGGGTTCGAGCATCTAGTGGTAACCGAGCACCTCTGTTGCCTTTCTAGTCATCCCTGACACAGCTCTGATATAGACATGGAGAGGGCAACGCTGATTATTGGCTGTGTGATTTACTGGATGTCAGCAGGAGGGCCACAGGCCTACATTACATATCCTCAATTCAATAGAGACGCAAAACCATGGAACAGCTCCAGTACTATGTGGTGTTTCTTCACTTCTCGCACCAGACTGAATATATGGTACTGCAGCCTAAAAGAAGAAACGGCCTCATATGATTTCGGTGGAGACAATGTTAGGCCACTTGGTCACGCAGAATCAGTCCTTGAGTAGTAATGAAAGTCAATAGAAAACCTACCCCCTTGAACCTACCCCAAACTTTTTTCCTGATTTGTTTATTCGTTGTGTGAGTGTGCAAGGAGTACGAAATGGAACACAAAAAAATAGTGTGAGCTCAGATGACCCAGACATCCGTGTTTAATAGAATAAGTACCTTCTGTTTAAATCAGCAAATTGAAGTATAAGCACTGCGGTACCAAATTTTAACAGATGTCGCCTGAGAATGTGATTATGTGATAGAAATGTTCTAGACATAACTATAATTGTATTTATATTCCATGTATTTCCTGTGGTAAGGCTCTGCAATATGTTTTTTTCCAGTGATGTTGTAATAGCTTCAGTGAGGTATTGTTGACCCTAAGCCATTTCTGTCTGGGCACATTTTTCCAGCTCCAACACAACGCGGCATTTTTCCTCTCCCTTTGTATCTTCCACCGGTCCAGTCACCCAGCAGGAGTGAGGACACCCATAGGTCCCTTCCTTGTTAAAATTGCAGTGAGGAAGTTTTTAATTACTCCGTTACACAATGTCCTGGCAGTGTGACACAGAGAGCACAGCAGTCAAGGTATCAGAGGACTGGTTCTCGTGGTTATGGGTAACTGATGCAGGTTAATCAGACACAATAATCCGAACATACTTATTCACGTTGAACTTTAATCCCCGTTTATAGTATTCATACTTGTACTGGTCTCAATAGACCGTTTCAGTTTCATTTTCTCTTTAAGTAGCATTATTTTACCTATAAATTTATTTTACCTGCCAAATTCTTCTGCTCCCACTGAGACCAAATCCATGAGAGCTGGAATCATACCAGGCCCTGCTGGTCGTAGCACTCTAGGATGTGCCACATGCAGACACACTCCTGTCCCCTGCAGTTGGATGATGTCATCACTCAGCTGTGCACTGTGACTGCATCTACGGACGTCCCATGACTCTTGGTGCTAAGCCCTGCCTGGCACCATTGCATGCTCCGACCAGTGCCTTGATCCAAGCGCAGGCTGACCAAACCTGGATCGTTGCTGGTTTTAACTCTGAGCAAGTCTGGTTTAAGATTTACTTTTTGCGAAGCTCTGTTGTGATGAATTCAATTCCATCCCAAATTCAAACTCCATGCACACCAGCTAACTGTCCTGGCATAGTAGAAAGGTGTGTATCTGACATAGTGCAGTGCGGCTGTACTTTAGACTGCTGCATACAGTCAATGTCAGTTGCCTGAAACCAACTGCATGACCTAAAGCCCCAGCTGGCAGTATGGGGGGGGGGGGGCTTCCATCAAACCACACCCACTCTGCCCAGCTAATCTCATACACTAAGACGATAAGGTCATGTGACCCCTAACACCCTTCCCTTCATAGTGCCTACTAGGCACCATGCGATAAACACGGAGCAACGTATGGCAGGCGCAACATGACCACAACACAAGCCACGTGTGTAACGGCAGTGTTTACCATTTTACTGACTCTAAGACGATCCACCTTTATATCGCCAGGACATTTTCTTTGTTTCTCTTCTCAGAGACACTGACCTCTCCGCCTCAACTGTTCAACAACAGGTGGCATGTGATCTCCACTTCGAACAAAAGGGGGATTTATGACAAAGAGACAAAGGCCAGAAAACAAGCCACACATCTGCCTGGGAGGGACCTGACCTTTGGAAGGGTGATGGCTAACGGCTAATATTGTGCTACTTGAAGCATATGCTAATACTTTAACTGAAGCAGGCATATTCTTCTGAAGAAAAAACCCATGCTAATTGTAAATAAATTAAAACACCGGAGAAAAGAACTTCAAACATCATGTCTTTTATAATTCTCACAAATTTTGGTTTCAGCGTATAAGTAATTATAAGACCAAGACAAAAGCATGACTAGAACTAACACATGTTTTCACTCAACTATTTTTTTTTAATCAAAAGCTTTATGAAGTGGTTTTCACCATGCTCAGTTGCACAATTTGTCCTTTATAACATCTTTTAATTCATTCAAACAACTGTATATTTTTGTCATCCCAGTCTTCAGCCTAGCTAGTCTTTTCTGTTTAGTGGCAAGGTAATCAGATTTGAACGCTACTCATCAGCCTGTGGCTCAGTGGACTTAGCCTCTGTGCCTGTGAGTAGAAGATTGCTGGTTCAAGCCTGGCCTCACCACCTGAGCATGGCCCTTAACCCCCAGCTCCCTTGGTGCTGCTATGAGTGACTGGCCTTCACAGCCAGCTTGCTCTCACCTACACAGAGCAAGTGGGGGAGGCATAAAGAAAATTTCCCCACAGGAATCAATAAAGTATCAAAAAGTTTTATCATGTATGCCTTTCGTTAAGGGACGTCTCATAGATCAAAAGCCCTGGAATATGCACACCTGCAAAGGCTGTACAGAATGATATAAAGGTGCATCTTTATTTATAAACTGATGATTACAACAATAATAACAACAAAGCTCAAACTGGGAATCTTCCTATCGCAGGCACAGAGGCTTAGTCCACTGAGCCACACACCACAATGGCTGGAAGTCTTGCGGTTGAAAATGAGAAAAAAACAGACCAGTGTGATGATGTCATATAATGAAGACTGTGATTGGTTAAAGAAATTAAATGCAAGGCCCTCCCTTGTTGACCCAGGGACACATTGAACTTGGCAAAATTAGGATGTCCATGGAGTGTAGACATCTTGACCTATCCTAGCGCACAAGAGTACAACCTTTGAGCCAGAACTTACAAACAAAAGAGCTATACCACGGTGCTACATGTGGTTTTCTTTCTCTTCTGTACACTCTATCCCTGGCTTCTGTCTGACGTTGTCCTCTGCAGAGTACACTATCACTTAATCTGAGAAATCTAACACTGAGATTCTGCATATCGCAGAAAATCACTTTATGCTCACAACCTTTGTAACTTTGGTACCATTTTTCAACACCTTGGCATCATCTTTCACAAGAGTCTCAGAAAGACACCAAAAGTATCCAGTCCTGGAGATCTGTGTAATACAGTATTGGGTGCATCTGCCTTAGAGTTAAAGCTGCCAACCCAGTAGATGATCCAGGATATGGTCATTCACTATTTAAGACTATTTAAAGTCTCTCCCCCCTCCTCACCCCCGAACAGGCTTCCAGCTTGGCAACCAAACCTTTGTAATTCTTCCAGAGAACCACTGTGTTCAACCTCCACCAAAACACTGACATCCTTCTCTTCTGCTGATCTCCCACTGCTGGATGCCATTTGGACCCAGTCATGATGCTTGGTACTGGCAAAGACAACCATCAAAGAAAACATCACCATATGTGCAGGATCGGAAAAAGTTTGAAATCAAAATAATATCTTTTGACTTTGGCTATGCCTTCCCTGAGAAAAGGAGAATGAGGCAGAGGATGTAATTACCCAGAATACAGTGCTTCCACATAAAGTTTAACACATCCTTGTTGTAGCCAGTCTATAGTTATACAATATGAATGCACTGACATAAGAATAACCGTATTCTCATACAGTTTATGACTCTGGAGTTGGACAGTGTGTGAGTACTAATCCAGAGCTTCCCAACACTAGTTATGTGGTCTTCAAATGGTTGGGACCCCCTACTCTAAGCCACAGATAGGGGAACTGTCATTTTTAAGGTATTCCCATAAACTAACATAAACCCATACATTTTTAAGGTATTCCCATAAACTAACATAAACCCATACATTTTTAAGGTATTCCCATAAACTGACATAACGCCAGTGAGGCTTTGAATGCATTTAGTTTCATGTTTATTCAAATTCTCCTCCAGAGTTCTTTATATTTATCTGGAAAAATTACTAATCCCAGTCTAATCAGAGTCAACCTGTGGATTGAATTTAGTATGTGGTTGAAACATGACCAAGTGAACAAGTTAAATTCATGGGCAGAAAGCTTCAGCTGTCTGCCTACCCATGACAGCCCAGGTCTTCTTGATATAGAACTGATCCTGAGGCATCCAATCAGCATCACTGTTTACTCTTGTGGTTCTTAACTGCTCAGCGTTCAGGGTGCTGATGCTAGCCATATATTTTTATTGATCTGAAATGCCTTTGACTGCAAGGAAGCTCTGTTTTAAGTCAGCTGTCTCCACCACAGATTTGTCATCAAAAAAATTAAAAAAATAAAATAGCATGCGTGCCAAAAAAGGGCAAGACAGAGGTGCAGAACAGTCCCCAAGAATCCACATGAGCCACCTCAGATCTTCTAAGAACATTCACTAACTCAAACCAGTTCAGTGTAAGTGCGACCAATCAAATGAAGATATACGTCTGTGACTCACTTGGGGAAAGCACATAGAGTCAGTATGTGTAACAATTGTTTTAAGAATGATGTCAACCAGAAAGATCAACATCCTTGCTGAACAGAGAGGTCATAATTAGCACATATTGGAAAGGACCACTGGGCAGCCACAGATTGGGAGTTGCCGGGCAATGTTGTTACCATGGCATCCACTCTACATGGACCTTCCAGCTGACCCTGAACTTTACTTGACATTGGCCAGTGTCACTCACAGCTTGAGACAAGTCCAATGTAAACATAGTTTGCTCCTCCCGGAAAATAGATAAATCCATTCTAAACCAAGCAAGCACCTTTTACCCGCTCAAATACCCAGCAAAATAAACAATACATTTGTTGAAACCACAACAGCACCTGCCTGACTGCATTGCTGAAATAATTTTTGTCCTCTTCGAACCCTGAGCTCAGGGAAGTGCCGCACAGAGAACACCAAGAGATCAGCTGGGCCATGAAAACAGCATCACCTCTATAAGAATGACCATGTGACTTACTCATGCACTTGGTTGCTTCATCTGTGGCTTCTATTGTTTTAGGGAGTATAACATCAGAGAGTACTCAGCCACCTCGGGGGAGGGGCGGAGGGCCTGGCGATTGTGGTGTGGGGAGTAAAATGACACTAACACTCTTTGCAAGTCATTGGCTCCCTGCCTTCCAGTGCCAAAAACAAATCTTGAAAACCCACGCTAATTGTAAATAAGTTAAAACACTGGAGAAAAGAACTTCAAAGATCATGTCTTTTATAGTTCTCCCCCCCACCCCCACCCCCAATGCATCCTCATGCCTCCAAAATTCAGAGGTTGGGCAGGTTCACATTACCAACATGTTACATGATCTAACAGTGTCATAGGGGTCTTCAGTCTTTCCTTGACTTTTCTTCATAATTAGTAACTTTGAGAGGTGTCATGCCCATTTGTATATTCCCCATGATCACAAAACATAATGTACCATTTGAGAAGCCTGATACCTTGCAAGATAAACTGAAATATGTGATGGAATATGTATTATTGTAGATTGTCACACAGAAAGGTCAGTGACAGCCTGGAGCCACATTAGAAGTGGCGTGCCGATACCGTGACTGACAGCAGCAAATGTCATCGAAGCAGAGTGCCAGCAGACACCTATATAGTACAAGAGCCATATCTTTAAAGTGTTATAATGCTGTACCTACCTTCAGTTTGACTTGACATCATTGTTTACAAAAATTCCCAGTGATGTGGCATGGTTTTGTATTGAATTTAGCAATTGAATTTGATTTAGGAAGTTCCTTCATGGGTTTATCAAAATAAAAAGATGTTTGGCCCTATGCTAGATTTTGGCAAAACAAATCGAGATGGTGTGGTACTGGAACAGAGATTTTCTAGGTCATTCAATACCATACTCTCAAGCCACCTGTCTGAGCTGCTCGGAATAGAAAGGCCTTCATCTTGGACAAACGTGGAAAAATAGTCCCACTGCCAAGCAGGTATGCTAACAGGACCAGACACAACTCCAGCATCTAACATGACCCCGGGAAGCCCTCCTCGTGTCCGACAGCTGCCAGGAGTGTGGATTAGCGTGGAGTGGCAGAGAATGAGGGTGATCAGGAAGGCTGACGCCCCCTGAGGTGCCGTCTGAGTGACATCTTGGCAGCAGACAATCATGCGCTCGGGGGAACAGGAGCCCCTTCTGTGGAGGCCTTAATGCTGGATCCTGCCCCCCCCCCAAGCCTAAGCTCACTAGGCCTGCTGCCCAGGGCCTCGGAAGTCGCTGCAGATTCTATGAATTACGCTGAAAGTTGAGACTTTCAGGTGCCATTTCACTGGATTTGCTATCGTTGGTTTCTCTAAAATCAGTGTAGCGTCACCTCTTGAGTCACAAGATGACCATCCGCTATACTCATATATAAATGATTCACTGATCATAGAATGGAATAAATTACCCTAGTTTTGGCTGTATGTTACAGATTAGATTGTCTGGTGATCATCTATGACAATACGCCGCACGGCTGAAATAGCATGCGTTTGTAAACATGCAACTGTATTTAACCTCGCTGTGCGACTGATGTAGTCCTATAGGTCACTTCATAATCATTCACAGAAAATATGTTGAAAAATGACCCCAGACTTATTGCGTTCGGTGGTTTCCTGTTATGTAATCTGGACAAAAGGACTGCAGTTATTGGATAATTTACAGGCCTCAGCGGGAGTCTGGCAATATTAAAGACAAAATTAGTTAGTTGAAGGAAATAATGGCACAAGACAAGGATAAAACTTTGATCACCTACTGACACTGGAAGTGCTAAAGCACTGAAAAAGCTTATGTCCTATATACAGTGTTACCTTGGCTCTCAAACTTAAACCATTCCGGGCTCCGGATCGAATCGTAAAAATGTTTGTATACCCAGGCAGTTCTGATGTGGATGAGATCTTCTATTTCTTCTGAATATCAGGTAAATCAGTGAGAACTGGTTTTCAGTTCATTTACCTGGTAAATGAAAGTTTAAATAAATGACATAAATGCTCTAATAGTACACGTAAATTAGTGGTTTATTCATTGTTAGTTACTGTAATATTGCGCTGCTTTATTTGGTTCATCGTTCAGTCTGTGAAGAAGGCATTCAAGTAAGAATTGTATTGTAGTATGACTCATTTCCTGGAGTGTACAATTTATATTAGGTCAGCGTTCGCGGTTTGACTTCTGATATTCAGATCGAGTTGTAGGTCAAACTGGTTTGTTCGACTTTCAAGAAATTCGAGTTCTAGTGAGTTTGAGAACCGAGGTACCACTGTATTAAGACTGGATCAGCTATCACAGCTACCAAAAGTCCACAAAACAAGCTACTGTCTACTACCAATGTAAAATCATCCTTACCACCCAGGCATTCCTCTCAATCCATCATCTTTGATGGATACAAAAGATAATGCCATGATTACCCAGAATGCGAGTGCGAGGGTCAACCATCATGCATCTCTGGGTCATCATTAGTCTGTTAGCTGACAAAGTGTTGGCATTCAAGTTTTTGCATCTCAGTAACTCACAGGGGAGGGGTTTGGCATATTGGCCAACCAACAGAGAGAACTCTTCATTCTTTTTTTTCCTGGCAGACTGTGAAATAGTGTCTTTTTCATGTATCCAGAGCACCAGTAAAGCAAAATGTAGGGACGCTAGGAATAGGAACACCAGCAGTGAGCCAGCCCTAGATGCTGGCGTGACAGGATCTGTGTACTAGGTTTCAGAGCTAGGTCTCTGCTGGTGACCCCCCCCCCCCGAAATACACAGCAGGACCTGGCAGGGTGTAAACCAGTACGCTAAGCACTAACTGCCACGACAGACAACAGCAGCAATAAATTTGCGCTAAGCTGAAAGAGCTGCAAGTATATTGGCCCTCTTCATAATCGCACCATCTTACTGTACTTGCTTTTCAATTAATGTTATTTGAGGTTCTCCTAATTTGTGCATAGCTTTTACTTTTTGTTCTACACAAGACTAAGTAGAGAATGTAATTCTTTTTGTCTTGATTTAGCTTGTTAGCATTGCTAATTCTATGCTAACTTTCATAGCAATAAGGCTCCTTATGACTGCGAAGAATAGATGGTTTGTGCTCCCAGTCCTTGCCTTCCCCCGTCCTCATGACCACTATAAATATTTATCAGTGGCTTTTCTTTAGTACTGCGCTGCATTTGTCTGCCTTGCTGTGTCAGATCTGTACACCCAGGCTTTCACTACCCCCTCCATCCCTCCCCTCCACCCACCCACGACCTCGAGGCAGCATGGGGTCGCCTAGGGAGCCTAGCAGACCCCAGAAGTGATCTCCTGGATTTAAACGTAACTAAAGTCGCGGCGCTCGCCTCCCAGCTCGCATGGCTTGCCTCGAGATGCCAGGAGACAGGCGGCAGGAATGCCCCGTGGCGGATGCCTGCCCTATCTGGGGCCTCCATCTGCCAACAGTGTAAACAGCAATTCCCAGCACATTCAACATGCACGTCCGCATCGCCAGGCCCCGGGCGGCCCCCGTGCGAAAGGAACGCAGGAAGGGAGAGACAGGCGCAGAGGAATGCCACACATGCTCTGAGAGTAGCTGCCTGATGACGACCTACTCTATCTCTCGGTTATTAGTCCTTTCTCAGCCCAGGTTCATAATTCACATATTAACAGGTTTCACTTAGATTATGCGTATCCTGTAAATAGCAGATGTGGCCAGCTGGTCATACGCTGCACATACTGTGTCCAGCGAACATGCATGTGCAGCATCGGCCTCAGAGACACCCAGATGCCATGTTCTGGGTATGACAACAGCTAGGATGTGGCAGTCCGACCAGTCCTTTGAGTTACTGCCACCCGGCAAGCTAATGCAGAGCAGATAAGCAGCAAGAAGTAGGGGACTGAGCCAGGCAGCACTGGTAGGGTTATCTGCAGCGTGCGTGTACACGCACACGCGCACAGACACACACACACTGCAGCGTGCGTGTACACGCACACGCGCACAGACACACACACACTGCAGCGTGACAGGCAGACTGCAGCATGACAACCTGGGATTCTGGTGCAGAGCAGCACGTCCTGTAGTTCAGGCATGACACTGTTACATGGTATGCGCACACACACAGACACACACTCGCAGACACACACATGGCCAGCAGCCTCTCAGAGTGTTACTCACAAGCTCACACTTGGGTTTTCTCTCACGGCAAAGAGAACATTTTCGTTTCCTCTCTTCCCGCAGGATTTCAGGAGATGCTCAGAGTTGCCAGATGTCAAATGCTCGCTCTCATAATCCCCCTTCTCTCGTGCCCAAACAAACAGGGTGTCACAGAAACACCCGGAGATCTACAGCATCTGAGCTCTGACAGCACACTGGCACCCCTCTCTCTCCGCCTCTATCCCTCCTCCTCTTTCTCACTCAGTCCTCCAAGGTCAGGGGAAGGATCTCGCTGGTTTCCTCCCACAGACCCAGCTTAGCACCTCCCCTCCACAGCAACGAGCCTCTGCAGTGTAGAGTGTCGAGCCACATTAACCCTTGCACTGCCAAAGCACTGCACAGCCTTAGAAATACCCCCCTTTAGGGTCTGTGTGCAAGACTTACCACCAGGGGGAGCACATGCTGCTCCACCCTTTGGATGTAAACACCTATCATTTCACACAGCTACATCATGGTTAACGGAAGTCTCCCGCTACGTTTTACCATCTGAATAAACAAGTGCGAATAGCTTAAAATGTCCTGTGTGACCTCACAGCTGTTTCTTTGTGTCTTCGGCTCCACTGCAGGTGTAACACTCCGCTCACCAGAAATTATCTCTGACTAGATATAATCCAGACAAACGAGCTGATAGATTTATGAATCAACCCACCGCTCTCACAAAGCCTCTGAATAGGAGGGCATGGGAAGAGAGAGCGAGAGAGATAGATAGATAAGGAGAGACAGACAAAAAGAGGGAGAGAGAGATGTAGATAGAGATACAGAGAAACAGACATAGATAAGGGGAAAGTGAGAGAGATCATCCTCCCATAATTACCTGTCTAGATGCTATGGTGGAGCTTCTTCCTTTATTTTCAAGAATTTGTGCCAAAACAGAACTCTTTGGGATAAAACTGGCATTTACATTTCCAGCAGATTCAGGATTGGTCCATTTCTGCCCTGTTTGTATTAATTTCTGCAACACACTGCGGAGGGACATGGTGTCCAAATGAAGTTAGCCCAATATCCAAGTCCAGAGGTTTGTACTCAGAGCCAATCAGAGGTTCTCCAACAGCCTGGAATAAATACTGCTCTCTGTTTCCTACCAAAAGTACAACCTAATAGGGTTTTTTCCCACCACAGAGAACCATTATGAACAGGGGCGTATACAGGGGGGTGGAGGCACTGGCCACAGCTGAAAGCCGATTGGCCCCTGGAGTGCTCCCTCCCTTGTCAATGGCAAATTAAAAATATATCATTGGCTAATGATAAGGTTGGTCCCGCTGTATGAATTATGGCCCTTTCTATTCAATTCAATTCAATTGTATTTGTATAACGCATTGTATAACATTACATTGTCTCAAAGGGCTTTACATTATCCCCGCCAACAGCACCCAGTGAGCACCCAGGGGTGACAAAGACAAGGAGAGACTCCCTAAAAGGAACAAACCTTGGGAGGAACCAGACTCAAAGGGGGAGCCCATCCTCCAAGGGCCAGAAGAGGAAGCTGTAACCCTACCCAGACAAAAAAGGGGGAACCCATCCTCCAGGGGGCAGCAGAGGAAGCCCTAACCCTAACCAGACTCAAAGGGAGGGGGGGTGGGACATCCTTCAGGGGGCAGCAGAGGAAGTCCTAACCCGACTCAAAAGGGGGGCCTAGTCTCCAGGGGGCAGCAGAGGAAGCCCTAACTCTAACCAGACTCAAAGGGGGGCCCATCCTCCAGGGCGCAGCAGGGGAAGTCAAAATCAAATAAGCTCCCCACTTTTTTAAAAAAATCCTTGAATCGCCTTTGATTATTAACTATAGAAGATACATACTTGCTGTTGCTGTAGATGATGCTGATGTAGGATCTCAGGCGGTTCGGAGAGTGCTGCAGCGTACGCCAAACGGAGCAGGCCCTTTGCTTCCTGTCTGCCAGAGTGAGACGCTCCCTAGAATGTCAGCAGAACAGCAGGTTGGGTTCTTCTGCTTTTACAGCCATCAGACCTGCCTCTTGCCACCTACTGCCCATTCCATACATTCCCTTCCTTTGTCATACAAGAGCCCCCCCCCCTTAGTCCATGGGAGCCCAATGGCAGATAAATTCCCTTACCCCCACCTAGCCCCCCAGGCAGGGAGATAACTGACTAGCTGTAACCCCACCTGGTTTACTGTTGTACAGTATGGAGTCCACCCCTAGGGGGCTCCAGAGGTATCCGCAAACAAAGGATAGCTGATTCAACCATCTCCAAGCCCCCCCCGTTTTTGTACTCGCCAGTCGCATCACAGCAGTAAAAGAATGCATCCCCTGCTGTACGATGGCTCTGTGAAGAATGTGTAATGTTTAGAGAGGAGCTGGTCAAAAGGAGACCTGAAACCCAGCCACAGACTGGCCCCCCAGGAGCAGAATTTGGTACCCCTGCCCTGATCTTTCTTCTTTCCAGTCACTGCTAATAAGACCCAAACACTGTGAAATCTGCACGAGCATGATGTATGCATCTTAACACAACAAACTCTCTTCTAGGTGCCCTCAGTCTGCACCTGTTTTATTGGGTGCTGATGTTAGATGTCCGTGTGCCTTGTGTTCCTGATTTTGTACTTATTCAAATTCATGTCCATCTGAATATAATCCACTACCAACTCCATCTGAAGGAAGCTACCAGAAATCAATGTCTGCTCACACATCACTGAAATTTGCAAAAGACTTTATTAGCAGTTATACTGCACTCTGTAGTATTACATATACAAAAACAAATATTACCAAAGTTTACAGGTCTGTGTGCTTAGTGCCAAGAGCATCAGAAAACATTATCATCAGAACTATACAAATATTGAAATCCAAATTGGGGGGGGGTAAAATTCTGTAAAATACACACCCCGCATGAAGGTAAACTTTGTTCTTAATGTAAATTTCATTGTATGATGTAAGCACCTAAAAAAACAAACACTTATTAGTGGAGCGCAGAACATTCCTGTAAGTCCTACGTTCAATAATTTGGTAAAAGGAACTATTGTTGTGTCAAGATACTCCCCAGACACATTCTCCAACATGTTTCTATTATCGTCACCCGTTGTCATGTTACACTGAACACAAGACTGTAGAGGTTAGTAGAACCGATTTTGCATGATGGCACAATAAGTGATCGCCTGAAGAAGTTTCGAGTGGTTTGTGATGTCACTGTGCCTCTAGGTAAACAAAGACTTATGCACGAGTTGGTGGCTCGTCCTCGAAAGTCCCCCATTCACTGCTGCCCTCAGGCGAGTCTGAGGCTCTCCAAAGTGACACACCTCCTCCACTGCTTCGTAATCTGCATGACACACGAGGCCGTAACAGAGCGGAACGAGGCATTGCCTCACTGGCTGAGTAGTGCAGAGACAGAACATAAACTGGGGCCTTAGCCATCTAGCAGAAGGACATTTTTATTGCAGCTTGAGTGTAGAATGGCCCGATTTTCCAATGTTAAAACAGCCATCCTATTAAAACCATAACATTTTTTTCTGAACAAATCTAGTTTCAAGCTATATAGAGTAATCATGTGGTGAATAAAAATATAAAATGAACAATATTAAATATTTTGTAGCTCTGTTAAATAAATGTTGCAATTATGTAACTCTGCATACATTCCAAAAATGCATTAAAAAAAACGAATTTCCTTTCCTCCGACCCCCCATTTGATACAATTAGAGAAACGTAAAAGTGTCATTTATGATAAGTTGATATCTCATATATATCCATATCTAAAATACATGAGAAGCTTTGGTTGCATTGAGCATACCCTCAAAAGTCATTCAAAAGTCATTTTGATGAATTTTCCCCCACATTGTTGATTCTGGTGGTAGATCAAAATAATCAGGTGGGAAGTGACATTTTGGAAGTCAAAAATTTTGGACCTTATTCTAGTAAGGTATGGTAAGAGTTTTCCATCCATCCATCCATCCATCCATCCTCCAAAGCTGTCATTCAGTATGAGGTACAGGTATTACGTTAATCTTAAATCTCAGGTAATAATCAGGTAAAAAGTTAATCTTAAATTTGTACATTCTCTGGCAAAACCTTCATTTGATTAGAGAACAGACTTCTGTAATAAAACAATAAAAAGTATTTAATTGCAGGCCAAGCGCATGTGCTTTATTACCAAGCCACAATGTCTCCACCCGTGATGAGTACACGTCATGTTGAATTTTGCTAAAAGAGAAAAACAGCAAAGCATTAATACAAATAACATTATTCTACTCAAACATATATTGAAACAACATAGACCAATTCTGGGATGCATGAGCTTTCCACACTCCCAACTTATTTGCCAACCCCTGGGGCATTATGAGTAATGAAACGTCAATGCAGAAATTATGGTCCTACCAGTAAGGCTCGTCCGCGGGTCTCGATGGGCAGCAGGGCAGTTCCCAATGCACACAGGAAGCAGGCCACGGCGAAGGGCGTCAATGCCAGCACGACAGACTTCGACATCAGCACCTAACCGTCAGTAACAAAAGTCATCCTTTACTCAGCCCACCCCCTATGGCAACCTTCCGCTTACAAGTGGTTATGACTGTGCCCATCATTGAAAGGCCGCCGGTTCATATCCCGCGGATGGCAGAGTGATTTCATTCTTGGACTCTTGAGGAGGCCCTTAGTCCCTGGAGCAGTTTGGGTTTGTTTGACTCTGCTTTTAGAAGTGTGTGTCAATAATAATAGTAAGTTCCATTTTAAATATCAGCTTTCACTTTACACAAAAAAAAAATAAAAAAATCAGTAATCACTACAGGATGAGGAAACAGAAAAGAAATGTTCAAGGAAGAGAAAGAAGAACAGTCATGGATTGCAGGAGAGAGTTCCATAGTTTAGGGGCCTTGGTACTGAAGAACCTGCACCCTGGGTAGAAAGTCTAGCATGTGGAATGGCAAGGAGATTATTATTCTTAGAAGGTCTGAGATGGTGAGAGGGAGTAGGGAGTCAAGAGGTCACTGAGGTAGCAAGGAGCAAGGTTATACAGAGCATTATAAGGGAGAAGCCATATTTTGAATGTGATCTGAAACTGAACCGGTAAGCAGTATAGCTGAGAGAGGATGGCTGTGATGTGAGCGGAGCGCTTAGTGCGGGTGAGAACTCAGGCTGCTGAGTTCTCAATATACTGAAGCTTTGGAATCGATTCTGCAGGGAGGCCAATGAAACAGGAGCTATAGTAATCAATACGTAATAAAAGCATGAACCAGAGTTTTGGCATCAGTACTGGACAGAAATGGGCGAAGACAAGAGATGTTATGGAGGTGAACGTTTTGGAGAGGCTATGAAAGCATCTGTTAAAAAGGTAATGCGGGGTTCCTTAGCCCAACCCTTGGGGACCCCAGGCCGTCCACATGAACCAAACAAGCAAGAAATCAAGAAGGTAGAAGTGTGATGGGAGATGGGAGGGAGCATTAATGTGTATGCCGTGGGTATCCAAAAGAACTGGGGACGTAAATGAGGTGATGTAATGTAACATGCATGATCAAAAAAGCTCAAATGCAAGCTGGCCCCTTACGACCAGCTGCTAATCGTGAAGGCAGCAGACTCCATCCTGAGTCTAAGACCCATTATCGCATTCATCTGTTTCAGCACAAATACTGCTGTGCATGATGGGTGCTGTGGAGTGAGACCACTGCACCCACCTGGGCAATGAATGGTGCGATCATGCCTCCGATCCGGCTGAAGGAGGTGCAGAAGCCCATCCCTATGGAGCGTACCACTGTGGGATATACCTGGGGGGGAGAGAGTACAGTGTGCTTAATGGAGGGTGTGAAGCAAATCCTAACAGCATAACCCTCAGTCCACGACAAGGTGACATGCAACCAAAAAGTGAGCCGGCTCACCTCAGCGGTATATATGTAAACAACATTGAAGTTCATGGCGACCAGGGACCTCAGCAGGAAGAGCAGCGTTGTGAATCCAAACCTGCAAGGTGACAGAAAATGGTGCCAAACTACGTTCACATCAGAAATGTTCTGTGGGAGCAAATGGATGAATTGTGGGAGAACCAGAAACCTTCAGGCTAGACGTCCATGTTCTTAAGTACAACTTCTCAAAGGTAATAAATGAGAACGGACCCCACGACCATATAAGCGCGTAATGTTTCGGGTTGCCGATTACTGGGACAAGCGGAACCTACATCGTAGTGCAGATGTTGACCAGCATGAAGAAGACCACAGAAGCCAGCTGTAGGATGATCATGCTATATTTCCGACCGACCACGTTCAGCAAGCCAATGTTCAGGGGTATAACTATAGGGAACAAAACATGCAGACACGACATGCCATGTGGAACTTCAGCCTACACTATGGAAGCATGTACTTCAATGTGTAGATGTCAGATGATGACACCATGAAACAAGACTGACAACATGAAGAGTGTGATGCATAGATTGACCATTCATGCTGTACTGGGGTTTTCATGGCCACCCATGACACAGGGAGTGAAGCATGAATTCATTAATCTTCTTGGCGTTAACCATGAGCATGACTCAATCAATGGGCATCAAGCCCAAGTAACGTTCAGGGCAGCATTGTGCTGCCATCTAGTGGATGAAATACATTTTAAAACAGTGGTTCTTAACCTTGTTGGAGGTACCAAACCCCACCAGTTTCATATGCGCATTCACCGAACCCCTCTTAAGTAAAAAATAAAATATTTTTTTTTTTCAAATTCAAGACATAGATATGTTTTTTACTGGTGCACAAAATGAGCCGTGCATGAACATCACCTTG
>JABFDZ020000001.1:3635545-3657809 GCA_019775955.2 Pollimyrus isidori
ACCACGACAGTCACACGTTGACTACTGAGCGCGCTAAATTTCCCGCAGCACTGATTGGCCAAGCAGTGTAGCATGATGATCTGCAGCCAGTGATGGCCAAGCGGGGCGTGGCATCACAAATTTACACGATAATTCAGGTGTGTCCAGACCTCCGGAGGCTCTGCCGAACCCCTGAGATGACTCACCGAACCCTGAGGGTTCGATCGAACCCAGGTTAAGAACCACTATTTTAAAAAGTGCATAAACAGAACTGACCAGTTTGCAACATGGGGCTTTGCGCAGGAGATAGTATCAACATATTTCTGTTGCATGTAATTCAATTTTGAGCTTTTTTTTGGGATGTTTCTCCAAAAACACTGAGGGGGCTCATTCACTTCATTCATTCAAAAGCAATGAATGAACCAGGAAGTATACTTAGGTCACATCTGTATGAAAACGCAAAGAGTGGATCGTCTTTGTCATGCTACAGTGACTAACGCCTTCAGGGCAATTAAGCGACAGCTGACATTAAAGCCAGCTGCATGATTATGCGACGTCACTGTGCAGGGCTGGCTGGACACCACTCACGCGCCACCTCTCCCAGGGAGCTGATCAGCAGAGTCTGGTAGTCCTCCATCGCGAACGGGATGCAGTAACACAGCGACTCATCCTCCACATGCTTGATGCTGTGCTTCTCGTCCGCGTCGGTGACACACAGCAGGTTCTTCTCCAGTAGCTCCGAACTACTCAGGACCGAGCCGTAGTAGGTGAAGGAGGCCACGAACCTGGAGACAGCAGCCAGTAACACACAGGGTTGCACTGATACCGGCACTTCAGCCGCTCGAGACATATCTCACTTTTGCGATTTGCGGTCTTCTGACAACCAAACCACACTTCAAGCCAACTGTGATTTTCAGTCAGAGTCCAACCACATTACCCAGACTTTCAGGGTCTCATTCCGCCATATGTTAATAGGCTGTAAAAACTACCACCATCATGTTAACCCCGTCTTTAATCTTACCATGAGTACCACAGGATCAGGGACGTCCTCCTAAATGCACGACTCACAAGGATGTAGCAATTTCCTCTCTCAGACTGAAAACAAAGGAAATAAACTAAAATTAGCCTAGTGACTGATGGTGCTTAATGGCCCTTCACTTTCACCGCTGATCTGCAGGGCAGCTCTGGTGGCAGACTGTCCATCAGGCAGAGGTGCGAGAGAAGGTACCTGGGCAGGTTCCATCAATTCCCCTTCTGGCAGCGAAGCATTGTTCATCCGAGCAATGCGCTGTAGCGTAGCCATGGCACCCTGAATGTTCCCCGCGGACACGTTGAAGCGGGCGGATTCGGGGATGAACTATGCAAGAGAAGCCTGTTAGGTGAGCCAGTGGTCATTCATCCATTTGGCACCGGGTCCACACACCTCATATCATTCAACAGCAGAGATGGACACCACAAGTTAGCCTGGTCAGATGTACTGTCCATTCTTCTGCATCAAAGCCCCATGTCTTTCTCAAACAGTTAATATGGCCGTGATATCACCCAGTCTTGAAAGGCAGACTTTGTAATGAAGCAGAAAACTGAATATATGATCTGAAATGTGAACATTTCTAGACAATTTCTTTAACCTCTGAAAGGATCAGGGGATCATTTTAGATTCTTACACAGTGGATTTATTTATTTTTCCTAACCAACTGCTTTGAAACAACTTGCTTGCTAAATACTACATTAAAATGAAGTTTCATTACATCATTTGGCCATACCATGACAACACAAAACAGTGAGAGGAACCGACCATGAAGAGCCCAATAAGGATGACGCTGGGAAGGATGGAGAACCGGATCATCCAACGCCAGCCCATGCTGGGGACCACAGTCATGCCCAGGATGATGATGAGCATGGAACCCACCATCCAGAAGATCTGAGGGCAGAGATACTAACTTTACTATCCCCTGGAAGCTCATGAGCCCTGCATTAGTGGTCAGATTTCAGGTGCTGAGTGAGACCAAGGGCCATGTTTACCAATACTCTAACCAGGCTGCAGTGCGGAGCCCCAAGCTTTGGACGGCCCTCTGTTGGCCACAAAGAGTCACTACACTAAATATGAAATGAATGCGTACCTCAGTAAGGAAATGCTGAAACAGCATGTTCTGCTGACTAGCAAAAATTCTACTTCCTAGCCATTTATTCAGATCTGAAAATGTCAGTAGGCCAGGAGCCCCAAAGTCACTTTAATTGGGGCCCCATAAAAAACAAACCCATTCCTGAGGGACTTTAAAAGATTTGGAATGCAATATCTACAAAGTTCTGCTAAAATGTACATGTTTCAAACATACAGTGAACCTGCAAGCAGTTTTGAGCTGCGTGTTCCTTAATACATGTCCACAGACGTTTTAGGAACTCACCGAAGCCAGCGGCAGTAAGTATGCCCTGTACTTAGCTGGGATGAACTCTGTTTTTAGAACAAACCTACAAAAAATAAAAAAGACAGACACTCAACTGTAAGTCAGGAGACACATGGAATGTCACAAAAGATCCAGCAAGCACAGCAAAACCAGGCAGCATCTCAATGTCTGACAGCAGGAGTTGGCTCTCCTGGACCGCTATCCGTTCCTCGTACCCTTGCGAGGTCCCTGCCACGCCACAGCCGACCATGCTGCGCAGGAAGACGAACCAGCCATACGATGGCGCAAAAGAGGTCAGCAGAGAGAAGTAGGAAGACCAGACAAAGCCACCAATCACGACCTGTAGTGAAATTACCAAAATAAGTTAAGTACAACCCGTAAGCAGGGAAGAATAACTCCCTAAAAACAGCACAGGGAGATGGAGGGCTCTGCCTTTGGAGGGCATCTCAGATGTTCAGCTCCAAAGTTCTCCAACCTTCCAGCGGCCGTATCTGTCAGCCACGTATCCACTGAGGACTCCACACACCATGTAGCCGAGGAAGACAATCTGGAAGGGCGGGCAGGGAGAAACACAAAGGGGCCATATAAACACACCCGTTTATGTTTCACAGGTTGACCGGCGGGAGCAGGTGCAGGCCGTGGAGGAGCTGGTTCCTCACCGTAGACACCAGGGCCACCTGCCAGTCCTGGAGGTGCCACTCACACCGGATCTCTGGAGACACCACGGCGAGAAGCATGATCTCCATGGCCTCCACAATCTGCGAGAACGGGCACGTATCTCCAGGTTAGGTTACAACAGAAACTGCACATCAATTTATCATCATACAAAATTTACATCATTCACAAAATGAGAAACTTTATAAACTGTTAATTAGAGATGCACCAATACCGATATTCGATCGTTGTCAGCGCCGATCCAGACCTATTTGACGGATCAGGTAACAGCCATGCGTGACCGATCCATGTCCTATACTTACTTATTTAGGTTTACGGTAATCAGTCGTACGCTCTTTTTTTTTTTACATGTGTCTTTTGCTGCATTCAAATCGAACGCCATCACTGCCCCTCAGTCTTTTTGCTACTCAGTGGGTGTGAGTACAGTGACTTCCGCCTACTGTGACGTCATGTGCATTCCCTTCGCAGTCCGAGAGTAAGATAAGACGTGGCAGCGTTTTGCACAAGCACAGCGTTTTGCAATCTACGCAAAATATAGTTTTGAGGTGGGAATAGTGTTTAATGGACAATCCCATTTAACAAAGCGCACGCAACTGCGAGACAAAACATGGCAATGGATGATTTGAGAGTCACTAACTTAATTGGACTGTTTTGCGAAATCGCTGCTCGTCATACAAAAGGGGCTGCAATCGCAACAAAAGCGTAACTGCGCTGACACCAATGGGAGAAAAACTTAAAATTTTAAACATTCGAAAATATTTATATTGAATTGCAAACGCTTAAAAGAAACAAGGAGGAACAGTACGTTATGTATGTTTGTAGTAGCCTAATTATTTTTTGTCATTTTTTCCATCTGTATTTACTAGCTTAAAAAAATAATATATGAAGGTATAACAAAGTAAAAAGAGCTCTTGTATCGGAATCTTTCGACAATCGTGTATCGGAATCAGATCGGAACTGAAAAAACGTGGATCGCCCATCTCTACTGAAGAAATACTGTTTTTTTGACCGCACACATCAGCCTCTCACATGACAGAAACAAACAACTCCAAGCAGTCATATACCAAAATCTTTTAAGAACAGACAACGTATGACCAACAAAGGCACAGTAAGGTTGGGTGAGTTAGCGGAGCATGGCGGATGCTGCTGGATGGTTTGGTAAAACAGGTGAGGCTAGAAAAGGTGAGTGCTTCCTCAGAGAGAACTTCAAGTGTTGGTGAAGAAAGGGACAGCTCAGCAGCCACAGCATCATTTACAAAGGAGATATTGTGGATAAACAAGGCCAAATGATGTTGGGGGTATGGCTGGAGGCTATTTTGGCAATTAACCTCCCGACGCACCACAGATCAGTACAGTGTACTGGAAACCCTGCTGGAAACCTGTGCTAACTAAAACTGGAAATAGTGTGAACCACTGCCATACAGTAGATCTTACAAAATGCAAGTGCTTACGGTCACTGACACTAGCAGTTAGCATTTCCACTGTGAACCTCAAATACAGAACACCATCACCCCCCCCCCCCTCGTAAAATATTTGACATTGCCGGTCCTGTATTTTACGACAGATGGTTACTCTACCGGTAATGTCAAATATTTTGCCATATCGCCTAACCCTGCTCCAGGTTAAACATATGTGTAGAATGTGAATATACATTTAGGGTGGAGTGAATGTACAGTAGAAGAACATCGTCATATTTTCCTATATAACATTAGGCATGTCCATCCTTTTTCTGTAATCGCCAGCCTGGACACCCATTAAAACTCCAGACACATGACAGTATACTTGCTGAACCTCAGAATAAGTTTCCAGCAAACACTTTAACATTAACAAACAGTACGCCCTTTAGGAAGAACCAGACACCTTTTAGAGTCATGGGCTCATCGGAAGCTCCTGTTTTTCGACTTTGCAAATCAGCAAGCTCAGGCAAAAGCTACACTAAAATACCAGCTCAGAAGAGACAGAACGAAGGAGCCCGATTCAAATGTAGCATCCAGTTCCTGCGTAAACACTACACCACCCACCCAGCAACCATCCGAAAGCAAAACAAAGGAGCAGCGTCCACACCTGGTAACTGCTTTGTTGTGTTAATGGACTCTGGCTCTCACACACACGTTGGTTCCTATCTAAACGGGAACCGTCCATTCATTTCTATGTTACCCTTTCTATGGTGAAGGGCCATTAATCCCAATCACGACACCCTTAACCTCTACCCAGCCCTAACCTAAAGTTACTAAATGAAATACAAGTCATTCAGTATTTTTACTTTTTTGATTACATTCACAGATTATAAAATTGAATTTCCCCCCCCAAAAAAAATGGTTCCCACAACATCAACATAAAAGGTTTTTATACCTTTTACTATACCGGTATTTATACATTTTTTATATACCTGTTTGTATACCTGGATCACACGTGGAAGTGAAGAGTGTAAGGCATTCACCTCACGTCACGTGTCATTAGCATCAACTTCATTCTTTATTAATACAGTTAAAATGCTAAAACAGTTTATGTGTACAATGAATTCAGCACTGCAGACTGCTCAGACAAAGACTAGTCAGCCGTCCTAGCTGCAAGATGTGGTGTTGTTATTAGATAATGATCAGCCAGTTCCAACACAAGAACAAGTTTGACAGCTGATATATGGTATATTAGCATGGTCAGGTCAGAGGTCCCTCCAAAGAAGGTACAGCTGGGGGGGGGGGGGCTGCAGGAAGAGGTACTGACCAAAGAGGTACTGACCAAACTGGGACCAGAGAACACCATAAGATCCCGACCCAAAGATGATTGCCTCATCTAATTAAATAAACACGGATGTATGTTCCATGATTTCCCACACTGATACGTTGTGTGGGTTTTTCATCACACCATGAAGGCGGCCGAAGCAACAGCCCGCGATGGAAACACCGAACCCGCAGACTTACGTTGGCGCTGCCCATTATCACAAACAGCATGATGTGAAACGGACCGAAGCCGATGGTCTCAACCGCTTCCTCCACATTGTAAGTCTTCCTCTCTGTAAAGTGTAAGCGGTAATGGTCACAATTCTTTGTCAGTTTACACCTCAAAGAACAGTTCAAGCAGCGAAATTTAAAAAATGTCGATTAGGATCCTGATCGTAATTTAAAACGTAGACGAATAAGAAGTCACAGAAGAACAATGCCGCATTGGCAAAACGAAATGAAACAATACGGTGCATCTGGAACCGCACTGTACCGCAATCGCTCAGAAGATAAATAAGGGGGGCACCTTTAACCTCCTCCGTTTTGCGATTGCGGTTCCCATCCTGCAGATCCACCTCTTGCAGCTGGATGGCGCTCACCAGCTGCTCCTTCATGGTGTAAACCGCTCCTGTTTCTCCACCTCCCTGTACTATAAAGAGACATTAACAGTGAAGATACACGTTAATATTGATCGGTCTTTGGAAACACTGTTTGGTTGGTTTGGTTTGGTATTATGGCGACACGGCGTCAAACAGAGCTGGTCGCACTTACCAGAATAATAGAGGCATAAGTATAACTTACACAAACCAGTCAAACAGGTGCGTAGACGCACAACAACTTGCTTTATGCTGGATCATATTGTTGCGTTATGTGTGTCATATACTGTGATTTTAAAACGGCAATACCATAACTAGCAGTAACTTCTACATACTGTACATTTCTCAGCCAAGTTCCTATTAATGACATGTTCTACTTTTATAAACAAACCAAAGTCAATGTCTTAAAGATCGTTTGTCTTATCGCGATTGAAGTCAAAAGCCAAAACATACCTGTTTTTATAAAAGACAGTCTGTTGTCGTTGTGGAAATACTAAAGTCTTTTTAGATCATAAATCGGCGGTATTAATATCGGCATCTTCATCCCTATAAGAATCACTATTCCTACAGCACGGCACCTGCTAGTGCTCCGGCTTGCAGGAAGTTACACACCTTTAGAAAAGCGCACCGCATACGTCGCAGTACGTGTGGGGCTTAGGGGTAGATCTGCACGGGGATAGAGGCAGGGCCAATGAAACGATGCCTTTAAAGCATCCTGTGAAAAGTTAACCCCTGCCTGCGTACGTATTCCCTACGATGCTAAACAAGAACTGAAACTAAATTCCTTCACTCTACATTGCAGTAATCCATTTCATATTTGTACTTGTATGCCACATTAAAAGATTTACCACGGTAAACGGAACATTACAGGCCGTTTAAAGGCAAAGTTACTTTGCCATTCCGCTGTAATGAAAGCAATGATTTAATTAGGGCCAATGAACTAAATCATTATTGAAAATGTAGAAACTGAACAGAAATAATTACCATTCTCATTAATATCTGCTGACAAATATAAAAAAATGATTACAATAAGCAAATGCAGAACCTGTCTAACTGCATCATAAGCCACTTTGAGAAGGGATTCCAGTGTGTGACTCCACCCTTCAAGAAATTAGGCACCATCTTTGTCTTCCAAAAGAGGGTACTTAGGATACTCACCTGACAGCTCTGTTTGCGTGAAGCTCTTTTGGCTGGATGATGTCTTCAGATTTGCCCTTAGTGCCTGTTGTGTATGTCTATTGGGATAAACTTTGGAGGACAATCTTTATCAGACTGGATAAGTTGAGCAGTCTTCCAAATCTTAGCACATGCCAAGGTAAAAAAAAACACTGTAAGTTGGTAAGTAAGTGGCTGTGTGTCAAGCGCAGTTCCCCAACTATGTCCGCATACTCCCACCTACAAACACACTGGCAAACACAATCGAGAGGATCCATGTGCATCACGGTGAAGTTCACCCCTGTCAATGGCCTCTCCCATTACCAGATTTAGAAAAAAAGAATCATCGGGCCCTTAAGGGATTTCTGCTTCCTTCATCCTTCAGAGAGCAGAAGGCCACTTTTCCCCTCCTGTGCACTGCACATGAATCCTACACATACATCTTTAAAATATATTTTTAAATAATATCAATATAATATTACTCTCAAGTGCATAGAATGAGGTGGAGTAGTCTGATTATTTGCCAGGGTGGTAGCAAATTACAAATAAATTTTCTTAATGAATTGTTAATGGATTCTGGAAAAAGAGATTATCATAGGCGCATCTACTGGACTAAATACCTGAATATCTAAGGAAGTGATATAAAGTTCACCCACTTAATTGCAAGCTATGATTAGCATGCTATAAATAACATCTTACTACATGCTAAGCGAGAAGAAATGACAGATTTCCGAATTCATAATTGTCAGATTACTAAGAGGAAAACAAATATTTGTAAAGTATCCTGGGTGGTCGGCTTCAGTGTCGGGTGGCTGGGTGGGGGTGTCAGGTCTGACCTGGACAGGCTCGGCCGGGGATACCTGCATTGGTTTGCATTAGGGAACAAGGGGGCCTTTGTCACAGTGCCTAAACTGCATGTCCCAAAGCATTTGTTCTTTTATTCCTTGCCTCCATTCCAGGTATTTAAGAGACCTGGAAAACATGTCTGTCTTCAATCACCCAGCTGCCAAAGCTCGTATAATCATGGCGAAAGAGGAAAATAAAAAGATAAATCTGAACAACTTAAGTATGTATCTTCTGCCTTCTTGGCCTCTGTCCTGTCATTCAGGCACCTCACATGAACAGTGAGGCAAACCCTATGATAAGCTACGGCCATCATTAGCTCAGGCATCTCCATGGCAACCGCACAGCACAACACCACCCTCTGTAATCCTCGTTGCTGCAATTCCCTCTGCCAGCAGAATTTCGTCACAGCTCTGCAGACAACATAGCAAACACTGCCCACCTTAAACAGGGTTTCATCCATAAAGACCCTACTTGGTTTGCTTCTAACATCGGCAGTGGTGACTGTAAGAAAAGGGTAAGAATTTCCATGCAGTGGTAAATGACCGAACGGCCGCACTCCTGCTCACAATAGGACATATCACATGTCACTTCCCATTATTGCGTCAGTGGTGTAACGTGACAACACAAAAGTAAAATGGGACGTAACTTTTATCGTGTATAGGAAGGCTACACCTGCATTGCTGAAGGGGTTTCCCTGTCAAAGCTTAGTAAGTGATCCAGGGTTAAACCAAGACCTATTCAACAGATGTGTTTATGCAACACAACACTCATCAGTGTCAGTCAGTCCCTGTAGAAGTCCCTTTTTAGAGTTATGGACCTTGGCCAGGGCTGCAATGCTGAAACCACGGAACTTCAGCTGATGACCATCTAATTGCAGGGGTCGGGCGGAGCACCCTAACCTGCTGACCACACACTGCCAGGCAATAAAAAACATGACATTACCTGTGACTCTGACAGGCAACATGCTGAAATACCAGACGAACGGGTGTGCAGTGCTGGGGCCTCCAGATGTAGGTGTTGCGTATCTGCTCTTCCTCATACCTGTACCTGCTCTTTGGAGGCACAGCCCATTTTCAGATGAATATACCAATATCATGCCACAAGAGGGCAGTGCAGGACCAAGGACTATTTTGCTGATCAATCAGGATAACTGCAGTCACCCCTTCACGTCAACAAAAGGGTGCCAATTCTCACGCATCTATCGTGACACTCAGGCTCTCAAACTCAAACAGAAATACACAAATCTATATCATTCCATTATGAATCCAAAATTAACTAAATAAAGTGTTGGCGTAGATTGCAAACCATAAAGACTATTTACAAGGTAGTAAAATGGTTACATACATGTAGATGCGTGTGCAGACTTGTCTCGAATGGAAAATATCATGTGAGTCAGCTGACCAAAGCCCGCAACCCTGGAATGGGAAAATTATACTTGTCCCATTCCGCCCCCCCAAACAATAAATCTGCTCGCGTGAATGATGGCATGAATAGTCCACTTTTTACCTACTCACAAACAGCACTCTACCATACACTTTGCATATCAATTTGCTGTCATTTCCCATCTAGACCCTTTTATATAATAAACAAACCATCTAAATTATCCCCCTGTATGTAAAAAGATGCTACTGTATGCACCGGGAGCACTACGTTTTGAACTCATTCTTAAAACGCGGGATTCGACAGCCACAGACAGCTAACAAGTGAGGCTGGTTGCCAGGACAAAGATACATAGAGTAGCCAGCCATGATGTGTAGATCCCACTGTTCTTTTTATCCCGAAAATTAACATTTCATATTGAAGATACTGTATGCACATACACTAACATATAGGCCCTATATCATTTCAGTATGGTTTATGTATTTTGGGCGTACCATCATTTGTGAGTTCATGTGCTCTCGATAAGCTGCAAAACATCCCCATTTAAAGATTCACAGTCGGCGCGCCAACACAATGCCTCCAATGTCACATCCGGGACGTTGGGGCGACTGCATGCGTACAAAAGGCTGACAAGAATGTATGCGTCTTACGAAACGCTGTTGTTAATGTAATTCTTGTTTTAATAATGTTAATGTCATTAAAATAACATTTGTTTAATCAAAATACATCAGCAATTTAAAAAAAAAATGAAATAGTGGATCAGGGACAGATATGGGCCTTTCTTTGAAATCTCTTAACTGGACAAACCAACATCAAAGAAAAATATATATTTATAGTGGAATACACATGACTTATTTACATTTCATTTACACATTTGTAGCTTGACATGAAAGGCATGAACACGTCACACGGAGATGTTGAAGGGAATGCAGGGTATGCGCCATGATAACTCGCCCCACCAAGTCCACAGAAGCTTCCTGGAATCATCAGGCTCTTTTGCATGAAGTTCTCATTGGTTAAATGTACGTAATGCTTGACAAGCAAGAGACACTAACACACCCTTAAGTACAGTTCACAGCGATACGACCTCACGTGTCGGAGTGGTAAGGTAATACAGCAAGGTTGTCGGAAACAAACAATGCCGAAGCCTTATCGTCACTCATGACAATTTGTGGATGTTAGTGCTAAAATCCAGAAAAAAAAGCAAAACATATTCCATCCCATACAACTCCATCACAAGCTCTGAATGACCACCGGCTGGAAGTTGCCCACAAGTAATCCTCAGAAAACAGGACTTTGGTTTATTCATTCACTCAGTCAGGAGATGTCTTCCACCTACAGCACCTTCATGCCATGCATACTTATTTCCTGTAAACTTGTTATGAAACAGGTGGAACAAACCATAAAATATTTCATAATATCTTGAACAGCGAGTCCTATGAAACAGGTGTAGTTAATGTCAGGGTGTTATCTATGCTGATGAGATTTATTTCTCCTGACAATCTTATGAAGGTTTTTTCGGCAAATGTTAGCTAGCTGGCATAAGGATTTATGAACATTTATGGAATGCTCAGAATCATACCATGAAAAGCAAATTATGCAAGTCACACAAAGTTTTTGAGAGAACAAAAACTCTTATTGTATGCCAAACTATGTTGCATGATGTATCTTTATAACTGTAGGTCCTTGGCAGAAAACATAAGAAAGTCAGCATCCTTATTTATAATCTGATTCAAACATATCACAATTTTGTCACATTTGGTTTCAACAACACTATGCTCTTCGGTGTCTATTAACATGCACATTTATTTAAAATCGGAGATCCTACTATCCAATAAACATGCAGCTTGTTAAACAGGCCAGCAGCTGGACCTGCCTGGTGCCCCTCCACCTGCCCAAAACAGGTGAAAAGCAAGACTGAAGCATCTGGTTCGATGGGTAATGGAACAAACCCAAATGATTACATAACCTGAAGCAAATGGAAATGTCAGAGCAGCAGCAGGTTAAAGAGTAGGGGATGATCCATAATGTTATACAGCTATTACTGGCCTGGATGTTTTCAAGGCCGGAAAGAGCCCAGAAATGGACTTGAATGGATCTAGCTAAAGTAGAACACTGCCTAGCTACAACTTCATCTAAGACTCAGCACACCTGTACTGTAACTGAACTGCCAGACAGCACCGCAATAGCTAGCAAAATAAAAAGGTCCAACCCAGTGTTCCTCAACCCAGTCCCCAGGAATCCCCAGACATTTTCACTCCCTCCCATCAACCAGCACATATGAATCAAACAATCAAGGAGAACCAAAAGCACAATGTAGATTGTCTGAGGGGTCCAGAGGACTGTATTTAGAAACACTGCTCTAATCCAGTATTTCCCATTCCGGTCCTTGGAGGACCTATAGACAGTCCATGTTTTTACTCTATGTGGAACAGCTGTAGGTCCCTGAGGACCAGATTTGGAAGGACAGCCCTAATCCACCACTACAAACCATTATCAGTTGCTTCTTCTCATTACTGTGTGAATGTTTTAAAACCACACCTTTACTGACACTGACCTTGCAAGGTGAAGCTGATTTTATTGTCTACTGGGAGGCTAAACGTTCATGACAGGGTGTCGCATTTAATGGAACGGCACAAGGATTTTGACAGTCTGACCATGTGCAAATGTGTGACAGGAATTAAGGCACGCACTGGGTTGAGGGATCACGTCGGCTTCAAAATCTAAGTTCTCAAGTTCTACCATGCTTCCCTGCCAATCACATCCAAATACCAAATACTTGTTATTTACCCTTTTCATGCTTTTGTCCAGAGTAACGTACCAGCGAGGATCAGAGCACAGGGTCAGCCAGTCCTTGGAGCAATTGGAGTTACAGGCCTGGCTCAAGGGCCTAACAGTGACATCTGTGCAAGCCACAGAATTTGAGCTGGCAACCTTCTGATTGCAGAAGGTCCTGACCCGCAGAGTCGCACCAACCACCTTGAGCTTTGGTGGATGATCTATTACTAGATCTACTACCTCAGCGATTCCACAGTTTCCCACAAGGGTGGTTAACATTGTTAGTTCATTATGGTTATCACTGACAAACAGAATTATGAACATAAAAGATACATACAACAGTTGCCATCAAGTTGATGAAAGTCATTAAATATGTTGTACATCTCATCTTTCCGGCATGAGCATTTCAGTGCTTCTATTTTGACATTTTTATGTTCCTGCCGGGTGTCTCATTTCACTTTCTGTTAAACAACTGAAAAGAATCAGGCACAGGAAAACAGAGGAACATGAACTTCAGAAAAACCCATGAGGCAGACAGCAGGGTTTTTTTTGTTAACGTCAAAATAAATCACGAGTTTAAATGAACAGCGAATACACCACGAGAACGTACAGTACATATGTAAGGGAACAATTATACTTCTTCTCTACAAATTTTCAAAAAACATGTCGACACTGTCCTAGCCATCGTGACATGCTTTGTGCAAGGAGGGGTTAGTATATAACACAGTGTATCTTTCCATATCCACCAGCCATTACTTTGTTAATGTGCTTTGTCTCCTTTAACCTCATGTTCCATGGAGACCTCAAGTGAATACTGTTGCTCCAGCATCAGGTAGACTCCTCCAACAACTCAATACTCCATTGGTATGGCTGGCGAGTAATTACAGTGTTACCTGTAGCAATTCATGGTTCCATTGGTACCACAGTCCAGATGACCTGACCCACGTTACGGCCGGGTTGGTACACCTAATGCAGGTCAAATGAGTCTTTGGTGACGGGAGAAGCTTTACCTGCGATATCTCAGCAGAATACGAAATACATCAACATTAAAGTACCTTGATTCACTACTGATCTTTCACAGTCTCTACAGAAATACAGTTCCAGCCCAGTGAAACTGTAGCGAACATGTTTACACTGACTGGTGTACCAGATGCTTTCAACCTAAGCCATACTTTTTTGACCCATTCATACAGTTGTATATTTTATCATTTCAATATGTTTTGTGGGTATGCCCAGACATAGGGAGTATGAACTGGGGAAGAAAAAGGCACCAACGTAAGTGACTGTATCTTAACATGTCTGCCTCCAGAGGTCAGTACAATAAAGTTTACAGTCTCCTACGTTGGTACTGTTCAAATCTCAAGTTCTCAACCAACAATTGGTAACTTGTATTCTATTTAAAGCAAGTTCTAACAGTAACCTGACATCAAGGGAATCCAGCCATGCATGTGACGTTGGTGTAAACTCAACCATGACAGCTCAACACTTTGACTGCCGTTAGACGTGGCAATAGAGGACCACCTTCAAAATTAGCATGTTTTTTTGCTATTTCCAACCTGGCAAATTCCTTCGATAACTAAGATCAGTATCTGTCCAATATGACAGAAGGCAGTGTATGGTTCACGGCAGAACACGAGGTTGGAATATAGCACCAGAAGATGTTAGGAAGAGAACTGATACTGCACCTTTAAAAACCAAAAATATCCATATTGAAACGGTTTAATGCTGATTAAAGAAAATACTGAGAATGTTTCATGTTTAAAACACTAAGGAATGTCATCATACCATTGGTAAAATGTCCAGGTACAGAAACTGATAAGCAATACTCAATATAAAGAAAACAAAAACAAGATTTTTCATAAAAGTCAGCTGCTGAAGTGTCAAGCAGAAATCCATGGGAACTAATGCTAGAGACCAGCCGAAGGCCCAACGGGAGGATGTCAGATAACCGTGTCTTTAAAGCCCCCCCCAAGCAAAAGAGGCTGCACCTTCTCAGCACAGGAGTTGCGGGACCAGACCATCATGAAGTCCGCTGCACCTGGGACTGCTCACACGTTGAAGAGCGATTCAACAGTGTGAAGTGCGAGGAGACCTTCCATGGGAAGTACCGATTTGTGTGGTTGGTGTGGTTATGAGTAGATGGGACCAGAAACTTGGGGAACTTGACGGCTGGTTGTAGCTAGGCCTGTGATAAATCTTCTGGAAATGGCCAGCCAGGTCAGCTTTGACGAAAACAGCAGTCTGATGTTTCTGGGAACGACAGGGAAGTCACTACTCGCCCCATTCTGGGCAGCACAAAACATTTCTGGGAAAGAATGGCGGTTTCAGCTGTTGTAGCTGAGCCTAGGACACTGCATTTGGGAGAGACCAGAGGTTGGATCCAACTGTTGCAGCAGGCCATGGTGCACTGTTACTGTGAGAGAGCAGGGAGTTCCTTAATTCTGTGTTGTATGCCCAGCAGAATTTCTAGGAGATACCAGCATGATGCTTCAGCTGTGGTAACTGGGCATAGCAGACTGTTTCTGGGAGAGACGCATCAGTTCTTCTCGGATGGCCTTGATGAGTGAGGCAGACGAGTGGGCTGGTGGGGAGCTCTCCTCTGGGGCTGCGGAGCCGTACCCCGACCCAGGACCGTCTATGTTGGCCGGAGGTGCGGAGGGCTCCCTTGGTGAGGTCCTGGGCATGTGCAGGACGGGGGATGAGTAGCAGTCAGGATATCCATGGACCTGTATGAAGGGAGACCAATGGGACCTTAGACATTGTATCTGCTAGCAGGCAGAGAACCTCATCCATACAAATATGGTCAAAAACAAAAAAGTGACAAACAAGTCTTGAGAAGCAAAGGGATTCTGATGGTGGTGGCCTGTAAGTCCAGAGACTGAGATAGGTTGAACTTCTGCAATTTCTAGAAAAAGTACATTTGCTGTAAGCCCACTGTAAGCCAACTTGAGGTCCTGCACAATGGTAGTTCCTGGGAAGTCAAACTATTTTTTCCCCAGAGGGAGATGTGGAGGTGCTTGTGGATAATCATCTCCACAGTTTCAAGCCAAGCTCCAAGTGATGGCTTACTCTCTACAAAAATTGAGGGCAACCAGGATAGTGACATGCAAATCTGAATAGTTTCATAGATAGATCCTTTCAGGTGCAGTTTTTAGTAGAAAGGGGTATGAGCAGACGGCTCTAGGATGCTCCTGTGAAGATGGATCTATTCAGTGTTGACCAAGTTAAACTTTCTAAAGTCAAAGTTCTACTGGCATAAAGGTTTGAATATGTTAATTTAGCCTAGTTTAGTTAACAGCAGATGTAATACTATTGAAAATGCACATCCTGATTTAGCCGAGTTTGACATGTCCCTGGGTCATCAAGGGACATGTCAAACTCTGGGACATGTTTAACTTCTGTAACCAATCATTGTATGACACCCCCCCTCTGCGGAGTACTGCTATCTATCTATCTATAGGGTGAGAGAGGGGGGGGGGGAGGAGAAGAAGGGGGATAGAGAGTGAGGGAGAGAAAGAAATAAAAAAAAAACAGACAGACAATCTGCTTCACTGCATGTTGAAGAGAGAAAACAACAACCAACATCTGTATGTATCACATCAAAAATCATACGTTAAATGTTATTGAACAGCACACACACCCAGCGTTACAACACATGTCCAGGAGCAACAGCCCATCAAGACAGCAGATGCCCGTGAGCACCTGTCCGCACATCTGTCCTGTCAGTGCGCTGGTGTTCATAAGGTTTCTCCATGTAAATGTCTAGTAGTATGTGTGGGGAGCCACAGCCCCACCCCCTAGGATATGAAGCCGACATGGAGAAGACCCGGGTCCCAGACATCCAGAGGCCCCCCAGGGCACGGGAACCCCAGGAGGCCCACCACAGTGTTTTCTGTTAAGTGGCAAGGTGCACATTTTTGTTAAGTACCTGTTTTAGTGTGTGTGCCATTTAGAAGGCTTACGAACAAGGGTGTATGGAGCAGTGTAAGGGCTTTATCTATGAAGTACTGATAGTAATAACAACAAAAATAATAATAAAAAGGCTTGAAGCCTCCCGATTAGAAAGACAGAGGCATAGCCTGCTGAGGGATACACTACCCAGGCCAGGTGACTGCATGGCTGCAAGCCTTGAGTTTGAAAATAAGAAAAAAATGGACCAATGTGGTGATGTCATACACCGAAGACTGTGATTGGTTAAAGAATTGACATGCAAGCCCCTCCCTGGTTGACCCAATGATATGTCAAAAATCTGGATGTCCATTGAAAGCAGAGCTAGTCCACAAGCAGTACAGGAGAACAGAGTATGAACTGGGGCGGTCCAGGTAATGCAGGATGGAGCAGGACTGATTTGCTTGGTAGGTAAAGTGCAGAGGTTCAAGGGGGGGCTTCCATTGCAGTTATTAGGTGGGAGGGTGAGTGGCTCAAAGGTGTATATTACAAACAAAGGAGAGACGTATATGTCTGTAGGGGTTCAGGCAGGAGACATTTTGTTTTTTTATGGACAGGAATGATGGGAAATGTTTTCTGGCAATTTGGGCCAGAGAACTGATTCAAAGAGAAATTTGTGATGCCTTGCATATGGGGGTATAACTGTTCTGCTTTGCATACGTTCGGCAGTAGAGAAAAGGTCACGTCGAGCTGCATGCCTAATGTTTTGTTTCCTGAAAAGCATGTTGAGGAAAGGAGGCGATGGACAGCATTGGGGTGGGGGAGGTGAGAATGGCCTGGGTGGGAGAGATGGGGTTTAGCTGGTGAAGCAGCGAAGTGTGTAGGGAGGGGTCTTGATGTAGTGAGTGACTGCCCGATGGAGCTGCTTTGCAGATCTGATTTCTTTGCCAAGTCTGCATTGGGCCCTGCTGTACCTCTCACTAGTCTTAAAAGGCCACCCCCTTAGGTTGTCATAGACCACCAAGCTCAGTGTTGAACCAGGACTTGTCATTATATCTGCAGATTTTGTTGGAATGCAGATGTTTTCACAAAAACTGATGAATGAGGAGATTGAGTCCAGGTATTCGGCCAGGTTGTCTTTGGCAGTTTTGAAGCGTCCATGCAGTCTTCAAGTCCCTCAATGACTCATCCATTTCCTCTGAGATCTTTCAACAGGCTTGTAGGTTTTGAGCCATTGGTTGCTAAGAAGTATCAGATGAATTTTCAGACGGTCAAAGCTCTCCAAGGGGAAACAGGGAATTGCATGGTATGAATCCTACATTGTGCACTAGTGGTGGACTAGGGTTTCTTCTCTCTTTTTATTTCACAAGTTGTATCTGTGGAGTCCAATTCTCACGTTATCATAGCTGAAACCACTCAGTATGCTAACCCCAAAGTCCTGGTGGTCTTGCTCAATTTCTATTATCCCATCAGCCAACAACTACAAACCAAGTTAGCTACAGGAGGGATACACACTCCAACCAGAATTCCATCCATCCATTATCCAAACCGCTTATCCTATTGGGTCGCGGGGGGTCCGGAGCCTATCCCGGAAGCAATGGGCACTAGGCAGGGAACAACCCTGGATGGGGGGCCAGCCCATCGCAACTCCAACCAGAATTATGGAGGAAAATTCACACTGAATGAAAATGTTTTTGATTAATAAAAGTAGTTCCCATGTCGCCAAACTGTGATGTGTAGAGGACAGTAGTGTCACTGCACCAAACTTGACCGATTGCAAAGCAGACTCCATGTTGACCCTACTAAAGAAATAGGCAGGCAGGTTCCCAGCCATGTTGGGGGTGGAGATGTGTAACCGAGCTTCCTTAAAGCAGAAAGGGGAGGTGAGCATAAACCTTTTCATGCTAACCAACATCCAAATTAAGTCGGTCAGTGGGACATGAATACCGTGTGGGAGGAAGCCGATTAGGGAGCTAATTCAGCTGCATTTAGTGTTTGCAAACAAACGTTAGAGAAGTTTGAGAGGGTCAGTCTTTCAGAATGGTATGGGGGACATGACAGGCTGACGGCAGCATACCTGGTCTCTGCCAGGTATGGCTCGGTTGAACTCCTCCTCAGAGTGGTAGCGCCCCCAACTGGAGCCTCCTGGGTGAGCAGAGGAGACTCGACCCAAGCCTGGGTATGCGCCAATCCGGCTTGACAGCCCCACCTGGGTCAGCTGGTGCACCTGGGCACCTGCACGCACACACATCTGTATTCATATCTTTGTGGGGACTCTCCATTCATTTCAATGGGCATAACCCTAATCTCAACAATGACAACCTTGCCCAGCCCTAACCTTAACCATAAGTAACCAAACAAAATACAAGACATTTTGCAGTTCTAGTTTTTTGACTGTAGTCACAGATTTTTATAAGTTTCTCCTTGTGAGGACTGAAAAAATGGTCTTCACAACATCAAATAACAGTTTTTTGTATCATATTGTGGGAACATTTGGTCCCCACAATGTAATATAAACACAACCCACACAGACACACACAGAAACTGAAATAAATCCCACAATGTGACAGAACCCAATTCCTCTGTCACCATCTGTGTTACAGTACAAAAATACCACAAGTATGTCCGAGTGAGTCAGGAGGCTGATCGCTCAAAGGCTGAGATGCGGGTCTCCTTCAGGCACCTACTGGGAGTCTTGGAGACATAGGTCTGCAGTGTTACCTGTGGCACCCCCAACAGGCCGAGGTCGGGCAGAGGAAGGCAGCTCGTCGGCATACAGCCCCCTGCTGGAGTACAGTGCATCTGGCTGGATCTGGTCAACTTGAGCTGGGTCATCTGCGGGGAGGTAGTCCGATTCCTGGCCCTGGCTGAATCCAACACGCAGTACATAAATCATAAACAACACACAGGGTTTCTGGACAGTAAAGAGAACCTGTAATTCGTTTAGTAACGAAGGATTAATTAGGTGTCCTAATTTTCGCCTGTCTGTAACACCTTCTACTGGAGTCTTTTCGTTTAGTGGCCACTTAATAAATATACACGATTACCAATACTTGAAGGTTTCTTCCTCACAATGCATATTTCTGACAAAAGCTCTCCTGTCTGAGATAGTAAATAGAAATCAGTTATAAAAGGCACTACTACAGGTGAAGGGGATTATGGGTAATGTGCTACCAGCGATAAGGCTACCAGGTATAAAGAATGACACCAAGCTACACCTCAGAACCATGCCAGTTTGGGATGCTCAGCTGAATTAATTCAGGTGCTCTAAATACATTATTCATGAGGCCAACATCTTTGCACGTGACAGATGACAGTAAGTGTCAACGGAGTGCGTGTAGAAAAGGCTACTAATACGAGAAGCCATTATGAAGCAGGGAGAATGCCAGTGTGGCACAGGAGAAAATGGCTTTCATACCGAAGTGACCCACCTCTGTGTTGGGCTCTGAGCTGGGGGGGACACTGCCGCATCCGCATACCTCTAGGGGGAAACAGAGAGACAGTGTGAGCACAGAGAGACAGCACAGACAGCGTGAGCACAGACACAGCGTGAGCACAGGGAGATAACACAGAGAGACAGCGTGAGCACAGGGAGACAGCACAGACAGCGTGAGCACAGAGAGACAGCGTGAGCACAGAGAGACAGCATGAGCACAGGGAGACAGCATGAGCACAGGGACAGCAGAGAGACAGCGTGAGCACAGGGAGACAGCACAGACAGCGTGAGCACAGAGAGACAGCATGAGCACAAGGACAGCAGAGAGACAGAATGAGCACAGAGAGACAGTGTGAGCACAGAGAGACAGAGTGAGCACAGAGAGACAGCGTGAGCACAGAGAGACAGCGTGAGCACAGAGAGACAGCATGAGTAGAGAGAGAGAGCGTGAGCACAGAGAGACAGCGTGAGCACAGAGAGACAGCATGAGTAGAGAGAGAGAGCGTGAGCAGAGAGAGACAGCATGAGCACCCCAAAGGGACAATCAAGAAAACAAGCTAGAGTAGTATGTGGTGTTGCTGGTTACATATCACAGGTACTTCTAATCAACTGTTAACTAGTCTTATACTGGTGGGAGACGTTAGCACACATACACATGCACACATACACATGCACACATACACAATTGTATTCATATCTTTGTGCGGACCATCCATTCACTTCTATGGGCAAAACCCTAATGCAAACATGACGACCTTAACCCCCACCCAGCCCTAATTTTAACTATAAGTAACCAAACAAAATACAAGACTTTTGGCAGTTTTTGTTTTAGATTGCAGTCACAGATTTTAATAAAACCGTTTCCTCTTGCGGGGACTGAAAAAATCCCCCACAATATCAAAATAACACATTTTTAGCACATCATGTGGTCCCCACTATGTCATATATACACATAACCTACACACTCACGCACACACACAAAGACACACAAACACATCCTTTCTGGCATGTTGTAGACACTTCACTCTACGGTGATCTTAAATGCTTCATCTGTTTCCCATTGAATTAATTTATGAAAAACAGAGTAACCCAGACACTTTTGTGCCTCATTCTGTCAATACAGAAAAAAAACTGGTCAGAAAAGGTGCTGGTATCTAGCTTGCTTTGCTTCACGCCAGAGAGTAGAACTGTCCAGACCACAACATGGGTACTTGATTCTGCCCGTATAATTCGAGAGTCCCTCTCAGTTCTGAAACTGCTCCACCCTGAGACTCGCATACAGAAGAAGAGGGTCTACAGGTGAGCGGCCTCCCGCTCAGGCTGGATATACCGGTTTGACTAACAGACTCGCAGGCTCGGGAATGCCCAATTAATAGCCAGCTCGGTGGGAGCCATGCACTGGCAGTCTTTGCAGCTGCTGACTGCACAATGACAGGCCGTGAAGCTTCTTGGCGCCGCTCCGGAACTTGGCAACCGTACAGCACATATCACTGCCTGCTCTCAAATGCGGTCCGAACCCAGAGTTCACCTTTCGGTCTGGGCCCAAGGCGCATGAATAATACAGAGAGACGCTGTGGCCTGCTGAGCCTGGCCAGCATACTGCAAGACCTTAGAAGGAGTTCGGCTCCTCATTCTCTATTAAGCACCTCCTGCAATTTCAATGGATATAAGAATCCGACTGGCAGAGACCATGTATAAGAGAGAGGGCTTCCCCATGCTCACAATCCCACCATCAGTACGGAGAAGAGCCCATGCTCACCGCAGAGAAGGGGCTCATGGCGGGGCCAGTGGGATAGGGTGAGGCCCACTGATTCAGGCCTGGGAGGGTGATGCCAGCCACGCTTCCCTGCGAGCTGGGTGAGACCAGCGCAAAGGCGTCGTCCAGCAGGGAGTGCATCTGCTGCCGGGCCTCCTCAATGGAGGGCTGCGGGGGCATGTATGCGGGCGGTGGCGGGGCGTGGCCAGGAGGTGGAGACCCGGGACCCACAAACACGTCGTCAGCCGGAGACGGGCTTCGGGCATCTGGGGGCTGGTCTGGATCAGACTGAGCAGGACACACAATGAGATTCAGCCCACACAAAATCTAGTTGTAGAAAAATACCCTTATTACAGTAAAAAATACAGCAGGGAGCAGTAGGTATATGCCAGCTACATGTGTGTGAGAGACCACATATCTCTCACTCCCCCAGCACATCTCCCCCACTCTCCCAGCATGTCTCTCCCAGCACATCTCCCCCACTCTCCCAGCATGTCTCCCCCACTCTCCCAGCACGTCTCTCCCAGCATCTCTCCCAGCATGTCTCTCCCAGCACATGTCCCCCACTCTCCCAGCACATGTCCCCCACTCTCCCAGCACATGTCCCCCACTCTCCCAGCACGCCTCCCTCACTCTCCCAGCACGCCTCC